>OW240917.1:100821052-100839877 GCA_933207985.1 Pelobates cultripes
TCCGATCTCGAAGTCTGATCTTTCTGTCGTGTGAGAGGGATACAATCGCTGTGTCTGTATTGAAATTTGCTCCCAGGAATATCAGTTCTCTTGAAGGATGCAAGTGACTCTTCTCGTAATTGATGAGCCAACCGAAATGAGATAGAGTGTCTAGGACTAATTGCCTGTGTTGGAATATTGATGCTAGGTCCGGAGCCACTACCAGGATGTCGTCCAGGTAGTGAAACACCGCTACCCCTTCTTTTCTGAGCAAAGCAATGATGGTGACCAGAACCTTCGAGAAGGTCCTCGGGGCCGTACTTATACCAAAAGGAAGGGCCTGGAATTGAAAGTGTTACTTCCGGACACAAAACCTGAGAAACCTTTGATGGGTGAACGTGATAGGGACATGAAAATATGCATCCCTGAGGTCTACTGATATCATCCAATCTTGGTGATGAACAACCGGAATGATGGAGCGAATGGATTCCATCCGAAATTTTCTGACTCTCAGATAAAGGTTGAGCTGGTGGAGATCTAAAATAGGCCTCCATTTTCCCTCTGGCTTCTTGACCAAGAATAGGGGGGAATAATATCCCTGGAATCTTTCTTTTATGGGTACAGGTATGATGGCTTCTTCCGTAAGAAGATTGTTGACATAAAGAGTCAAAACCTCTCTTTTTTGGATGTTGGCTGGAAGCCTTGTGCGAATAAACCTTGGTGGAGGTGGATATTCGTCGAATTCCAGATGATAACCTCCGGTGATAATGGATCTTACCCAAGCATCTGGAATTATTTCCCAGGCCCTCTGAAAGAATGAAAGACGTGCTCCCACTCGAGGAACCTGGAGTAAGCCACCTTCAGAATTGCTTGTTGGGGCGAAAGGAAGAGGTCTGCGTCTTGCCCCTAGAGGATTTCCCATTCAGGCTGCTCTTCCAATTGGAATTCCTTGAGAATTCTCTACCTGGCCTGTAAGTCTTATTTTCCCTAAAGTAGCCTTGATCCCTAAAAGGTCTACGGTCCAGACGAGGTCTCTTTGGACGCCTATCTTGTGGCAGCATGACCTGTTTAACCTCAGCCGCCTTTTTAATCGCTTCATCCAGAGGTTTCCCAAAAAGCACTTCTCCCATAAAGGGAAGTGAGCATAAATTATTCTTGGATGACAGGTCTGCTCCCCAGGATCTCAGCCAAAGCGCCCTTCTAGCGGTGACTGAATGTGCCATAACCTTAGAAAGAATTCTAATGAGGTTAGTGGAGGATTCCAAAAGCCAGTCACTGGCGAGTTTGATATCCCTTAAGGATTCCGCCATCTGACGTCTACTGACTCCTTTATCTATGTCATCCTCCAAGTCAAGCAACCAGGAACGCATGGCTCTAGACAAAGCCGAAATGGACACAGCTGGATGGCAACCTAAACCCGCTGTCATGAAAGCTTTAGATAAATCAGCATCAATCCTTTTATCCATGGGCTCCTTAAGGGAAGCATTGCTATCAATTGGTAGCGTGGATCTTTTAGCAACCTTAATGATAGGAGCATCAACTTTGGGGACCGTAGTCCACAATCTGGAATCCTCCTCTTTAATCGGATATAACTTCGAAAGCTGACCCTGACTAGTAATCCTCTTACTAGGAATTTGCCACTCGTTCCTCATCAGGTCTTTAATAGAGCTGTGGACTGGAAAGGAAGGTCTTTTCTTATGTAAATCTCCAAAGTGTCTGTCAGAAGCTGAACATTCTCTGGTTTCTTCCGGCAAATCCAATGTTCTTCTAACAGCCATAATCAAATGCTCCATAGCTTTGAAGTCCAAGGAGCAAGGTTGTTCCATATACTCCTCTTCACTGGACGAGATTGGCTCCAAATCCAGGTAAGATGAAGTTTGTCTGTATTCATCGTCAGACTGATCTGAATCCATGCTGAAGTTTTCCCCTCTTGATCTCTTAATCTTGTGGGATTCAGCAATTCCTTCAACCACTGCCTGCTTAATCCAATAAGCAATATCCTTGGCTGAGGAGGTAGAGGCTTGCGGTGACCTCTGGCGATCAGATTCTCCTGCGGCCATGTTTAAGCTTTTTCTGCAGAGCCTGCAGTTATCCAAAGGCCTTGCTCCACATCCAGGGCAGGCTGCCGGCTTCTCCCTTCTCCTCGATGGGGATCTGGGACAGGACCGGTCACGAGGGCTGTAAGAAACAGAAGTCATAAGACTGTACCCTCTGTGCACTCTTTTTAGTAACGTGAAGAAACCAAGAAAAAATATTGCTCACCTATGACCTATAGCAGATCTCGTTGATCTTGCAGAAGGGGATGAAGGATCCATACTGACTGTAGGGCTAAGAATGTTAAAATAATAAAAATATTCCCAGCCCAATATTATGCTGATTTTAAAATATAAGTAATTCTCTTACCTGCAGAGCTTTAAGAACAGTCTACTAGAGCACTGTATCTTTAAAGGGAACGGAAACGAGCGTTTTTTAAGCTAAATACCGCCATTTCAAATTTCCCGCTCTGTACCTTTAAATGATCGCGCATGCGCACTTCGGTCGCGAGATCGCTAAACTGCCATTTTGGAAAGGGGCAAACTTCACTCTGGGTCCGGTCGGATGCATTGCGCATGCGCGGGCGTCTTACCGTTATGCTGATCGTCTGATCGAGGTCTGCAGCACCCACTGGACTGCAGAGGATTCCCATAGCCTGTGGAACTAACCACCCAGGCTCCCAGGGGTTCCCAACTCCATGGAGATTGGGCTACATGTGCCTGGGCTTCCTGAGGAGGGAGGCTGACCTCCAAAGGGACAAGACCATATAAAACATGGTCAGGTGAGCAAAAAATAAAAAATAATTCAGAAGAAACTGAAAAAATAAAAAATATTTAAACTGTCCTAGGGCTAGGAGGACAGGAAAAGACTGAGGTATGGGGGATACTGGGGTACCTAATATACTAGGGGAAGGTAGGCTTAATTGTTTAATTGATTGTGTTTCCTGTCCTGAGGGTTGGAGGGAGGAGCTAAACCCATATGTTAAATGCTGCCATGATTAGCCAGGAAAATAATATATATGTGAGATAACATTAAGTGGTCTTGCTATGCAAGAACACTTAATAAATCAACTAAAATTATTTTTTTTAAATTATGTATATAAATTTGTCATTTTATTCTCATTGTATTTTGAGATTATATATATATATATATATATATATTTAAACGGTTATTTTAGTGCTGAACAATTTTGTTAGTTTTATTAATGGGGGTTTAGTTACAGTATATGATCATACATTGCATAAGCCTGCCACAACGCAAATGTACCCCATCTTTGGCAGATCCTACTCTGACTGCTAAATGAGCTACTTACTTGGGGAAATCCTTGGCGTTGTGGCAGGCTTATGCAATGTATGATCATATACTGTAACTAAACCCCCATTATTTTTTGCATAAATTAGGTGTTTTTAATAAAACTAACAAAATTGTTCAGCACTAAAATAACTATTTAGTAGCTAAGTGAGTGCGCTGGATTTTCATTTCTACTGTACTTATTGGCCCCCAGCAGCACCCCATTTAAGTATGTTTAGGTGAGTGCAGCCAAACCCTTGTTTTCTCCTATATGTATATATTTAGGAGTCTAGTCAGCTCCTTGGTTTTGCACCCCACCCTGTTACAGGTGCCTCATCTCAGGACCCTATTTGAGCCTTGTGCTGCAGAGAACTCGAGATGGAAGGATTTCCCCAAGTGAGTAGCTCATTTAGAAGACAGAGTAGGACCTGCCAAAGATGGGGTACATTGGCATTGTGGCAGGCATATGCAATGTATGATCATATACTGTAACTAAACCCCCATTATTTTTTGCCTAAATTAGGTGTTTTTAATAAAACTAACAAACTTGTTCAGCACTAAAATAACTGTTTAGTAGATAAGTGAGTGCGCTGGATATTCATTTTTAATATATTTTATATATATATATATATATATATATATATATATATATACACACACACACACATATATATCAATCTATAATTTCCCCTTAACGACCGAGGACAAACTAGGTACGTCCAACAAAAAAATGGTCATTAAGGACGTCAGTGAGAAGCACGCAAGTGCCTCTAGCGGCTGTCAATGAGACAGTCACTAGAGGATTTGGGGGAAAGCTTAACCCATTGATAAACATAGCTCAGGCGCCAGGGCGAAATTTCTAGACGCCATAGCGAACTGGCGACTAGGATTTGTCGACCACTGATCTATACACTGATAGCAAACATGTCGCTCTGTATAATAATACTGAGTATCTATACACTGATAATAAACATGTCACTCTGTATAATAATACTGAGTATCTATAGGCTGATAATAAACAGTATCTATAGGCTGATAATAAACATGTCGTTCTGCATAATAATACTGAGTATCTATACGCTGATAATAAACATGTTGATCTGTACAATAATTCCGAGTATCTATACACTGATAATAAACATGTCGCTCTGTAAAATAATACTGAGTATCTATACACGGATAATAAACATGTGGCTATGTATAATAATGAGTATCTATACACTGATAGTAAGCATGTCGCTCTGTATAATAATACTGAGTACCTATACGATGATAATAAACATGTTGTTCTGTATAATAATACTGAGTATATATACACTGATACATTGATTCTCTATACACTGATTATAAACATGTCTCCCTGTATAATAATTCCGAGTATCTATACACTGATAATAAACATGTCGCTCTGTAAAATAATACTGAGTATCTATACACGGATAGTAAACATGTTGCTCTGTATAATAATACTGAGTATCTATACACTGATAATAAACATGTCGCTCTGTATAATAATACTGAGTATATATAAACTGATACATTGATTCTCTATACACTGATAATAAACATGTCTCCCTGTATAATAATACTGAGTATCTATACACGGATAATAAACATGTCCCTCTGTATAATAATACTGAGTATCTATACACTGATAATAAACATGTTGTTCTGATACCGGAGAAACTGACGGAAGCAAAGCACAGAGGGATGGACACAGGTTTCTTCAGGAAGGAAGAGATTCTTTATTGGATCACCGATCGGGACTCAGAGGGACTAATGTCACCAAAAATACAGCAAGTTCTGAGCCCTGAACAATAGTGCAGGCTCCCTATATAGGCACATAACTCCTCCCATATTAAGCTCCACCCGCACATTCTCTTGACCAATCATTACAAATAAGAATTAACTTCCTGCTTGACCGCATGGCTTGTCCAGCACAATGGAGGAGGGGAATACTACATCCTGTATTCTTGCACATGCTCCGTACACTACTGATCGTATCTTGCCTCGTGCAACCAACTGATCGATACGTCAGCATATGCACGTACACATGCCACGTGGTAATCTCGGCCTACTAAATTTATTTTTACCGAGATTCCACCACATTCCCCCCTTTGATGCCTCTTGATATTTTACAATTACTTGAGGCATCACTTAACCTTGGTTTGCATACACCACAAGTTACCTTTGAACCAGACCAGACTTATCCTATGATGTGAATCTTCAACATTCGTCTTCCTGCATTGGTTCTCCCTGATCTAGAGCCTTATATTTATAAATTGCCATTATCTGTGCAGCAGCCTTCCTCTCTGCTATATTTTCTATCAGGCTTTGCACAGACCTAACTACTAAGGGTATAAGACACGGCAGGAGTAGACACAACATTAAAATCAGTAGGACTCCACCTACCACTGCCTTAAGCCCTCCAAACCACTCATACCAGCTACCAAACCAACTACTTGGATTGTACCCTTTCCATACCTGAGTAGGCACATGCGCTAGTTTAACCATATGGCTAGTAAGCTCAGCTATTGCTTGCCCTTCGTCATCTATTTGAAGACAGCAATTGCTCAGGTTAAACTTCCCACATACACCTCCCTCTACTGCCAAAAGATAATCCAAGGCTAATCTATTTTGGTAGACTGCTGTCCTCATCCTGGTATTATGCTTCGCTAGAAGATTGAGCGCTTGTGATGTCTCGTTAGTAATGATCTCAACCACCGCCTGTAACCTTATAATGCGGTTGAGCATATAAATAGGGGTTCTATAACCAAAGGTACCATCCTCTGCCCACGTGGCTGGCCCATAATAATCTATAATACGCTGGGAGGCCATTCATTATCTTCCCAGGCACCTATCTCTATGGGTCCCCTTTTCTTCCTATGATTCACATCATACACTTTAACACCTAAAGTCTCACCTGTTTCAATAGGCAACAAGAAGAAGGATGGTTTCAACATACCCAACACACATGCCCCTTCCCAGTCCTGTGGTAACTCCGAATAGGCCTTCTTACCACAGATCCAGTACAAATTCGCTGGGGCTCTCCAGTTAGATGTGATGGATAGATCAAACCATACGTCCTTTAAATTGGCATATCTTGCAAGCGGGTTAGATGGTTCTGAGACATTTGAAGCCGACCACCAAGTTGTATTCTTTGTATCATCATCATAAGCTTTTTGCCCTAGACAAGTTAATTCTCCTACAGAAGTATTATACATCATTCCTTTCCTCGCTATGCAAACATAACCTATGATGGAGGTCTTCAATCTCCACTCAGATTTACCTCTAACACTCATATGATAGTCGGCTTGTGTAGATATTAATTGGTCAACTGCCTCAGAACCGGACATTACCTCCTTTGCTTCCCAAGGCCATTGGTCTCCCATGTTAGTACCTCCACACACATAGCAGTTGGTAACATTAAGACTACCGGCAATACTCTCGGCTAAATCAATGAACAAGTTTTTAGCATTATGGGGGATCTTATTATCTATGCTCATCTCTTCATAAAAGGAATGGTATACTTGATGAGTTTGGGAGGTTACCGTATCAGTCTCTATCCCTATAAACAATATTGTCCCAGGGTCTAAACCCGTCCCATATATTTGAAACCCAAATAAATTACCATATTTATCTAAGAACTTGTCAGGGTTATTTATAAGTATATGGATTGGATTGCATTCCATAGACTTACAATATGGATTAGTAGGCAACTTAGTCACAATCATGTCCTTGTCTGCTGTCTGTCCCCAAGTCGCCCACCCCACACAAGACCAATATGGGCAGAAGTTATAATCTCTATTTGGGCATCTTGGACTTACATATTTATTTTTACTACTGGGACAAATATATTTATCGTTAGACCCATACGTCCTCTCCCATCTAAGATCCCCACATACATTCCACGGCTTTCTACCACTTGATATTGCTTTACACGCATCAAATAGCAGAGCACCTGAAGAATATACGGATTTTAATACCGTCTTATTAATTAGGGTCCCCTGAGGATCTCCATTTCTGAGAGTCAACCAAATTGTACGGGGTTGATACTCAGGACTGAAGCACTTAGGTTCTCCTACTCCTAAATGACACACACTATATTCTATATTTAAGTATCTACATCTTGATACATCTCCTTTACACTCATATTGCGAATGCCAAATTAGGGTCTGGGATATATGGTTACCTGTTCTTGTAGTCTTAATGCATACCTCACAGCTAGGAGTGTTGGTACCTCTACCTTCCTGAATATAAAAATACACATAAATAAACATTATTAAAAATACATCTTTCGTCGTCATCCTCAGTCTTCGTCCGTGCGAAGGCACCTCAGCTTCCAGGATGTAAGGGCTGCAGGGAATGGAGTTCTGCTCGTCTTCACAGGGGTCCCCTCAAGACTTTCCCTGACTTATACACTCGTTGGTGAGTGGACAGGCTTTATTATGGCCTTCTCACTCACTTACCAAGTCTCTGAAACAATAAAATTTGTAATCCACAAGGTTCCTCGTCACTCCGACTGAGTCGTGCGTTTTAACCGGATCTTGCAGGGATTCTCTGGATTTGCTGTAACTTGCCAGGAATCGGCTGCTGCTGGTTTAACCCTGGAGTGATGTATCCACGGAGCCACTTCGGCTACTTTTATCGCTGTAGGGGTAGACAGAAGAACAACATAAGGACCTCTCCACTTGGGCCCTAACGGCACATTATTCCACTCTTTAATCCACACTTGGTCGCCTGGGTGGTAACTATGAATTGGGGGATAATTGGATGTTCTTCTTAGCCTTCTGCGGAATATGATATTGTCTCAGGCTTACTGGATAAACCCCAAGTTTTAGTTCGATTTTAATAGGTGGAATATTGCGGGCCAGTCCTGGTGGGTTGTTCTCTGCCCAAACTCCTGGTATGTTAAATAAGGATTCATCACTCCTCGGGTTTTGGCTAGTCAACACTGTATAAAGTCGCCACTCTTCTTCCTTTGGTACGGACAATGTCATAATACCTGAGGGTCCATTAAACTTTAAGGATGTTGTTCCATTTGGTAGGAACGTAATCTGCGCTTGTAATTTGGATAGCATATCACGTCCCAGCAATTGGACTGGACACTCAGGCATATAAAGGAATTGATGTTTTACTACGTGGCCTCCCAATGTACAGAGTCGACTTTTAAGAACCGGTTTTTCAGCACTTCTTCCAGTTGCTCCTATTACAGTAATAGTTCTTCCAGATGGAGGAGCAACTTGATTAGTCACCACCGAATGTTCAGCACCAGTGTCGATCATGAACGCACTCCTTTTTCCCCCTATTGATACATCGACCATAGGCTCCGCTCGACCAAGGGGGATGGAGCCCGGTCGGTATCAATAGTCCTCCATGACCGTGTCAGCCAATCCCACAAAGTCCCTACCTTCTCTATCGCGGGACCTTTGCGCTGCTGGATAGTACCTATCTTCCCTTACACTTCCTCTGTTCCCATTACTCCCTCTATTACCATTACTCCCTCCGGGGCCTCCTCTACCTCTCGCTCTGCCTCTAAAGTTTCCGTAACCTGCCCTGGGTAAGTCTCTCTCATACTGCTCTCTTTGCGGACACTCGTTCCTCCAATGCCCTTCTTCCTTACAGTACGCGCACTGATTCCTACTCAAAGGCTCCCTATTCCATCTACCATCGCCTCTATCTGGGCCCCGTCTATCTACGCCTGCGATCGCTACCGCTAGCATATCTGCCTTTCTACGCATCTTGCGCTCTTCCTCTTTCTTACTTTCTGTTTCCCTATTCATATATACTTTGTTCGCTACCTCCATTAGTTGGGTGATAGACATACCTGCAAACCCTTCTAATTTCTGTAGCTTGCGCTTAATATCTCCGTAAGCTTGGCTGACAAAGGCGGAGTTTACCATTCGGGAATTATCAGCGTCTTCCGGATTAAAGGGGGTATACAAGCGGTATGCCTCCAATAATCGGTCATAAAAGACACTGGGCGCTTCATCACTTTTCTGAATCACCTCAACTGTCTTCGACATGTTAATAGCTTTCTTCCCTCCGGCTTTCATGCCAGCAATTATAGCATCTCTATAGGCTTTAAGTTGAGCCATATCTGCGCCATTTACATTCCAGTCAGGATCGGTGTTAGGGTAATGTGTTGCGGCCCATGCTGCCGGATTGGCTTGATTTAAAGCACGGGCTCTCTCCTCTAGCGCCTTAATGGCCGCTTGGTTAATCCTTGTCCTTTCCTCATTATTGAACAATGTCATTAATAACTGCTGGCAATCAGCCCATGTCGGGTTATGTGTCTGAACTATCGAGGTGAACAGATCGGTCATAGCTTGTGGTTTCTCAGTGTACGAGGAATTGTGGGTCTTCCAATTCAAGAGATCGGTAGTCGTGAACGGGACATATACGAAGACTGGGTCAGCATGTGCCATTTGACCTGCGGCATCGATATAGGCTGACCCAGGATTCAGACGAAGAGGCATCTGATAATGTTTTAATTGTTGGGTACCGGTCAGTTGTCGGGTTAGTATGGGGCTACGTGGAGGGGCGTCAGTTAAAGGTTCCGGTCGAGAGGTAATAGGGCATGAGGATGTGGGAACTTGATTTTGGGAAAAGTTAGTGAATAGTATACTCCGAGCCGAGCTAGAAGAAGCTTGACCGGAAGTTTGAAGTGGCGCCAAATCAGGATATTCAGATCTAATGGGGGTTGGTCCTGGTTCCGGAAGGGGAGTTTTAATACGAGGGGGGGTGGATTCTGTACTGGAGGAGGAAGCGGAAGTGGATGGGGGCAATAGGGGAAGGGGTGCAGAACTTCCTGCATTCGCGTCACTTCCTCTTAAAGGAAAGTAAGGGGGCGGCAAAGGGATCTCGGACTCAGGGGGCGTGTCCAAAATGGGCCTAACACCAGTCCTAGTGGACAAACAAGTCCTGGCCACCATGAGGCGACATTGCTCCTCGTGGCATATCCGGATCCATTTTGGCGAGTCGTTTACGGCCTGCCCCCAACAATCAATGTATGGAAACTGTCCGTAAAGTTCAGGCCTACCTGATACAGCCACGTGTACACGCTGTACCAGGGTTGGATCCAAACTGCCACGCGGCGGCCATGCCGCAACCAAAATAGGCCACTCCCTAGTGCACAAAGTGACCAAACGTACAGGAGACATTTTAACCCCAAAATCACATGTTTTGAATCCCTTTTTAAAATTCTTTACCATACAACCTAAGGGATCCGAAATCGTTGACTCTGACGCGCCCATACTTATCAATGGAACGTCGTTGACAACGAATACTATGCACGCGTTCTTATTCAACAGTCACACCCGTTTCCTCTGGCAACAGCACCACGTGGTACAGTTACCGAGTGAAACGTACACAATAACACAATAATCACTCAGGGAATTCCCGTACACACACAGCTGTTACACCAGTCACTAAATAATCAATATTATGCCCTTTGGCGAAACTATACAGTCACCCACGCTATAATTCTCTATATATGAATTACCCGTCTATAACACACCCCAGTAACATCGTCTTTTACTAGTATCAGTTACAGTACGGTTAGCATAGGTCAAAGCACAATTTAAGGTCACAATACAATTATTAGTGGTTACGGTGTTAAACATGCAATAGACGACAATGATTAGTACTTATATACAGTGTCAGTAAATATACAGGGTTATGGTACCGTGCACTATGATACAGCAACACACTATTAACACTCTCGCTAGACGGCTGAGCTCGCGCTATCTAACAAGATATACACTTACTAACAATCTTTAACACATTTACAATCCCAACTAAACTATTGGCCAGTACCTTGAATGGACTACCTAAAACTATATACACCCGTTTTGGTTAGCCACACTGCCCAAGCACCACATATAGCGAACTAGAGGGCGGAATTTACAAAGTTGCCCTTCTAGTCTATTTACTCTATCAAAAGTCTAGTGGGTTCCAAATTTACACGCCTTCCCACTTAGCCAAGATAGGTTGAGAGCTAGCGAACCGAATTTACACAGGCGCCGCTTAGTCTCCCGGTCCCTCCGACCTAGCGAACGTAATATACACCCTAGAACGCTAGTCTAGACAAGACACCGGTGTCCGGCTAGGGCTATTTACACAGGACCCCGCCTGACTAACCAGATCAAACGGTCTTACTAAAGAGCGTTCGATCGAGCGGTGCGCCTTCGCTCCTTCCCTCCGACAGAGGGGGCAGATTCCATACACAGATTTAAACCCCTTTTGGGCCTACCGCACAATCGGTATACCCCTAGTGGGTCTGCCGTCTAAAACAGCAGTTGTCTTACCTCCTCGTTCCTGAACCTGAGTTCACACTCATCGACGGGGACACCCCAGCACTTCTTACGTAGAGGCCGATGATCTCCTGGACAACAGACCAGTGGCGCCGAGACGAAGGGAGGTCCACGCAGAAGTTCAGGGGTGCAGCCGTAGAGAACGTGGGCAAAGATAGACCGTCTCACGCCTCTGCCTCTCAGCTACCGTTGAACGATGAGCTTCCCGGCCAATGCACCAAATGATACCGGAGAAACTGACGGAAGCAAAGCACAGAGGGATGGACACAGGTTTCTTCAGGAAGGAAGAGATTCTTTATTGGATCACCGATCGGGACTCAGAGGGACTAATGTCACCAAAAATACAGCAAGTTCTGAGCCCTGAACAATAGTGCAGGCTCCCTATATAGGCACATAACTCCTCCCATATTAAGCTCCACCCGCACATTCTCTTGACCAATCATTACAAATAAGAATTAACTTCCTGCTTGACCGCATGGCTTGTCCAGCACAATGGAGGAGGGGAATACTACATCCTGTATTCTTGCACATGCTCCGTACACTACTGATCGTATCTTGCCTCGTGCAACCAACTGATCGATACGTCAGCATATGCACGTACACATGCCACGTGGTAATCTCGGCCTACTAAATTTATTTTTACCGAGATTCCACCACATGAGTAGAGGACGGACTGCCTGTTAGGATATAATAGACAACAAAATGAGAGAACTAATAACTGCTAGAAAACATCCCGAGGGAAGCCTTTATTGTAGATCCACTAGCCATCAGTGGTGGTATTTAAAAGTATAAAGGGTAAACATTCAGATAATCAACCAGTATGCAAATTATCAATAGTTATAGGGACACTATAGGCACCAAAACAACATTTGCATAATAAAGCTGTTTTAAAGTAGAGATCATGCCCCTGCATTTTCAATGCTTAATTCTCTGCCATTTAGGAGTTAAATTACTTTGTTTATGAAACCCTAGTTACACCTCACTGCATGTGACTTAAACAGCCTTCCTAAACACTTCATGTAAAGAGTCAACTAATGTTTACACTGCCTTTACTGTAAAATCTGTTTAATTTAGAATTTATCTGCTCTGTTAATAGCTTGATAGACACAGCAGATGCTGGATTGGAGATATTAGCACATAAGGTCCCGCACCAGTAGACAAGATCCTCTCCGATCATCGTAGCACTTTCACTAAGTTTTATATCATATGGTTGGGTAATAGTGGATCTGTCCAAATGTTCACTTTAACTTTGCTACCAGTGCCATGACATTTTGTGATAATGTCTCCAATCTAATATTTGCTGTCTTTATGCAATTTCAACATAAATGGCTGCAATACTACACCCAGTTATAACTAATTAATCACAATATTAGTTAAAGTACATGCTGGATACAGTCCATGTTTTGTATTGCATTATGCTTTAATAAGTGAATGAAGATTAAACATGAATCAATAAACTGAATAAATACCTGCTCAATTCAAGCTTTATTATCATATAAGTTACCCATGTGTTTGGAGCCTGCCATTTAAATGTAATATATAATATGTTCCATAATGGATATAATATGTCTGAACCTCATGTATAATAAAACCTTTTTCATTCTGTTAGAAAAGACCAATTGGACGTTTCCCTTTGTTCGTTAAAAAGAGACATACTTGGTTTTTGTTCTGCCCACAAATGCCACACTAATTGACTTGAATGGTTAAAAGCCTGAATGAGACAGACATTCCGAAAAGTGATGTCATCATTAATTTCCTTCTAATTGAGTTAAGAACAACAAATATAAAGAAAACACATTTTTGCAAAGCTAGGAATTGCTGGGAATTGCTAAAACAACACTAATCCATAGAAAGAAAAATATTTTGTGTGGTACATTCCATCCTAGCCCTGACTTAGCCCCTGGCATAGTCTAGAGCAGTGTCCCTTAACCTTTTTTGACAGGGATTGAAATGTGAACATGGAATAAACTTTCATTTGTAAAATTAGTTCAATGACGCAAAACATACAAAAAAACAATGACAAAACTGGTTGGGTCAACTGGCTATTGTCAAAAAAATTATTTTCTTTAAGTGAGTCTAGGATACACTAAAAGTGAATGTACATTAGCTTTCCAAATAGTTACTATAAATCTCCATGTTTAATGAGAATACTTACCAACTTGTTATCAATAATCAGTAGATGGTCACTGTATAGCTCTACAAGGCATTTACAACTCTACTACTCAAGCCACTGGCAAACATGCTTAGAATTTGCCATCTAAAATGATTATTATGACAGTGAAGAAGACATGGACATTTTATTGCGCAGACGGTTTGTTTACAAGGCAAAAATGTGGATCTTCTAACAAAGAGCTTAATATTCACTTAAAGGACCACTATAGTGCCAGGAAAACATACTCGTACATGCTCGTACATTCCCCCCACCCTCAGGGAGGGGTTAAACTTACCTCTTTCTCCAGCGCCGGGCGGGGAGCTCTCCTCCTCCTCTCTGCCTCCTCTCCTCCTCTTCAGCTGAAAGCGCATGCGCGGCAGGAGCTGTGCGCGCATTCAGCCAGTCCCTAGGAAAGTATTCACAATGCTTTCCTATGGAAGCTGGTGTCTTCTCACTGTGAAAATCACAGTGAGAAGCGCGGAAGCCCTCTAGCGACTGTCAATGAGACAGCCACTAGAGGCTGGATTAACCCATTTATAAACATAGCAGTTTCTCTGAAACTGCTATGTTTATAAAAAAAGGGTTAACCCTAGAAGGACCTGGCACCCAGGCCACCTCATTAAGCTGAAGTGGTCTGGGTGCCTATAGTGGTCCACTGTTCATGAGTGATAAGACATTGTTTACTTGACAGCATAGGTAAATTATTGTGTAGTGGATTGACAGGGACTTGCTTCCCTTTAATTATCTTCATCTTAGTGAAGTTGTTTTGAAGTGAGCAGTTCCTAGGCACTCCCTTTCCTCAAGGAGTCAAACCATGTTTGTATGTTACAAAATGTAGTGTAAATCTCAATAACAGGCCAGCTTGATAGGTGGAGAAAGTCAGCCGATCACCACCACCAAAGAAGAAGCCTAGCAAGAAGTGCTGTAACAACAATGAGAAAAAGTAGATGGGCCCCAGGGACCCAATACAGGGTTAAAGCATGAGGTAGGGAAATTCTCAGGGACTTCTCATCTGAAAACAACTTCATTAAGTTTGAAAGTTCCTCTAAACTTAGTCAGTTGTAAAGATTTTAGTGCACAAAAAAAGGTTAAGTAACATATTGGTTTAAAATAAGATAAAAGCTTTTTGGGGTCATAAAGGGTTACATTTCATGCTCATTTTGTTTACAAACTGAACTTCATCTAACTGATGGTTTTATAAAATGTTTCCAGTTTCCTTTCTCTGATGAGGAAATGAGCTTAATGGGAAATAATACATGTTTAGAAGCATGTATCACCACAAAAGGTAATATCATCTATGAGGTGTTGTCACTTTAACACCAGCTACTTAAGGTTTAATGTAGTTAAATCTACCAAACCATTGTGAGAATCTGAAACACATGCCACAGAATGCTGACTACATCAAAGCACATGCTATAAATATGAACAATGGCTCTTTGGAGCATGGAACATTTAAAGCGGAATTTTCGCTATTCTAGAAATTACACAATTGAAATAAAACATTGCAAATTAGCTATACCTTGTGCAATGTAAACCTTATTAAGATCTATATTATATACTAGGCTTGGAGATTCATTTCAGACCTCACTGCAGTTTTGCTGAATTTTGGCCAATCGGGTGCTGCTGAGTTCTTGAAATTCTAGCTACAATGTCTCAAAAATCATGGACCAAATGAACCACGCAATGCTGAACATGTTTGGTTCAGAGGTTGGATTTTTAATTCCTCCAGTGGAGCCAAAAAAAAGACATTGGTGAGAAAAAAGTGATGAGACAAAAAGTGAACAAGAAAGGAGAAAAAAAGAGGAGCAGAAAAAAAAAATCTATAGACCTCTCTTCAACTTGACCAGCTGTAGCAATTTGGTAAACATCTGCCATTTTTTCTTATTAATATAGCGCTTCCAAAGTATCTTCTTTTTTTTTTTGCTAACCCTATCCTTACACTAATTCTATACATACACTTACCTTAACCCTACACTGTCTATAATCCTAACTCTACAGGGAGACCATACTGGGGTATTGTTAGACCCCAGGGATATCCATCTGTTTGGGGCATCAACATTAATGGATCATTCAGCCAAGCTGATTTAATTAGATTTAAAGGACTATATCCGTGATCACTTTGAGTACTGCATACAGCTTATTTGTAAGTCTGGGGGCCACAAAATTAACAGACATTCCTAATGACGTTAAAGTCCACCATTATTAGCATGACATGGAATGTCCTAATGTACTTAAAATGTGCAAGATCTATGTTAATTGTATTCACTATTTTTTACAGAGTAGTTATATGTTATACTTGTGTTGTTATATTTTCTGTGTTGGTTTCTGACAGGGTGAAAAAAATTACTTTTTTCACTCCAAACCAGTGGTTCTCAAACCAGTTCTCATGGCCCACCAACAATCCAGGATCTATGTATTTCCCTTTTTTTATTCCATCTGAGATGCTGACAAAACCTGGACTCTTGGTGGGCCATGATGACTGGTTTGGGAACCAGTGGTCCAAACCATTCATTTTCATTATTATGAAGGATTAATAAATTTTGTGTCTGGTTAGTTAGTACATGATCCCTCATATGTGTTAACATAGTAGTAAGACACGGATGGATGGATGGATGAATTCACGCAAGAGAACTATTTTTGGGAATATTTTAACAAGACAGACAGGCACACAGAAATATATTATTATTATTTTATTATATGTTTCATTTATATATAGTTCAACTGATATAATATATACATGGTACATTTTAGCTAATTAAACAGTATTTTGTTCTAAATTATGTCTATAGGAATACCTGAGTTCATATTAACTGTGCTATTTAATTACAAGCAGTTTGTAATTACTTTTTGTTACATCACATTAATTATTCTTAACTGTAACCATTTGTAGAGATGATGCTGTATTGTAAATCAATATGCTTCTCGTTGTGTCCTTAAGCTATAATCGAACATATACCTAGCTTGTAATACTCTTGTTTGAGAAAAAAAATATTTAAAATTTATGGAAAGTATGACACATAACCTTGTGTTTCTTCTTATATCTTGTTTATTGACTTTAGCATTATTTAGTGAGTCATGATATTAATAAAAAAAATAAGAGCATTTTAGTTAATCATTATACAGCTTTGGCAAAGCTATCTGATGTTGGACATATTAAATAAATTGAAATCCTCTAAGTGACCTTTTTGTTACTAAAAGTAGGGCTTATTTCAAAAATTGTTAAACTCAGGAAAACATGGGTCATAATATTTGAACAAATAAGAGGTTCCTGTGGCTCGATGAATCATCTTTTTGGGTTATCTTAGCTGATGGCCTCAAAAATTATCAAAGGGCCACTGGATGCTGTGTTTTCCTCTATCAAAGACAAAGGAAAATAACCCTAATAAAAGTATCTCAATAGTTCTTGGCATTTCTGTTAGCAGAGTACTGCAGGCGTGGGGAAGCAGGAAGAATTGTGTATGGCCAGCAAAGTGGGCTGGTAGGCTGCAATCTCAATGTTCTCTAGGCCTGGGACTGTTCCACTTGAATGTGTTCATGGAGCCCTCCCCTACTTAGTGGAATATAGACTTGGACATTCCTTAAGTTAAGTACTGCAACTCAGCTGAATTTTGAGTAATTGGGTGATTGTACGTATTCCTAATTTCCAAACTGCCTGCATATAGACTAATCACAAAACAAATGACTCGTTCAATAGACAAGCATGTTCGTTGTGATCCGTGATTCAGAATACAGCTTGTGGCACCAAAAAAAAGAGATAATTATGGGGAAAAAAGATTATTGATGCCTTGGGGATAGCTTAGAATACTGATTATCTTTAGTGACCAGTAGAGGGAAAATTGGAGGAGCAGTAAAAGAAAAAAAGATATCTAAATATATAAATTGTTTTGGTTTTTTTAACTGCTCTTCCTGTTTTTCCATCTGTTTACTTTTTCTAACTTAATCTGTGAATAAAATGTCGAGATAATAGGCCTATCAGTGTATTGCAAATGACATAATTATGTATGTATATATTTATTTAGAAATTTTTTACCAGGATGGATACATTGAGATTTCTCTCGTTTTCAGGTATGTCCTGGGTCCACAAAACATTACATTGTTACAATAGGGTATAATAAAATACAAAAAATACAATATACAAACTATATACATACATACACACATATATAAATTTAACATATAACAGGTAATACATATATTCAACCATGACAGGTGCATTCTGTGCTGAGGTATATTGCCATAGAACTTTTAAAATATTATAAATTGAATGAAGATTTGAAAACAACACAGTGTAGTATGTTTTCATGAATAGAGAATAATAGATAAGGAAGTGCACTAACACTATCCCCGCTAACTGATTCAAGTGTGTTTCTTCCTCCTTAAGGGTTACTCCATGGGATGCACGGTAGACCAAAAACAGAGAAGAAAAGGGCAAAAAGTACTAATACACAAATCCAAAAGCTCAAGGCTCAAGTTGTGTTTTTTTTTTTCTTATACACATTCCCATAGGCAATAATGTACTATACTTTAACTATACACATTTGAGTATGTTGGAACATATATTTGACCACTCAAAAAAAAAAATTAACAGATTTCACAGAAGTCTCCCCATAGACTAAATTGAGAAAGGTATAAATTAAACATAGAGAAAGAATCAAGAGAATTCATGTTGAAAATAACATGAGCACTTATATTGCCAAATTGCAGAACTAAATCACAATCACATTTCATAAAATATGTGCGGTTACTCTTCTAACTCCTGAAAAAAATATAAAATACTATGTGAACTATGCTGTTCTAGACAAATTTCCAGATAAAACTGTTTTTGTATGAAAGTGCAGTAATGTGTGGAATATGATATGAATCAATTGTAAAATGTAAAAATGCAAGATAAGAGAACGGTAAAGCAGCAGCAAACATTAAGCAACTTAAATTAATAATTAGAACATTGCAAACATTAATTATATTAAGATATTACTCTACAGTTAATAATTGGATCACATCACTGTAATGTTGGGACATCCCGCAGTTCTTGGATTTCTCAGCTAGTCAATAAAT
>OW240917.1:100839977-100876095 GCA_933207985.1 Pelobates cultripes
CAACCTTAATAAAGTGAACTTTAGGCAGAAAGTTTACATAGGGAAACCATAATTTCCTTCTTTCTGGAATGCTGGCTTTTTTGACAAAGACTTCATAACAATATATGCTAATGAGATACAAGAGCTGAGAGGGTTTGTATGAGATAATGCCTGTGTTGGCTTACCAAAGTAGTCAACAGCTTTAGACTAAACACCCATCTGCCATCCACACCAGCCAAATAAATTGCCAAAACCCACCCAATTTCAAGACGGAACATAACATTCCTCAGTAAACCATTTTCAATTAACATGTGAAAGTATAGACATTATAAATAAATTGAAGTGGGTTAGTATGCATCATTTAATAACATTTAATACTGAGGTCTCTATATAATCCCTTCAGAACCTCCACAAAACATAATTTGTGATGTGCAAGAAAATGCCTCTTTCCCACGGGTCTTGCTAGTGAGTAGCTCAGTTTTCACTAGAACATGTTCATTCATGGTTTTGCAAATTACATAACAGTCAAATGTCAGTGTAGGGGTCAACATATCCACTCACAACTAGCCATTGGTGATAGAAGATTTTTCTCTGGTGAGTAGGAATTCACCAAAGGTGAGGGTGCTTGGACATTGCAGATTTGCAGTGAAGAGTAACTTTTAAGGCAGGGCTAGTAGCATGGCACTTAAAATGTTATACCCTGAATGACACAATACTATGTAAGGCCGGGGACCTAAACAGCCACACAGGCACTATAGTGTCAGGAATACATGTTTGTTTGTACATGTTTGTGTTCCTGACACTATAGTGTTGCTTTAAAGGAAGGAGAGTTTGCATGTGACAATGGATTGGGTTTTCTGACAGTAAAATCAATAAGGATGTGGAATTCTTTGCCTAATGAGGTGGTTTTAGCAGACCCTGAACTGATTTTTAAACAATGTCTGGATATTTATTTTGGAAAAACATATAGTATTCAACACTATAATAGTCAATATATGAGGTAACAGCTTGTTGCTCCAAGGAGAATTATGACATGTCATTTTGGAGTCAAGAAGGAATTTTGGTCTCATTTTGTTGCATATTGGAATTCATAGAGAGGGCAGGGTGTGATAGACATTTCGAATGGATGCAAGTAGTACGAGCTCCTAAAGATTTTAAGCTATTTAAATTGTTGTATTTTAGCAGAAATCTTGACCTTGGCAGATAACTAATTGATGAACACTTTTTTGGATAGGTTAAGCCTACATAGAAGTACCTACTGTCTCTCTGTCTTAATACAGTCCCCAGAGCTTGAGGCTTAGCTGACTGCGCAGGTGGGAGAAGCAGACAAACTCCTGCTTGAGTGCCTTATATGGTACCGCAAAGAAATATCTGTAGGCTCTGTACCCTCCTGCTCTTGATTTAAAAACTATTGAAATGTATAACGTTAGATTTTAAGTGTTTAGTTTATTTAGGATTCCAACTATTCAGGACAGATTTTGTTCTCTTATTCTGTATATTGATTTATTGCTAATATATCTAAAAAAAAAGAAAAAATACTGCAGCTGAATACCTACTTATGCTTTCAGATTTTGAATTTATTTTTAAGCTTGGGTGCTATTAAAATGTATATATAAATATTCCTTATAGATGTGTTGTAAGGCTGTAGTCATAGAAATCTTAAACAAATAAACCAAAAGGGTTTTTAGCTACTCCTCTTGTGTATTCCCACAATAGGCTTCCCAATTTAATCTCTAACCTGGGACTTGTAAAGAAAGTGATAGGGAATGGCCTATTTTAGGAAAAAAATAACAGAATTTAAAGCATTCCTAAACCTTGCTATTTAAAAAAAAATTTTTTTAAGATGAGCTATTGTAGAGCAAAACATTCAAACTCCCTTGTGTTCACGACAAATCTAGGTTTAGTGAATAAATCACTGTTATTGCTTTATGATCATCAGAAACGTAATGCCCTATAACAGTCCAAAAAATAAACTCTTTATCTATTCTCTATCCTTATGAATTGCCATTGTGGTTAACAAAGAAATAAGAATGTATTCACTGTTACAGTAACCATGGATGTTAACATACGTACTAGTGATGATTTTCTTGTGCTTAAGTAAATACGAAGACATTGAGGTCATTTTGGGTGAATCAAAATAGTTTTCTTGATCTCTATGCGGGTGTGTCTAAAAATAATAAAATTATCACATGGTAGACGTCAAAAACAATATCCAGATCCCATAAAATAAGGGAACGATTAGTGTTTTGAGAGCAATTAAAACGTAATGTCAATATAATGTTAAAAAAAATTAAATAAATAATTGAAAATGAAGAATATACATTCAGCTAGTCTTAAAGATTCTTTAAATGTATTGGTCTCTAAATAAATATGGTATTTAAAATCTAGTGCCAGCTACTCAACAATTACGAATAATAATGCATTACAAGTTTTTATGTTTTTATTTTTTTTTAATTTATATTAAATGAAAAATAGTAAGGATTTTCTCCTGCATAACTAATCACATCTAGCAGATGCCACTGCCACATTTTCCTGCTCTGGTTTAGTGCAATTCAAAAGCCAAAATAAATAGAGTGATTTATTCAAATTATTTTTAAAAAACATTTTTTTTTTTAATAAAAAAAAAATGCAAATACATGCACAAATGTGCATTGGTATAAAATGCAGATGGTGTTCTTAAAAATAGTAAATAAAAAAATATTTGTGTTTTACAATAGAGAGATTAACTACATCATGCATTGACATACTATTTATGTTCTAAGCGTTACCAAACGAAAACTTGAATTCAAACATAAAATCTTGCATTTCAAGCAGTTTGTAACCAGCATTTGTAAGTAGTTGCTGAGATCAATGCACAAAACCCAATGCACTATTGCCCAGACTAGACTCCCAATCAATATACTAAATCACTGTGTGTGCTGCTCAAGGGTTGCAGAAGATGCTTACTATGCATATCTTTTTATTCCGATAAAAATATAATTAATTATGTGATACAGTAAATACTACAGACCAAAAATAAATACAGAGAGATAGAGGGAAAATATGGGGACAGCTTGGTGGAAAGGGAAAAATGTATACATATTTTTTTCTTATATAAGGATTCAGTTCGATACGAGTAGACTGGAAAAGGGCATTGTTCTACTAAGAAGGTAGCGATAAGAGAGGCAGTAATGTTGCTTCATTGGGTTTGGTTTTTAAATAGCAGTTGAAGCAATTAGTTGAAAGGGCATGTTGAAATAATACAAATGTATAATCTAACACGTACCTGAATTACATTAAAGAAACAAACTGCATATGAAGTTAAAGCAAAAAGCATTGGTATGTTGAATATAACAAGCATTGATCTATATTAGTTCATATTCCCTTTATTTCAACGTTAATCTTTTTTTTTTTTTTTTGCATGGAATGTGAGCTCAGTGCTAAATTTGAGTCATCAAATACAATTTAAACCATAAAATTGATTTTCATGTAATAAAGAGAAGTGCAAAACCTCAATAAATGCATGACCATAAACGAATTAATCATGCGATGATTAACCCAATGTTTCTTTAAGATGAATAGAACTTTCAGAAGTTCTTGTTATCCTCCTTGGGGGATTTATTTTACTTTTTATTTAATTTGGCAATCTTCAATGAAAGCTCCACTGATCATAAACACGTTGCTGTAATGTTGTAATGGATCCCCAAAGAGGATTTTCAATATAACAAATGTATTCATTTATGACCAGTTCAACAATGACACAGATATTTTTGCTTACAACATAAAGCGTTTAACCTGCTAACTGTAGTAATGTTGTAAAAACAATTAATCATTAAGCAGCAGCACTAAAACATTTTTTTCTCTCATTCTGGTAAAGGAATCGTTCAATTTTGTATAATCAAGGAATAAATAAAAATAAATAAATTATTCACTGGAACCCCAAAAGGTTTTAACAGTTCAGCCCAAAAAATACCTCAGTCATTTAGTCACTATTTCAAAGCTGCCAAAACCTGTAATGGATGCATTGAGCAAATTGATATGAAAAAAAGGATTATCTTCTTTGACAAAAAGCCAGTTACTTCCCTTTGAGAATTTAGTAGCTGAACATAATACAGTAGAATGACATCTGGCCACCGGTATCATTCCTAAATATACACATAATACTATTCTACATGAGCAGAACATGAATGCAAAGTAAATTAATAGTGATCATGTTTTTTTTTATATATTATGTCAGGCACTCATTTGGCACGAAAGGGGCAGTCCACACCATAACAACTATAGCACACTGTGCGATTATGGTTCCATAAATCCCCTGGGTCCATCCGACAGTAAGTAATTACACCATTTTGGAGCAGTGTTACCCTTACCTGGATCCTCCGGGCACTTGCAGTCACACCCTCGCTTCAGATATAGGTCTCAATTTAATACGCTTTCCAAATGATCCCATACTATTAGGCACACTTTCTTAATAATTTATCTGCAGAAGTCCCTATTAAAGTCTTTAGGGATATTTGTAGATAAATCATTTGGAAAGTAATGTTGACAGAGATGGACTCGTGTCAGAGGGGAGGAGAGGAAGATGGATATGATACTTTTGTATAGTTAAAGGGACATTTTAGTCACCTGAACAACTACAGATTAATGAAGTTGTTCAGATATGATCTATAGCTCCCTGCAGGCAATCTAATGTAAACACTGTATTTTCAGAGAAAATACAGTGTTTACATTGATTGATAGGAATACCTCCAGTGGCCGTCACTCAGACGGCCACCAGAGGGACTTCCTATCATGTAGGGCCCTAAAAAGGCCTTGTACACGTCAGACGTATTAAAATACGTCTGACGTGTGTAGGAGAGAGAAGGCACTGTGTGCACGTCTTCTCTCTTCTGCCTGTCAGCAGAGGAGAGGGGGCGGGCAAAGACTGCAAGCTGAGCTGTCAGTCAGCTCAGATCGCGGAAGTGCACACCGCACGCATGCGCGGTGGTGCGCTCAGGACTTCAGAAGGCGGCATTATTGCCGCGCATGCGGACAATGGAGCAATGACGCTTCCAAATGGAAGTGTCTGATTGCGCCCTGCTCGCGCAAGCCTATTTCGTCATTTTGACGAAATAGGGGGCGCGACTTCACAAGAGGTGAGTAAAACCGGCTGCCTGGAGAGTCCCTTTAATGGTTTGTAGCAGTGTGTGGAGGCAATGTTCAGTGGAAGGAGAGAAAGAGTTGAGTGGATTATAAAAGCATGCTATTATTATGTGTGAGAGATGGGAGAACTGTTGTGATGTGAGAAGTTAATTAGGAGGATTATAAGCCTTCCTAAAGAGATGGATAGTTACATAGCTGAAAAGAGACTTATGTCCATTAAGTTCAGCCTTCTTCACATATGTTTTTGCTGTTGATCCAAAAGAAGGCAAAAAGCCTAGTCTGAAGCGCTTCCAATTTTGCAACAAACTAGGAAAAAAATCATTTTTGACCCCAAAATAGCAGTCAGATGTCTCATTGGATCAAGCAACTATTAACCCACTAATTATGTCCCTGTATGTTATGTTTTTGCAAGTATTTATCCAATTTCTGTTTAAACATCTGTATGGACTCTGATAAAACCACCTCTTCAGGCAGAGAATTCTATATCCTTATTGCTCTTACTGTAAAAAAACCTTTTCGTTGCCTTTGATTAAATCTCCTTTCTTCCACCCTAAATGTGTGACCTCATGTCCTATGTATAACCCTGTTTATGAATAGATTTCCAGATAATGGTTTGTACTGGCCCTGAATATATTAAATCCAATTAGGGTCAGCTGCATCTAATTTGCAGGCTGTAAAAGTCAGCCCTGTCTGAAACCTAGTATCTGGTCATTTTGCCTGTTTGGTGTTTCCTGCCGGATCTCTGCTTCGCTTCTAACTGATTTCCTGGACTCTGATCTCTGCCTGCTTTACCGACTACGTTACTCTGCTACCAGCCCTGACTCCGGCTTCTCGTCTGACCCTGCCTTTGGATTTCCTCTTAATCTGTACTGCGCTTTTGGTTTTTGCCTCCTTCCCGTGCCATCTCCTGCAACTGGACTCCAACTCCTGGTAAACTGTTACATAAATCCCCAGGTTACTGTTACAGTATCCTTCTTTAGAACAGGTGCCCAAAATTGCACAGCATATTCAAGTGTTGGTCTTACCAATGATTAATAAAGAGGCAAAATGATATTTTCATGCCGAGAATTTATGCCCCTGTTTATACATGACAAAACCTTACTGGCCTTAGAAACTGCAGATTGACATTGCATATTGCTGCCTAATTTGTGGTCTATAACAATTCCTAAATCCTTCTCGTGTGTGGTTATCCCTAATTCACTACCCTTTAGGGTATAAGTTGCTTGTGCATAACTTTGCATTTCTCTACGTTACTTAGTGATTTCCGAAAGTGCTGTAGGCTAGGATAAAGTCTAATAGAGTTGTTTACAGCGTTCCATAGAAAAGGTGCCGCCATTGAGAAATCCTGAAGAATTTTAATGTGGACCAAACAGAGGACCTAAAAAAAATTAATTGGTGGAGCAAAGGGAATGAGAAGGGGTGTATTTGTGGATTAGAGAGGAAATGTAACTGGGATAGAGGACTGTGTATGTTAATGTCAGTAATTTGCATTGGATCTTGAAGGATATGGGAGAGAAATGGTGGTTTAGATTAGCATTGCAGCAGCATTCATAACAGGTTGAATTAGGGCTATTCTGGTGTAGGGAAGGCCAAAGAGGAGGGAGTTAAAATAATCAAGTCATGAAATGATGTGCTTCTTAGTGCCTACGTTGAAAGTGACACCATGACAGTGAACATTAGGTGATTGATGTAATAGGTGTTCCATATACCTGAAGGGAAATAGAGAAAAGAAGAAGGGATACTTAAAGAAGGAAAGATAAGAAGTTCAGTTTTGGAAAAATTACATTTTAGAAAACTAAAAGATAACCAGTTAGAGATAGTAGAAAGGCAGTTGGTAACATATTCCGGAAGTTAAGTAGAAACATCCGAGGAGGAAAGGTAGATCTGAGTATTGTCAGTGTAGAAATGATACTTAATAAGATTACCAAAAGATATGGTGTAAAAAGAAAAGAGGGCCAGGATCTGAGCCTTGGGGGACACCAACTGTGACAGCTAGTAAGGAGAAGATGATACCAGAAAATGATACGCCAAATGAGCATTGAGAGAGATAGGAAGACTACCAGGAAAGGACAGAATTATGAAAGACAAGGGAGCAAGTGGTCAACCATATTAAATGCAGCAGAGAAGTTAAGCAGAATCAAGAAAAGAAAAGAGACCTTTTGAATTTAGCAGTGTGCAAATAATTGTTTCAGTAGCGTAAAGAGAGCAGAATTCAGATGAGAGTAGGTCAAGGAGGGAGTTGGAATTGAGAAAGCTAGTAAGAATCTTAGTAACATACAAGAAAGAAGATGCAAATGCAGAAATATCCTGTTCAGTAAGGGGAGGTTATTTAGGATAGAAGATTCAGAGTTGAAGTAGAGTTAAAGGGAAAAGGATTAGAGATGTAATTCCTAATATCGGTTTTGAAAGAGACCTTTTAAATTTAGTTTTGGTTACGTTTTGAGCAAATAATCATGAGCAAATTGATTAAATGTTGGAGATGATGTAAATGATAAATTGCCACTCCTCCTAAGTCCTTGGTACACCATTCATCCATCAACACAGCGTGGAAACATGATGGCCCACAATGCTTGAAAAAAGGCCATTATGGATAGAATAATGGCTGTTTTACAACTCCATATTGTGTTTTGAGCTGCTGGACATGCTAATGTCATGGTGGACACCCCATATTATTCTTGTGAGTGTTGTTCATCATTTCTATATGTATTTAATTAGTACTGAGATCCAACAAATTGTATAATCACATACTCCTATAAAATACATTTCTTAAGAAAGAAACACATAATATGTAATGAAACTATTATAATTTAAAAGTATTAAACAAAAAACTATTCCAGTCTTCAAAATGTGATACGTATGGCTACGGTTAGTTGCTGGCTAGAATCTTTACCAGAGTCTCCTAAGACTCCACATGCATGTGAAACAATGAATTCCATGGACCACACTGTGAAATCATCTCCTGTAAAATGTCATGGTGGTGCCAAATTCCATTATTAGATAGTTGTTTACACATCAAGCCAGATATTCTACTTAACAGATCACTCAGAGTGCGTGACTTATGTAGCTGTAAAAAAAATAATAAGACTGACTGGTATGGCACAAAATCAAATATTTATGATGCTTTAAGCAATGAATCACTCTTCCAGCTTGTTGATGTCATTTTTTTTATTGTACTGAACCTTGGCTTCTTCAGAAGAACTTGCTTTTACTTTGGGGATATATTTAAAAGCATGTCAACTTGAACATAGACTACATATGTTTGCAATAGTTTGCTATATTAAAGCTATTGATAAAAAACAACACTAAATATGGGTATTTCACATTATTCATAAAAAATGCAACAAAAAAAAGATACCTGTGTTGGAACATCTTTTTCATCAAATGTGTAGGATGTAGGATGTAAGAGTGTTTGTGTTTAGTATGAAATGCCCCAACCAGAGGTGCAGAAAACCTGCTCCTGCCTGGTCATCTCTCCCCAGGACTCCATGCTGCAGCCCTGCTGCTTGTCTGAAACAGGGCTTAAGGCACACAAAACAACTGCCTAGATGATGTGAATACCTACTTGTTTTGGGAGTCCAGCAATAAGAATTCATCATCTCTACTATAGGTCGCCTCACACACATATAAAACACACTCAATTTTATTCACTAAAGTGAGAATTCCAAAGGGAATTTGACATTTTAGCCCAAAATAACCAAACTGAAAACAGGAAGGATTTGGAAAACTTTTAGATCATATCTATTTTGGTCTAAGTTTCAAAATTCACATTAAATCAACAGGGAATTCTTAGCAACTCACACTTTGGTAAATAACTCTAAGTCCCAATTTTATCCCCTGGTGTCACCATTTATGGAACCAGTTGCAAGCCATCAGCAAACACAGAGTACGTGTGTCATGAAACTCACTTGTGCTATTCTAAACAAACATTTCTACTATTTTCCCTAAAGCGAGGCACATTAAAAGCACTTTGTGCATGGCCTGCACTGGAATGCACTAAACCATCACATCCACTTGAGGAAGGAGGATGTGCATGTCATTGGTGATGATATAATCATCAGCAGAAGTTCTGGCAAAGCAGCTGGTGCCGTGGCACCAAGGCCCCACAAGCATCTCCTCATCTGTTAGTTCTGCAGTGCTGGGAGGAAGTCAGGTCAGAGCGGTGTGTGGCAGTGGAACCTCGGAATTGGAATGCTCCCTTACTCGAACAATTCTGTATTCAAACATAAAATATGAAAAAAAAAATGTCTCTCCCAAACAAAACTTGGTATAAGAACAAAATCACACGACATTAACCTTGCTGGTACCTCTTTGGAACCTCATTGATATAATGCATCAGCCTCCTACCACTGTACAAACTGAACAGAGCTCCATTCTGTCAACACACAGCTCCATTCTGTCAGCAAACACAGCTGACAGGTAAAGTGAAGTTACATTTTCATTTCGCTTTTCTGTATGATTTTATGCATGTAAGGTATTATTAAACTGTAAAACTTGTGTTAAAATGCTGTAATTTTGGGGGTCAGGAATAGATGAATCTAATTTACAAACATTCTTATGGAACATTTTGATTTGATTTTCTAACAAATCATATTTCAAATAGCCTTCTGAAACATAGAGTTCAAGGTCCGAGGTTCCACTGTATATCTGTTTCAGTTTGTGTGTGTGTGTAATATGCATGTATATATGTCCATACATGCCACCATTCAAACACCAACACTAAACACAAATATAACCCTGTACTGAAATGCCAACACTGCACACAAAAACATCCATGCAGTCAAATGCCAAGACTACATACACACACATTCCTACATTCAAACACCAGTATTCTATACTACACACAAATGTATACCTGAATTCAAATTCCAACACCACATACAAACACACCCATACATTCAAATGGCAACCATACTTACAAATACCTTCTACATTCATACACATTCATACAAAACATGCTTCAATTCAAATGCACTAACAAAGCTCATACGTTTATGCAGCAATGTCCAAATGGTCACTTTGTAAAAACACAGTGAGAGTTGCACAACAGTTGAACATCTACCTTTTAGCCACACTAGTGCTAGAGTGGGCCCCCAAAAAATCTTGTAAAAGGGCCCTCTCTACATTAGTTCTACCACTGGGCACAGCATCTCTTTGACTCCAGTTGCTAGTCTGCCTCAGCTAGATTTTGTTCCTACTCAGTTCTATTATTTAGTTTAGACTAAGCAAATATATGCAGAGATAATGCAGGCCATCAGTTATTAACCCCTTAAAACCGGAGGGCGTACTATTACACCGTATTCTATCTGGCTCTAAACGCCGCCGGGCGTAATAGTACACCCTCCATTTTTTCTTACTTACCCGGTCGCCGGCAATCCCACCTGGGATCTCAGGGAGTCCCCCACTGCGGATCCTGCGTCCTCCGCCCCCCCCCCCCGCCATGTGAGAGTGAGGCCCTTGCGAGGACCTCACAATCACATGGCCGGGTTAGCTGGCTGCTGCATTGCCAGCAGGGGGACTGCCTGTAATGACAGTTAGTCCCCCTGCTGGCTGGAAATGAAATAAAATAAAGTTAAAATCAGAGTAAACAAAAAAATAAAATAAATAAAATAAAATAAAAATATATATGTATATACATACACATACACTGTATAGGTGTATTTTACTATATATATATATATATATATATATATGTATATATATGTATATTATAAAAAAAATGTAAATATGTTTAAAAAATAAATAAAAAAATATATAGATGTGTGTTATTTCGTTCTAACTGTACGTAATATTTTTACATAATTGGGTATTTTAGTTAATTACAATTAACGGGACCTGCCTGACAACCCATGTCGAAAGTATAGGGAATTTAATTTGCTTGCACTATATTTAACCCTATAACTTTCCAAGACACCATAAAACCTGTACATGGGGGTACTGTTTTACTCGGGAGACTTCGCTGAACACAAATATTAGTGTTTCAAAACAGTAAAATGTATTACAACGATGATATCGCCATTAAAAGTGATTTTTTTTTTTTGCATTTTTCACGCACAAACGGCACTTACACGGACGATATTATTGCTGTGATACTTTTTACTGTTTTGAAACACAAATATTTGTGTTCAGCGAAGTCTCCTGAGTACAACAGTACCCCTCATGTACAGGTTTTATGGTGTTTTCAAAAGTTACAGCGTCAAATACAAGGCTTGTGTTTCATTTTTTTCACATTAAAATTCGCCAGATTGGTTACGGTGCCTTTGAGACCCTATGGTAGCCCAAGAATGAAAATTACCCCTATGATGGCATACTATTTGCACTAGTAGACAACCCAAGGTATTGCAAATGGGGTATGTCCAGTCTTTTTTAGTAGTCACTTAGTCACAAACACTGGCCAAAATTGGAATTTTTTTCATTTTTCACACACAAACAAATATTAACGCTAACTTTGGCCAATGTTTGTGACCAAATGGCTACTAAAAAAGATTGTACATACCCCATTTGCAATACCTTGGGTTGTGTACTATTGCAAATGGTATGCCATTATGGGTGTAAATTTCATTCCTGGGCTACTATACAGTCTCAAATGCAACTTAACCAATCTGGCAAATTTCAATTTCAAATGTAACGTGCTGTATTTGACCCTGTAACTTCCCAAAACGCCATAAAACCTGTACATAAGGGTAATGTTTTACACGTGAGACTTTGCTGAATACAAATATGTGTATTTTATTGCAGTAAAAGCAAACAGTATTATGACATTGACAGTTAAAATGTCATGTAGAACTAAAAAAATAACAATTTCTTATTTTCTCCCATTTTTTTCATATTAAATTATGTTTCATAGCTAAATATTTGATATTAAATGAAAGCCCTGTTTCCCCTGAATAAAATGATATATAATAAGGGTGGGTGCATTTACTATGAAAGAGGTGTATTACGGTTGGACAGACATGTAGCGCAAATGCCAGGTTTTGTTTACGTTTTTTGTTCACAACGTGTACATTTGGCTCAGTCCTTAAGGGGTTAATACTATCCAAAGGATATTACTTTGATAAAATGTTCATGGTGCAAATGTAAAATATGTAATATCCTTGTCTAGCATACATAATTCCTAGTTTAGTGAATAAATACTTTGTCTTCTCCATGAACATGGCTATATGGCCATCCAGCTTTTACATTCTGTAACGAAACAGAAAGACGCCAGTTGAACCGCATGTTGGAACGCAAGGACAGGAAATTACTTTACCAGCATACGAACACGGAAGTATCTTGAGGCTTGAATTGCAGGGCGTCACCGTTACCATGGTGACCGCCCGCAAAAACTCCTGAGAGGGGTATATATAGCAGGAACCAGCCCAAGGAGGATCCACAAATACTTTTTTCATCCAGCTGAGGAAGCCTAAACGGCAAAACGCGACCTGAAGAATTGTGAGACATAGACTCTATATACTGGACTTATTATGCCCAAATAGTGTTTTTTAACATATATATTTTTATACTTATACAATAAAATGTATTATATATATTTTTAAACTCACTATCGGCATTTATTCCTGCTATTTAAAGGAGTGTGGTCCTTAACCACATACGCTTTTTCATCTGAGCCTATTTTGAAAGCTCTGGGTTTGTAAGTACCCCCTTTACCTACATCTTTTATAAGATAAGACCTACGTTATTGCACCATATGTGTCCTTTTTCAATCTGCCATATAGGATAAGATGGAAAAAGAACACCATCCAAAGAAGGGAGAGGGTCGCCTCTACGGACCCTAAGAGCGCACTAATTGAGCTTAATCTTTTAGCTCTTAAAATTGTGAGTGGGATATTTCACTTTACCATTTTCTACATTATATTTTACGGTTTACACTATGATTTGGTTTTTGTCTTTGTATTTGTGTTTTTAAGGAACACCATACTTACCATTAGGATCCAAATATAGGATAAAACTTAAGATAGAGAGATATATATATACCTTACTATTATATCCATATTTTTTTTTCTTTGCACTGAGAAATCTCTGATACAAAATATAAGCGCTTCACCATCACACTGGTTTGAAATCACTATTTTATAAGATAAGCTTTTGGTGATATAGCAGCTGTTTACAAATTGTTTCTCACAAGTTTGTTACATTGTATATTCTTTCAATATCAGCGCTGGTACCCCCATTGTTTAATTTTTGTATTATCCAGGAATAGCATTATGTAGAGATTTGAAAGCAAAAACCAGACTATTATATTGAGCCCTATATCTTAAGGGAAGCCAATGCAGGGACTGACAGAGGGGTGAGGCATGGGAGGTGCGGGCGGAGAAGAAGATGAGCCTCGCCACTGCATTCATTATAGACTGCAATGGGGCAAGTTGGGAGCATGCAAGACCACTGAGAAGCAGATTGCAGTAGTCAAGGTGAGAGAGGACAGTGGCATGGACCAGCACCGTAGTCACATCTGGCATTAGGTAGGGGCGGATGCATGCAATGTTTTTGAGAAGGAAACGGCAGGATTTGGCAATCAACTGGACATGATGGGTGAAGGAGAGGTCGGAGTCAAAGAGAACACCAAGGCAGCGAGCCTGCGTCATGGAGCTGATGGTGGCACCATTAACGTGGAGAGAGACAGAGACAGGAGGTACAACACTTGAAGGAGGAAAGACCAGAAGTTCTGTTTTTGGACAAGTTGAGTTTAAGGAAGTGGGCAGCAATCCAGTTAGAAATAGCAAAGAGGCAGTTAAGGACACTGGTCAAAAGGGGCAGGGAGAGATCAGGGGAGGACAGATAGATTTGCGTATCATCTGCATAGAAGTGATATTGGAAGCCAAAGGAGCTGTGAGTTTACCAAGGGAGGCAGTGTAGATAGAGAACAGTAGAGCACCAAGGACTGAACCTTGGGGGGCACCAACAGAGACAAGTTGGAGAGAAGCAGCAGAGCCAGAGAAAGAAACACTGAAAGAGTGCTGGGAGATAGAAGAGAAGCACCAGGAGAGAACAATATCTCATAGAACAAGATTATGGAGGATGAGAAGAAGCTGTTGATGATCAACAGTATCAAAAGCAGCGGAAAAGTCATGGAGAATTAGGATAGAGTAGTGACCATGAGATTTTGCAACAATTATATCATTTGATACTTTGATCAGAGCTGTTTCCACAGAGTGCTGAGTGCGGAAACCAGACTGAAGTGGGTCGAGCAGAGAATTGGACTTGAGGAAATCTGTCAATCTCACATACACAAGTCTTTCAAGGATCTTGGACGCAAAAGGCAGTAGTGAGATAGGGCAGTAGTTGGATGGGGAGTTAGGGTCAAGGTTGGGCTCTTTTAGAAATGGGGTTACAGTCGCATGTTTGAAGGATAATGGAAATATGCCAGATGAGAGGGAGAGATTGAGAATTTGAGGGAGAGGCAAAGCAAGAGAAGGAGACAGAGTACAGATGAGATACGAGGGATAGGATCAAGTGAGCAGGTGATGGGCCGGGAGTACTGGAGTAGATCAGAAACCTCTTCCGCTGTAGCGGGTGCGAATGAACAGAGAACAGCGGGGGGAGTGAGGTTAGGGGAAGTATTGTAAGGGGAAGGAGAGAGAGGAGAGATATCTTCCCTGATTGTAGAGATCTTGTCAGTGAAGTGAGTTACAAAGTTTGTGGAGGTTAAGTCGGTAGAAGGAGGAGGAGCAACAGGGCAAAGAAAGTAAAAAAAGTGTGAAATAGTCATTTGGGTTTACAGGAAAGTGTGGTGGTTATTATTATTATTAGTATTTATATAGCGCCAGCTTATTGCGCAGCGCTTTACTATAAAAGGGGAATTTACCAAATGAGACAATAACAAAATGTAACAGGAACAATAGGTAGTTGAGGACCCTGCTCAAACGAGCTTACATTCTAGAGGAGGTGCGGTATAAAAACACAATATGAAGGGTATTAAGATAGACAGCAACTAGACATGGTGGGAAAGTAGCAGAAACGGAAGTGAGAGTGGAGTGTGGCCCTGTAGAAGAAAGCATGAGGAAGGTTTGAGAGGTAGAAGTTGCTCTTGGAGGCCATAAGCAATCCTGAAAAGGTGGGTTTTGAGGTACTTTTTAAAGGATTGAAGACTAGAGGAGAGTCTGACAGGGGTAGGCAGGCTGTTCCAAAGGAAAGGAACTGCCTGTGAGAAGACTTGCAGGCGTGAGTTTGCAGTAAGGGTGCGAACAGCAGACAGGAGAAGGTTGCCAGTAGAGCGGAGAGACTGAGAGGAGGCATACCTATGAATCAGTGAAGAAATGTAAGTAGGACTAGAGTTGGTTAGAGCTTTATAGGTAATGGTTAGTATTTTAAATTGACACCTGTAGGGGACAGGAAGCCAGTGTAAAGATTGATAGAGGGGTGTGGTGTGAGAGGAGCGACAGGAGAGAAAGATCACCCTGGCATCAGCATTCACCACAGAGGAAAGAGCCAAGCTGTAAGAGTGCAGCATAAATTTATAAATGAGAAAGTCAGATGCAGAGTGAGACTTTCTTCAGCAGTTCTGGAGCATTTTTGGAGGTATCCAGCTAGTTTGGTGTACCAAGGTTGTAGTTGGGGGTATTTGCTGCGTTTAAGCATAGGAGGTGCCATGATGTCTAGTTGACAGAGGGTGGAACTGTAGAGTGAGATTGCATAGCTAGGGCAGGTGAGGTTTGAGATCGGTAAAAGGAGAGTTTAGAGGTTAGTGGAGAAGCGCTCTAGGTCAAGACATTGGAGTTTTCTGTGATATTGATGTGCAGAGTGTGATGTCAGTTAGGTCTTGGGTGTGCTGATGTCAAAAGTTAGCAGGTGGTGGTCAGATAGAGGAAAAAGAATATTGGAGAGATTAGATGAGGTACAGAGGTTGGTGAAGGTGCGATCAAGAGTGTTTCCAGCTGTATGGGTTGCTGAATTAGACCATTGCATGAGGCCAAAGAAGGAGGTTACAGAGAGCAGATCAGAGGCATCAGTGCAGTTGGGGTTATTGAATGTAAAATTGAAATCTCCAAGTATAAGGGAAGGAGTGCTAGAGGGGAGGAAGTGAGGTAGCCAGGAAGAAAAGTGTTCAATACATAGTCTAAGATGACCGGGGAGGGGGAGTGAGGCAGTAGATGACAGCAATTCTTTAAGGATTTAAATAGGCGGACATCAAAGGAAGTAAAGGATAGGGCAAGGGCAGGGGAGATTGGTTGAAAGATACATTGATGAGAGAGAAGGATGCCTACACCACCTCCTTTACAGTTGTTGGGTGTGGGAGTATTATAGCCCACTAAAACATACAGAGGCAGAAGTTGCACTATCAGAGGGGGAAAGTCGGGTCTCTGTGAGTGCTAGTAGTATACGTGCACCAAGCATTATATTTTTCAAAATGGCGTAAGCATGACTACATGCAAAAACAAACAATCATAAAAAAACAAACAAAAGGATAATTTTGAAAATAAATTCTATGTTAGTTGGCATCGGCTCTACCACACATTGGATGCATATTCATGGATTTAACAAAATAGAAGTACATCAAACTTTTAATTAGCTTTCAGAAGAAAACACACACAAGGATCCCCAGTGTATATTGTGTCATAATGAAACAATATATTGTGGTGCATGTATAATGTATTCTATTGTATAGACTTGGATGAAAACAAATTTCGGAACATTCATTCAATATCAGCTAGATGTCGGTTTGGCTTGGCAGAATATTGATCCAGAAACTGAATATTGAGAAGTAACCCATAGAGGGAAAACTGATCTTCCTGTTTATCCCTCTATTGGTCACTTCTCACTTGAGATATGAATATAATCAACAATAGTGGCTGTCCCCTAAGCATCAATATTCTTTTATTTTGGTGCTATGGGCGAAACATGTTTGTCCCTCCCGAACATGTTTGACATTGGGCAGTTCAGTTAGTATGTAATTTGAGAATATTTTGGCTCAGAATTCAAGATTTCAGCAGAATTTGGGCCAATTGAGTCCAAATCTCTAACTCTAATTTTTGCATGACGTTAATGGAACATACACTTTCCTAAAATACATCGGTGTAAATATTTTTATATATGAATTATTACCACTCATTTAAAGGTTTTAAACATCACTCAACTTCTACTGTAGAAATCAGTTTTTTGGGAAAAAATGACTTGTCACTTAATATATATCGAAACACTTTCTCCCATCATTATTTATAGATTATGATATCTGTAGCTCAACTGATCAGTAGTGCGTGTTCTGTAATCTGCTCAATGCATGCTTTATGAAAAATGGTTAGGAAATTGGAGAGATCATACATTTTTTTTAACACAGAAATATGAGCTTTGTATAAAGATTTGCTGAAGTAGGCTTAGAAGATTTAAAAAAAAATTGGCAGCTAGACAACATAAGTCCAAAGCACATTAACGTTGCATAAAAATGTTTATTGAAAATGTTTATTAGACATATCCTGTGGTGCAATAGTTCAGCTGCAATTCTCTCCATTTTATTATATTGTGTAAAGTGCCATCATTGTTATATAGACACTTTGAAGACAATAGGGGGTTTGTGAACAATGGATCATTAGTTATATCTCTAATAACAAAATTTCAGAAGGTTCTGTTACATGATCACAAGCTGAGAAGCAGAGAGGAAGCACAGATGTAGCCTGGTAGTAATGGTCTTTCTAAGCTGCCTCTTCTGTAAATCACAGGAAAATCGTGAAAGGAGCCAAATTTGGATAGAGCCACTTCAAATACAACAGGATGAAAAATGTTTAAAAAATAATTTATTATAAACTATCAGACATGGATAGTACAATAAAATGGAGCCAGTTTGCATATATCAAACATCTTCAAAGTTGTATTTATTTTATTTTATTAGTAGTATTTTCCAAACTGCTTAAAACAGATTTCCCATGAAGATTCAGGAAATTAAGGAAAACATGTGTTGAATTTTCAGAGGAAGAGGAGTATAAGAAAAAAAAAATGTCTGTATGTTCATTTAGTTTAGACTTTTCCATACGGTATTGTGATATTTGACAACATAAATGCATTGGCGATCTGTGATATATTGCCAAACATGAGAAACTGGTGCATAAACTAATTTTTAATGTATGTCTAGTCTCTTTGATCTATCCATTCTCATGTACTCTTGTCACCTTAGACTCTCTTTTTTTATTTTGTAGAGCAGTAATGTTTTGCAAGACTTAAAAAAATAAATAAAATTTATATGAAGACTATACACAAATGTTCGCTCATAGAGAATATCAGCATACCTGTTGATACTTAAACCAAATAAATTAAGTAAAAGAAAGACACACACACAAAGACATAGAGGTTTAGTTGACATCTGTTTAGCTGAAGTGCAGACTACTATAATGGGTTACAGAGCAAGATGAAAAGGGACAGATTTCAACAATTTTGAAAAATTTAGAAGGGACTTACGTCAAAATATAAGCAAGGTGCTTAGTGTTTACAATCCATGAGTACATGGTTCAGAGCTCAGCTTTTCCACTCGCCACTATCTATAATTTTTAAGCCTGGCTAGTAGCAGAGGTCTTTAAATTTTAATGTGTTAGCCAAGTGTGACGTATTTATGGTTAGCACCAGAGTAGATAGGATATGGAGTTACACAATAATGGGATATATTTCCAAAAACTAAAGCATGATGTCAAACAGAAAATAAGTTTGCTTAAAATGTATAATTTTGTGTATTGTTTATGCTTCATTTACTTTTGTTTTATTAGGAATGAAAGAAAGGAAATTGGTTGAAGTATGAGTTAGTCAAGACTAGAGCAGGTAGGGTTATGGAATTCCAAATTAATTGGATATAAGTAAAGCAGGTTGTGTATCAGCAAAAAAGCAAAATTGAGGTTTATAAATTTATGTTTTCTTTTGCTTTTTTTCCCCATTACAGAGTGGAGTAGGTGTTACAACATGTCTAGATTTATGTTTATTGGATTATAGTGTGTATGCACTGTTATCATCATATTATAATACATTTTATATATGAATGATTCCTTTGTTGAAATTACTTCAAAACTGTCCAGGTTTTGTCAGTATCTCCACTGGTATAAAAAAAGTGAAATACATAAATCCTGGATTGTTGATGGACCATGAGGAAAACTGAACACATATGGGAAATTGAAGTGATTTATCAAACTTCAATTCCCAAAGATCTGCAGCCAGGGTACAGGCAGCTCCGTCACAGGTATTATTAAGGAACATGGTGTCGTTTTTAGGAATGCAGATTCTTTAACCATTTCAAATTTAATAATAACTATATGTTGGTATAATGACACTATGCTAGTTGAGCATTGCAACTAGTTTGCTCAGAAACCTACTCTTCCATTTTTACAAAATAACCATGAAGATTGAGTTAAAGGACAACGTTCATCAAATTTCTTTCTCCTTTTTAAAAAAAAAATTTTTATTACAATTAATAAAACTTAATTATATATGTTTTACATGATGCATATATATTTTTAAATAAATTTCACTATATTTTGGCTGCGCAGCCAGATTTGGTCAGACTTTATCATTTTAAAAAATAAAACTAAATATAATTAAATGGGTTACATTTTTGAAAAAATATTAAAATTAGATGACAGCTGTCCTTTAGAAAAGGTTATTGTAATGTGAGAGAAGGGAGATGGGGACCACTGCTTAAAGGGTTACTCTAACCAACATGACCACTTCTGCTTTTTGATGTGGTCAAGAGTCTGGATGTGCAATGTTTCAGCTTGAAACACAGCACACGCACACGCTGGTTGACAGACGTAATATGACCCCCCCCTTGCAGGCAGAGCCATCCCACCTCCCTATCCCCTCTCCGTAGTTGTTTTTTATGCCCTCCCTCCCTACTTCCTCTCCCCTTCTCTTGCCTGAACAACGAGCAGGCATGTGCTCTGAACTAACTAAATAGTCCAATCAAAACTTCTTTCTATGAGGTAAGCTAAACTTATTTGAATTTTGTTTAACGATCGGGGGGGAGGGGTACAGAATAATGCCCAATAGGGCATTATTAGTTATTTTAGAAAACTATTAAGAAGTGTTGGCGTAATCCTTTAGTGTCCCTTTACTAGGGTGAAGTGATTGAATGGAACTTTGAAAAAAAAAATGGAACTTTGGCAAAGAAATCTGGGGATTTGGGAAAAATGGGAAAGATGAAGGGTGCTAAAATCTGTGTTATAAGGTTTATTTATTTATTTTTTATTACTGGCATTTATAAAGCGCCAATATATTCCGCAGCGCTGTACAATTGGGAGAACAATACAATATAAACAGGCCTGACTGTGAGCTTACAATCTAAAGGTAAAATAGGGAAATGAGACAAGAGGAAGCAGAGGAAATTGAAGGTGGTGGCAGAGAGAATTTATAGTGTGACTGCAGTGATTGAGAACATGTGAAGGGAATGAGGAGGTGATTGAATGTGGTTGGAAACAGCTGGGGGAGTCATGCTACATAGGTAGAAGGAACCAGGGTGGGTAGAGCAGCGTAGAAATTAAGATTCTTAGTTGCAGGGATGGAAATTAAATTGGGCCTGAGGAAGAAAGACGAGCAGTTATATAAAGGAATTTACTGCTAGGAGTGGCAAGCAGAGAGGGGTTGTGGGGGAACAGACTAGCCATTTGTTGCACATATTAAAATGCCAAGTAATTCCTGTCATCCAGATTATTAATTACTACAGGTAAATGCAAGTACAAACATTACAGTAGTAAACTATAAGTAGAAATGGTAACATTGTAATAGTAAATTAATATGTAGTAAAAAGGTGAATGGAATCCAGTGAGGTATCTTCTGGATCCCAGTCCATAAAGTCCTAAAGCTGCAGTGTTCAAATGGAGATTCTTAGTTGCTGGGATAGAAATTAAATTGGGTCTTAAAGCTGCAGTGTTCAAATGTTTAGGATACAACAGTAGTCCACAGATTGTCCCTATTACCGGTGAGATTTGTAAATTAACACAACCCCAGGACAAGAACCAAAAGTTTTATCCATAATACAAGTATAATTTTACCATATGATTGTGCCTTGAAGGGATTTAATAATAGATGGAGTGTACAGAACAAGGTGATATTAATAGCTTACTGTACAAGCGAGCTGTTCTCTGTTCTGTCCATTTATTATATTTGATATTATTTTTAATTGATTTATTTTTTCCTGCAGCTATGTTCTTAGTACAAACTTAATAATTTAAATATGCATTATGTGCCCCATTAAGAGTGAGCTAAGGAATGCATGAATTGGAGGAAAGTTTCTGTTAAAAAATTATTTTTTAAAAAAAATTGCATTTAGTTTGCTTCTTCTATGAGATGTATTAAAACAGAAAGACAAAGGTGAATCACAGAACAGAACGCCCATAGACATTATTGAATAAAACATTACGTGATCTGTCATGTGTATTCTGCTGTGTTCTCTCTATCTTTCCAGGTGCAACATGGTCTGTTATTCCACAAAGGGCAACATCCTGCACACGATACTGAAATCCTAAAGTACTGAAAATCTGTAACACCATAGCTATAAAGAAACATCCTTATTATTTGTATTATTACACAGATTAAGGAACAGTACACACACACACAGAACCACACACAATACAGTTTAAAATCTTGCAAGGTTTCATATTCTTTTTCTTACTTGTTACTATTACGTGGATATTTTTCCATTAGATTGTTGAATTACATGCGTAGGGCTTTGGGATTTTCATGCATGTATTCATATGAAATACCGATGAATGAATTGCAATATGTACAAAATGACCAACCGAAGAAGTGAACATGGGCAAAAAACTCATCCATGCGCTTTGTTTATTCAGTTTTCATCCAATTACAAGGAGGGAGCTAAAGATATATTAGTAGTTTGATAATTAAAAAATAGAACAAAATAAATTCAATTAACTCTGCATGCTTGGTTCAGTTGAAATATCTCTTGAGCTAAGCATGAAATAAACCCTAGGGAGGTCAATATTGTCCCCACATAATTATAATGAAGGTTTAAAACCTCCTGCACGCCACTACCTGCCATGCTGTGGGTTGGGGCATGTCTACTAACCAGAGAGCAGCCAGTGTCAGCACACTGTCATAAAATACTATTGTCTTGGCTGTTTTTGCTGCCCAGTTGCTAATGCAACATAGGGAGACCTGACCAGGTCCCCCAGCACCCACGATGGGGGCTACAAATAAATAATAAGGCACAGGGAGCATAGTCTTCCATGAGCGGTGAGTGGGGGTTCTAATTATAATAATGTGGGGCATGTAATGTTCCTTCTCAGCCCTCGCATATTAGCTGTGGATGGGGGTTATGATATCATATGCACAAAGGTGGACATACCATTGTCTGTAGTCTATCCCCCTAACATTTTGGACACTTTAAGCTCTCGTCCCCTGTGGCTAGGTGTCCTCAAGTCCCTGGTTACCTCCCTTCAAAACAAAGCTTTCTCTTTGCAGAGTTTGAGGTGTGATGAACGTAGCCTATAACCATTGCAAGATATAGAGGTGCTGGTCTCTAGATGTAAATCTATTTTTCACACCTTACAGATACATATTTGTTAAGTACAGTGATCAGTAAGTCTAATATTAAAAAACATGGGAAGTGACATTTCCCCTTTAAAAATGTATTTTACTGAAAATGTAATCCCTGGTACATCAGCATGAATTGCTTACTAAAATGGCACAGATATGGATCGCAATTTTGTCACAGACAACTTCTCCATTAAAGCATTTTGTCATCCGTTAAGAAAAATCTGTCCTGTTAATTCATTCCAAGCTATCTGCACTAGTTTAACCCCTTAAGGACCAAACGTCTGGAATAAAAGGGAATCATGACATGTCACACATGTCATGTGTCCTTAAGGGGTTAATCATTGTAATGGGTCTGAAAGTATCAGAGTTTGGAGTTTTCATGAGTGACTCTCTATGTGTAGGCATATGATATTCTTCTCTGTTCAATCTTTAACCAACACTCTATTTTAATGGAATTAGAGACACGCCAACATATTGAGCAGGATATTTCTAGGCTCCAAGGCAAATAATCGTGTCAGATAAGCAGTTGCATAAATGGGAAATATTGTAATCTTTCCATGTAATGGTTCAGCTTAACAGATGTATTGGCAGGTTTTACAGCATGCCTTGCCACATATGCCCTGTACATTCAGCTAACTCTCTCCAGCAGCCCTGTTTGAACAAACATCCGTTTATGGGCTTTGTAATAACTGGTGCCATAATTTGGCGAGTGCTGAGCTATAGGAGAGAACACAAATATTGGTTTTCTCAGCATGGGGTGAATCTAGAGAATCAAAGAAAAATGTCAAAAAAATACAGTTACTGGGTATTTTGCACTGTTTAAACCCTATACGATTCTGCATTACATGAAAGCTTATGTGTAAAAAAGCAGTTTGAAATGTAGGACTTTCCAGATTTAAGAAACTGTAAGCAGAATAACAATTGAACTAAAAATTAAAATTAAATTGTCTAGCTGGTAAAGGGTTCTGATAAAGGTTCATGGGATTAGCTGAAAAGAATATAAAACTTAGAATTCCATCTGCATGAAACCTTTGCTTATTTAATAAAGTCCAAGGCTATGTAAAGGTAGTGGCAGACCTGGGGACATAGCTGTGACAAGTCCATAAACCTAATAGAACTTAAACGCAGTGATCTAGACCAGGGTTATGCAACCTTCCACACTCCAGATGTTGTGGACTACTTCCCCTATAATGCTCTTACACCCGTAGTGCTGGCAAATCAGCATGGGAGGTATAGTCCAAAACATCAGTAGTGCCAAGGGTTGCCTATGTCTGATCTAGACCAATGGTTACTAAACAAATCCATGTGCACTCTGCGTTGTCCAAGTTCAATCAATGTTTGTGTTGGAACAAACCAGAGAAATTTCTGAATGCTATAAAGTTGGTGTGAATTATGAGTGATTTGAGAACCAAGGTTTAAGAGGAAGAAAACAATGAAATCTGTGCCAACTACAGCACTAATCCTTCTATATTACACAAAGTATATGAAGCGGAATATAAACATTCTTCACTAGGAACTGAAAATCCATAATGTGCCAACATAAACAATGTTTTACTCTCAAAATGCAATGCTCAATAGTAACCACACATTGTAATAATTTCCTAAATCCTCGGTCAGACACATAATGTCAACAACAATAAAACTTATGCAGATTCAAGTCCAACTGACCATCTTCTGACTTATTTTAGATCATGAAAATATTTATATGGGTAGATATAAATATGGCAATGTAAGTCTCTCTCATGCCTGACTTCTAATGAAGTTGGTATGACCTGTAAATTGCCTTTTAAAATAAAACCTTTTTTTTCACGTGTTTAACCCTTTAAGGATATGTGACAGACGTTTTCCATCACCTTTTGCTTCTGAAGCTTTTTCCTTACGGCGCTAATGAATAATAGCTGTATTTTATATGACATGGTGTCATTTAAAAAAAAAAACACTAAAAGCACCACAACCACTACAGGTTGGTGTAGCAGTTTTGGTGCTAGGATTGCCCTGGTGTTACCATATAAGTCCTGATATAAATAGTTACACTGTTTTAAATTGATTTCACTTCTTACCTGGGATATTCTGTGCACCATTCCCTGCCTCTATCTCTCCTGTCAAAGTGCGAGAAGCTCCTCCAAGGAGTTCCCATTAGATCTCCTGAGCTAGGCCCTGCACTGCTGGGCATAGAGCAAGGCACAGAGCTTCAGGCTCCAGAAGAGGTAGGAAGAAGGAAGTCAAAAAAATCAATGTAAGAAGTCAAAACATTAAAAAAATAGTTAAATGTATTACAATGGGGTGTGTCAGAATAGTACTGTCACTATAATCACTGCAGAACACTTTTAGTATACTGAGCAAAAAAACTGTGGAGACAACATTATTCATTAACCCCTTAAGGACACATGACATGTGTGACATGTCATGATTCCCTTTTATTCCAGAAGTTTGGTCCTTAAGGGGTTGAACGAGCAATTTTCCTGAATTAACTAGGAGATTTAAAATTTTAGATGAAAATGGCCAAGTTGAAAAAATATTTTCATTACTTTCATTTTGCTTGTAATGTGCGATTCCCTGGTGAATTCTCAACAATCCCAGTTTAATGATTAACCCCTTAGTTACAGACTGTTTTTCAATTTTCTTACTGTTAAGGACAAGGGCTGCTTTTACATTTCTGCAGTGTTTGTGTTTAGCTGTAATTTTCCTCTAACTCATTTACTGTACCCACACATGTTATATACTGTTTTTCTCGCCATTATATGGTTTTTCTAAAGATACCATTATTTTCATCATATCATATAATTTACTATAAAAAAATAAAATATGATGAAAACATTTTTTTTAAAAAACACACTTTTTCTAACTTTGACCCACAAAATCTGTTTCGCATCTACAACCGCCAAAAACCACCCATGCTAATTAGTTTCTAAATTTAGTCCTGAGTTTAGAAATATCCAATATTAACATGTTCTTAGCTTTTTTTTTTGCAAGTTATAGGGCAATAAGTACAAGTAGCACTTTGCTATTTCCAAACTATTTTGTTTTCAAACTTGGGGTATTTTGACTCTTTAAATGCAACCGTTTTACCACCAATATATGCCAAATATTTTTTTTTTTAAATTGGTAATTTTTTTGACACACATAGCAATTTCAGAATACATGTACTGAGAACATTAAGGATTACTGATTTTATTTATTTGTCTCAACCTTAGTTGATATTCCCTCGTGCAGTACCCATTCACAGCACTACCTCTGTTTGGCACTGCTTCTAATTTCTTTTCATTAGCACTTCACCTGGTCCTTGTTTAGCACCTATATAGTTTGGTTTCTCCCCTCATTCCTTGCCAGATCATTGTCTCTTGTCTGGTGTTTCCCTGGTTCCTTGTGATTCTGGCTCCTGGCTCCTTGATCCTGCATACTGTTCCTTGGTCCTGTGTCCTGCGCCTCCTCATCTTCGTTCCTGTGTTCTCCTGGTCTTCGTCCTGTGTCCTCTTGATCCTGCATTAATATGTCCTCCTGGTCCTTCGTTCCTGTGCCCTCCAATCCTGTGTTCTGGTTCTGTGTTCTCTGCTTTATTACCAGTGATCCTGACCCTGCAGCCTTGTTCATTTATTCTGCTTCTGACCTTGCTTCCTGGTGTCAGTATATTAGTCTTGTGGCTCTGGATCTGTGCCCTACCTACTACTACTGGGAACTGCACAATCCTGCCCTTATACCAAAGGACTGTTTCAGTATACGTTGCCTGCACTATTCGTGCTTATCCTGATTTATTGTATATATTTTGTGGCATTGTTTTGTTTTGTCTTTTGGTTCTCTGAAATATATAAATCTCTTGATTTAACCTATTCATTTGTGTCTTGGCATGTATTTCTTTGCTGTATTGGTTCCCACATTTAAAGGGACAGTGCTGTTCCAGGGCAGTACCTCTTCATGTCATTACACTCAGCACACAGGCAGAGCATCGGAGGCCTGCCTGATGGCTTCCGAGGCTCTGCTACACTGTCGGGCGTCACGAGAGGCATCCCGGAAGTGATGGTTCCTGGGGGGCGATCACTCGGTGGCCCGGCAGTGAGGAGAGGTATTACATGATCACTGCAATCCTATTAGAGCTGCTGGAAGCGATCACAATTGCTTCCAGCACTCATATTTGCCACGAACGTACTAGGTATGGACCATTTTTTGTCGGACGTACCTAATACGCCTGTGGTCCTTAAGGGGTTAAACCTGCCAAGTGTCTAAAACCATTCCCTATATCCTCAATAGTGCTATCCACAGACTATTTTTTTAACCCTTTTAATACTGGTTTGGGGAGAAATAACATGACAGAGGGAAGCAGAGTGCTACATACTAGCTGTTTGCATGGTGACTTGCACCCAATGTTAAAATATTGGGCAGGGTTGTAGATTGCAAATAAAAACATAGAAAGAGAGCTAGTTCTGGCACAGATGGAAATAAAATTTATTAGACATTTATTTACCTCCAACAGTGTGGAAAACATAAAATCTCATGTTTAAAATATTGCAAAAAAAATATGTTTCGAGTAACTTATTTCAGGCAAGGGCATTGCCAACTTAAGCATAACAGAAAGTTTCTTAACAAAACAAATGAAAATATGGACTTTCACTTTAACAGCTGTGATGTGACTATATCTTTCATAATGAATGGTAAAGAAAGCATGGAAATGAGTGCATCACTTGAGCAAACTAATAGAAATAGCCATCTGGAGAAATCACCCACTGTATTGGCAGGCATGGTACCAGTGTGTTGTGTTAACATGCTTTGTATCCCACATGGAAGGAACGTGTGGATCTTATTTTTCATTATAAACTGTTTAAAGATATACACAACAAAATACTTCTCATTCCTTTTTCATAATAGTAAAAACTGATGATATAGAACAAAATGTTTTCTATAAATTCCATAGAGCTGCACAGATAAAAGTTATTTTCCTTTACAATTGGACTTTACTGTTTTAGAGGAGAGGTGTGTCTACACTGGGAATTGTGTGATTCTTTACTCATCATTCCAGTACTCTTCCTTGGAGATACATGGACTGAACTTCAGGTAACTATATTGTACGATCTCATAGCAACCACCCCCCACCCACGCAAAAAAACACATGTTTGTGCAATAGAATAAGCCTTCATTATAAACTAATCTTGCAACCTACTTTTCTCAGAAATGAAATACAAGCTACCCTTACCTCTTGTGTCACTTTCCTCCACTCCCTCTAGAATTAAAGCTCATTTGAGTATGGCCCTCAACACCCACTGATCCTGTGGGTCCAAATCATCTTGTTGCAAATACGTGTGTTAATCCACCCATTGTACAGCAATGCAGAATTTGCTGGCATTTATTAATAATAATAATATCACCATTGTACTGAAGGGCATAGAGCAGAGCAGAGAGATTCAGGCTCCAGAAGAGGTAGGAAGAAGGCTACAACACCAAAAACACAGTAAAAAAAATATATATATATAGCTATACATACTTAAATTGAATTTGCTGTTAATGTAGTGGTTAGTACCTACCAAAGAGGTGTGCAGTTCTAGGGCATCCAGGTTGTTCCCCAACAGAACACTGTTTGGAGGTCCATTTGGAGGTGTGGGGTCTGGATAGTCTCCCCAGGAGGGGGAAGATCTGTAACAAACTCCCCTTTTCACAAGAGTTTTCCACAAGGTCCTGGAGGAGCCTGCTTGCCTGGGCCTGGTAAAATACAATGTGAAAGTCTCTGTGTGTGCCTGTTTGGACTTATATGGCCACACTTCGAACTTTTAAACTTATGAAGCCGAATGGCATTCGAACACGTGGCGGCGGCCATCTTGTTTAGTCGAACACATCCAGCGGTGTTTGGTTGTCGAGCGCATGGAGCTCAAATCGGACACTTGACGGCATGAACACTGCTAAAACTTTACCTTCCATGGAGGTCCAGCTATTCGAATGGGAGTCGAACAGCGTTCGGTAAAAATAAATCCACGAACAAAGAATATACAATGACTATATCCACGAACGGCTTCATTCAGTAATTTGAGCGTTACTTCAACTCCTCGAAGTAGACCGGCCGCACAACCTGATTCTCTGGAACTGTTTTGGGAATGAAACCATGCGTGCGGTCGGTCAAAATGGGACTTCCATAGAATTCCTGAACCCCTGAACTGATCTGGGTGATTTTTGGATATGTTGGTCACCCAAATCAGGGCTATCAGGGGATTTAATAATTGTGGGGAATTTATGTGTTTTGGGGGTGCTTTTGGGGTTTTGTAAAATATGTTTTTTTTTTCTGCCTGTAGATAATTCGGTTAATGCAGTATCTGCCTCAATTCAGAGAGGAGGAATTGTATGTTTGCATTGGGTGTGTCACACTTTGTAACCATGTTGTTATTGGTTGTTAAGTTTGTGTCCCTGTCCCCAAAAAGGTCCATGTGGTTGTATACCCTGTTTGGGAACTTGCATAAAAGGCAAGTGTGGCACCATTTAAAGGTATTCCAGCTTACACTCCAAAACTGTGTGTCATCCTGTTATTGGAGGGAAAGAAGATTTACTCCTGTGTCTGCCGTTCCAGCTTGAATCAAAAAACAACGGGGAAACAAAAAATTCAACGGGGAAAGTCCTTGTAAGGACTAGAGCTAGTTCCCCATTCGGCTCCAGGAAGGAGTGGTTCCAGGGCCCAGTCAAGCCATGGCAACTGTGGGCAGAAGTGCTGCGGTTTGTCCCCTGTTCCAGCTAGGAAGTGGTCCTTGGCGGAGGTACCCAGCCAGGGGTACAGGGTGCTCCGTTACAATATATATAAACTAGATACTTTCCAGACAGTCCTTGTATGTATGTATGTATGTATGTATATGTGTGTGTGTGTGTGTTTATATATTTATATATATATATATATATACATACATACATACATACAAGGACTGTCCAGAAAGTATCTAGTTATGTAATATGAATAGAGACAATTATTGAAGAAGATACAAGAAACATTGTACGTAGGACAATGACGCCACAGTCTCCTTCAAAGTAGGTATACTATAAAATAGTATAATAACTACCGGTGCCAAGTATAAAGTGCAATGTGCAATTACGTCATGCAATGTAATTGTGTACAGCTTGTTACCACTGTGAAACCAACCACATCAGTTTCAAAAATAAAATGTAGACACAATAAAAAAACAGCGCACTAAAAAAGCTTTGTGACAGTGTACCACAAATGGTGATATGCACTGATATACAGTAATGCATATATACCATTTCGAGATTCCTTGGTAGTCAAGATAGAATACATAATCTCATATAGTAATACAGCAAGTAATATAAATAATAAGAGGAAATAGCACTGATAGGTATCACACTCACATTTATTAGAGCCTGTATATGAAACTGGCTTAGGCATATACACTTGAGTGTAGGATGTTCCACCAGAGTATATTGATAGCAGATTTAATCCGCAAAGGTAAAAAGTTGGAGAAATGCACCAAATGTAAATATCAAAACTTATTGTACATCAGAAACATAAAAACCTTACATTCCAATTTACTGGGTGCCATAAAAAAAGTCCACAGTAATAGCACAATGCGTTTCAACACAGCCTGCGTCGTTCTCAGGTGCTGGATACTTAGTATTGTAATATCCCCCTTTTTAAACCACCAAAATCGGTGCCAAAATCTCCAGTTCTGTTCCCACTAATGGCACTTCTTCCACTGGCTGATCAGTGGCCATATTGGTACACCCGAAGGTTCCGCCAGAAAAGGTGGGGTATGATTTAGTCCATGTTAATTTGAGTTATTCAAATATGAACATTGACTAAATTAGAGAAAAGCCCTTTTGGAGTCCCAATATGGCTGTGTAAGATTGAGGTAACTAACCAAGAAGCCAAAAGGAGGTTTAAGATGGCTGCCGCGACATATCCGGTGGAAGCTATAGATACTGCGATTGGCCATAACGATGGACTTGTTTTTTGATTCTTCTTTTCTGGATTCATTCATGATATTCCCCATGCATCCCCCTGCATCCTTTACTCTATTTTTTCTGGTGCAGTATATATTTCCGATTTTAGAGTTTAGTTCACTGAAAAAGGAACTTTAATGCAATTAAAAGGTTACAACATATCAGTACTCCCACATTAGTGTCACATAAGGTAATATCCTTTGTCAAACTAATTATTCTAACAGGTTGACACTTTTACATGCATTGGTTGACTAAAGCAACTATTTGAAGATTTGATTATCTTTCAGTTTTAACAATGATTTGTTTTTATGTTACATCAATACTCTATAGAAGTCAGTTGGTCCTCTTGCAGGAATGTGGCTCTCTCATTTTGCATCCCTAGGCCTAGTGATTACTCACACAAACAATTTTTACTGAAATGTAGATTTTGTTCATACCATATGATGGTTCAGCTTGGTGAATGTTGTCGAAGGAAAAAGATTTGGAGAAACATTTGGGCAGTCCAATAAAAAGTGAACAGTTGTGCCTATTAGTATGCAGCAATGCAAAAATGGCTACAATATTGAATAGCCTACTGACCAGCAATATCACACATTTTTGCAATTATGAGTTGTCAAAATGTCCAAAATTGGGAAAACCCTTTGATTTGTATTTCTCAGGTTTGATGACTCAATATCAGTCTATTTTAGAGTAACACTATATTAAAAAATAAAGTATACATCATTAAAAATATAATATGATGCTGCAGAATGTAATGTAGCACACTTAAATTAAAAAAAAATTTAAATTGCATTTTGAAAAGAGCTCATGCACAGACAACAGTGATAAAGCATATTTCATTACTTCTCACCATTTCTGTTGGAAAACCTTTAGCCACTATTACAACTTTAGAATGGAATCCCATGGAGTAAATCAAGTGTTTTAGTACATCAGGCGGTATAATGTGAAACTAAGATTATTTTATTGCCTCTCAATTATCTTTTTTATTCCTGGGTTGCAGTTCTGACGAACAGAGTTTCTTTAATCAACTTCTGGCCACTGCAATATGTAATATGATTTTCCCAAGACCAATTTAGCACACAGCAGTAGCATAACAAGGAGTTGAAGCTTGTGCAAAAATATAGGCATTATTAGCATGGAAAATATTATGTGCCAAAGGCCCATGTATATCAAACATTACCGCAACCAACACCAACACCACTACTACATTTCAGAATAGATTTGTTTTCTACAAAGAGTTAAAAAAAGACAGCCACGATCAGTGAGGGTAGGGTTCACTTGTGCCGTATACCACCACACATTTTATATTACTGAGGGAAGAAGCTTGCAATTTGCATAGCACAAGCACAAAAGCATGCTGCAAATCAAGTAATCTCATACTATAAATTAAATAAATAATTTTTTTTAAATATCACAAATCAGTAAAAATGTAAAATCAATGTATTAATATTGGTACAAGTGGTACTGTCAGTAGCAGCTAGGGAAGATAATTTTCTTTGTCTTTCTCTCTTTTTACATTTAATTTACTCTCATCATCCCTGCTATTATTCATAATGATAATGGTAGTAGTAGTGGTAGAAGTAGCGCCATTGTATAGAATCATATACAGCACCAGTGGACTTGCTGCCTGCCCTAGTACTTTCTCGTTTTGCTCCTTCCCTCAGTAATTCAGATTTGTGGGGTCTTTGGAGACATTGGATTATACCAGCACAATTGACATAATCTTTCATTCTCTCCCTACTCACTACCTTGTTGCACAATGTGCACTTTGTGTCATTCTTCTGGGAAATACTTAAAATGATTCCTTTTCTTCACTGCATTGTATTAGTTTCAGTGCCTTGTGGCCGCTGAGGATGTGGGTGGTGTCGGGGGCATTAGCATCTGTTTCTACAATAACTTCTACACAAGCACTTGGTTCATTAATGCTAATGGAAATGTTGATGATGGTGGTACTGGTAAAGATAGTGGTATTAATGGTAGTGATGATAACAGAAAGGGGGCTGCAATACATCACCAGTGCCTGGTCCTGCTCCCAGGACTTAAATGTCGTAGTTCATAAATAACGTCCTTTATTTAAAAGCAAAGTTATGTTTGGATATTTTGGCATAATTGGGGGTGGAGGGGGGAGTGGAGGCACAAAGAAGAGGGACGTTAACATGTTTTGTGCAGTGCAAGGTACTACCTTTAGAATTTATTCTGGTGGCTGTCTTCATAGCAGATTCTTCTGCTACTGTAGACTGTGACTTAACAAATACAGCAACAACAAAAAAAGCAGGAGAAAACCCATCAACAATTGTCTCCTGGTTGGTGAATCGGAAGTAATGGACAAGCTAGTCCTACTATGCTGAAGTTTAATATTACTAACAGTGGTGATGGTGGAAATGGTCTAGCAACATCACCAGTATTATGAGATGCACATAAATATGTACACCGAGGCATGTACACCCAACTAGATTTTTGCATTAAGAGGTAGAGATAATCTAAGATTAATAAGATTCTCTCTGATATATAGACACATGAATATCTTCACAATGCCATGACCATTTGAAACAACTCACTGCATTGTGTGTGACTCTATGCCTAATTCTATAGAAAATAAAAAGCATACATCAGTGAAACATGGATTATTGGGACAAAATGCAAAAAGATATGCAAGGTGAGGGGAAGAGATTGTCTGGCACAACAAAAGCCTGCATAGTGATAATGTGATCGTTGTCTCATTAGATCTAATTAACATGGAAATGTTCATTAACACTGAGGTGTGATGAGATTTTGAATCTGATAGGTGTTCACCAGGGTTCCATTAGTTCCTCAGCTTAGTTATCATAGTGTGACATAAACCCCTATTCCCAAATTCAGTCCTCTTTTCAAAGCTTATTTTCACAGATCTTTCTTTTTCCCATTGCCATTCAAGTATAATTAATTTTATATCTTATCTGGTGTAATTTTCACTTGTGGTTCAGTTTTGTCTGTCAAATTGTGTAACACTAGATATTTTTTCCTTTTCTCAGAATTTGACCATGAAAGACACTGATATAGTAGAATCATAAACCGCTTTCACAAATTCCCTAGAAGCTAAATGTGAGTCAGAACTCAGAACTTATTTGCTAAAGATAATTAATTGATCAATGCAACCGAAGAGAGAAAAATATGTCTGATGAAGGGAATGAGTCTTGAGACCGCTCTTAAAGTTCATGAGGCCACAAAGAAAATCTAGCATGAGTTTTACTGCAAATGGTTTCTGGAGAGCAGACCTATGGTGGAAAGTGCCAGGATCACCAATGGAAAGACCTAAGGGGTCACAAGTGGAAATCACATAGACTTAATAACATTGGTATTTTAATGTTACTGAAATAAGTGCTTCATGTTGATATGTTGCATCAAAACAACAAGCCAAATTATGAGACTTTCTTTTAAAAAATTGACTTCAATATGAAAGATAAAACAACCTAGCTAACAGGATGAGCATCGCATGAAATCAGGCTACATAACGCTGTCAAGGACATACTGACAATCCCTTTGGAAAATGTTTCATATGTTCTAAACTTAGAAGTGGGTCTCATGTCACTGAAATGTTTGTCTAAGCATACACAAAGAATGCCATTAAGAGAAAATGAATAAACAGTTAAGAAAAAGGTGTATGTAGTAGCAGCAGGAACATGCTTGAGAAATCAGGTTTCCATAACTATCAAAGAGTACCCAGCTTGACAAACAAATATGCACAGACAGGTACCATGTTTCAGACTTCATTTTTTTGAAGATACCCTTAGCAGTGTACACTATTTCAAATATAGCTTTTATTTTTATTTTTAAACAGAAGTCTGGGCTATGTTCCAAAATGATCAGTGACCAGCCATGGACTGCAGTTTTGACCTTGTGGGACTTATCGGCTTGGTGTACAGCAGACATTAGACATTAGAAGTAGATAAATGTCACAATGATAAATGTGTGTCCGGAGGAGAAGCCAACAAGTGGAGGAAAAAGCCACAGGCAAGATAAAATCACCTCATGAATTGGAAACTCCTAGAGCTGCTTGGATTCAAGTCTATTAGGAACAAGTTATTTCTGCAATTCCTTCCGTCAGTTCCAGGCAGATGGAAATACCAGAAGCGGTGTCATTCATCTACTTTTGGGCAAGCCTAAGAGTACAAAATAGAGGTCAATAAGATATTGTCCAAGACCAGAGACTCCACTATAGATATATCTGCAAATGTGATAAACAAATATATGACATCTAGTGGGTAGATGCCAGTTACCTTCGTCCATCGTGAGTAACAGCTGACCCTACTTTGCCTTTTGTAGTTCTCGTTGAATGTCAATGAATTGCAATATATCATTACAATAAATTGAAAAGTGACAGTGCAACTTTAACTTGTTATTGCTATGCTGTTTTATGCTGCCCATTGTATAGTGCTGCAGAATATGTTGACCCTGCATAATTAATACAGATACCATTTTACACAGACTGCAATCTAACAGCGGGTCAGGATGTGCCCTGTAAAGACTGATGGCTGGCAACCTGGGAAACTGACATATTTCTGTGTAAGGCATGGAGGAACCTGTCCAAAGGATATGTACAAATAGTACAAAATATTTTATTGTCATACTAAACACATTCATTTTCAAAATGTTTTTCTTTTTCTTTAACAGGGATCGAAAGTTTAAAGCTTCGTAGATTTTTTTTAATGCTTTTCATATGTTTAATATATGATTCATGGGTGATGGTAAGTGAAATGAGAACTGGATCTTTCCAATGCATTGATTAAGGTTGTTTTGTTTCTGTATTTTTGCTTTACAGATAATCTTTCCATTGTGTTAATTTGTTGTTCAAAATCTCTTTGATCGCTGAGGACAATTTTCATCATAAAATTAGGGCAGTTAGTTGTGCACACCCATGGATACATTAATCCATTATAAGCTTCTTACTGTCCTATTACACTAGAGCAGGGGTATGCAATCTTATAGCAGCACTGTGCCAAAACAGGACTTTGAAGTCCCTTGGCGTGCCAGTCCTATTTTTAAAAAAATATAATTAATTTGGGTGTATGCTATATGCTGCTTGTGATTTGTGTGGGTTCTGCTCCTTTATAAGGTTATATTTATGTGTGTGTGGCAGTGGCGGATCCAGAGCCTGATCTCGGGAGGGGCACTTGTAGATTATTTAAAGAAATAATCCAGACACAATAACAACTACAGCTCAGTGTAGTGGTTATGGTGTCAATAGTGCCGGGACCCCCTCCCAGAGTAAGTAGTCAAACCGTTTAAGAACAGTTTGACAACTTACCTGAGGTCTTCTGGGAAATGGGGCAGTAGTAGGGCATAGGAGCAGTGGTGTGTGTGAGTGGTGCAGTGTGTGTGTGTGTGAGGGGGACAGTGTGTGAGCAGTGTGTGTGTGAGGGCAGCAGTGTATGTGTGGGACAGTATGTGTGTGTAACAGTTGCAGTGTGTGTGTGAGTATTGCAGTGTATGTGTGTGTATGGGGCAGCAGTGTATGGGGGCAGTGTGTGTGTATCGGGTAGTGTACGTGTGTAGAGTGTGTGTAGGGGGCAGTGTGTGTGCAGGGGGGCAGTGTATGTGTGTAGAGTGTGTGTATCGGGTAGTGTATGTGTGTAGAGTGTGTGTATGGGGGGGCAGTGTGTGT
>OW240917.1:100882359-100957639 GCA_933207985.1 Pelobates cultripes
TGTGCGGCTTGTCTCCGGCCCCTTAAAGTGATAGTACCATGTTTTACCTGTGAACTGGTACTCTATTTATATACTGCCCTTTTTTGTTCCCTAGCCTATCAGCTCTCTCTTGGCCCTATTTATACCTCCCTCTTACATCACTTCCTTGCCCTGTCATGGTTTATTGTAGCCCGAGAGTGCCTTCGGTTAACTTGTCTTTTCCTGGTATCTAACTTTGGCTTGTCCCTGAATTTCCGTATTTCTGGCTTCCGTGAGCTTTGGCTTTGTCGTTTATCCGTACTTCTCCTATCCTGACCTTGGCTCGTCTAAACATTCTGTTTTTTTTCCTATTTTCTCTTCACGTTAAGTCCGGCCACTTTAAGGACCGGTAATACGTCTAGCTAAGTTGTCTTTTAGTTAGCGTGTTGGGGGAGTTATACCTTGACACACATATTGACATTGCTGATATTTTTCGTCACCCTCCTTTTTACTTACCATTTAGAAGCAGGAGTGTGACTTCCCTGGGGTCCAGTGAAGACCAGGCTGGCCAGGTACATGGCAAGTGCTTCAGTCGGAAGCTCTGACATCACTTCCCCCCAACACTGTCAGGAGGGAATTGAGATATGATACTCGCAGCACTCAGGCTATAGCAGAAATCTAAAGAAGTTCTACTGAGATCTCTGTCAAACCAGTTCAGTTTTTTTTGTTTGTTTTTTTCGATTGAATGTATTTAAAAATATTTAATCTTCCAAAATAAATTGTTTCTTCACTTCTTTTACCATTTTAGTCAGTCTCATACTATAAATTCTTGTCCCTGTTTTACTGGTCGACATTCTGCTGCAGAAATCAAAATAATTTATATCACGTTTTTCTTAGGCTGTGCTTTTGTGACATTGTCCTAAATTTGAATTTAACGTTGAATATTTTATCTAGGGTTATTGTTTTTCATTTTGTCCTTCATATTCCTTAGAAATAATAACCTTGCCATTTGCCCTTGATGTGTCTTTCTGTGATTAGTAAGTGTTAAATTATGTGCTAGCTATTTTATTGTAGTTAATCCTTAAGGTGTAATTGTATTTCTGATTAACATGCTCTTATCTTTCTATAACTTAAATTGGAAGAGTTCTCTATAACTCATCAAGGGTCTGTTCATCAGCACCAAATGTCACATCTCATACTGTCAAAACTGCATTTAACTGACAGATTCCTAAATCAGAATAAGGCATTATAATATTTTGCATGTACTTAGGATGACATGTCCTTGACTGGTGCCATTTTTCTTACCAAACAGTATTCAATTGAACTGTTACTGGGTTGTTGAGAACAATGCACAGCACAGAAAATATGAGAACAACAACAAATATGTATAACCTTATAATAAAACAATGTTTATGACATTTTAGAACAAGCAATTTAATAGTAACATAACACATTTACTGTTCTTTTTTAATCTCAGAAAAATGCCTTACAAATATTTGTACAAGGTCAAAATTCAACTTCTTTGCCCTAAAGCATGCGTTTTTACAATTCTAATTAAGAATGTAAAAATGTTCAGAAGTAGCTGAATATTAGATTTCCTTCATTGTAGAAACTGCATTATGGATCCACGATGCTGATGGTCATCGGTATTGAAAGAGTTGACAAAGTACTATTTACATTTTCCAAGTGGCTTATTCAATAACCATCAAATTGGCTGGCAAAAAATAAGCAGTCAATATTTGATTTAAGCTGGTGCTTTTTTTTTTCTTCAATTCTACCATAATTTAGTATATAACTAACAGCAAAAATGAAGAGGAAAATAGTTAGGTTTAATTAAAAAGAAAATTCAGTTAATTTGAACTAGATTTTAACAAATGTTAAAAGTATCATGATGTCAGTGGTCTGGTTGGGAAGGGGTGCTGCCCAGTGCAACAGCCCTATAGGGTGAAACCCAGAATGCAAAGAAACCAACACACACAAATCAAGGCAAAAAAAAAGTGCATTCATATATACAAGAAAGATAGTAAAATAAAATACAAACACAGATAACTGAATGTAGGAGAAAGGCCTCTAGATACAGGGAACGCAAGCAGGGCCTCTGGATTCAGGGAATGAAAGCAGGGTCTCTGAATGCAGGGAATGAAAGCAGGGTTTCTGGATGCAGGGAATGAAAGCAGAGTCTCTGGATGCAGGGAATGAAAGCAGGGCCTCTGGATACAGGAAATGAAAGCAGGGTCTCTGGATGCAGGGAATGAAAGCAGGGTCTCTGGATGCAGGGAACTCAGGAAAGGCTGCTGGGTACAGGGTAGCAGCCAGCTCAGGTAGACAGCCAGCAAACACAGGAACTCAGGACAAAAGGACCAGACCAACAACAACATTAACATTAATGAACTGGCAAACAAGAAGGAGTGAGGCTGAACTAAATAGGGAGATGTTAACTATAAAGTAAGACCAGCTGGGAACAGAGCACGATCTCAGTCTGGGTGCAGCAACCTGCAAAAGCACCACAGACCGGCGGTGGCACTGTGAGGTACTGCACCAGACAGAAAAACAGAATTGTGACACATAAATTGCTGCCCAAGTAATTTTATTACATGACAGGAGGCTTCGTATTTTGCATAACTCTCTTTACTAAACTCTATAGCAGTAAAAAAAAAAGGATAGTAAGAACCAATCAAAAAACAGTAGGAGGTATGGTATTCCCAGTGAACAGGCTCCTCCCCTTCTTTCTTTACTGCTCCATCAGCAGACAGGTCAGAATATTGAGCTCCTCATATTTATTCATGTTTACATATTTATTATACTTATATTCCTTGTAATTTATTGCTTGTTCTGTTTATCAGTTGTTTAACTGTCATTCCTATATGCCTGGTTAACTTTTCTACTCAGGATTTTTCCTGAGGCCCCTTCACATATACCTATATGTATTATGGGCACTCTGCTCCCACCCCACGGTTTCATTTACACCGGGTGATTACAAAGTTTTTTTTCCCCCCTTCCACCGCTGGGAACTTAGTCCTACAGTGCCCTTGCCCCCCCCCGGCCGCCTAACCACGCGTTTTCACGCTTCGGCCGCCGGATCTACTTTCCCACACTTTCGAGACCCGCGGCCGCCATTTTGGAGCTTCACCCACTCGGTCTGACGCTGTTGGAGATCTACACCTGCTTGGTCCCTTAAGGTAAGCATTGTTTTATTCTAACATCTTGTTTGCATATTCTTATTTCAATCCACCTGTGCCACAACTCAGTTGGTCACTCATATCCCCTTACTGTTTCAGATTCCACTATCAACTCACACTACAGGGAGTGCAGAATTATTAGGCAAATGAGTATTTTGACCACATCATCCTCTTTATGCATGTTGTCTTACTCCAAGCTGTATAGGCTCGAAAGCCTACTACCAATTAAGCATATTAGGTGATGTGCATCTCTGTAATGAGAAGGGTGTGGTCTAATGACATCAACACCCTATATCAGGTGTGCATAATTATAAGGCAACTTCCTTTCCTTTGGCAAAATGGGTCAAAAGAAGGACTTGACAGGCTCAGAAAAGTCAAAAATAGTGAGATATCTTGCAGAGGGATGCAGCACTCTTAAAATTGCAAAGCTTCTGAAGCGTGATCATCGCACAATCAAGCGTTTCATTCAAAATAGTCAACAGGGTCGCAAGAAGCGTGTAGAAAAACCAAGGCGCAAAATAACTGCCCATAAACTGAGAAAAGTCAAGCGTGCAGCTGCCACGATGCCACTTGCCACCAGTTTGCCCATATTTCAGAGCTGCAACATCACTGGAGTGCCCAAAAGCACAAGGTGTGCAATACTCAGAGACATGGCCAAGGTAAGAAAGGCTGAAAGACGACCACCACTGAACAAGACGCACAAGCTGAAACGTCAAGACTGGGCCAAGAAATATCTCAAGACTGATTTTTCTAAGGTTTTATGGACTGATGAAATGAGAGTGAGTCTTGATGGACCAGATGGATGGGCCCGTGGCTGGATTGGTAAAGGGCAGAGAGCTCCAGTCCCACTCAGACGCCAGCAAGGTGGAGGTGGAGTACTGGTTTGGGCTGGTATCATCAAAGATGAGCTTGTGGGGCCTTTTCGGGTTGAGGATGGAGTCAAGCTCAACTCCCAGTCCCACTGCCAGTTCCTGGAAGACACCTTCTTCAAGCAGTGGTACAGGAAGAAGTCTGCATCCTTCAAGAAAACATGATTTTCATGCAGGACAATGCTCCATCACACGCGTCCAAGTACTCCACAGCGTGGCTGGCAAGAAAGGGTATAAAAGAAGAAAATCTAATGACATGGCCTCCTTGTTCACCTGATCTGAACCCCATTGAGAACCTGTGGTCCATCATCAAATGTGAGATTTACAAGGAGGGAAAACAGTACACCTCTCCGAACAGTGTCTGGGAGGCTGTGGTTGCTGCTGCACGCAATGTTGATGGTGAACAGATCAAAACACTGACAGAATCCATGGATGGCAGGCTTTTGAGTGTCCTTGCAAAGAAAGGTGGCTATATTGGTCACTGATTTGTTTTTGTTTGGTTTTTGAATGTCAGAAATGTATATTTGTGAATGTTGAGATGTTATATTGGTTTCACTGGTAATAATAAATAATTGAAATGGGTATATATTTGTTTTTTGTTAAGTTGCCTAATAATTATGCACAGTAATAGTCACCTGCACACACAGATATCCCTCTAACATAGCTATAAATAAAAACAAACTAAAAACTACTTCCAAAAATATTCAGCTTTGATATTAATGAGTTTTTTGGGTTCATTGAGAACATGGTTGTTGTTCAATAATAAAATTAATCCTCAAAAATACAACTTGCCTAATAATTCTGCACTCCCTGTACACTCATCCAGGCAGGGGTCCCCACAGAAAGTCTCCTGTTACTCCTGTGGTATATGTGCACTATAGGGCTCAATACCCTGTGCTGCCTTTCAGAGCTCTGCTGTTGCAATCTCTGCATACTGGAACATTACCCTACTGGGGTTAAAACTGGTACTGCCCCCTATGGCAGAGTCAACCGTGGTTCCCGGACCTTCTAGCACTATCTTACGCAGTCCCGCTCTTACTGCCGTCCCACCCGACACTCCTTACGGATCCGAAGGGGAACCCTCACCCGCTAATATGGAAGAGAAACTCTCCTTGGTGGCTTGGACTCTTTCTGGGGTACCTGGCAAGTTGGCGAACTATCGCAGACTGCTAGGGACCTCTTATGGGATTCATGGGCACCGGGGACAAGATTATGCTACCTCTCTGCTTGGACATACTGGTCCGCTTGGTGCCTGGAACGGGACCTCGATCCTCTTACGGCACCTATTCCCACCATCCTGAATTTCCTGTTGTCACTTTTTGCAACAGGAAAATCTTATAGAACTATTAATGTAGTTCGATCTGTGATCTCAGCTGCACATACCCCTATCCAAGGGATTCCGGTGGGTAAGGATCCTATGGTATGTCGATTACTGAGCGGCATGCGACTAAAACGGCCTCCGGCCCCCAAATACACCCACCTATGGGATGTGGACCTCGTCCTCACCTTCTTAAGAGAATGGCCGCCTCTTACCCCTACACAGGGGTAAGAGGCGACCTATAGCATCAATTTGGGTGGGAGGCCGAGGGGAGGTGACAGCGACTGAGACATCCCTCCGCATAGATCCGGCCTGATACTGTTTGGGACGCAAACATTGGGTTGATTAAAAGATACCCGGAAGGAATGGGACCTGAGGAACTGCTGATCCCCAAGATGAGGGAACCAAATCATCTTGGGGGTTGGAGGGGGATGTGTGCAGTTGTGCGGGGGTGGAGGTAGAGACCACAGCAGGGGGTGGGGAGGGGAAAAGGGGGAGAAGGAAAAGGAGAGGGGGGGGAGAAAAATTTTTTTTATGCAACTATAATTAATTGGCCAGGGGGGCCCAAATTCTCAGAGAGAAGGGAAACGAGGGGAAGATAGGCGTAGCAGAGCAGAATTACCAGATACGGGTAAAGTTAAGTGTGTTTAAAGATGTATATCATGGGGTGTAAAGAGTCCCAGAGGACGCACGATGGGAGCGAGACTAAACAAAGAATGTAATGTACCATGTGACATATGTTGATAAATGTTGATACTGCTTTGATTCACTTTGACACCCATAAATGAGATGCAACCAACTCGTCACCCACACGTGCAATAAGAAAACTGACTCAGAGCAGGGACCACCCACCATACCTAGTGTCACGACCACAAGAGAAGAGAGCAACCCACACACGTAGCAAGCACACGCCCGCAGACACAGGTACAGCTCACTGGAAATAACATGCGCCCCCCCCTCGCGCGGACGTGTAACACCCCCTGCAGGGCACACTACCACGAAACATTCCCATATGGGACTCGCCCAGGTTCAGAGACCACGCGCAGATGGGAGTGACCCCAGACATGGCCTTTAGACACTGAATAGACACACCACAACAGGCAACGTACTTTAACCATTGCCCACGCCCGACCATAACGTGACCTTACGGACCGCAATCTAATTAAGATTAGCAAGACAAAAACATACAGCACAGACATAAGTGGGAAACGGAAATCTCATGAAGACTGCCACATACAACCTCGAAAACCTCAAAACCCACACACCTGTGTACCTGCAGGTAAATACAACGGCCAACACCAGGCCCACACCCCCAAAACCAGACCTGTGGATACTTAGACTACTGGGGGCGTTGACTCCGTGGCTGTCCTAGTATTAACTAGGGAACGGTACGGACTTGATACTCCACCCAGTTGCACAGGACCCCCTCATATTGAGGGATTAACTTTCAAAGGGACCACATTGGTGGGACCAGACCCCTAGAGTTTTCCCGAGCTGAGCCAAAACCAGACAAAGGTTAAACCGACCAAGTAGAAGTCCCAAGGCACTGAAGGGGCACTGCACCAACTGAGCGAACCCCGAACACCTCTCTTCCCTTTCTCCCACACCCCCCCCCCTTCCCTTACCCCAGGACGCGGGGTGTGCGGGGGAAACTGGGAGCGGGACCCGAGACACCACACAACACTACCTCCAACATAACCCCGCTCACATCATGACATACATTCCCACACCATTTCGCATCACGACCCAGAATTGCAGAGGCCTAAATACGGCCGAAAGACGCTCCCATCTTCTACGAGAACTCGCGCGAGAGCAGGTCTAAATTGCAATGCTGCAGGAAACACACCTTAAATCTACGGACACACACAGACTGAAAAGCAGACACTACCCAGTCAACTATCATAGCACACAGCCAACAACGCGTAAAGTAGGGGTAGCAATCCTCCTACACGCCAACCTACAATTCCAACTGACTGACCAGCTATCCGACTCGAGCGGCAGATTTCTCTTCATTAAGGGCACAATTCTACAGAAAATATACACACTTGCTACAGTTTATGCGCCAAACGCAAAGCAAGCGACGTTCCTCCGCAACGATTTCACAGCTAGCCACCTTCACAGAAGGGACGCTTATTATGGGAGGGGACTTCAACGCTCCCCTGGACCCACTGTCAGATTCCTCGACAGGACACAGTAGTATACCGCAAATGGCGATCCGGACTATACGGAAATCTCTCAGAGATCTGAGACTGGTGGACGCATGGAGGGCTCTGCATCCAACGGACCGAGACTACACGCACTATTCCTTTATCCACAGGAGATACTCCCGCATCGACTACCTCCTCATTTAACAAGAGGGCCTGCAAAGACTCCAGAAAGCAGAAATACGCACTACTACGTGGTCAGACCACAGTGCTGTGACCATGCTCCTGGACTCCCCCATGTATAGACCCGCACGGACAGCCTGGACAATGAACGAGTCACTACTATCCGACTTAGAGGTACAGACGCAATTAACGGAACACCTCAACAACTACTTTAACGAGAACAACACAGGGGATATATCACAGGTGACACTATGGGAAGCCCACAAGACTGTGCTCAGAGGGCACTTTATAAGAATAGCATCTCAGAAAAAGAAAGAAGCACAACAACGCCTGAATGAACTCACCAAACGCATAGCGCAACTAGAAACGCTCCATAAACGAACGCAATTGGAGATGCAATACCGTTCTCTTCTAGAAGCCAGAAACCAGCTGACGGAGCTGGTGGCCCGTAGACATCACAGGGCGACCCAGAGAAACAGAGCCTTCTATTACATCCATGCTAACAAGAGCGGAAGGCTACTGGCTCGCATGATCAAGAACCGACAGGCCAGAGCTCAGGTACACGAACTGAGGACAACCAAAGGCACGCTCACACAATTTCCGGAGGAAATAGCCGAGGAATTTCAAAAATATTATCAAACCCTGTACAACATAGACCCCACGACAACAGGCGACCGTCAAGAAGACAGAATAGTGGCCACAACATGGTACCTCCAAAACTTTAGCCCAGAGCGGCGATCAAACAAGCAAAAACTGGGAAGGCCCCGGGCCCGGATGGTCTACCGGCAGGCTATTACAAAAAATTCGGCGAATTACTAGCCCCATACTTGACAGGAGCATTGAACCGACTGCAGCAAGGAGACAAGTTTCATCAGGAAACTCTAGCATCAACGATTACAGTAATACCTAAACCCGGGAAAAATCCTGAAAACTGCGGGAATTATCGACCAATATCCCTCATCAACACAGATGTGACGTTATTCTCGAAAATCCTAGCTACTAGACTACAAAAATACATGCCACGCCTGGTACACCTAGACCAAACAGGATTCATCCCGGGACGAGAGGCCAGGGACTGCACCCTTTGGGCGTTCGCCATCCAAAGCCTAGCGCTCAAAGAAAAAACGAACCTCTTAATGCTCTCCACGGATGCTGAAAAAGCATTCGATCGGGTGACGTGGAGATTCATGATGGTGACTTTGGACAAAATGGGACTAAGAAAAAACATGCTCGCCTGGATAGAGGCACTTTACTCCGCCCCAAGCGCCAGAATACGGATAAATGGAGCACTCACAGACAGCCTCCATATATACAACGGCACCAGACAAGGCTGCCCGCTGTCACCACTCCTATTCGCCCTAACCCTGGAACCGTTCCTGGCTAAAGTACGACAAAAAACTGAAATCCAAGGATTCAAACATAAAAACCAAGAACACAAGGTAGCTGCATACGCAGACGACATGCTCTTTTTTGTAGACAACCCACTACACACGCTCCCAGCCTTGATGGAAGAATTTGAGACATACGGACTGATATCGGGTCTAAAATTAAACCTGACAAAATGCGAAATTCTAAACATTGCTTCGCCAATGGCCGTGCGGGAAGAAATCCGACGCAGATACCCTTTCCACTGGTGTACAGAACAAATGCGCTACCTAGGAATCTGGATACCTAGTAACCCAAAGGAATTATATTGCAGGAACTATACCCCCTTCCTCCACACAATCCTGATGGACCTCAGGAACTGGAATTATGATTATATCTCCTGGCAGGGACGCATAACGGTAATTAAAATGAACATCCTGCCGCGGCTATTATACCACTTCAGCACTATTCCCTGGCACATACCACCAGATTTCGGTAATAAAATATGTATGGAAAGGAGAGAGAGCACGCCTAAGGCATGATAAGCTATGCCTCCCAAAAATGTGGGGCGGGCTAGCTTTGCGGGCTAGCTTTGCCGGACCTACGAAAATACTACCATGCAACCGTACTCCAACGAATCTGTGAATGGCACACGGTGACAGCGACCAAACTATTGGTGACCCTAGACAGGGAGAGTACGAACAAGGCCCTATACACGTACATATGGCAAGGCCCGACAGACGCTAAACAACACCTGAGTAATGAATCCCCCATTATACAGACGCTGAAAACTTGGACAAATCTGAGGAAAAAACAACACTTGTCACTCCAACCAAGCCCTTTAATCTCACTGACACACAGCAAAGCGATAGGAGGCGTACTGCAGACAACTGCATGGCCCATAACATCTGAAGGAAATTTCATCCCCCTGAGAGGGGCACTGAATAACGCAGGACTGAAAACTCTACAAGAATGATCAACTACAGAACAACACACGATGATGCATAGATACCACTATACACAACTAAGACACTTCTACCACAACCTGCCCAATAGAGAGGCAGTACACAGGGAAACGACGTGGTTTGAACATCTTTGCACCACTGATGCAGATGTACAAGGCAAAGTATCCAGCATATACCAGCAATTGATTACAGAAGACCATACAAGGAAGAATGCCTTTCAAAGACAATGGGAAGACCTCACTGGAAGAACCTACTCGGAAGCCCAATGGGGACAAATACTCATCCTCCAACACAAAAGCTCAATTAGCACCAGGTATCAAGAAGTAAATTACAAACTGATATCCCACTGGTACAGGACGCCTGCACTACTGCATAGAATATTCCCGGGAGTCCCAGAGACATGCTGGAGATGAGAAAACCAAACGGGCACCCTCCGCCATCTCTGGTGGGATTGCGCCAAAATCAAACCATTCTGGACTGAAATAAAAAGGGAAATAGAGTCAATATTGGGGGATATACCCGACCTCACCATAGAAATGGCACTTCTACACTACACCGAAAGCTTAATAAGCCAATACAAAAAAATCGATACTACGACACCTACTCAACGCGGCCAAGGCATTGATCCCAGCGAAATGGAAACAAACTCAGCCACCCACCAAGATGGAATGGCTCCAGAGGATAGAAGAAATACACACCGCAGAGGCGAGATACGCAGACCTACTAGGAAGAAGCACTAAGCATGTCGAGCTCTGACCGTGGTACACATATCTAGCACAAACCAGAACCTAGCAAAATCACACCGTGACCCGCAATACCTGGAGGCCCCCGCGCACCCCGGTGTCCACCTTAAACCATACACCCCCCCCTCCGTTTCCCTCCCCTCTCCCTTCTCGCTCATCCACTTTAAGGGAACCCCACACATCACCCCCCTATAAAAAAGATACTCAAGGCGATAGAAGCCGAGAGGAACAGAAACGGACTAGGGACAAAAGGGTCACAAGATGAAAAAGCGTCACGGACTGTTCCAGAAACACTAGCGTTACACGTGCCCAAGCGGAAAACAGAGAAGCCAGAAAGAGCTACACCCCTATGAGGGGCTAGCCCCCGCAATAGACCACTCTAGATAACCAATAGAAAGCAAGAAGTCACACAAGAAAACGCGGATACATTAAGGCTATACAACACGACCAAACCTAATACATGACAAAGAGGGTAACACAACAAATATAACACAAGAGAATGGATAGGAACACGGACCAAACGGGACTCTACACATACATAGATCACAGAAAAGGGAAGGGAAGGAAGGACAGAAGCAAAGTACACTCACCACTCCCCTCTGTGGACACCACAGATAGTCCCCATAACTCTTTACCGACCCACCAAGCTAACTACAACTGCATGAATACCCAATGTATAACTCTCAGGCAAAAAGTTAACACACACAAATGTGATCCTATAAGTATGTTCAAAAAGCAAACCAAGCTAATATACACGCAACTTTCACCCAACCCTCGCCGACCCTTTCTCTTCTCTTCTGCATCCCAACTGTAATAAAACTTGTCAAAGCCAAATAATAACACCAGGGACCTGCAAGCCCAAAAGCTAATTGACCACATTATTTCAAATCAATCTTCACAATGTCTAATAACAATTATCACTCATCTTGTACAAGCCGTAGCTAATATAACAAGGGACCTGCGAGTCCATCCACATTCTGAGTTTGATATGATTCGCTTATCTAAAACACATGTTCGCATTTTCTATGATTGATATTCGCACATGTTGTGCATTTGTTATTGTATTTCATATGCCAATAGATACCTGCGAGTATCACTGTTACCTATTTCCTTAATCTGCAAAACAAATAAAAAAAATCATATTTTAAAAAAAAGAGAATGGCCGCCTAACGACAGACTCTCGCTCCGCCAACTTTCTGCAAAAATTACGCTGTTACTTTGCTTAGTTTCCTTTCATCGGGTATCCGATGTTAAGGCCTTCGAAGTCAACGCCTTTTCAATAGATCCTGAAGGGGTCACCTTCCATGTCTCCCGACGCACCAAATCGAACTCCACCGCCATTTTTTACCCCTTCTTCGTCGCGGAACCCTAATTATGCGTGGTAGAAATCTTACGCAGCTGCGTGACGGCTAGCATAATCTTCAATTATCATATTATTTCCTATGTCTGAAAAGATGTGAATGAATTATGAAACGCTCTGTATGCTTATACAATTTTTTGCATTTTTTTAAATTATGATATTAATTAGTTTAACATTTCAGCCATAGGGGCACTTGGGCAGCACCCCATCAGTTTTATGTATGGAAAAAGGGGAAAACATTTGCAATAGTTTAGAAGCACTGAAAATCTTTTTCTGGAGCGGAGGGTAGTAAGCCAAAAATATCAGTGTCTTTAATTCTGTAGTAGGTTTAGGTTCTGCAGGGCCCTTCCCATTCATAGGAAGTGGTTTGGAGAAGCTTACTAGAAAGCACCTAGGTGTGTAAAAAAAATGACATTTAGTTGCCGTTCAGGGCGGAAGAGCCAGCTTTCCATGAGTGGAGGCATGCTATTGGCCTGTGTTTTCAGTGTCCATCGCTAGCTCATAGCACCAGGAAATGGGGTTACAGTGCACACAAAGAGAAGCAAGAAGCCATCTTGGAAGTAACACAGAGGTAGCACAGCAGCAATTCCTGGCCTCTCCCAAATGTAAGTGTATAATATTATCTTTTTCTCTCCCCCAGTCTAGTGGGTTGATTAAGAGAGTTGATTAAGCAAGTGAATTAACTCAAATATATAATTAATATATATATATATATATATATATTAATTATATATATAATTATATATATAATGCCATGGCAACTCAGAGAGGACAAGGGGGTAGGATATTTCTGAGACAGAGCACTGTGCTGCTTGTCATTAATAGTATTCATATTTCCTACTGTACATATCCACTAACTTCTTTAAAGTGCTCAGTGACACTACAGCTGAAATCTGAGACACTCATGTTGTGACTAGTTAAAGGACCACTACAGTGCCAGGAAAACATATTCATCTTCCTGGCACTATAGTGCCCTGAGGGTGCCCCCACCCTCAGGGACCCCCTCCCGCCGGACTCTGGGGAGAGGAAAGGGTTAAAATCTTACCTTTCTCCAGCGCCGGGCGGGGAGCTCTCCTCCTCCTCTCCGGCTGAATGCGCATGCGAGGCAGGAGCTGCGCACGCATTCAGCCAGTCTCATAGGAAAGCATTCATAATGCTTTCCTATGGATGCTTGCGTCTTCTCACTGTGATTTTCACAGTGAGAAGCACGCAAACGCCTCAAGCGGCTGTCAATGAGACAGCCACTAGAGGCTTTAGAGGCTGGATTAACCTATTTATAAACATAGCAGTTTCTCTGAAACTGCTATGTTTATAAAAAAAAAAGGGTTAACCCTAGCTGGACCAGGCACCCAGACCACTTAATTATGCTGAAGGGGTCTGGGTGCCTATAGTGGTCCTTTAAGTTGCAAAGTGTCAAACTGAAGGACTGGGGCTGTGACTCTGAGGACTGAAGGCACGGGGGGAGATTTAACCTTTTTTTGATAAACTATTTTGTTTAGTTTTATTTTTATTTATTTTTAGACTATGCATCTTTTTCTACTCCCCTCTTCTATCCCCTATATATATATTGTTTGAAACTTAGTCCAGCGATTGATACAAGCTTACTGACATATTCAAGAGTTAAGAGTTAAGTTCCCCAGCAGCAACCTAGGGGTTAACTGTTGTATTTGATTACTAGCAACAGGTTTTACATCATATTAGATATTTAATACCACTCGGATATTATGCTGAATTAAGCACTCACAACCACTATGCCCGATATAGGATTATACAGTAAACAGATCTGTAAGCTGCCTTTAGATTCTCTCGTACACACTATCCCTCTGCAAGTATTGGTGGACAGTACTCTTTTGGAATCAATTATGGGCTAATATAACAATTCATGATCCTTTATTCTGTCCACTTTACATATACTTTCAGTTCTAGCACGTGTGTACTCTGAGCACTTCGAGCACTTTTTAAACGATAGTATTGTCTTTTTCTCGTTAATAAAATGTATTTGTGTTTTGTATTTCTATGTTACTGAGTCTAGTGAGGGTACTACGAGCATCCCATAAGAAATATACTGTACATAGTATAGTTTTTGCTTTCTAGTTCCCTTTAAAGGTACACTGTCCTTCTTTGTTCTATTAGTTTCTCACCTGGGGTTACCCTCCACAATTAGTGTATACTCTCAATTTGTTAGGCTCGTCTTCCTTTCTTTTTCCTGTGTACACTGTGTACTGAGAGCTAATAGTGAGTCAGGTGTAGCTGAAATGGTTGGATTCTATCAGTTTTTTTATGCTTTAACCATGTGCACACTATGTGCTGAGAGCTAATGGAACAGCTGACATATGTCATAACAGCAGCGATATTTAATGGAAAGCTAAAGTTATCATAGCAGGAGCACTACTGAACATAACACGATGTAAGATAGAGTTAAGAGAGGCCTGGGAAGAGAGAGAGGGAGAGATTAAGCATTTTACAGAGACACGTACTGTGTGGGGATCTCTGTATTGCAGCTCTGTGTAATCCATCACAGTGACCCGGCTGTGTGGGATAGTTAGGAGTATCTCCTTATTGTGCTCAACGCTGTGTGTTATTTCTCTGTATTTTACTCAGTTCAAGTTGTTGTATTAGTATATCTGTAGTCTACCCAGCTCTGTTTAATGTATAGGTATCTTAATACTGTACCCAGCTCTGTATATTATATCTCTATATTTTCTCAGCTCTGTTCGTGTAAAATTTATTTCCGTATTGTACTCACCTCCATGCATTTTATAGACATCTTTATGTTATGTTCAGCTTGTTTTATTGTATGAGCATCTCTGTATTATGCTCGGCTTTCTGTATTGTATAAGAATCTCTGTATTGTACAGGGAGGAGTAAAATTCTGTGGGAGAAAGCTGGCACCCACCATCTTAAAACTTCACCAGCTGCCACTGAATGGTTTCTCTGATCTGATCTCCCTCATTATGTGCCTCTCATTTGTATGCACATTATTTATGGAACATGAAAGGCCAAACGTTAAGTAGGAGTTTTATATTACATTGAATACCTTCAATAGTATTAACAGGGTTTTAAAAATATTGATCCCTTATTGTGGTCACTATTACTATATTTAATGGTTTGATCTCAGGTTGGGTGAAAGTCGTGTAGAGCTGAATAGGTACATTTTCTATCAAACCTTTCCTTAAAGTACTCCTGGGTGGTGGGGCACAAAATCATCCCAACACAGCAATGTACTGGGGAGGCAATGGAGCTGTAATTGCATTGTACTCTGGCTGCACATTTCCTCATATGCCTTGTAGCAAGGCTGGGAGCTAGGATGTGAGGTCTCTGTAGCCTCAGATCAGTACTGGATGCATAATGAAGTTATGTAAACAGAAAACAGCGATCACAGCTACCACGGAGAGGATGCACTCCGGCTTTCACAGGCAAAAGTAGGAAAGCTGGTGGATTAAATAAAAATCATATGTGTGTATATGTATGTATGAGTGATACAGAGAGTGTGTGTGAATGTGTATGTATATGTGAGATGGGTGTGTATAAGGGAGAAATGAATGGTTTGTGGTTTTGTTTTTGAGGGGATGTTTCACAAATTGTGCACCAACAGCTGTATGAAAAGTAAATAATGCTATAATCAGTGGGATACATTCACAATATAGCTAATGTAAAGCACTGCGGAGGCCATGACAAAAGGCAGAAGATTACTACCAGTCTTATGCTATGTGCGATGGGACATTCTTAGAACTCAATCTAAACGGCTACGGAGGCTTTTGCAGCTGCTCACAGTCCTAATAAGTACTTTATACATATAACCTTCTGTCATGCACTGATAGTAGTTAATTCAATTCTGTTGTGATTTTATTTTCATTTACCACTAAGATATGATTACCCTACAGCAGACCTGCTGCATTAGTAGCCCATTAAATGTTTCCCCGGCATACTGATTGTTTAATGCCTTCACCTCTGAGACAGATTCTCTACTTGAAGTCAACAAATCAAGTAAACTTGTCTAAAATATCTAAAATAATAATATCAAATATTTAACTAGAGTTATACATTTTGCATATGCTGGTTTCAAGTAAACCCTCTAAGAAGCAACATTTACATGGTTATTCTCACTAAAGTGAGAATTGTAAGGACTTAAAAAGTGAATTCAAAGTAACTTTCAGTCCTAAGTCCTAAAGAGTACAAATTGTCCCATATTTTTCCAAACTGTAAAAATTCAGTATATGCTCTCAGCTTGGTTACTTTGGCATTAATTTTAAAATTCACATTGAGTTACTGAAAATTCTAAGTTTAGTGAATAACCCTTTTAAAATAGCATTTCACTTATTGTCTGTGTCTATACTTGTCACGGTTATGTAAGGGAACCCAAAAGACCCTAATCCACTAAAAGAGGTACACCACGTATTACTGGACCTTAGAATGGCCAGATTTAACGTAAAGAGTGGTCAGAGATGAAGCAGAGGTCAAATGTAGGAGAAAACAGAATAGTAAAACAAGCCAAAAGATCAGGAACACAAAGAGCAGAGAAACAGTAAAATACGCCAATTTCAGTAACAGTGAATCCAATACAATAATACAGAAGAAACACGCTACTGAGTCAACGAGAACCACAACAGAGCAACTTGTTCCACCAAGCTCTGACATTAAATAGCCAGACCATTAACATTATTTGCTGGCATCATTTTAGAGCTCCTAAAGACCCAAATTCAGCCAAATGCCGAATGTAGGACTTATCTGTGTTCGTTCATGCAGACCAAATTGGCGCTCAAAGTTGCATGACAGGCTACAAACAGGCACGCACGAGCAGCATGCTGCGTCTGTCCTGCCATCGGATAGGGGATAAGAAGCACTGGAGCAGGTAAGCATAACAATACCAGGATGAAGCAACAAACTATAAAAAAGCAAATGCTTGCCGACATTAAAGAGACATAGAAAATTAGTGGAGATTTAAACTTAATCAATTACAACAATCTAATAAGTAAGAACTATTCTCAGTCTATTATTTTAGGCTGAACCATATGGAATAACACATTGTATAACAATTTTTTATAACAAAAAAATTTTTAGGATCATTATATCAGTATGATTTTTCATAGCTCTGTTTCACTTGGCAATAACCCTGTCTGTTGTTGTCGGTTTAATACCAAAATCCAGAATTTATAAAGGCATCAGACCATTAATATTTTCTTACTATTTATTGCCAGTGCAGACAGATACATTTTAACATTGTTTGGAGAATATGATAAATTTATCCCCTTTCTGATCTAATGTGGAAAATTATTTGCTAAAAGTAACTATTATAATAATTGTGAACTCAATTTTTTCCATGTTCTCTGTCTGCAAATAAAGATCTCTTCTTATTCAGACTTTGTCCAGTGCTTACATTTAACTGCAAAAATAATAAAACATATTAGCTAGTTTTTGTAATTTATTATCATGTTTGGGTTATTTGCTGTTGTTTGAGCCAAATAGCACATTATCAGATGTACAAATAACTAATATCGTGCATTTTGACTTTGGTTGCATATCTCTTATGAAGGAACCAGAAAGTGTACAATGTTAAAAGGGATCTATCACTATCAGATTGTTTACAAAAAAAAAGTGCATAACAGTTTGTCAAAGCATACTATAAATGTTGTGATCAAAGTGCTATAATTCAAATACTGCATTTGTAATACTGGAGTCACATGACCATATTTCTAATCCTTACATAAAAGTGATAAATTCATAATTACCATAAAGTGCAAATATAAGCTAAATATGCAAGTATTACTGTCCAATTAAAGTACAACTTGTCCAAAAAAAAAGATTTTTTTTCCAATATATTCAAAAAATGTTTTATTATTTTCTCCCTTTTTGTATTAAAACTTTTTGAACTAATTAGTTAACGAGTTAATAGTTAACCATAAGAGCCTGAAACTATTGTGCCATCTTCTCTAGAAATAACGCCATGGAATAAAATATTATTGGAAATCACCTAAAATTTGTATTGACCTTTCTTCATGAGATGCTACATTTTGTTAAGATTCATTTTAAATCTATTGTGTAAGATATCTCAAGCCAACATGGAGGTGCCCAGTTCCTGGACAGAGGTAAACATAGCAATATGGATTTGTAGTAGGAAGAGGGGCGACTGGTCCCCAGCTCGGGATACAGATATGTCCTCTCACACCAGGAACAAACACAGAGAACCTAGAACATTCTGCTTGCACTGCTTGTGGTATGCAGATATATGCAAATATGAAAATTGTTTAGCTTGAACATCTAGACATTGTACATAACTGCAAAAAGGTAGCCTTTCACTATCAGATGGGGTGCACCAAACATATTCCATATAGCAGTTAGGTTGTAATGTTCATAAGTGTAAAAAATAATCCAGGCACTCCAAGATGGTCCAAAAAAAAAGGCAATTTTATTGGACCCAAGCACCAAAGAACAATGTTTCGACCCCTTAGGGCCTTTATCAAGCTACTGAAACACATAACTCACATACACCATATAGGTATACAAACAAATGACAAATGAAAAACCATGTGAATTACTACAATTGATTAATTACATAGTCAATCAGTGATATTCAAAACAGTGTCAATACTTAATCATCTCTCCAATAATAGTCTCATATATTGGGGGTGTTAAGAAACTGCAAGGAAATTCAGCCAATAGAGTAAAGAGGTTCATTAGAAGTTTGACTAATTATTTAATTGACCCAGTGGTTTTAAATAAATAGAGAGCGCCAAACCTAAATAAAACACTTACATTTCCAGGTAGGATCATGTGACTACGTATGACACACACAACACGTCCAGATACGCCGATCACATGATCGGACTAAACCGGAAACTTTGTTAGTACGCATGTGCAACATGGCGCATGCGTGGAACTATTGAAGTTAGATCGAAATAAAATTAACAAAGGGACAGAAGCCCACAAGTGTCGCGCACATGTAACATAACGCATGCGCAACATAAACACCTATTCGATAAAATAGCCCACTGTGAAAAATTTAAATCCCTTAATGAACAAATAAAGTCCTTCGCAGTTGTAATCATAATTATATCAATAGGAAAAGTGTTATTCAAAGACATTAACCTGAATATCATTGCAGTATGACTGTCCCAATCATGGATCATATGTACCAAGAAAATATATAGATTTAATTATAACAACAAATACAATGAATAATTTTGCATATACCTTGTACAATAACAAGCATTTACACATCCTAATCCTTTTAGTCACTTATGCATACTGTGAAAAAATAATCTAATAAAATAAATAAATAAAAAAACAATAAAATTATATATATATATATATATATATATATATATGTATATATATATATAGTGTAAGTGATATAAATCATTGTGTATATAAGATAAATGTAATAGAAAAACCAAAATAATATATGTGAAATGGCTACAGTTGTAGCAATGACAAAAACAAAGTGATGTAATATATAGCAATAATTGATTCAATTTGATGATAAATAATATCACCAATAATTAGATTTAATATGTAAAAGTGATAAATTCGACTTTAATAATGAATAAATAGCATCACCAAAAAATGACATTATTTGTATACTACCGTCTTTTCAAAAAAGGCTAACACCTCAATAATAAAAGACCTATTTATAAATAATATAATTTAATATGCAAAAGTGATTACTTTGACTTGAAAATGAATAAATAACATCAACAAAATTTACATTATGTATATATTATCATCTTTTCAAAAGAGGCTAACACCTCAATAATAAGAGACCTATTTACAATGTCACTTTTTATTACTGAGATATTTATATCATTAATTAAATATTGATTTTGATATAATACAAAAGAGATCGTTTTCAATAACCGTTAATCAATATAATGTGACACATTTAAAAGGTCAAATTGCAAATATAAGAGTAAGTCCTTTTACCATTTTATACAATATATCTAGATAGGAAATACAGTACAAGAAAACAGGTAAAACTTTCAATTTACATAATATCCAGACACTATCCTATGAGCAAATCCCATGAACAAAAATTCATAAAAATTGCGAGAGACAATCCTATAACATGTGCTCAATAATGTGAGATCCAGCACAACCCTCACAGATCAATCTTTAAAGATGATCTGTAAGAGATGATAATAATAATAGAAAAAATTAATTAGAAAGTTAAAAACAAGAAAAAATAAAATGTAATTCAAATAAACGGATTGAGGTCATGTTCTTGATTAAGTCCCCCTAGGTGTTAGGGAATCTAGTTCCCTAATCCAATATGCTTCTCTAAATAATAATCTTTTTTGTCTAGCCTCTGCAAAATGCATTGGAATAGGTAATTCTAACATTTTTGTTCTTATTGTGGACTTGTGTTTTGAAAATCTCTTTCATTTTGTGGGTTGTTTTGCCAACATAAAGCAAACCACAAGGGCGTTTTATAATATACACAACATATGTAGTGTTGCACGTAACAAATTGTCTAATCATATATTTATTACCCTTGTAGGGATGAACAAATGTGGAACCTTTTATCATTGAGTTACAACATACACACACAGTTGTGGCATGGAACATTAAAAACATTTTTAGAATCTAATTTAACATGAGTAGTAAGTTCGGCTTTAACTAGCCTATCTTTTAAAGAAGGTGCTCGTTTATGAACCATTAAGGGTTTATTTTTGAATTCGACAATATCTGGGTGACAATTAGATAGTATATGTCAATGTCTGTCTATCATTCGTTTTAAATCAGTGGACAGTATACTGTACCTTGATACAAATTTAACTCTATCTTCTATTTTAACTTTCATCAATGAATTACCATTTTGTGTCTTATCTTTGTTATCCAAATATTCCAATTGAGTTTGCAAAGTGGATAAAGGATATCCACACTGGTAATAAAATTGCCTTTTTTTTTGAACATCTTGGAGTTCCTGGATTATTTTTCTACACTTAAGTTGATATTTGGTCCCTTTGGTACTGGGGCTGATCCAGTTTATTGCACCCAGGAGTCCAGAACGAGGGTTTGAGTGCATTTCCATCACCTATACAAGGCTGCAATGTTCAGGCTGCCCTTGCCTAGGATAGATGTCTGAGTCCATAAAAGGACCCATAATTTCTAGACAGGAAGGTAACTCTCGATCCTCTATTAGCTATTCCTTGTACCATAATAGAAAAGGTTCTACGTAATGAACATACAAAAATAAGTTGATTTGCTAGAGCCCTTCACTATACTAATTGGAGTTGAGATAAAGTTATACAAAAAAGCAATTTATAGGCTTAAATCTTTCACTTTTATCAGCATCATACAAAGTCAGAACAATCAACTGGCTGAGCTCAATGTTCAGGAGCCAACCGTGATATCTTTAAATTGTCTTCTGTGTTACACATTTTGTACTTGTATAGACTAATTGTTACCAAACACAAATCCTACCCATATAATATCAAGAGATGTATTCTTAACATTTCAGCAGTTTATCTTCCGCAGGTGTCAGTTGTTTGACAAAAGCAGTAGAAAGCAATGGCATGGCAATTAATACAATGACGAATAAATAAACAATAAACCTCAAGTATACACTGTTAGGGCTGTTTTTGCACTGAGTTAATCTTTGTGCAATACAGTTTTCCTTCTAAGAAAATAATATTGCTGTTTGTTTATTAATAATATCTGTATGCATAGAATGCTAAATTTATTAAGGCTTTGGGTAGTGCTCCCAAGTTTACTTCATTGGTTTTACGATAAGTTAAGCAATTTAAAAAATAAAATCTTTATTTATGGTATTCCAATCATTACAGAAATTAGAAGAGTTATATTAACATAAACAAAAACATGAAAGTTACATCCATAGTCCATCAGAGTGAGCGAGATCGGAGCCAGTTCTCCGACTGATAAACAGGGGTGCTTGATATTACAAGGTCAAATACATATTACCAGTCCCACATAAAAGAAGGTGGTTATTAGGAACATTAGCCGATGCTCCTTCAGTCCTTCAGGGGGATACAGCTGACCTTGGCCATAGACTAAATGTTCTGCGTTTATTAGGACATTGATGGTCGATAGCGGAAAGGTAAATAAGCTAAGCTATTTAATAGTCAGCATTTTCTGTGGCAACAATTTCAGAGTTTGAATTTAAAATATTTAGTAATTGCACTCTTTCTTTTGGCATACTTTAACTGAATGAGGGTGAGATTTTTAATGGCAAGCGATAGAAGCCTGCATATTAGTGTCAGGGTGCTGAGTCATTTTATAAATCTCACAGATGGGCTTTAAATATAAGTCATTCAGAGTTATCCAAGCAGATAGTGACAACTAATGATTTTCCTTTCTATCTATAGACACTGAGGCTGCTTGTGTGTTTGTGTAAATATATGAAATGTATGATCAGAACATAATTAATCTTCTTTTATCCAGTAAACAACAGATGCAAATGCTGAGAAAATGTCAATGGACGAGGGGTGTGGCTTGGAGGCCCTGCAAGATGGCCGCGTGGAGAAAGAGCTCCCCGATGGCTCCATACCTTTCCTCGCCATTTCGCTTGTCAGGCCCGACAATGGGGAAAACGCACAGAGCAATGCTTGCCACTAAGACTGCAGAAACCTCCAGTCACTATGGCAATACCTGATCAACCCGGCCGAACTCTCTTCCCAGGCCTGCGGCTCGGAGGCAGCAGGCTGCTGTCAATCACCCTCCCGGAAGGGTGATTTTAGCCTTGCTGGCTCACCTGACAGAACCCACGCAGATGCTCCACCGGACTGGGTGGCCCTGCTTAGCAACTTAGTGACAAAAGCAGACATTAGGGAGGCCAACGCAGGCTTGCAGAAGTCTATCACTTCGGAAATACACGCCCTGCGCGAGGACTTATATGGCCTTCATCACAGAATCTCTCAGTTAGAAGCAGACTGTGACCACGTGACAGCAGCGCAATCAGTGAACGCAAATGCCATTCACAAGCAATAAGACCAACTCAGGCAGATGGCATATCACATTGAAGACTTGGACAGTAGAGGCCGAAGGCAAAATATTAGAATCAGGGGCATCCCCGAAAGCGTAGACAACTCTGAGCCTATAAGGGAAACTCTCACTGAACTATTCAATAAACTTTTGGGTAGTACCATCCAGTGAGAAATATAAGTATTTTTTTTCCCTTTTGAAAGCTTTGTTACATGTGGGAGAGGGGCTTATTGTTGCTTGATATCGCTAATTGGAGTACCATCCAGTGAGAAATATAAGTATTTTTTTTTCCCTTTTGAAAGCTTTGTTACATGTGGGAGAGGGGCTTATTGTTGCTTGATATCACTCCACTTCTTAATACTATACTGTAAACTTCTGGGTAGGCCCGTGATGACCTCGATTGAATTTGTCAGAGCTCACCATGCATTACACCCTAAAGAGGCCCCGGAAGACCCCCAAGAGACATCATATGCTGCTTAGTGAACTTCCAGCTTAAGGAAGATGTGCTGCAAAAGGCCAGGGAGACAGAACGAGTCCTCCTGAATGGAGTGGAGATCCAGCTATACCCGGACCTTTCACCAGCCACGCTGGCGTACCGCAGGGCAATGCACCCACTCACGAGGATCCTACAATCTAATGAGCTAAGGTACCACTGGTACTTTCCAACGGGACTGCAAGTTTTTACAACGAATGGCCCTTTCTTGGTCAGAGGGGCAGAAGACCTGGCTGAGCTGACATGGGAGTTCCAGCTTCCTCCAGTCCATATGCAATGGCCCGACCCCCTGGCCCTCTATACACTTGTCATAGGACCCCAGGCTCTGCCTCCTAAGCCCCAGAGGCAGCGGCAAGGCAAGCAACATGACCACCAGGAGTCTCAGTGTAGTCGAGACAGACTGGCCCTGGAATGAATCTCCCTACTTCACTGCCCAGTCACCGGGACCTGTGGCTTACTACGAACGCTTAAGAAAGCTGCAGAACTGAAGGAGACGTTCGCCATCATCCAGTTCCCGAGTACCACCCTGACATCTGCCCGCAAGTATCACCCCACTGGTCCTATATAATAGAGACTAATTTTTTGGACGGGGCCAGGGATGGACCAACTCTCTGCCCGTACACATAGGTTGGCACAGCAGGAGGGGCGCAGTCTGGTGGGGGTGAGGTGATGGATGCGCCACTACAGTTATGCAGGTTCACGCCATTGGGCTGAAACTGAAGTCCAGTACTTAGGCATATGGCTCACCAAAACTAGCACAGATATTTTCGCTGAGAATTTTGCCCTGATGCTGATACCCCCACATCTCCCAGATGGGACGCATTCAAGTAGCCAAAATGAACTTTCTCCTGCGGCTCCTCTACTTAATGCAGGCCATACCCATACTGATCCCACAGACATACTTCAACTTTCACAATGCAATAGGGAAGTATGTCTGGAACAGAAAAAGGCCCAGACTGAAATTCGCGCAACTCACACAGCCTAAGGAAAGGGGAGGCCTGGTGTTGCCGGATTTATATCTCTACTATGCTGCGTGCCACCTCCTCCGAATACTAGAATGGTCCAAAACCCAAAACATTTTCACAAACTATGGAAAACAGTAGAGGAAGCGGACCTGGGGCCCCCGTAGCCCAACTCCCGTGGTTACCAAGGGGAGGCAGTGTACGTCAAAGCCACCTTACAGGTCTGGCATAGGACGACGGACCAGAGCGGCCTCACTTCTTACCCATCACAGCTTCTCCCACTGACCCACAACGCGCCGCCTCCTCCTGCCTCCCTCCCCGCCCAGGACCCTGTCCACCCTGGCTGAAAGGATCACCGAAGGCGACCCAGACGACCTCTTACATGCCAAAAAACACAGGACAACCTGTCAGGACTCAAGAAAGTCCTGAGAGACTGGTAAGCCCCACACAAACATAGGAAACAGTATGATAAACACTTGCGAGACCCGTGAGTGGTCCTACCCTTAGTACTTGAGACCCCTTTCTCCTCCTTGCCTGCACACATGACAGCAGATGAAACTCCTTACCGTACGCCCCATAACTAATGGACCCACACCTGTACTCATACCTCGACAAGACAGTGGCCTTCCCCATTACCCTTCCCACCATACCACATACCCCATCCTCCCACCATATCCGATGCCCCCACACGGCAACACAGCACTAACTTGTAATACAAATCCTTAGACTATTCTCAGGTCTTATTAACTTTTATGGTTTCAGTTATGTTTTTATGCTGAAGTGACCTGCGTGTCCAGCAAAGGCAGTACAATGTTATAAATTAGAGACCTGCGAGTCTCCTGCGATGACAGTAACTGACATATCAGAGACCTGCGCGTCTCTTAAGGTGATGTTTCTTTGGGGACCTGCGTGTCCCACCCCTGCTTATGGTTAAATGGTATTAGATGCATTTTGAATCTTGAAAATTGAAAATAAAAACTGCATTGACAAAAAAAAAAATGTCAATGGACAACAGAGTGAGAATATGGCAATTTAATTCTCCATGTTATTATAGTTACTCTAAGCACCATCACCACTTCAGTGATTTGAAGTTTGTATGTGCAGCATTTCACTTTGAAACCCTCACACGCAAAAACTAACCATTTAGCTGCCAAAGGTGTATCTCCACCTATGGCATCGTCATAGGGTTGTCATCATTCAGCCTGGAACTGGAGATATATGCTGGCTACTGTCAATTATGTGCAACTTTGACAATGAATGTCGACTTTGCAGAACCACCGGGCACCACATCCTGCCTCTCCAAAGCATTCTTCCTTTATCTCTCCTGAGCAAAGCCCTGTAGGTGGTGATGGGTGCTCAGCAGACCCCAGGTAAGAGGAATTGACTATTTACATTGGGGTGGCTTTGGGTATTTCAAGCACGATAACCACCTCAGTGCTCTGTTGTGGTTATGGTGCCTGGAGTGTTTCTTTGATATATTGTCACTAATTGCTTCCTGCTTCTCCGTTAAAAACGTATTAGGTTTTTTTGTTTGGGAAAAAGTCCAAGGAAATACATTAAAGGCAAAGTGCAAAGTGTTCATATAGATGACTTAGGGAATTGACCTCATGCTTAGAGGGGTCTTTTGTTTGCTTCGCATAGCAAATAAAAACAAATTATCAGCTTGGCTGTCAAGATAACTTCTGACTCAGCATTTGCTAAAATGATGGAATATTCTCTTCCAGAAGAAATGTTCACTGAATGTACTCCAAAATGAACTCCAGAAAATGAGATGCTCTGAAACAGCTAAAGAAAATCGGCTAAATATATCATTTTCAATGTGCCATTCTATATAAGAACTGAATGTTCTGTTATGAAAGGCGTGTGGGTGTTATTTTCTCAGAATTCATTTTTTAAAGGTATAACCGGGGATGAGAAATATGTTGTTTTAATGGATGCAAATTGTTTTTAAAAAATGTTATGTAATGTCTGGCAAGCAATTGGTGATAATACAATAGCATGCAATAGATTTTTTATTAATATGAAATACTTATTTTATTCTAAGTAATAGAGTTTTCTTATCAAAAAAATTTACATTCTCCAGAATATTATAGAAATAATTGAGATTCTTCCTCTTATGTAAATAGTCTCCAAATTAGTTAGCAAACCCAAAAAGAAGATCTAGCACACACAAATTTTTAGAACAGTCATTTTATTCCAAACTTTCTAGCAACATTTCAGCACTAATAAAGGTGTTTGTTTTTATCAAGGCTTGATAAAAGCCCTTGCTGTGGCTGAAACATTGGAGGAGAATAAAATTAATGTTCTGGGAATCCATGTGTGTCAATTTTTATTTTTGGGTTTGTTTACAACTTTTTGGATTGCTGTCTGGGTCCTGCCACCCAGGTAAAGCATATGCCTTCCCATTTGGTAAGTGCCATATCTTTGTACTTTGCAAATTAGTAACCTTGACCTATAATGGTAAGTTCTGTTTTAAGAAGTTCACTTTACTGATGTGTGTACATTTTGTTAGTCTTAGTGTAAGTGTACTATATTTTAGTACATACAGTTGCAAGAAAAAGTATGTGAACCCTTTGGAATGATATGGATTTCTGCACAAATTGGTCATAAAATGTGATCTGATCATCATCTAAGTCACAACAATAGACAATCACAGTCTGCTTAACCCCTTCGCGACCGAGGACGGTTCAGGATCATCGGCATTTTACTGCTGCAGAACCGATGTGGTCCTGAACCGTCCTAACTTGATCCAGATATTACTTACCTGATCGCCGTCGTTCCCCCGGCGGCGATCAGCGTGGCTCCGGTTGTGGGGAGACTGCCCGCAGCCCAGACAGTCTCCCCACGGCAGATTAGGACCCCTGTGGCCATGTGATCGCTTAACACAGCGATCACATGGTCACAATAGGTGTCCATGTGTCTGCCTGCAGGGGACTGTCTGTGCTGACAGGCAGTCTCCCTGCTAGTGTAAAATCAGAAAATAAAATAAAGTTAGTGTTAATAAAAAAAATAAAAAAAATTATATATGTGTATATATGATATATAGACATATATTATACCTATATAATATATGTCTATATATCATATATATAATGCCATACTAAGTGTATTTTTATATTAATATGTACTTATATTAATATAAAAATACACATATAAATAAATTACACACATATATATATATATGATATATATAATAACTATATATATTGTAGATATATATATATATATATATATTATAAAATACAAATAAGTAATTTAAATAAAAAAAATAAAAAATGTAAAAATAATAATTAAAATATAAAATAAATTATATATCTATATAAAATTTTATTCTAACTGTATTTTAAAATTAATATATATATATTTATATCAAAATACTTACTTAGAATGGTATATATCTATGTATATATAAATAAATAAAATAATACAAAATATACATATGTCCATATACAAAATTACATAAATAATTATATAAATATACACGTAGACTTCAAATATATAAATATGCATATATATTTAAATTCTACGTGCATATTTATGTAATATTTTTACATAATTCAGTAATTTTATTGATTGCAATGGGGTATGTCCAGTCTTTTTTAGTAACCACTTGGTCACAAACACTGGCCAAAATTAGCGTTCAATTTAGTTTTTTTACTTTTTTCACACACAAACAAATATGAATGTGTTTTCGACTAAGTGGCTACTAAAAAAGACTGGACATACCCCATATTGAATACCCTGGGTTGTCTACTTTAAAAAAAATATGTACATGTGGGGTGTTATTTAGAGATTTATGATAGATAATAGTGTTACAATGTCACTATTGATAAATTTTAAAAATGTATGTTTTGAAACCACAATATCCTACTTGTACCTATAGCCCTATAACATGCAAAAAAAAGCAAAAAAGCACGTAAACACTGGGTATTTTTAAACTCAGGACAAAATTTTGAATCTATTTAGCAGTTTTTCTCATTCGCTTTTGTAGATGAGTAAAAGATTTTTCAAGTAAAAGTCAAAAAACATGTATTTTTTTCAATTTTTCATCATATTTTTTTATTTTTTTTAAATTAAAATACATGAGATTATATAAATAATGGTATGTAAAGAAAGCCCCTTTTGTCCTGAAAAAAACAATATATAATTTGTATGGGAACAGTAAATGAGAGAGCGGAAAATTCCAGCCAAAACACAAACACCACAAAGTGTATTAGCCTTATACATACAGTGCATGATAGCAACATGTAAAAGGTCCAGTCCTTAGTAAACTAATAACACACAAAAAAATGAAATGTTGCCATGTTTTTATTGAACATACCATGTATTCACAGTGCAGGTGGAAAAAGTATGAACCCCTAGACTAATGACATCTCCAAGAGCTAATTGGAGTGAGATGTCAGCCAACTGGAGTCCAATCAATGAGATGAGATTGGAGGTGTTGGTTACAGCTGCCCTGCCCTATAAAAAACACACACCAGTTCTGGGTTTGCTTTTCACAAGAAGCATTGCCTGATGTGAATGATGCCTCGCACAAAAGAGCTCCTTTAGAAGACCTACGATTAAGAATTGTTGACTTGCATAAAGCTGGAAAGGGTTATAAAAGTATCTCCGAAAGCCTTGCTATTCATCAGTCCACGGTAGGACAAATTGTCTATAAATGGAGAAAGTTCAGCACTGCTGCTACTCTCCCTAGGAGTGGCCATCCTGTAAAGATGACTGCAAGAGCACAGCGCAGACTGCTCAATGAGGTGAAGAAGTATCCTAGAGTGTCAGCTAAAGACTTACAAAAGTCACTGGCAAATGCTAACATCCCTGTTAGCGAATCTACAATACGTAAAACACTAAACAAGAATGGATTTAATGGGAGGATACCACAGAGGAGGCCACTGCTGTCCAAACAAAACATTGCTGCACTTTTACAGTTTGCACAAGAGCACCTGGATGTTCCACAGCAGTACTGGCAACATATTCTGTGGACAGATGAAACCAAAGTTGAGTTGTTTGGAAGAAACACACAACACTATGTGTGGTGAAAAAAAGGCACAGCACACCAACATCAAAACCTCATCCCAACTGTAAAGTATGGTGGTGGGAGCATCATGGTCTGGGGCTGCTTTGCTGCATCAAGGCCTGGAGGGATTGCTATCATTGAAGGAAAAATGAATTCCGAAGTTTATCAAGACATTTTGCAGGAGAACTTAAGGCCATCTGTCTACCAGCTGAAGCTCAACAGAAGATGGGTGTTGCAAGAGGACGATGACCCAAAGCATAGAAGTAAATCAACAACAGAATGGCTTAAACAGAAGAAAATACGCCTTCTGAAGTGGCCCAGTCAGAGTCCTGACCTCAACCCGATTGAGATGCTGTGGCATGACCTCAAGAAAGCGATTCACACCAGACATCCCAAGAATATTGCTGAACTGAAACAGTTCTGTAAAGAGGAATGGTCAAGAATTACTCCTGACCGTTGTGCACATCTGATCTGCAACTACAGGAAACGTTTGGTTGAAGTTATTGCTGCCAAAGGAGGTTCAACCAGTTATTAAATCCATGGGTTCACATACTTTTTCCTCCTGCACAGTGAATGTTTACATAGTGTGTTCAATAAAAACATGGCAACATTTCATTCTTTGTGTGTTATTAGTTTAAGCAGACTGTGATTGTCTATTGTTGTGACTTAGATGATGATCAGATCACATTTTATGACCAATTTGTGCAGAAATCCATATCATTCCAAAGGGTTCACATACTTTTTCTTGCAACTGTAACTAAACAGAACAGTAGGATATTTATTGATATGAAATTACATGTCTCAAAAGCATGGCAACGTCCAAAGTAAGACTAAAGATTGCATTGCCCTCAAAGCTAGAATCGATTCAGACTTTATACTGCTAGAATATGACAACAAGAAAATAAAGTAACATTTTGGTATGGAAGACAAGATAGATAAGACAGAGTTCTTAAAATCCATCAGACCACAAAAATACAAATAAATAAACCAGCTGTGTTGTTACTGCAAGCTAGAAGGACACTTAAAAATGCCATTTTATGAGCAGCAGTACAACATATTTAATGCACCACCTTTCGGAATTTATATATACACATCATGGATTGGATGTGTTTAGGTAACTCAAAAAATTGCATGATAGAAAATTGATTGAGGGGCAACAAGCCATATGGCAAATGACAAGATACATAAATTAATTGGCTGAATGGGCCAGCTGATATGCTCAGCCCAAAAAATAACATTAGAATATACATGAAATGAAGATCGCTAATGTGGAAGAGGAAATGGCTCTTTCAAAGAGGTTTCTTAGAGACCTCTGGATTTAACTAAGCCACTCAAAAGTGGTTTATCCCAGGCATAGGGAACTGTGCCCACCAGTTAAATGAAATATGATGGCTATGTAGTGGTTATGGTAACTAGACTATAGCTTTAATTTGTGCAACATGAGACACTTTCAAATCTTTAATGGAGTGTAAAATGGCTATATTTTGCTAACAGGACAGAAAAATGCAACTTTGAGACCAATTAAAAAAATCAATGTACTATCAATTATAAGTATAGAATCTCAAATATAACAGAAAATTATAGCAACAAGTATGCATTGATTTCTAAATTGTCCAAAAATTGTTTTAAATAAAATTATGGATTTATTTTCTATAATATTTCTAGAAATTATTGTTTATTTGTAATATAGTTACCAAATTTATTTTATATTAGCAGCTAAAAACTAAAAGGTCATTGCCTTTATGCCAAACAAAAAATCCTTTGTTGGCATTTATTGAGGTTAAAGAAAGCCAGAAACTCATTTAGATGCAGATAGTCTTCTCTTAGCTAAAGGACATGTGAGTCAAAGCACATTGAGTACATTAATTTTTAAAAGAATGGTATCGTGGTGTGGGCAGGCAGTGAAATGTTTGTCTATGGACCACACTGCCAAAAACCTGTTCATAACATTGCGTTAAAGACAAATATTCTGCAGAATAAACTTGACATTCTATATATTTATCAATAGTATGCTTCATTCATTATTTTAGATGCTCTACAGTATTTTCCCAATATTTTATGCACACAAACTAGATATAGATACATAGTTTCTACAATATCTTCTCCACATAATACCATTTTTTTTTGTATTTTGATTATTATGGGTACATTGTTTGGAGAGAATGGATAATAAGGAGTAAAACATAACCTTGACTTTAGACATTGTCCAATTTTTGCAAAGCCCCGCCTTTTCCCCCCAAGGTGGAGAATGGAAAAGGACAGGAATTTATGCCTGAGGATCTCCCTTCTAGACAGGCACCCATGTGATTACGTATGAATACCCTTATGTGTTGTACGAGGAGTGCCATCTTTTGAAGGGTTGTACATGTGAAAGAAACTTGTGATTAGTGGAGCACCATGTTTAAAGCTAAAAATAATGGAGAATCTCCCTTCTTTGTGCCTTCATCTTAAGATTCAGGTCCATCACCAACTCCTGGCAAGTTAAGCCACCATGAATAAGTCAAGCCAATTATTTAGTCATGTACACTTGTGTTTCTGTGAGATTGTGTATGTGCAATGAGATGCTATAGACAGTGTGCATCATGCAAGACTAACCCATTCTCATCAGCAATAGCCAGCAAAGGCTGATGGGAATAGCACAATGTGGCAAGTATACGCTGCCTGTCCGCTGCTCTGCCTTTTGCTGAATTTTCCCCAAAAGGCAACGTTGTTCATAAGGCAAAGTGTCTCTACTTTATCAAAACGTAGGAAAAATTATTGTCTACAATTCAAAGTGAATTAAAAGCCAATTTTAAATTTTAGGTCACCATAATAACACTGTTTTCAATACAGCCATTTTGTCTGGAAATTCACTTTGAATTCATAACAACCCACCCTTCAATGAATAACTCTGACTATGCACACAACAGCATTGACCGTTATTTTTTTTTTATCATTCTTAGAGCAATTCTTTTGTTGCATGTTTATCCTTCAACTGAAAACCTCTTGTTGACCTGGGCTCCCTTGTAATGGTGTACCCATTCAGTACAATGTTGCTTTTAGTTTCAAAATAAATGTTTCCAAATGTTAAATAGGGTAACTTGTTGGTATGTGCCAATTCCAGGGGCAACGGTACAATAAGACAGGACAGCAGCTGTCCTAGGCTGCCCGCTCTCACTGCTGCTCTATGTCCTGACTATTCAAATCCTGGCAATCAAAATCCAAAATAACCCTAAAATCAAGGGATTTACTGAAGCTGAGATTAAAATCAAATTATACGTGGACAATATCTTGATTATGGAAGACCCAGTCAACTCCACCAAGGAATTAATAAAGGTCATAGGCAGATATAGTCAATTTTTAAATTTCAAACTTAATACATTAAAATCAATTGCCCTTCCGCTATTCATGGATAAATGTAAAATATCAGAAATTGCAGCAAGATTTGATTTCATTTGGGCAAAAGAATCTTACCTATTTGGGTATAAAGATTTCCACAAATCCCAGAAACTGGATTGAAATTAATTTACTTCCCCTAATTAAAGAGTTCAATACTAATTTTAAACTATGGAAAAATAAGGAAATATTCTGTTGGGGAAAGATTAATATTGTTAAATCCTACATTCGTCACTAAAATAACTTACCAGTATTTGATGAGCTTATTACCCATAAATATCCCCTGAAGTTGGATAAAGTTAGTCCAGACTCTATTCTCTAAGTTTATCTGGCAAAAAAGAGGACCTAGAATAAGCCAAAAAGCTATTCGCTAAGAAAATAGACAAGGGAGGACTGGGTTTCACCTCTCTGGAGAGACTTAATCGTGCTTAACTTTTAGACAACACTTTTAGCCCTTGCTATCCGTACTTTATATCAAACGTCTATTGGGGAAAGCTGGTATAATCTAGAATTAAAAAGAATGTCTATATAAAAATCTTGCCGTGATCTTTTGGATTCCTTTAGGGATAATTAAAAAATGTAACTTCTTTGGGAACATTCTGTCTTTGAACTGGGTTTTAAAAAACTGGTATAAAATCAAAGACAATCTAGAGCTCTAGGAGAAAATATTACCCTCTCTGAAAATAGATATTTAATGGATCTTTTAAAAGATGCTGATTTAACCAATTGGAAATCTAAGGGGATCATACTGCTCTCTGACCTTATAGAAGGGAACAAAATTAAACCCTTCTGTGACTTTGTTGATAAATATGGGATTTCCAACAAGGAATTCTTCAATTACCTTAAAGTGCGAGCTTTCTATTAAAAAATCAAATAACTCATCCTGAAATGAACAAACTCTAATTTTTTTGATCAAGCTATAAATAGAAAAGATTTTAAAAAAATTAATTTCTACTGGCAATGCATTATTAATAAAACAGGAGAAAAATCTAATCCCGATATCCTTACAAAAATGGGCACAAGAACTGAGAATTAGTGATGTCCCGAACGGTTCGTCGAACGGTTCACCACGAATGGTTCGCCACGGACTCATCATTGAGTAAACTTTGACCCTGTACCTCACAGTAAGCAGACACATTCCAGCCAATCAGCAGCAGACCCTCCCTCCCAGACCCTCCCACCTCCTGGACAGCATCCATTTTACATTCATTGTGAAGCTGCATTCTTAGTGAGCTGTCCAGGAGGTGGGAGGTCTGTGAGGGAGGGTCTGCTGCTGATTGTCTGGAATGTGTCTGCTGACTGTGAGGTACAGGGTCAAAGTTTACTCAATGATGAGTCCGCGGCGAACCGGACTCATCTGTCTGCTCTTATGAGATTAACCTACTTGGGGAAATAAATTCCATCTGGGGCTCTCTGCAGTACAAGGCTAAATAGGACCTGCCAAAGATGGGGTACATTGACGTTGTGGCAGGCTTATGCAATGTATGATCATATAATGTAACTAAACCCCCATTATTTTTGACTAGATTAGGTGTTTTAAAAAAAAAAAAAATCTTTCAACATTGAAGTTGCTGTTTAGTGGATAGGTGAGTGCGCTGGATCTTGTGTATTGTATTATTTGGCCCCCAGCAGCACCCCCATTTATGCATGTTAAGGTAAGTGCAGCCAACCCCCTCTTGTTTTATATATATTTGGGAGTCTAGCCAACTCCTTGGTTTTGCACCCCTCCCTGTCACAGGTGCCTCATCCCAGGGCCCTATTTAGCCTTGTACTGCAGAGAGCCCCAGATGGAATTTCTTTCCCCAAGTAGGTTAATCTCATAAGAGCAGACATTAGGCTGTTAGTGTAGGACCTGCCAAAGATGGGGTACATTGACGTTGTGGCAGGCTTATGCAATGTATGATCATATAATGTAACTAAACCCCCATTATTTTTGCCTAGATTAGGTGTTTTTAAAAAAACAAATAAAATCTTTCAACATTGAAGTTGCTGTTTAGTGGATAGGTGAGTGCGCTGGATCTTGTGTATTGTATTATTTGGCCCCCAGCAGCACCCCCATTTGTGCATGTTAAGGTGAGTGCAGCCAACCCCCTCTTGTTTTTATATATATATATATATATATATATATATATATATATATATATATATATATATAATATAAAAAAAAGGTTCCAAAGATAGCACTCCAGGGACTTGTAAAAAATAGCTTTTATTACCTTCACTAAAACATCCAAAATGATCCATCCAAAAAGGTAATAAAAGCTAATTTTTACAAGTCCCTGGAGTGCTATCTTTGGAACTTTTTTTGTATTTTGGCTGACAAGCACCGGGCATCAAATTATTTAAAAAGGTGGAGTGCAAGATTTTCTCTATTTTTTATATATATATATATATATATATATATATATATCCAAACGTACCATCCGTTTGTTGGGAACGTAGGCAACAAGAAGTCAACCATCTTCATATGTGTTGGACATATGCAATGTATCAGCTGTGGTTGGAGATTCAAAATAATCTAGACAAGAGGTTGGGGTGTAGAATACCATTTAGTCTTTAGTAATCCAATGGGTATTTTTACACCTTAACCTTCCCCAAAATAAAAAAAATAAAACATTTAAAACTACTCCTACATGTTTTTACAGCAGTGAAAATTGTAATAGCAAGAAATTGGAAAAGCCAAAAAATCCAGATTGGTATACTATTAAAGTTCAACTCATTTACCAATTAAAAATGGAAAGAGGCATTTTAACGTCAGCCAATGTTAGGATTCATACAAAGAATATATAAGTGGAGCTCTGATATACTTGAATAATATAGTTTTCAAATAAGTACAATAGATGGATAGTATGTACAAATCTGCAAAAAATACAAAACAGTGCAATAGTGCAAATGGTATGAACTATAATAGAGAGTGTAGGTGATAAATATTCAACTCACAAGGAAAGAGCAAACAAATCACCTGGGTCTAGTGTGTAGCGCTTTTGGATCATTTAGGGAGATCCACAGACCTCTTCCATATCCTTTTAACCCAGATGATCATCAGTAGGGAAAGGCAGGAAACTTGCAGGTATGGAAAAATAAGCACATTTATTGGTAAAATAAAGATAATAAAATAAACTTTGATCAAATGATCAATAAACTATAAAAATAGTCTTTCAGTTGGTGAATAGTTTGAGATTGGAAGTTTCATCTTTTATATACCTTGTTGATTAAAAAAAATCACCGGCATCTGTATTCCCGGAAGTAGATTCTGTGATACGCATGTTCCGTCTATTGGAGCGCACGTTGTGTCCAGCATCCGGTTATGTCAGAGGGATGCTGTGACGAAATTAACCTTGTCACTGGTTCTTGGAGGGGCCTGCTGGCCAGCGTCTTGCCTCAGGACTATGGGCCCTGCAATATACCTTGCCCAATGCACTTTAAAAGGCTCTGTTCATATGAAGTATTTACTTTTGTACTCCAGACAGAGAGACCGACCGTTAGCACTAATTCTCTGGAACTGTTTTGGGTATAGGACCATGTGCATGGTCAGTCAAAAATAAGACTTCCAGGAAATTCCTGAACTGATCAGGGTGATTTAAGGATATGTTGTTCACCCAGATCAGGGCTATCAGGTGATGTAACATTTATGGCAATGTTGTTTTTTGGGGTACGTTTGGGGTTTTGTAAAATATGTGTTTTTTCTGCCTAGAGATAATTGGGTTAATACAGTAAATGACTCAATTATCTCCCAGGCTGAGGGGAGGGATTGTATATTTGTTATGGGAGTATCGTACATTTAATTAATGTTCTGATTGGTTTGTAAGCGTTGTGTCCCTGTCCCCAACAAGGTCCATGTTGCCGTACACCTTGCTTGGGGACTTGAATAAAAGGCCAGCTGTGGCTTCCATTAAAGAGAATGCTTTACCCCTTCATGAAGTCTTGGCTCATGTTTGGGGGATTGGAGAACTACATACACTCTAGGGATTGTTATATCACAATACTCCCCTAAGTATAATCATTAGCTCTTCTAAGAGCTGTTCCTGCTATGCTCTCTGGACTAGGGGAGGTCTACCCACTGGATGCTACATCCTGTTCTTGGGTCCAGGGTGAGTGGAAGATGGCGAGACCCCAACCAAGCTGCGGGGGTTCTTGGGGTTTATGGTGGTTATGGTGTTCCAGTACAATGCTTATGGTGCTCACAAGTACTAGGAAGCAGATTGACGGAGGTACTCGGTTGGGGTGTCAGGCGGTCTGGCACATTGGTGGCAGCGGCGGGATGGCTCCTAGTGTGAGGAGAAGAGACACCGGTAACGTGTGGATTATATTGAGGACAACGCTAGTATTCGTACAGCGTCCCTTTCGACAAAGGAACTTGGAAGATTGAGTGATCTAGTCCCCGGGCAGCGCTCACATACGAGGAAGAGTTCCTTAGGGAGATGCGAATGCGACTGGCGTTTTTTGACCCTGATGTTCCGGTAAGGATTGTCAGGGCTCTGTAGGCCCAAGTGACAGGGCTTTTACAAACCAGGAGAAAGTACAGAGGAGATTGTCGGTCCCTCATTCCAGCAGCAGCAAGCCTCCCTGGGAGTGCAGATAGTCTGTCTCACTACCCAGCACCAGGCAGCGTCACAGGGAGAGGAGATTGTCGGTCCCTCATTCTAGTAGCAGCAAGCACCACTGGGAGTGGAGATAGTCAGTCTCCCTACCCAGCACCAGGCAGCGTTACTGGGAGTCGAGGCAGTGGGTCCGACTCCCCAGCGGTAGCTTACCTTACAGGGAGAGGAGACAACTGGTCTCTCTCCCCAGCAGCAGTGAGAGTCACAGGGAGAGGAGAGGATTTATCTCCATCCCCAGCGGCAGGGTGAGTTACAGGGAGTGGAGACAGTTGGTCTCACTCCAGAGCGGCAGTCAGAATTACCAGGAGTAGTAATTACCAGTAGGTCCTACTCCCCAGATGTCTCCATCTCTTTTTTTCTATCTAAAGGAAAAACCAAGGATATTTTTTTTATATATATATATTTAACCTATTTCCTATATATTGGATACCCGTGTGTACGTTCTCATGTTTATAAACACAAAAATTATGTTTTAACAATTTTTTTTGTACGTATAAAAATCAAATAAAGATCAATTTATAAATATATATATATGTATATATATATATATATATATATATATATATATATATATTGATCAAATTGTATTACTTTACAGAGTTTTGTGTCAACAGGAAACACTGAAAAATGACTTTCAATGTTTAAAAAAAAAAAAAAAAAAAGATTATTTATAAATATATTAAATTGAAGGGGACCCAGAACAGAACCTTGAGGGACACCACTTACCATTTCTGTCCAGCTTGAAAATTTACCGTTAATGGCAACTCTCTGTACTCTTTTTTTAAGCCAATGTTCTACCCAAGAACAAGAATTTTCATCTAGACCATTTTCTTTGAGTTTGAACATTAATCTTCTGTGTGAACTGTATCAAACGCATTTGCAAAATCCAAGTAGATCACATGCACTGCAACACCATGATGCTGCTTACCAATTGCCGAATTTCACTGACAGAGCATTTTCTGAATTCCCATTGTTCTCTAAAGGAACCACTACTTTGTACTTAGCAACTCGTTTCTAACTGGTGTACAACCCTGTTGCTTAATTTCTTTATACTCCCTGGATGATTTTTCACATTATAAATGAATGTTTCTGACAGACATTTTAAAAGACTCCATAAAAACAAAAGAATGTTGTAGTTTGCTATCGCATTTTTGGAATTCCTTTTTTACAACTTACTTCATTGTATTTATAAAATATGGGCATTGTGCTCAAATATAGACATCATTTTTACATTCCATTACCAGTGTTAGAAAGCCACTTCGCTAATAACACCATCAAGGTGATTTCAAATAACCATAACAAGTGGCATTGCAAGGAAGCGCTGGGGGTGCGACCCTGAAATGAGGGGCTCTGTACCCTCGGATCTTTTACCTGGGGGGTGGAAAGGGACCCCAAATCTTTTTCTGCCATACTACTCTCTCACAGTCTCTTTGTTGAGTGCTGTCTGTGCAGCACAGTTATGATAAAGAAGAGGGTAATAAGACACTCTTGCTGTGTTCCCTGTCTCTATCCTTGTGCTGCTTCCACTCCAGGCCAGGGATCAACAAGGAGATCAGGAGGAAGAGCAGCTTGGTAAAAATAGATGGCATCACTCTGTACATGCTGTAGAGAGAGGTTTGCAGCTGCCGGCCCTGCAAACGTTTACTAGCATCAGCTCACCATCTCCTGCACAGAGCACAGGCAGGGATAGTGGGAAAAATATTTGTATAGTTTGTAGTCTGTGTATGCCTGTCTATGCATGGATGGATCTGTGTGTGAGCCTGTTTCTTTATTACTGCATCTGTGCCAGTGTATTTGTATGTGCCGAGCTATGTATGCCTATTTCTGCGTGTGTGCCTGTTGTGCAGGGCCGGATTAACATAGGGGCTGATGGAGCTGCAGCTCCAGGCCCAGGCCCATGGAATAGGCCCATTGATTTAAAAAAAAAAAAACACACTACTCTTAGGGATTCCACCTGACTTTTATTTTATTGGCACAGCCAGTATTTGAGGCTGCCTGGAGGTGCCAATATTGCAGTGATATTGGCAATACAAATGCTGGTATTTTTCTCAGTATAAACAAGAGATTACGATGCAATACCAGCACTGGCCAGTAGGGGTCAATGTGTGTGGAGAGAGGCAGGGATAGGAAGTTCCAGCATATCCCTCCCTGCCTATCTATACTCACTGATCTGCAGGGGTGCAGCTACAGAGAGTCCAGACAGCAACTCCCACCCTGCAGAGACAGCCTACAGCTCAGGGAAGTAAGGGATGGGGGGAAAGGCTTGAAGGAGACATGGGGACACTGAGATACTAAGGTACACTGGGAGACATTATGGCAGACACTGAGACACTAAGGGACATTATGACACAGACACATGGGGACACAGTGTTCCCATGTCTCCCAGTGTCCCCATGTCTCCCAGCTCCTGTCCCTGGTGTCTCAGTGCCCCCTAGTCTCCCAGTGACCCCTAGTCTCCCAGTGTCTCACTGTCCCCATGTCTCCTAGTGCCTCCATGTCTCCCAGTGCCTCAAGTGTCTCAATGTCCCCATGTCTCCAATCTAGTGTCCCTAGTGTCTGTGGCCCTGGTGTCTCAGTGTCCCCATGTTTCCCAGTGCCCCCGTGTCTCAATGTCCCCATGTCCCCCAGCCAGTGTCTCTAGTGTCTGTGTCCCCATGTCTTCAAGTGTCCCCTATTTTCCCAGTGTTCCCATGTGTCCCAGCCAGTGTCCCCTAGTTTCCTAGTGTCTCTGTGTCCCTAGGTCTCCCCGTGTCCCCAGGTCTCCACATCTTCCTAGTGTCCTAGTGACACATACATGGGGACATAGACACATGGGAATACTGGAGGTCACAGGGAGACATTGAGACACTGTGATACATAGGGACACTGTGATACATAGGGGCACTGGGAGACCTGGGGACACGACACTAGGGGACACTGGGAGACATGGGGCACTGAGACACTGATACATAGGAATGCTGAGACCTGGAGTAATCGACACATGGGGGCGCTGGGAAACATGGGGGAACTGGGAGGAATCCATCTATACAGCATAATCAAACTAAATTTTTGGGTGATTTTACAGCATTTTCTCTTCTGTCACTCCTTGTGATTTACATCATGTGATGTCATCCATACATATTTAATTATGCAAATTAGTAAGGCCGGTATGTTTTTCCAAGAAAGGTGGCAACCCTAACTACTTTTCACATATTCTTCTTCAAGTATGGAAACTTAAGAGGGATGTATGGGAACAAAACTTGAGTGGACTGGCTTACAATGAATATAGTTAAAGGGACACTATAGTCACAAGAACAACTACAGCTTATTGAATTGGTTCTGGTTAGTAGAACCATTACCTTCAGGCTTTTTGCTGTAAACACGGTCTTTTCAGAGAAAATGCAGTGTTTACATTACAGCCTAGTGATAACTTCACTGGCCACTCCTTAGATGGCTCCTTAGAGATCATTCCTGGGTCATGGCTGCCTAAAATGCATCCAAACATTCAGTGTCTCCTCCCTCTGCATGCAGACACTGAACTTTCCTCATAGAGATTCATTTATTCAATTCATCTCTATGAGGAGATGCTGATTGGCCAGGGCTGTGTTTGAATCCTGCTGGCTCTGCCCCTGATCTGCCATTTTGTCAGTCTCAGCCAATCTTATGGGGAAGCACTGTGATTGGATCAGGCCACCACTTCTAATGATGTCAGCAGACTGCTTGTTTTTCTGAGTCTAACAGCATGCAGAGTTACAGCTTCAGGCTTGAATACAGTAAGATTTTTACTATATTTACAGAGGCATGAGGGGCCCAGGGGGGTTAGATGGTGGTGTTAACACTATAGGGTCAGGAATTCATGTTTGTGTTCCTGACCCTATAGTGATCCTTTAAGGTAATGCTGACTTTGGTCTCTCTAACACTGTGGCATGTTCCCTTTCTTCTACACTCACTACATACAGCTTTTCTCTGTCCCAGACTATATACCAGGAGCATCTGCCTGCTAGTAAGAAAGGAAGGAGACAAGTGGACCAGCGAGTGCTAGGGGACAGTCCTTAGAAAGCGTTGAGCGAGTGCATCATTAGATGCATTTATGCCAAGCTCAGGGTGCTGTCTGCATAGTATGCCCTTAGTTGGCCAGCTGCATGATTGGCAGACAGTCTGACATGCATTCATGCAAGGCTGGCTTTATAATTCTTTGGGCAGACATGTCCTCTTTTTGGGCATGTTCGCCCCTTTTGGCAGGTTACGTGATTTGTGTCAGTGGCACACCCTTTTACCATGCCCATTGACTTCCTGCTTGACTGGACACTGCTGTTAGGGGTTATGGATTTACCTGAAAGATGAAAACATAAATTAGAGGGAGATTAGCATAGGGTATGTGTTTTCTTATAGCTGCTATTTCCTTTCTCTCCTGCACCATTTCCATCAGATACATGACGCTTGGGAGTGTTTTAGTGTTTTTGGTCGATATAATTCTTTAATTAGGACCGTCATAATTGTCAGCACCAGGCCCACTCGGCTGTTAATCTGGCCCTGCTGTTGTGTATGCCTGTGCCTGTGTAACTGTGTGTGCATTTGCATGCCTGAGAGTGTGCCTATATCTGTGTAGCTTGTCTGTGTGTATATGCCTGTTTTTGTGTGTGTGTGTTTATGTATGCATAAGTGAACATGTGTGTATTTTAATGTATCTGTGCGCGTCTGAAAGTATCAAACTGGAAGTATGTGTCTTTATGTATGTATTCAATTCTGTCAAAACGTATAATTGCAGGTGTTAACGAGTAGAATTTTGAGGGGCTTTGAGACTTGCTTCTCTTGGGCTTAAGCCCAGATGATTTTGGACCATAACAATGCCCATGCATATAAGCAATGTATTATTATTATTATCACTGGTATTTATATAGTGCCAGCATATTCCGTAACGCTTTACAGTATTATCAAAGGAGGAGATTTAACAATAAATGAGACAATTACAAAAACTTACAGGAACAATATGTTGAAGATGGCCCTGTTCAAGCGAGCTTACAGTCTATCGGAAGTGGGAAGTAAAACCCAACAGAACAGGAGGTAGCAATTAAACAAGGTGGAGTAAAGCAGAACTAGAGGAGAGAATAGAGTGTTGCCCTTTAGGAGAGAGCAAGGGACAGGTATGTGAGGTAAAGGTTACTCTGGGAGGCCATAAGCTTTCCTAAAGAGATGGGTATTGAGGCACTTTTTAAAGGACTGAAGACTAGGGGAGAGCTTCTGTCGTAGGCAGGTTTTTCCAAAGGAAAAGAGCCGCCCACGAGAAGTCCTGCAAGCGTGAGTTGGCTGTATGGGTGTGAGCAGCAGACAGGAGAAGGTCATGGGCAGAGCGGAGACACTGAGAAGGGGCATACCTGTGGATTAGAGAAAAAATATAGGAGGGGCTAGAATTGGTCAGTGCTTTATAGGTGTGGATTAGTACATTGAATTGACTCCGATAGGATACAGGAAGCCAATGTAAGGACTGACAGAGGGGAGAGGTGTGAGAGGAGCGACAGGAGAGGAAAATCAGTCTTGCTGCTGAATACATTACAGACTGTAGTGGGGAAATACGATTTGTGAGAAGACCTATTAGAAGAAAGTTACAATAATCCATGCAAGAGATTACTAGAGCATGGACAAGCTCCTCAGTAGCATCTTGTGTAAGAAAGGGGCTGATACGGGCTATGTTTTTAAGGTGGAATCTACAGGATTTGGTAACAGACTGGATGTGAGGCTCAAATGTGAGGCCAGAATCAAGTATAATGCCAAGACATCGCGCTTGCAAGGATGGACTGATGTGGGTACCACTCACTTGAAGGGAGAGCTAAAAAGAGGGGGATCAATATTGGGGGGAGGAAAGACAAGGAGTTCAGTTTCAAAAAACAGGAGGACATCCAATCAGAGATGGAAGAAAGGCAAGCAGTGACACGTTGCATGATGGCAGGGGAGAGGTACGGGGAGGAGAGGTATATCTTAGTGTCATCAGCATACAGGTGGTATTAGAATCCAAATGAAGTAATAAGTTTGCAAAGTATAAAGAGAAAATAGAAGGGGACCAAGTGCAGAGCCTTGAGGGACTCCAAAAGAGACAGGACAAGGGAGGAGGTAGCATTAGAAAAGGAGACACTGAATGAGCATCTGGGGAGAGGTAGGAAAACCAAGAGAAGACAGTGTCACAGAGACCGAGTGATTGAAGAGTTTGGAGAAGGAAAATATGGTTAACAGTGTCAAAGGCCGCAGAGAGGTCAAGAAGAATTAGTATAGATTAGTGCCCTTTGTATTTAGCTGCGATTAGGTCGTTAGTGACTTTAATAAGAGCAGTCTCAGTAGAGTGGAGGGGGCAGAAGCCAGACTGAAGAGGGTCAAGGAGAGAGTTGGAATTGAGGAAGCAAGTCAGACAGGTAAATACAAGTCTTTTCAGAAGCTTTGAGGAAAAAGGGAGCAGGGATATGGGACGATAGTTAGAAAGGGAGGATGGGTCAAGAATTTTTTTTTTAAGATGGGTACTACAGTAGCATGTTTAAGGGGAGCAGGGACAACACCAGAAGAGAGAGAGAGAGCAGTTGAAGATGCGTGTTAAGGAAGGCACAAGACAAGAGGAGAGAGATCTGATAAGGTGAGATGGGACAGGATCAAGCGGGCAAGTGATGGGTCGAGAGGAAAGGAGAAGTGCAGCCACCTCTTGTTCAGTAGCCTGGGAGAAAGTCTGAAGGGTATGAAAGGCATGACCTAGGTGTGGTGGAAAAGGAGAGGGGCAAGGTGGTGAGAATTCTTTCCTTAGCTGTTCAATCTTGCTGGTAAAGTAACATGTAAAACTATCGGCTGTAAGGTTAGTTTGGGGGGTGGCCACAGCAGGGCAAAGAAGGGAGTTAAAGGTATTAAAAAGATGCCTGGGATTGTGGGAGCATGAGCTAATGAGGGAAGAAATGTGTGACTGTTTGGCAAAGGCAAGGCCTGTGCTGTATGAATGCAACATGAATTAGTAGTGGACTGGGTGCATGACTTCCTCCAGCAGCGTTCAGCAGAACGGGAGCATCTCTGCAGGTAGTGAGTTGATTGAGTGTTCCACGGTCGGGAGTGTGTTCTCTTCAAGGTGCATGTTTGGAGCACGGCTGCAGCGTCCAGGGCAGGGGTGAGGATAGTGTTATATCAGGAGATAGCCAGTGAAAAGTAGGAAATGGATAGAAAATTGGGGATTAAAATTAGCTGCTGGAAGTCAATATAATTCAGATTTCTTCTTAGTTGAAGGGGGTTAGGTTGAGGATGATGGGGTAGGGGCTATTGAGAGCAATTGATAAGAGGTGGTGATCTGAGAGAGAAAATGGAGTGTTGCAGAGATTAGACATTGTACATTCATAAGAGAATATAAGATCAAGGGTATAGCCAGCTACATTGGTGGGGGACTCAGCCCACTGCTATAGCCCAAGGGAGGAGGTCATTAAAAGCAGTTTTGAGGCTACTGAGGACAAGGGTAGGCTAATGGGAATGCTGAATTCCCTAATAATTAGGGATGGAATATTAGAGGAGAGGAAGTAGGGAAGCCAAGCAGCAACGTGGTCAAGAACAGGAGAGGGGAACCAGGGGGATGGTAGATAACAGCAATGTTAGCAGAGATGTGTTTGAAAAGGTGAATTGAATGAAATTCAAATGAGGAGAAAGAGGGAAGAGGGGGTCGGTAGAGGTTTGAAGGAGCAGTGAGGCGAGAGCAGAAATCCTACACCACCACCTTTGCTTTCAGAGTGTCTTGGGTTGTGGGAAAATTGAAGACCAACAAAGGATAGAGAAGCAGGGGTAGCGGTGTCAGAGGGAGAGAGCCATGTTTCTGTTAAGGCTAGTAAGTCTAGGGAACAAGAGATGAAAAGGTCGTGTACAGCAGTGGATTTAGTAACACTGCAAACAGAGCGTGCATTCCAGAGAACAGTATGGAAGGAGGATTTCAAGGAAGAGTGACATGAGATGAGTATGAGATTATTGTGATTCCTGGAGTTAGCACATGGTGGGTTTGCCGAGTTGGGACTGGGATTTGGAAAGACATCACCAGTTGCTAGGAGCAGAAGGATAGAGAGTAAGAGAAGGTGGGAGTAGGATTTAAAAGTTTTGTGAGAGGGAGGGTGTGTATTTAGAGATTTTAGAAAGGGTTAGTGGAGATAGGCTGGAAAGGTATAAGTAGAGTGCATGGGATGAAAAGAGAGGGGAGGGAAGTAAAGTGGAAGCAATGAAAATGGTGTTAGCAGGGACAGATGAGCATAGGGATAAAGAGATTTTGCTAATTAGAGAGGTGAGAGTGAGAGTCAAGAATATAAGGGAGAGCATTCTCTAAGGACAATAAAATGAGTTTATATAATGAAGGAAAATTAGGATTTTTATTTATGCAAAATTAGATGAGGTGGGATCTTAAAGTCGCATGAGAGGTGAGAGGGGTCAGGGGTTGCAGGTAGAGAGTATGATAGCTGAGCAGGTGAGAGACATAATTAGTGCATTTGGAATGTCAGGTAATTTGTGCTATCTTTAAATGTAGTTCCTTGGGGTGAGGTGAGGTGAGGTGGGGTGGGCAGGAAACCATCCACAAGAGCTACCTCTACATAAAGCTTGTCTTGGTAGCTGAGAGTCCTGTGAGCTAATTAATGTTCTGTTTGGAACCCAAGCTGCAAGAAATGATCTGGGTTAGATCAAACAGCAAATTAACGGTGGGGAGGACACAGATATTGAGGTAAGAAATGTCAGTTAATGAGGAAAAGAAATTAAAGAACAGAGGAGAAAGTATTTGAGATTTAAAGATATAAGGGTATGATGTTCATCGATTTTGTTAAACCTGCTGTATATGATATAAAAAATAATTTTTGCTTATATGAAATTATTCTGGACACTTTTAGTATCTGAAACTTTTCATACCCCCACATTTCTGTAAAGAGTGGAAAAACAAAGTAGATTTTGTTTATTTTTGTATTTTAATTTGAAGGCTGATTGTTACTCAGACCAAAAATGGCATGTTGCTTCAATGCATTTATCAAAATAAGACATGTAAAGTGCTCAATGTGGAACATATAAAAAGTGTCATTCATTTTAGACACATCATTATGATTATATTCAGTAGATCTATATAGTTGAGATTTTTCTTGTATTGAGATTAAAGAAACATAATACCTTAATCTTAATGTTTCATTTATCATATCCTATTTTTCTAACAATTCTTCTGCTTCCTTTCATCGCTCTGTAAATTGTGGCGTGAATACCGAATTTCCGGAGGTCTGATTTGTCAGTATTGACACAGCTAACACTTATCAGCATGCAGTCTCTTAATGTGATACAAGTTCACAGTATCCGCTGATTAAGCAAACCCTCTTGGTGCTTTGCAATGACTAATGTTCCAAAATAGAACCATGAAATGCAAGAAGTGTTAGTTACAGTGTTATTACTTTAATTTTAATGAGTCCTTCAACATGATGGCCTTCTTTAGCTAAAATATTGATATTCTCTCTGACAAAATGTTTTGCCACAATTTAAAATACTCAGATCTGAAGTGGTAATATCTATTTTATTATGTTTATTGGAGTCTTGATGTGCCGCAGGGTGCTTTATACACTGTATTGCCATTTATGGATAGAGATTGTTTTTTAAGGCATTCTATGACTTTAAATCCATTAAGGACCAGATTTGTAATATGTAAGAATCACAATCCTATCTCCATGGACACTGTAAGTGGAGACTCGTTTATAAGGGCATTTGGGGCAGAGCCACAACAGTTTTTATGTGGGGAAAAAATTCTTGCAGTAGTTTAGAAATGCTAAGATTCTTTTTCTGGAGGTGAGGGAGGTAAACCCAAAAAATTTGTGGAAAAAAATAGTCTCTTTAATTCTGTAATAGGTTTCAATTTGTCACAAACTGTTGTCACTCATTCCAATCACCACAGCTACCACAGTATGCATGAGTGTCCTGGTGCTCCCCCAATATAAGTATTCAAAAATAATTTGCTAATTGTTTAACTTACCTTACAATCTCTTACACAACGTTTCTGTGAGCTCTCCTAAGCAAAGCCCTGCTATGCATACTGCCAGGCTTAGCTCAATGCAGAGTGATTCCACGTATCATGGAGGAGGTTATTGGCACAAGGTGGACTGTAGGTACGTTTTCAAACCATTAGCAATTCTTTTGACTGCTTACACTGGAGGGGGTGCCAGGGCACCATAATTACTTCAGATCGTTTGGAATTTTCTTTTAAAGGGATACTATAGGCACCAAAACCACTACAGTTTATTACAGTGTTTAAAGTGTAAAATGTCTTGGGTGCTCTCTCATGTGTCAAAGATAAGGAGTAGAATCAACGTAACAGGTCAGAATGTCCTAAAATTCATACAAAAAAAACAACTATCCAATACTAAACAATATGAAACTGAGGCCTGTATTCTCTCAGCTCCTATTTTTTTTTTTTTTAATCCAGATACAGGTATATAATAATTTAATTTTGGCAACTCAGAATTGGCATTGCAAAAATGCCTAATATTGTACAATATTGTCTGTACAGCCAATGCACCATTTCTCCATTTTTTTGGCTGCCTGAATTGTTTACTCAGATGTTTCTCGCTACCAAAATTCTGCCGAGCTGAACCACAGCATGGACATATTAGTGCCTTGCCCAAAAAAATATTCGGCTGAAAAACTGGATTTTTCTGCTGTGCACAAGTCTACTATGAGTTATTTCACAAAAACCAACCACACAGTAAGCAAATAAAAATGAAAAATGTTATTCATACATTCTATAAACCATGGACAAGGAAGGGCCAATGTCAAACAGTACAGAATATTGATTATTTGCAAGGTGTTAGAGAATTTGAAATATTGTAAAGCAGTAAAAGTACTGCTTTATGTGGGCATTGCACCCATGTGCAGAAATTACTGTTACATTCTAGCTGAAATGCATCAGATTCTATCAGGTTCTTTTATAGACCTGAAGATTATTTTACGCTGAATTGCAATTCGGACAAATTTAGGCCGATCAGACATTCGGCCAAATTCCAGAACTACAAGCCAAAATGCACCCTAACTGAAAAATTCTGAAGAGGTTTGGTCCAGCTCATGATTCTAGATTTAGTTTAGAGATCATTGATTGGACAAAAGATGATTGATGGATAGGAGACAGTCATTAAATGTCTATTTTATTATTTTATTCACAGATAGTGATGTCTCGAACGTTTCGCCGAACGGTTCGTGAACGGTTCGCCACGGACTCATCATTGAGTAAACTTTAACCCTGTACCTCACAGTCAGCAGACACATTCCAGCCAATCAGCAGCAGACCCTCCCTCCCAGACCCTCCAACCTCCTGGACAGCATCCATTTTGAAGCTGCATTCTTAGTGAGCTGTCCAGGAGGTGGGAGGGTCTGGGAGGGAGGGTCTGCTGCTGATTGGCTGGAATGTGTCTGCTGACTGTGAGGTACAGGGTTAAAGTTTACTCAATGATGAGTCCGTGGCGAACCGTTCGTGGCGAACCGTTCGCGAACCGTTCGGGACATCACTATCACAATCTTGTATGTTATATTAATTTGCCCCAGCATCACTCTCATGGTCAGGTGAGTGCAGCCTCTTATTTTATATATTGTGACAGAGTGCAAGGCATTGTTATGGATGGAGTGTATATTTAAGTGTTCTTGCATAGCAAGACCACTTAATGTTATCTCACATATATATTATTAAGTGTTCTTGCATAGCAAGACCACTTAATGTTATCTCACATATATTATTCTTATTATAGCCAAATTTACCACCCTAACTCCTCCCACAGTTTTTACACTACATAGACAGTAATATACCAAAACGTGCGGATTGCTATTACATTTGTGGAACGTTTCGCCGAATGGTTCACGAAATATCGTCGTTCTTGTGGCGAAATTGGTCCCATAGGAATGAATGGCAAAATGTTCAAAACTAGAGTGGGAGCTGGCAAAAGCTGAAAAATCAGGACATGATTTCTAAACTGCCACCACTCCCTTATTTTCAAGCCCACCTACACAAATCTTATATCAAAACGTTCAGCTATCCCTGCTGCCACTAAAAATGTACATGGCTAAGTCATAGTCCTGATAATTTTCACAGTATGACCATTTGTTTGCAACTCACGCCGTCCATTGACATTCATTGAAACTCCACTCTAGCCAGCTCAAACTTGAAGGGCAATATCTAAACTGTGACTGTGCCTTCATTTTTAATACTTCAGAGACATACTATGCATCACAATGTAGGTCTGGGTCTTGTGATTCTCACAATATAAAGCTCTTCGCTGTAGGATGTATAAAATACAACCATTTAAAGATGGCAACCGCCAAAATACTCTGACCTGTGCCAGGCTGGAGCAGCAAGTGATGTCATAGACAGGACCTTTTGTACAACTGCTAATGTTTTTATAAATGTATGTTTTAATGTAACTGTGAAGCACTTTGGGCAACAACGTTGCAATTAAATGTGCTATATAAATAAATAATAACAGTTACTCCACCCACTCCAGTTGTAGACTACTGGTGGAGGCAAGAACACTTCACACAATTTCCCCAGAAATTGTAGCTTTTCTAGTTCTCCAGAAGTATTGCAATATGTAAGTTAATAGTCCCAGGAATAAGGTTTGTCTGTTTTAGTCAGAGCAATTTTGTAATTTAATATGGGTTCCTGGGTTGGATCATTTGGAGTGAAGGGAGGGCCAGTCCTCCAATACACAGTTTACATGCAACACAGCAGGTAAGCAATTCGATCCAAGAGTTCTGGAAACCCAGGTAGTTGCTCACCTGTTGGCAATGAGCAGCACAAGGCTGCTATAAAATTTCCCAGTCATGGATTAACAGGGAGAAGGACAAGCAGTTTGTAAGACTGCATTTCACTCTACAAGAGTCTTCATATTCTGAAGGAGAAAATAAACATTTATTTGAAAAAGGTCGGTGCTAAAATTAGTGTTTTGTATTGTTGGCAGCAGGTAAGCCGCCCAACAGCAGTTAGTAACAAGTGTCAGTATGTACTCAGAAGAACAAGGCGTTTCTTTTCTTTTTTGTTGTTGTTTTTTTTGTTTAATGGCCAGACCTCTTAATAAAATAAGACTGCATTTTCTAAATAAATACAATTTGTGTAGTATTCCTATCATTAAGACTGTGTGGTTATTTGGTACCAGGTCACATATGGTGGAGGATGACGGCACCGCACTGACAGTCTGAAAAAGGAACCAATACCAACAAAATGGTGGCTGTTGTTAAGACTTTACGGCAGGCTGCAGCCACCCAGCAAGACAATATTACAGTCCTGCAGCAACTGGTGTTTGCACAAAAAGAGGAGCAGTAAAATGCCACTCGGGCCATGCAATAGGAGATCCAGGACCAATCTGAGAGGCAGGCCAGATATACCGTGGAAGTGCCACACAATTCTAAGGCTCTGAGAGTGAGTAACTATTTGCAGAAGATGGTGGACACAGATAATGTAGAAGCTTACCAGATGGCTTTTGAAAGGACAGCTGAAAGAGAAGGTTGGCCAGAGTCTGAATGGGCAAGTCTCCTTGTTCCATTTCACACTGGAGAGCCTCGAAAGGTATATTTTGATGTGGAGCCTGAACAAGCCTGTGACTACATGAAGCTGAAAGCAGTACTCTTGGCCTGCTTGGGAGTCACAACAGCAGTTCAGGCCCAGAGATTTCACTCCTAGACTTATAGCCAAGACAAAGCTGTATGGTCACAAATGTTTGATTTATTAAATCTTGTCAGGAAATGGTTACAGCCAGAGGTTAATTCAGCAAGTCACATCATGGAACAGCTTGTGATGGACAGCTTCCTGAGAGGATTGCCTGTTTCCCTACGGCACTGGGTCAGCCAAAGTGATTCTTAAATGGCTGATGGACTAGTTGCTTTATTGGAACGATACAGAGTCCCAGTAAATGGGGTAAGACTGTTCCAGTGAAAAGGGGGTCTTGGGAAGAGCAGATCTATTTGTACAACCCAAGGGACAATCCAGTAACGGGGAAGTATTTTGTGAAGCTGGAAAATTGTACACAAGCCTCAAAAATTATGCCTAATTATAACATTAAGTGTTTTCAATGCAAAGGATATGGACATATTGCAAAGGACTGTCCTGAGAATATTGTTGCAATGGAATGTAATGTTGGTGATAAGAGGGATGATTACTCTCTTTTCTCTCGCTCAGTATATGCAGTACCCAAAAATGATTGTCTGAAGGGCTATCCATCCCTGGTGTACTGTAAGGGTAGAGGGAAGGGACATAAGTGCTTTACTAGATTCTGGGAGTATGGTTTACGCTTCTAGACCAAGGTCTGTTAAGAAATATTAAAGTTAATGTCTCCCAGAATCTATAAATTGCCTGAATACATGGTGACATACACAAGTAGCCTACTGCGGAGGTAATTATTGAGACGCAAAGTGACACTGTAAATCATACAGTTGGTCTGGTAAAGAAATGAGTCCATGAAATGATAATTGGCAGGGATTTTCCCAATTCTTTTTAATTTATGGATGGGCACTGAGCAGGATAAATCAGTTCCAATATATGCCAATGTTAGTGACTTTCCATTTTCAGATTTATTAAGGGAAGAGTTGGACAGGGAAGTTGCTGCTAAAAACAATCATTTAACACCTATGGAATCCCTAGTTGGGGATAACACTGAACATAGTGATGCAGGTCCATCTTGTGGCCCTGAACCGGTTCTAGAACTGACTGACCTAGAGGTAACTTCAGAGCTGCACAGTGGGAGGATCTCCTTTTATCTGGGACTAGAAACCATATCTTCATGAGGAATGAGACACCTGTTAATCCCAACAAAATGTCTTCTTATCCATATTTTGAAGTGGAAAATGATTTAATGTACAGAGTTGGAAAGGTACATGTTGTTAAACAACTATTGTTACCCCAGGCATATCGAGACACAGAATTACATCTCACACATAGCCATATTCTTGGGGGACACCAAGGGGTTGATAAGACAAGAGAGATACTTATCAGGAGGTTTTATTGGCCAGGTATAATGGTGTTAATTACAAATTATTGTTCCTCTTGTCCTGATTGCCAGTTAAATGCTCCTTTTAAAACATTTTGTAGTCCCTTAAGGTCCTTACCCATTATTGCAGGAAACGTTATAATACTTACCATACGTTTCTTTTCCTGGCTATTATTCATGGCAGCATCACTTATGCATCACTTATGGGGAGCTCCACCCCAAACAGGAATAGGACAGGAAAAAAAAAATCAACTAATCAGAACAAGACTGTAGGCATAAAAGATCCCTCCTCCTTCTTCCCTATTTTAAAAGCTGTAAAAAGGTTGCTGATGCTGCCTTGAATAATAGCCAGGAAAAGAAAATTACGATAAGTATGATAAAATGTTCTGCATTCCTGGCTAATCATGGCAGCATCAATTATTGGTGATACCCAAGCTCAACTTTTGGGATGGGATCATTAATACGCCTTGCACCTTGCTGCTTCAACAAAATGTATTAGTGAGATACAACAGAAGATGGTACACCTCCACCGAAGGCTGTAGAAGGTGAAGCCAAATCCAAATCATAATGCTTGATGAAAGTCATTGGGGAAAACCAGGTAGCTGTCCTACAGATGTCTTCAGAAGAAACCTCTGCCTAATTAGCCCAGGAGGTTGCCAATGCCCCTGTGGAGTGAGTTTTAATTTTACTCGGAGGAGTAAGGTTTTTTTAAATGATAAGCTTTGATTATAATATTCAAAATCAAAAGTCTCATGGTGAATGTAGAGGCTGCTTCTCTTCTTCTGGCACTTATCGGAAGAAGAAATAGGTGTTGGGATTTCCAAAATTGTTGAGACATTTCCAGGTATTTAATCAAGCATAGTCTGACATCCAACTGATGAAGTTTTTCTTCTGATGGAGAAGAAGGAGATGAATAAAATGAAGGAAGAATAATTTCCTAGAGAATGTGGAAATTAGAAGCCACCTTAGGTAAAAATGCTTGCCTAGGTCTCCACTCTGTCATGGAAAATTTGAATATCGTTCTCATCACATGAAATGCTTGAATTTCAGACATATGTTTTGCCATGGTTATTGCCACTAGAGACAGAGTCTTATATGTCAGCAAAATAATACCCAGCTCATCTAATGGGGAGTCTGACAAAACAACCCACACCATAGGCAAATCCCAAGGAGAAAATTAATTATTGTTAGGCGGTCTGATACGGATGGCCACTTTAAAAAAAAAAACTTGCAATCAGTGGATCTGATGTCCATGAAATGTTGCATAGGGCTGACAATGCTGAAGATTGAACTTTTAAAGAACTCAGGCTCATACCTTTATCCAGACCTGCATGAAGGAAATTTAAAATGTTAATGTTGTTTGGATGAAGGAAATCAGTAGCATTTTCTTTAGACCAGGAACGAAATGTTTCCCATATTTTATGATAACAAGCTGATGTTTAACTTTTTCTAGACTTCAGTAGAGTATCAATTACCAACTCAGATTTGCATTGTGTTAGGAGTTTCTCCCTTTTAAAAGCAAGCCCCCAAGTTCAACTGGTTGGGATTGGGATGAACTGCTGGCCCCTCAGTTAGTAAATCTGGTCTCCGAGGAAGTGGCCAAGGATGTTCCAGGCTCATTCTGTTGAGGAGAGGAAACCAAGACCTCTGTGGCCAAATAGGGATGATAGCAATTACTTTCCGTCCTTTTTTCCAGATTTTTCTCAGTAGTCTGTGAATCATCAGTAGGGGAGGGAATGCATACCCGAGATCGAATTCCCATTGAAGAGAGAAGGCATCTTGTCCTGCTGCTAGATGGTCCGCATGGAGAGAGTAAAACCTGGGAACCTGAGCATTCCTGTATGAAGCCATCAAGTCGATCTGAGGTCTGCCCCACTGCTGAGAAAGCAACTGAAAAACTTCTTGATTGAGCTTCTATTCTCCTTGTTAAACCATTGTTCTGCTGACGAAGTCTGCCAACACATTTTCTGTCCCTGGGAGGTATACTGCTTTCTGGCCTTGTAAATTGGATTGGGCAAAAATCATTAGAGGTCTTAACTCTTTCAGAAGAAACTTGCTTTGGGTACCACCCTGGTGATTCACATACGAGGCCACAGCCCCGTTGTCTGTCTGGATTCTCACCCAAGCATTCCTCAGACGATGACAAAACCCCAGCAGAGCCTTGAATACTGCTCTTAGCTCTCTCAGATTTGAATGAAGCTTTTTCTCCTTTGTAGACCATATTCCCTGAATCCATATGTTGTTGTAGTGTGCACCCCAACCTGGAAGGCTGGCATCTGTTGTAATAGTTATCCAACTTGGTTCTTCTAGTGGAAACCCCATAGACAGGTTCTTCTCTTTGGTCCACCATGTCAGATTGTCTGAAATGCACGGAAGAAGATGAATTCTCTGATCCCAATTGCCCATTTTCGTCTTGAACTGGTGTAGTAACTGCATCTGAATAGGCCCACTTCACTAGACCTATCGTGGATGTGAGTTTTCCCAGTAGGCTCATAAACTCCCTTGCAGAGATGTAATGCTTGAGATGGAGACTCTTAATCTTTATAATAATTCTTCTCATTCTTTCTGTAGATAGAGTTGCGGTGCTTTTCACCATATCAATATTTGCTCCTAAATAATTCCTTCTCTGGGCTGGAACTAATGAACTCTTTTCCATGTTTATTAACCAACCATGTTCCTGGAGACAAATGATAGTAGTTTGGGTATGGAGACAAACGATTTGACTGGATGAGCCTATGATCAGGAAGTCGTCCAGGTAATAGTATATCTCAATGTTCTTTTTCCTTATAAAAGCTACAAGGGCAATGCGAATTTTTGAGAATGTCCTTGGAGCTAAACTCAATCCAAACGGAAGACCGTTGAATTGGTAATGCTTTCCTGAGAACCAAAATCTTAGGAACCTGCGATGACTGTCGTAAATAGTGATCTGATAATAAGAGTCTTTTAGATCAATAGATGTCATCCAGTCTCCAGCCTTTATATTTTGTAGAATAGTTGCGATAGACTCCATCTTGAAAGTTCTTGTTTCTAACTTTGCATTCAAAATGTTTAGGTCCAAAATTAGTCTACAAAGCCCTGAGGCTTTGGTGCCAGAAAGATCATAGAATAATGGCCGCTGAAATGTTCTCTGTAAGGAACTACTTCTATGACTTGATTCCCCAGGAGCTGTGAAATACAGTTCCTCATAGCCATTTCTTTTTCTCCTCTGGCTACACGTGAATGAGTGAAGACCCTCTTTGTAGGGAAGTAGTTGAATTTAATCTTGTAACCTTCCTTTAGAATTGATAGTACCCAGAAATCTGGAATGTTTTTGGCCCAAACAGGGTAGAAGAGGTGAGGTTTGCCCCCTATAACACCTGGCTGGACCTGCAAATGTTCAGAAGCTTTTATTTGCAGGCCTAGATCCTCTTCCTCTAACTGTTTTAGATGAGGTTGATTGATAATTCCTCCAGTTAGTATTCCTGGAATACTCCCGTCCAGGCCTATAAGCTCTACTGTCCCAAAAGGTTCGGTCTCTGAATTTTTTGTCTTTCCAGGAAGATGAACCAAATCTTCTTTTTCCTTGTGGGAGGAAAGCCTTTTTCCAATCAGCCACTTTATGAATGGCATCATCAAGGACTTTTTCAAAAAGAAAGTCTCCTTGAAATGGGAGAGCACATAGGGAGGCATTAGAAGCATAATCTTCTCCCCAAAAGTGTAGCCTTTGACTTTTCTTTATACTTCTTTGGAGAATCATCTTGCGATCTCACTGGGCTGTAAGAGAGGCCAATATATAATATATTATAGGTCTATAGTGGCACCCTTTTCCCCCCACCATCCATGAATATATGAAATTAGAGGCTCACCTATGTCCTCTAGAGCGTGATCTTGAGGCAGAGGGAGAAGCCATCTGATAAAATACATTTTACGAAAAACATGGAAAGTAACAAAAAAAGTATTTAGTTAATATTGTTTTAAAGATTGTAAAAATTATCTTTAGATTTATTCAGACAGGATTAGGCAGCTTTTCTGAATATCCTTGTGAATTACTGACCAATTTCAAGATACTAGATGCTGAAAAGACTTAGAAGTACTGTCTTAAGATTTTTGGAAATTTTATTTTTTGCGCGAAAGCATTACTCTTTAAGTGCGAAAGTAAGTTTGCACATGCGCAGATGGAATTTCGGACGCTGCCGCTACTGCGCCTGCTCTGCAAAGCCTAAAGTAGAAGAGCACGGCCACCGACAGGAACATAGACTCTAGAGAAGAGCCGAGCTGAGTAAAACAGGGAGAACTCCCAGGTAAGTAAAAACTACCTTTTAACCCCTTAAGGACCAAACTTCTGGAATAAAAGGGAATCATGACATGTCACACGTCATGTGTCCTTAAGGGGTAAAACAGTTAAAAATGAAAGAAAAGGGAAAAACAAGAGAAAGAAAAATAAAGTATAACTAACCACGGCTTCTCCAAAAGCTCTGCAATCAGATTAGGGGGGATTTTGATACAGCAAGAGGAACTTTTAATGCAACAGCCAACTTCACATCAATTATAAATTATTATTAGCCCATACTTTTAAAGATATAAACAAATTCCCTCAATGGAATACAGATACTAATTTGTACTTAACTCAGTTTTTTTTCTGTTTGTCCTCAAAGGACAGAAAAAAAATACCATGGAGTAGAAAGAGAAGGGACCTTTTATGCCTACAGTCTTCTGATTGGTTGATTTTTTTTCCTGTCCTGTTTGGGGCAGAGCTACCCATAAGTGATGCAGCCTTGATTAGCCAGGAAAGAGGTTCTATTTCAACAAATTGGTATGGACTTTGTGGACCCTCTTATAAAATCTGCATGAAGACACCAGTACAGATTGGTAAAAGTAGGCTATGCTACTAGTTACCCTGAGGCAATACCTATGCATACAACTTCAGCAAAAGCTATTGCTAAGGAATTAATATCAGTGCTCAGTAGGGATTCCCAAGGAAATATTGACAGATCAGAAAAATCAATTTATGTCCAGAGTTATAAAATAATTATGCAATCTCCTTCATATAAAGCAGCTGAAAACCTCAGTATATCACCCACAAGCAGATGGTTTGGTGGAGAGATCCAATCAAGCCCTAAAAGCTATGTTTAGAAAGGCCATTAATAAAAATGGGAAAAACTGGGATTGCCTTTTACCTTATTTAATATTTGCTATTAGGGACGTCCCTCAAGCCTCTACTGGGTTTTCACCTTTTGAACTCTTGTATGGTAGACACCAGTCTAGGATTTAGGGATTACCCTGTTGTGTCTAAAGTATTTTTTTGAATGTTTCTAAAACACCTTAGATACAATTGGGTAATCCCTAAATCCAGGACTGTTTGGGGGGTACTTAAGGACTGGGTTGGGAACCACTGCCCTAGAGGATTGTTAGATATAGCCAAAGAGACTTGGGAAGTTGAGTCTATGCCACACAGAAGTGTCATACAGCTTGTAACTCAGATGCAGGAACAGATGGCAGCCATTATGCCCATTGTTAGAGAACACAGGGAAAATGCCCAACAACATCAGCAGAACACAATAAAAATGTCAGGGTCCACACGTTTAAACCAAGAGATAGAGTGCTAGCTTTGGTTCCTACGGTCGAGAACAAATTCCTAGCAACAACATGGCATGGACCATATGAAGTCATAGAGGGTGTGGGAAAAGTAAATTATAAAGTAAGACAACCCGGAAGAAGAAAAGAGGTACAAATCTAACACATGAATCTACTTAAGCCATGGAAAGAAAGAGAAATGCTTGTGACTATAGAAACATTACACTTCCCTCCAAATGATAATGAATCATCTGTAAATATATCAGAAACCATGACTCTACCAAAAGAGGGAGGTAAAATACCTTATTAGCTAAATAAAGTTGTTTTCTCCACAGTTCCATGGAGAACTGTGTAATAAAGCATGATATCATCACCGAGCCAGGAAAAAAAATCCATCTTAAGTCATATAGAATACCAGAAGCTTGTAGAGAAGCGATCAAAACCAAAATAAAGAAAATATTGGACCTTGGGGTAATTGAAGAGTCACAGAATGTTTGGTGTAGCCCAATTGTGATTGTACCAAAACCAGATGGCACAATCAGATTCTGCAATGGTTACCGGAAGCTTAATGCAATGTCCAAGTTTGATGCATATCCTATGCCAGGGGTAGGCAACCTACGGCACTAGTGCCATGCACGGCAATCAAGGTGTCTTTGCACGGCACTGAAGGCTGCTAGAGCCAAACAGGCTCTGGCCTATCAGGAGTCCCAGTGAATCTTCAGATATCTGCTAATACGAAAAGGTGGTGAAGGACAATCCTCAATTTATGCATTGCAGCACGTAGAGGAACTGATCTCAGATCACTTCCTTCCAGCACTTGTGAATGGGAATCCACACTATAGTAGAGCAGCCTGCAGCTGCTGTTGCTGCTCCTGTCCTTGATCTGTACCTGGCCAGCCTGGTCCCCACTGGAACCCAGGGAAGCCTGTGCTAGATTTACACAGAAATGCACAAAAACCCTCCCCTCATACAAATAATACGAACAGCCCACAAACAAACATACATACAATCCGCACAAACGTAACCCGCTAACAATCCACATACATGCACACAACCCCACGTGCAGCCTCTCACATGCAATACCCCAAACAGCCCCCACACATACACACACTACAAAACACACAATGTGACATATCCACACACACAATTCCACAAGCAGCCCCCATACACAGCCCACATTCATATGTATCATACACGATACCACAAACTACTCATGAACATATGCAATATAATAGCTCATATATGCACAAATACAACGATACAAAGCAATTACAGTATAAATAACACAAGCAGAATACGGCAGCATACACACCTCAATTTAAAAAAATTGGACCGGCTACGGGACATCACAATCCTATATCGGCACAGTGCTGCTAAAAGGTTGCCTACCTCTGTCCTATGCCAAGGGTTGATGAACTTGTGGAAAGACTTGGGAAAGCCCAGTACCTCACCACACTTTATCTAACAAAGGATTATTGGCAAACACCACAGCCCAGGCAAAGGATATTACTGCCTTCTGTACTCCAGATGGACTTTTTCAATGCTAAGTATTACCTTTTGGCTTACATGGGGCTCCAGTAACGTTTAAAAGAATGATGGACAGAATCCAAAAGCCACATACCTCTTATGCAGTGGCTTACTTGGATGATGTGGTTATACATATTTAAGATTGGAAGTCTCACTTACAAAGCCTGCAAGCTGTCATTAATTCTATATGAAATGCAAACCATAGTAAGTGTACTATTGGCCTAGAGGAGGCCAAGTATCTAGGTTTTTCGATTGGGAGAGGGTTAGTCAAGTCACAACTTGCGAAAGTTGAGGCCATACAAAATTGGCCTCGACCCTTAACTCAGAAACAGGTTAGGACATTCCTTGGTCTTATTGGCTATTACAGGATATTTATTTAAGTTTGGTACCATAGCGGGTCTCTTAACTAACTTCACAAAAGCAAAAGCCACTGTTATGGTGAAATGGTCACCAGAAGCTGAGCAGGCATTTCAATGTCTCAAAGAAACCATATGCATTCAACCTGTGTTGGTTACACACAATTTTTCCATGGAATTCATCCTACAAACAGATGCATTTGATGTAGGACTTGGAGCAGTGCTGTCACAGGAAAGTTAAGAGGTAGAGCACCCAATACTGTACATGAGCTGGAAACTTCAACCCAGAGAAAATAATTATTCAACAGTCGAGAAGGAGTGTCTAGCTATTAAGCGGGCTGTGGAAACTTTCAACTACTACTTGTTGGCAGGAAATTTAAATTAGTAACAGATCACGCACCACTGACTTGGATGAGTCAAAATGAAGAAATCGAAAGCAGAGTTACTTGCTGGTTCCTTAGTTTACAACCCTATCATTTCTCAATAGAGCACAGGGCTGGCTCTAAACAAGAAAATGCTGATAGCCTTTTATTTAAACATACCCTTATGACAATAGTCGCTCACCTTACTAGGTTTGAGCTGGGGGGGGGGGGGGGGATGTGTGACAGAGTAAAGGCATTGTTATGGATGGAGTATATATTTCTCCAAAAGTTTTGTAATATGTTAGTTAATAGCCCCAGGAAGAAGGTTTATCTGTTCTAGTCAGAGCAATTTTGTAACTTAATATGGGTTCCTGGGGTGGAGCATTTGGGGTGAAGTTTACATGCAGCACAGCAGGCTCATCTGTTGACAATGATCGGCACAAGGCTGCTAGAAAATGTCCCTGTCAGGGATTGACAGGGAGAAGGACAAGCAGTGTGCGAGACTGCATTTCTCTCTACAAGAGTCTTCATATACTGAAGGAGAAAATAAACATTTATTTGAAAAAGGTGTGTGCTCAAATTATTGATTTGTATTGTTGGCAGAGGGTAAGCCACCCAACCATGATGAAAGCTCTCCTTAGAGGCTGAAACGTTGATCTTACTTGGATCTACTTGAATAAAAGAACATGCCAAAAGAGTTGTGGTGGGGAAAAAAAGTGTAAATGAAAACCCCTTCCACCTAAAGTAAGTGGATAGTTAATACATTGCTAAACTCAAATACACACACCAGTGAATAAAAGAAGAAAGATTTACAACCCCAAGAGTGCTGGTATTTCTTTGGATATTATATATATATATATTATTTATTTTTTATATATATATATATATATATATATATACTGCTTTTCCTGTTTGTTTTTCCCTCTATTAGTTAATTTTTCTCACTTGATCTGTGACCAAAATAGCAGGAAAATGCTTCTACCAGTGTACTTCTTTGTTTTGATTTGCTCTTCAAATCAGAATTTCAGTTCTGAAATTCTACTGAGCCGAAGAAACATTTGGTTTTCCTAAGACATTTTCTACCATCGGTTTGGCAAAGCCATATTTTCGGACTGTGCACGTCCTTATTCAGATTTAATAATAGGATAATTGTTTATATTTGATTTCCTTCTTTTGTCACAGTATGTCACAGTATGTGGCAAAACATTGTATTTCTGATGTAAATATTTCATACCCTGAAAAGAATCAAGAAAAGGAATACATATAATCTCTAAAAAATAAGCCGTATATATGGCTGAATGAATAAATCAAAACAGACTTATACAAAGAGTGCTGCTCAACATGGGAAAACACTTCTAAGGGGTTTCCCAACCTTGCAGACTCATTCTGAGCCAAGCCCTGCACAACCTTTCAAGGTCATTCTGAGATGAGTCCACATGGATTTGCTTGGACTATTTTTATTGCATTGTGGTTTTTATTTTTTCTCAAACGCTTTTTTTTGCCATTTAAAAAAAAAAAATATTCTTAATTATTATTTTCAAAGTTGTGACAGGACAATATTATATTTGTGGGTTTTTTTTTTTTTTTTAACAGATATTAGTTTTATTACCACCTCCCACTAATGTATTAGGGTGAGGAGGGTAGTTAGATTTTTTTTTTTTTAATTAGGGTTGAAGGTTGCCAAGGACTTGGGACCCTTAGTTACCTTGAGGGAAAGGGGTGGACATTGTTTTTGGAGGGGGGATGGACAATAGCGTTGTATAATAATATGGTAGATTTGAGTCCAATGTTTCAAACACATTCTATACTAATATTTTTTTTAAATAAAAAGTGCTCAGTACTGAAGGGGTTAATGTTCCAATGCTGACATGAAATGCCCTGCTCACTTAGAAGTTCTCTACAGCCATTGCAGTTAATTGAACGTGGCATTCTATGTTAGTGTAATAGTCTACAGGGGACAGTCTGACTTGACAGTATAGAATGAAATTGGTCCTTAAGGGGTTAATTAAACATGAAAACCTTCAACCCCCAGGGTGGGCTGGTGTAGTTAAATATTACATATATCTAAATGGCATGTCATTGTTATTTAATTGACTACAACATTACTAACCTACATGATGTTGAACCCCTTCCACCACAAATCTGAATATACACATTCAAACGTTATTTATTGTTTTATAGTGCTAAACGGTGCAAAGGAAATAAAAAAATAAAAAACACATACATCTCAATATGCCTTCTATTTTGCTCCAGCACTGATATAAAAAAAAAAAAAAAAAAGAATTTCTAACTTTGCAGAGTCCTTCTACATCTTTGCAGAGGGACTGTAAAGGGTGCTTTTCCACAACATTCTACAAGCCTTTAACGAAGAGAATAGAGAGAGGGCTCTGATCATCACTACTATCAGCAGATTGTACATATAAGGAAAGCCACATAGACTCTAATACATTCTATCCTTTCAATAATTTTGAAATGACTGACAATATAAATGAAAAAAAAATTGTATAATTATGGTCATTTGATTAATTATTACTTTCCTTAATGTTCATATTTGGTTGGTTTTTTTTTGCATCTTTAAAAAAATGAAAAAGAAAACAAACCTGCTCTTTCACTGATTGTTTCATAACCATTATACGTTTTACTACCCTAAAACGCTCTTATTTGTGTTTAGTGATGTCTCAAGAGTACAACAGTACCCTCCCTGTACGGGTTTTTATATATAAAATAAAATAATAATATTATTATATAAAAAAAAAAAACATCACCATGAAATAGTATACAACCTGCCCAACAGACACCAGATGAAAAGGACTCTCTGGGCAGCACAATGACCACGGCAGCATATTGTAGTGGTTATAGTGCTTAGTCTTTGGATGTAATTTTCATTCATCTCCATTACTATACCTCTCAAGTGTCCCTATTTAGGAGGGACAGTCCCTATTATGGGTCCAAATTCCTCTGTCCCTCATTTCTATTCTAATGACCTTCTTTTATATGAGCTCCATATTGTTGTGTCTGATTGAAAAACAGAGGTCCACAGCAAAAATACTCACAGTATTGCATCTTTAAACTACGATAAGTTTAGTTTGTGTAAATAAGATATATTGTTCTTGTTATAAATTCCATTTTACTTGCATAGATTATTATTAGTAAATCATCTTAAATTTCTCAGACTTCCAAACCCCCATTCACACCCCTAAAATCAAAGTGTCAAAGTATCTTCCTCACTGGCTCACTGGTACTTAAATCCAGAGAGGAGAGTAGGGGGCCCAGGGACTCTAATCTGCGCCGCATTCTGTATTCTCCCTGACTCTAGCCAGGGTTTATAATGTCCTCCCTCCTGGGCCAAAGTTAAGAAGGGAAAGGGGATAGTTAATTTTTTTAACTGAAATAAATGTTTAACAAACAAAGAAAAGGTGTATAAATGGCGCTATAATTATTTACATGTGTTTTACATTGTTATTAACTATGTTAGGTATTTTAACCTGTTATGTGTACTTGTGTTTTATGCACCTGAGGAAGACCATTATATTGGTTGAAATGCGTTGTGCTACTGTTTTCTATACCTTTATTTATTTTATATGTAATAAAGACAGCCTTTTTGAGCTACTTTGGGTTCCTGAAATTCTGTCCAGGTGGATTTGAAGCAACTCTTTCCCCGGGGGACCATCATCACTGTGGCTACTTGTCGTTTTGGGATTACTCACCTGCCTTTTTAGTAGAGAGCCGACTTATATGGCTATCCAAATTGTGAGTTTTTTCTGTTATACATATATCTGAAAATTTTCTTTTATTTGTTGCTCTATGAAGGTTCTGTTATATTTATTTCAGATTATTAAGGAGAAAAATATCCATTGTGTTCGCCAACTTCTCTCTGTTTCTGAAATAAATGTTTAATTGCCTCCATCTGCCGTCCCACCCCCCCCCCACATATACAAACAACATAGGTCTATACCTCCCAACACATTCACACACTGCACCCCTCATGCACACTACTTTCCAGACACACACATTGCATTCCTTATACACACATTAGATTCCATACACACACACACACACACAATAGATTCTCTATACATACTGCACCTCCTACACAAACTGCATTCCTGGCGTACACACTCGCTACATCCACTATGCCCCCTATAAACAGACACTCTCTCACTCTCTACAGCCCCAAGCCAAACATATGACACCACAACACAATTGAATATAAATGTGGCTGCAACCATTGATAGCTTCCTTTTTCTGCCCTGTCCAAGTAGTGTAATCACTGTTCCTTTGACTTTGAACTTGTGAACTTGTGAACTTGTGAACTTGTGTGTCAGTAGGAACATTCAGTGCCATTGATATGTTTTTGTTTCCTGTTCCTTGTTTGTAAAGGGTGATTATCTCTTCTCTTAAGTTTGTGGACCATTTTTTTGATTTGGCCATATTTCTAACATGCACTCAAACGTGACACTCAACAAACCCCTAGACAGTTCAGGTATTTCAAGTGTTCCAGCTCAAGCACACCTGTGGCAACTAATGATGCAATGTGTGTTTTTTGACTTGGCCATATTTCTATGGCCAAGTAAAAAATGTGACACTCAACAAACCCCTAGACAGTTCAGGTATTTCAAGTGTTCCAGCACACCTGTGGCAACTAATGATGCCCTTACTTAGTTACATCAAGTGTGCTTGAGACAACACACGTTTTACATATTTGTGCTGTTGTGGGGGATTCTGTTTAGGGAGTTGAATACTGTTAAGACTGGAGAAGTCATTATAAGTTGCCTTTTCAGTTGAATTTGGGGAAACAAAGTATTTGTTGTGTTGAGCTATTCAAATTGCGTGTTTGATTTGTTTGTTGCAAACAGCTGAAAGTCATTTTATCAATAAACCTGATTCTCACCGGGGTTTGATTACATGTGTGTGTCTATGTAAATATACCCTTGCATATTTCCAAGTGTTTATCTAAATAAATGTCATAAGGTTTGTACATAGATATATGCATGCAGGTTAATGAGTCATTCTATCTGTATCTGTATGGGTCAGTCTAAGTGGTTCCATAATTGTGTTTGGTTTGGTTTGGTTGCTTGCTTGAACATTTTTCATTTTCCTTAATTTTTTGTAGCGATTGCTTTTATGTATTGGTATTGGAAAACCTCTGATTTTTTCATTTTTATTTTACTTGGTTAAACCACAGCTACAATTTTTGAATTATGGTGTATAGTCATACAGATATTTATGGAAACTTTCAATATCTCACCTCAGGATAGTCCTAGCACATTGGGTCACATATTATACACAAACATTTTTTGCACATTTTTGTTCTCTAGACTTAGAACTTACATCCTAATGTAATGCTCATGGAAAGGGTTCAGGTCTTAGTCATACATTTTTTAGAGGGCAGTTTGTTAAGTAATATGCTTGCTGAACCTATCAGGTTTGAGACTTCACCTGTTATGACAGTGAGAAAGTGCAATTAAAAAAAAAAAAAAAAACACTTCCACCTTATTTTCTGGTTGCATATCTCTGGTGGTGGACCAGATATGAACCTGAAATTTTAACAGATATTAAAGTCTGCTATGGTAAAATTTTACTGTAAAAATTCAGAGTTTGAGATTACACTGTTTAGAGCGAGTAGAAATCTAGGGAAAAGACCATTTACTAATGCATTTTGAGCAACAAGCATATGTAATATAAGCATAACATATTAAAACAAAATAAACAGTATTTTACATAAATTATGAGGGACAGGGTGCTAAAGAGATTTGTAAGCAAGAACCAAAATCTAAAAGTGAGCTCTATATATTACAAGAAACCAATGTAAGGACTAACATGGGGGAGGTGCAGGAGGATAGGCAGACGAGCCTTGCTGCAGCATTCATTATAGACTGTGGCATGGTGAGCTGTGAGTATTCAAGACCAGTGAGAAGTGAATTACAGTAGTCAAGGTGGGAGATGATAGCAAATCAATGTGGTATGGAAGTGGCTGTGTTACGTTCTGCATATTTTAGGTCTTTGTCCTTTGCACTGTGGTGATCACGGGGTGCAGAGAAAGGTGAGTTTTACTTACCTGAACTTGTCCTTCACTTGCACCACTATCCTCTTCTGCAAGGATAGACATCAGCACTGCCCATATCAGTGCTGTACTCTCATAATATAGATTCTCTACTTTGTCTTATAATTTATTTTCAGTGAAAATCCCAACACAGTCAATGTGATTTTTTTCAAAAGCATGTTATCTTTATGAAATACTCACTTGTTGGGGGAGTTGACAGAGCTGCTTTAACGTACATTTACACTGGTACAGCCTGTGCCTATTTCATGAAATGAGACTGGAGCTGCAGCTCCATCTGCCCCTGTGTTAAGATAACTCTACCTTCAAGTGAAGGAGAAACACACAGAAGAGGTCATGTGCAAATATAGCTTTGGGTGTTTTGTTCAAATACACGAGTGAAGACTACTTAAGTGTAAGTGAAACAATTTTTGCAGTGAATGAGAAGACATTGTTTGTGTCCATGCTTTTGTACGTTTCATATAAAACACTAGTTTGTAGGGGAATTTTGTAAAGCATACAGCTCTGGTAGAAGTCTATGGTCAGAATGTGTTGAAAGTTCTAATTTTTTCTTTTACATTTCATTAAAGAAATCAGAGCCCACAGGTTTGCAGCAAATGCACAAGGCAAGTGTATTTTTTTGATATTTATTAATTTATTGAAATGTATTACATTTAAAATCTTTTAAAATAATAAATAGTTAATTCACCCTAGAGCCTCAGTTTCAGATTACAATCTCTTTCAAGTACATCCTGAGTGTTCTGTTCGATGTACAACTTTCCATGATGTGATGGATAGTGACATCATTAAAAATCATGATGACTAAAGGGCTTATAGTGGAAGAGAATTTAGCAGATTAAATTCATGTTGATAACTGTCAGGCTTGCTTTGTCAAATAAGAAAATGAAATATCACATGTAGTGAAAGTCTGTTATCATAATCGTTTCTGCTCATTAATTGGAAATATTTCATCATTCAAATATTTGGAATTCTTCCGCTAGCAACTATGAGCGATGATTAAAGATATTGCTGAATTTATCTGAGAGGATGATTGTTAAATTAATGTGACAACTGAGGTTAAGGATTATTTATTTTGGATGAAAAGATTACGGTAGAAAGCTAATTGAAAACTACTTAACGCAAAGTATATCAATAGTAAGAAATAATGCAATGTTTTTAACAATGGTCCTCACACAAAAAGGAGATAGATGGATGCACACTAAGCACCAAGACAACTTTAACATAATCGAGTGCCCCTTCAGTCTTACTGATCAATTTTATGCCATTTAGAAGGTTTTTTGTTGTTGTTTTTGTTTATGCAGCCTTAGTCCCACCACCTTACCTGTGACTTGCACAGCTTTCCTACATGCTTCCTGTAAAATACAGAAAAAAGGAGGGTAGCGCAACTACAGTAGCGCACAAAGTGCAATTTCAAATTTATTTGAAGAACAAGCAAAAATACTTGCATCTTGTACAAAATGCATTGAGAAAGGGCTCTGACTGAAAAATCTGTATTCTAGCTTGTTCTTCAAATACATTTGTGTACCCTACTATAGTTGCGCTACCCTTTTTTCTGTGTTTTGCTTGGTCTAGAAGAGCCATAGTGTGTGGGGGACAGCTGTACTTCTTAAGCCTTAACTGCATTTTCTGTAGGTACCATGGTAACCCTTGATTGTATATATCTGTTGTGAACACTTCCTGTAAAGTGAGATCTAATTTTTAAATGTCATTTGTTGCACAGTCTGTTTAATTTTGTGTCACCTGCTCTGTTATCTGCCTGGTAGAGCCTGTAGGAGCCTCATGTGTGGGATTAAGGTTGAATCAACAGAGCAGAATATAACAATCTCTAAAGTAGACAAACAGTGCTGTAATATTTGATTGAAAATGAAAACAAAATTCATTGAGGCTGTGTGAATGACAGGTGTGGCTATTGCTGCATAAACAGAAAAAAAATGTGATTTAACACCATAGAATTGAGCAGTGACAATGCATGGGCATAATCGATTTGGTGATTTTAGAGTATTCATGATGTTTAATTACTAAGCATCGAGTTATAATACATCACCAATTCATCCAAGCCATTATTTTCCAACTCTTTTCAAAACTGAACGCGGAACTCGGCGAACCGAATTCGGTTCACAGAATTGACGTCTTAGGTCAGAAAAGAGGGGTCAAATATCCTTCACGAATAATACGTAATAATCCATTTCCCAGTAACAAAGGTGTCAACAGGGAACAATAACCATATGTGCGGGTTGATTGAAAATAAGTTGAGGTCTATGATAGTATAGCGACACCCAAAAAGAGTGCCTAGTTTTATTTAATGCTGGTGTTGCTGAAATGATCATAGTTTATAGAAAATACACAAACAGATCTGTGTACATGCATTTAACTTAGTATTCTCAAACTGTGATATATCTTTGTAACTGATTTGAAATAGATTTGCATGTTTTATGCTAGGTTTCCTGCAATAATGTGTGGTGGTTGTGATGTAGTGGCTAACCTTAAGGGTGAGTGGTCAAGTGGGTCCTTTGCCCGAAGCGCAATATGAGCCACGCAAATCACTGTTGCGCATCTAACGCATGACTGAAAACACACAAATAAAAACAAAAATACACAAATACAAAACTGTGAAAAAACCTTGGAGGATGACATAAGCATGGTAAAGCAGCACACGCACACACGCCAGGTCAGTCACAACAATACGTGAATATGTGATTCCGCCTTTGTGGGAGGTTCACGTAGGCTAGGTCACCTACGACCACCACTGGAGATGATAAAGGTTGACAGTAAAACTTGTAGGATACATATTGTAATGCTGGAATGTGAAGTCATCTGCTGTGAGCAAAACTGGTTGTACCCCCTTATCCCCCTTTCCTTTCTGTACCCCCCTTGTTTACTCTTGCATTACACACAAAATGTGAAAAAAAAAAATTAGCATCAATAAGATGCATGCTTATACCATTTTGTGTATTGTGGATGAACCATAACCAATTCAGACTTTTAAGGCACTATAACTACTTTATCTAATTGAAGTAGTTATGGTGCCTGGAACCTCCTGGTGCCAGCTCATGGTTCAGTGTTAAAGCTTTAAGAATGAATAAAGGTCCCCGAGAATACACTGCTCAGCACCTCTTTTCTGCTCATACTGTTACTTTAGTCTGAGCAGCTAAATGCAGCAATGCTTAAATGGGAGTATCAGCAGAACTCTCTCAGCGTGCCACAGCCACCAATCTTTCTGAACTGCAGCAATGTGCTTCTTCCGCTCCTGGCTGATATTCAACATGAACACCTGGAGGGAGAGCAGCAATGAGGGGGGAGAGGAGGGGGGATCACATATTCAAGGCTATAGCCTGCACAAAGTTTCTGACTGACAAATTAATTGTTATTGAAAAAGTATAGCTTCTGTGTGTATCATTTCATATACAGTTGTAATCAAAAAATTTCAATGCCGATTGAAAATCAGGTTTATTGTCAAAATTTACAGACTTTCAGCTGTTTGCAATGAACAAATCAAACAAAAGCAATTAAAGAGCTCAACACAATAAATACTTCAAGTGGTTTCCCTGCATTCAACTGAAAATGCAACTTATAATGACTTCAGCTGTCTCAAAATTATTCAACCCCCTGAATAGAAGCTCTCATAACATCACACATATGCAAAACAGGTGTTGTCTCAAGCACACCTGATGTAACTAATCAAGGGCTTCATTAGTTGCACCAGATGTGCTTGAGCTGGAACACTTGAACTGGCTAGGGGTTTGTTACGTGACGTTTGAGTGCATGTTAGAAATATGGCCAAGTCAAAAGAATGGTCCACAAAGTTAAGAGAATAGATCATCACCCTTCACAAATGAGAAACAGGAAACAAAAATAGCTAAGGCATTGAATGCTCCTAGAGACACTTTTGAAAGCATATTTTGCAAGTCCAAAGTTGAAGGAACATTGGTTACACTACCTGGACGGGGCAGAAAAAGAAAGCTATCAATGGCTGCAGGCACAAGGTTTCAGTGAGCAAAGCAAGGCAGAAGCTTTCCATGCCAGAACTCTAAGACCTACACCACTGCAGACACAAAAAAAAACATCTCAAAATCATTTAAATTAGCCACAGAAAGTTGATTCTGTTCTGTGGAGCGATGAAACAAAACTGGAACTTTTCAGCCCAATGGATCACTGGTATGTCTGGAGGAAGAAGAATGAAGCATACACTGCAGAGAACACTATGCCTACCGTTAAGCATGGTGATGCTTTTGGGCTGTTTTGCATCCTCTTGCACTGGAAACCTGCAGCGTGTGGAAGACAAGATGGATTCATTATAGTAGCAGGAAATCCTAGGAGAAAATGTCATGCCGTCTGTGAGGAAGCTGAAGCTTGGGCGTCATTGGACCTTCCAACAAGAAAATTATCCCAAACATACCTCAAATTCCACCAAGGCTTGGTTGCAGAAGTAGTCCTGGAAAATTTGACAGTGGCCATCGCAGTCACCTGACTTGAACCCCATAGAAAATCTGTGGTGGTTAGTTTTGCCGATTTGGGCTACAATGTAATTACAGGACCCACTATTGTGACATGCTAAAATAACTAAATTGGCTGTCGCTGGAATCCAGACGCACCCTTCATCTTTCCAGCCTTGTGCTTTTCTGGGAAACTCCCACCCTACCTGAACAAAATGCTCTCCTCGGCTGTTCCCACCTCCTATAACCTCCGATCTAGTACCAACACTTTATTTAGTCTACCTCAATACAAAAAGAAAGCGGCCCAATCCTCCTTCTCCTACAGAGCACCACAATTGTGGAACGACCTCCCACACACTTTCAAATCTTCCCCAAGCCTAAAGTCCTTTAAGAGATCCCTCTCTACATACCTCAAAACAGAATGCACCTGTCATGGTTGATTATAGATTTCCTACCTGTTCTATGTTAAATTTTGTATTTATTGTGTATTAATATTGTACCATAATGTATCAATGCAATGTTTTGTGGACCCAGGACATACTTGAAAATGAGAGAAATCTCAATGTATATTTCCTGGTCAAATATTTTATAAATAAATAAAGAAGGTGGTTGCAGTACGCAAACCCAAGAATATTACTGAACTGGACGCCATTGCTCATAAGCAATGGGCTAATATTCCTCAGGAATGCTGCCAGAAGCTGGTATCTGGCTATGCATCTCAGTTGCAGTAAGTCATAACAACAAAAAGGTGCTCTGCGAGGTACTTAAGATGCTCGTCATGAAGGGGTTGAATAATTTTGTGACTGGAGAAATCATAAGTTGCATTTTCAGTTGAAACCACTTGAAACATTTATTGTGTTGAGCTGTTTCAATTGCTTTTGTTTGGATTTATTTCATTGCAAACAGCTGAAAGTCTGTAAATTTGAACAACCTTTTTTTTTATAATTTTGATTACAACTGTATATAAGTAATATATTTTCATGCCTGGCTTTTTTTTCCCACATAAGCTTTCAATTTAAAACCTCTTTGGTCAGAAGCACCACTTATCTGAGCAAAGACCATGCAGGTAATCAAAGACTACTCTAGTGCACGTTCAACCATTGCGCATTGACAGTTTACATTTTACATTAATAAGACAATTTACTTACATGTATGCATAACAAAACAATATGCATAGCGTTTATGATTTATATGTGTATATAAATATATCACAATAATATATTATTTATTTATTTTTAATTTAAATATATGATATTTGCTTTTAAACTGCATAGGAGGTAACATGATTTTATGATATATAAAACTAAAATTATGGTTAACATTACTGGAACTTTAATTTGATTTTATATATTGTTTTAGCTATATAGATTGTGTTAGCATTATTATTATTAACAATATTAATTATTATTATTATCTATTAATACGTTTTACTATTGTTTGGTTTTTAAGATATACAATAAAATCAGCTTTTTTTTTTAACTTGGCAAAAAGTTATGTTAAAATATTTCCACAATAGAGCAGGAAATGGAATTCTTTCATCTTGGAATGGCAGCAAAAAAAAACCTGCCTAGCTCAGCACTGCCAGCTATTGTAGGATAAGCTATATCCTCCAAATGTTGGCACTGCTGACTTTCCCTTTCCACTAATAGGAAAGCCTTTGAGGAGGCAGTATCCAAGTGCCATTGTCAGCATTATACTTACTCCACTATTGAAAGCGAGGAAGTACATTATGTAAGAAAACAGAAAAGGATGGCCTCTCGTGTTGCACTATGTGAAAGGCTAAACATGGGGCCAACACAGGACTGTATTCACTAAACAGAGTGTTGTCAGTATCAACAACAAAGTTTCAGAAATTAGACTAATTAACCAGATTTATAAATTATCTTCAACTTGGTTGTGTCGTATCTATAATTCCAACATGGTGTTTTTGTCTGAAATTTTGCATTTTGACTGTAATCTCGCAATATATATATATAAAAAAAATCTCAAGATTTAAATAGTTTGAATGAGAACAGAATCATGACTCAAAAGGTAACCGTTATTTACTATCCTGCATTGAAAACTGGGATATGAAATATAGTATTGTTTTCAGGAGAAAAAAATATTTTAAATACATTCTTTAACTTTTTTTTTGTCTGCATTTTCCCACCTCTAACGTACCTAATGTTTTAAATGTTTTACAATACTGTAGAGTATGGATGTTATGGATGGATGTGATGTCAATCATAACATTTTTTTCCATTAAAAATAGACAATATTGCACAGATCAATCCCATTCAGTTTGGTGACACACATAGTGGGCAGAATCAGGATATACTGCTCCTGGTCAGCCTGAGATTAATGGGAATTGCCGCCATTTTTCTGTAGCTCAAATAATTCCCACTCTGGTCTATAACACCCACTTACCTCAGGCAGCAGTGGGATATATATGTCTCAGTAATGCCCTTATAGTAAAGTTCTCGTCTCAGCCCCTATACTCCCCTAACATAGTGCACATTGACCCATGCACTATACTGCCATAATACACCACACATTAACCCCTTCCTTAACTTGACACCCTACATTATCACTAGACATTATCCCTTACCCTACACTAACACTAAACATTAACCCCAACACTATATTAACACAATACACTAAGCATTATCTCCCACACTACATTAACACTAAACATTAACCCCTAAACTACAGTTGTGGTCAAAAGTTTGCATACCCTTGGATAATTGGTCATATATATACCATTTTTAAAGAAAACATAAGTGAGAAGGCAAAACACATTTCTTTTATTTCTTATGGGATTCATATTCAACTGTAGGTTATAACAGAATGGCACATTCATCAAACAAACATGTCAACAAAGAAAAAAATTGAATGACCTCTGTTCAAAAGTCTGCATACCTTTAGTTCTTAATACTGTGTATTGTCCCTTTTAGCATCAATGACAGCATGCAGTCTCTTTTTCTTGCAGGTGGTATAGCTGCTCATTTGTCTTGGCAAAATGCTTCCAGGACATGCAAAGTCTTTGGTCGTCTTGCATGAACCGCATGTTTTGAGATCTCCCCAGAGTGGCTTGATGATATTAAGCTCAGGAGACTGTGATGGTCACTTCATAACCTTCACTTTTTTTCTGCTGGGACCACTAGAGGGTCAGTTTGACCTTGTGCTTAGGGTCATTGCCGCACTGGAAAGTCCAAGAGTGTCCCATGCGCAGCCTTCGTGCAGAACAATGCAAGTTGCCAGTATTTTCTGATAACATACTGCATTCATCTTGCCATCAAGATTCCCTGTGCCTTTAGAGCTCACAACCCCCCCCCCAAAAAAAAAACATCAGTAAGCCACCATCATGCTTCACAGTGGGGATGGTATTCTCTTCACTATAGGCCTTGTTGACCCATCTCCAAACATAGCGCTTATGGTGTCGAGGTGTTAGGCATATTGTAACTGGGTTTCTTTGTGGCATTGGCTCAGTAAATGTGTCTTTCTGGCAACTCGACCATGCAGCTAATTTTTATTCAAGTATTGTGCTCCTTGAAACCACCACATCATCTTTTTCCAGAGCAGCCTGAATTTTCTCTGTGGGTTTTTCTTTGTATCCCGAACAATTCTTCTGGCAGTTGTGGCTGAAATCTTTCTTGGTGTACCTGACCTTGGCTTCGTTTTAGGAGATCCACACATTTTCCACTTCTTAATAAGTGATTGAACAGTACTGATTGGCATTTTCAAGGCTTTGAATATCTTTTATATCCTTTTCCATCTTTATAAAGTTCCAATACCTTGTTATGCAGTATTTTTGACAAAATTATTTTCTGCTCCCCATGACTCTGAACCTATCCTGCTCAGTGCATTCATGTGAGAGTTAACAAACTCATTGACGATTTATACACAGACACTAATAATTTAAAAAGCCACAGATGTGGGGAATTAACCTTTAATTGCCATTTTAACTTGTGTGTGTCTGTAACAAGGCCAAACATTCAAGGGCATATAAAATTTTGATCAGGGTCATTCGGGTGATTTCTGTTATCATTATGATTTAAAAAGTAGCCAAACAACTGTGTAATAATAAATGGCTTCATATGATCACTATCCTTCAATAAAATACATTCTTTAACATGATCAGTCATATTTTCAAAATCAATGCCAAAATTTCACAATTTCTGCCAGGGTATGCAAACATTTAAGCACAACTGTATCTTAACACTTACAGGATTATTCTCTAAAGTTGGAACTGCTGACAATTTAAAATAAATTCAATGTGTTTTTCAAATTTAAGGCCAAAATAGCCAAATCGAAAAACTTCTCCATGTCAATTCTGTTTTTAGTCTGGTTATTATGTCTTTAAATTTGAAATTCACTTTGAACTCCCAGTAAATCTATCTTTAGTGAATAGCTCTGTTAGACTAACACGTACCCTAACACAAAAATATTAAAGAAGCACTATAGTGCCAGGAAAACAAACCCGTTGTCCTGGCACTATAGGGTTTTTAGGTCCCCCCCTCCCTCATGGACCCCTTCAGCCACTTTACCTTAATCCAGCGATGGGCTCCCTCGGCACTGGTGA
>OW240917.1:100963343-100986981 GCA_933207985.1 Pelobates cultripes
GTCACTTGGCAGCTATGGATTGACACCTGTCCTCAGGATCCCTGATACACACTGACACAGAGCAGAATAGGGACTGTTCCCCCTACATAGGGCTATTATGACACCAGATATGAGTGGCACTGTGAACTGGCAGAGTACACGCTGTAGCGCTGACACACCCGTTTTGAAACAACTAACTGCTATTCAATCTATAACAGTGAAAAAAGTTTTTGGGTTTTTAAATGCACGCTATTGTGACACCAGATAAGAGTGGCATGGTGAACTGGCAGAGTACACATTGTAGGCCTGACACACCCGCTTTGAGACAACTAACTGCTATTCAATCTATAACAGTGAAAAAAGTTTTTTGTTTTTAAATGCAAGCTATTGTGACACCAGTGAGTGAGTGGTGGCACTGGGCACAGTATCCACTGTGAGCCTGACACAGAAGCTGGCAGACAACTAACTGCGATTCAATCTATAACAGTGAAAAAATTTTTTTTTTAAATGCAAGCTATTGTGACACCAGTGAGTGAGTGGTGGCACTGGGCACAGTATCCACTGTGAGCCTGACACACCCGCTTTAGACAACTAACTGCTATTCAATCTATAACAGTGAAAAAAGTTTTTGGGTTTTAAATGCAAGCTATTGTGACACCAGTGAGTGAGTGGTGGCACTGGGCACAGTATCCACTGTGAGCCTGACACACCCGCTTTGAGACAACTAACTGCTATTCAATCTATAACAGTGAAAAAGTTTTTTGGTTTTTAAATGCAAGCTATTGTGACACCAGTGAGTGAGTGGTGGCACTGGGCACAGTATCCACTGTGAGCCTGACACACCAGCTTTGAGACAACTAACTGCTATTCAATCTATAACAGTGAAAAAAGTTTTTTGTTTTTAAATGCAAGCTATTGTGACACCAGTGAGTGAGTGGTGGCACTGGGCACAGTATCCACTATGAGCCTGACACAGAAGCTGGCAGACAACTAACTGCAATTACATTACACAGAAAAAAAAAAAAAGCAGACTGATGTTCTAGCCCTAAAAAGGGCTTTTTGGGGTGCTGTCCTTACAGCAGAGATCAGATGAGTCCTTCAGGACTGTAGTGGACACTGTATACCCTAACTTAGCTATGCATTTCCCTATCTAATCAACAGCAGCTACACTTTCCCTCCTCTCACTAAGCATGCAGCTTGAGAATGAATGTAAAATGGATGCTGTCCAGTAGGTGAGAGCGTCTGCTAGGGAGGGTGTGCTGCTAATTGGCTGGAATGTGTCTGCTGACTGTGAGGTACAGGGTCAAAGTTTACTCAATGATAACGAATAGGGGGCAGATCGAACTGCGCATATGTTCGCCCGCCGTGGAGAATGCGAACATGCTATGTTCGCCAGTAACTATTTGCCGGCGAACCGTTCGGTGCATCACTAATCACAAGTGCAGGGACTCTCGGTCTGTCTTGAATAGCAAGGCAGACCGGAGGAGCATTAACCCCGCAGTCACCGCAATCTCGGCAATCTGGGGTTATTTTAGCGCATGACGGACCCAGTCCGTCATCCGTCGTAAAGTGCTTCCCGAGCATGACGGACTGGGTCCGTCATCCGGCCTTAAGGGGTTAATTGACAAAGGTTGAAAAAAGTTTTGTTTTGTTTTGTTTTTATCTTGTGTTCTGGTTTTTGTGCTGTTACTTGGTTAATTGGGGGAGTGCTCCTTAATTTCCACCTGTGTGGGATTTTTATTCCCAAATAAGCACACCCCTACATCACTGAGCTTGCTCACATTTGCTTGAAAACAGACTCTGTTAAGTAGGAGTTAAAAAACAGGAGTTTAAACTAACAAGGGGTTTAAAACAGCAAGGTAATTGTGCTACTGTCCTGTACCTGAGAAAATGAGTGTTAGCAAAATTGCTGGTTTGACTCAATACACATCTTGTTGCATGTATGCATGTCTGGATGTACCCATCCAAGGCCCATAACTCTGTGACAGGTGTGTGCGAGTGGCTTCACTGGAAGCTCAGATTGGAGATCTCAAGAAGCAAATTGCAACATTGACTGAGCTCAACAATCTTGAGAGGAGTCTGCTGCTCACCGAGCAGAGTTTAGTGGGGACAGGTATTGGAGTGGGAGGAGATAAGACAGAGGGGAAATAAGCAGCGGGAGATTAGAGAGGTCAATGTGTGGCTTAAGTCTTGGTGCAGGAAGGATTTGGGTTTTTAGAGCACTGGGACGACTTTGTTCTTAGGTACAAACTTTAAAGAAGTGATGAATTGCACCGAAACGGGAGAGGGTCTGTAGTGCTGGGGGACAGGATGGCTAGAAGATTGGAGGAGATTTTAAACTACTAGTAGGGGGGAGGGTCATGGCGATCTAGAAAATGGAGATAGGACAGAAAGGAGATGGGCTGTAGCTCAGTATAAGGGGGTGGTGATGGGGGGAGGGGCAAGCTCAAAACAGAGGAGGTATGTAATATTGATAAAAATTCACAAAAAGTACAAGTGACTCATGAAAATATAAAATGTATGCTTACTAATGCATGGAGCCTATATAACAAAATGGGGGTACTTGAGGCAAGAGCATACACTAAACAATATGACATAACTAAAACATGGTGGGATGAGACACATGACTGTGCAGTTAACTTAAACGGGTACAAACTATTTAGAAAGGATAGAAAAAACAGGAAAGGTGGTAGGGTATGTTTGTATGTCAACCATGAGTTAAAGCCAAATCTTAAGCAAGTGGAAAGTGATGAGGTAAATGTGGACGTTTTATGGGTAAATATCTGCTTGGGGCAAAAGAAGGGAAATCAGTTATTGCTTGGGATATGTTATAAACCACCTAATTTTAATATTGATGAGAAACAACAGCTGCTTGAGCAAATTGAGAAAGCTGCAAATCTTGGTAACACATTAATTATTGGAGATTTTAATTACCCGGGCATAAACTGGGACAGAGGGACTAGTAGTTCAGCAAAAGGAATTAGGTTTTTGAACTTGTTAAATAACACCTTCATGTCACAACTTGTACAAGCACCAACTAGAAAGGACGCTTGTCTGGACCTGGTTTTAACAAACAATGTTGATCTTTTGACCAACCTTCAAGTAGGTGGGCACTTGGAAAATAGTGATCACAATAGAATGTCCTTTGAAATAAACTCAAAAAAACAAAAGGACATAGGGTATACTAAAACATTTAATTTTAAAAAGGCCAATTGTAATAAGTTAAGGGGAGCTTTACAACATATTGATTGGCATGAACTATTTAGCGAAAAGAACACTGAGGATAAGTGGAATATCTTCCAACAAATATTAGAAAGGTACGTTTCTTATTATGTACCATTGGGTAAAAAATATAAAGGAAACAAATTGAAACCAATGTGGTTTAGTAGGAAAGTGAATAAAGAAATTAAAAACATGAAAAGTTCATTCAAAGCCTTTAAATCGGACAAATCAGAGGCATCCTATAAAAGATATAAGGAAGCCAATAATTTGTGCAAAAAGGCGATTAGATTCACTAAACTTCAAAATGAAAAAATGATAGCCAAAGAGATCAAAATCAACCCCAAAGCGTTTTTAAAGTACATAAATAAAAAAAAAAATGTAAAAATGAAAGTGTAGGTACACTAAAAACCAAGATGGGGGTGTTAGTTAATGAAGACCAGGAAAAGGCAGAAATTTTAAATAACTATTTCTACTCTTTATATATTATGGAAGAACCTGTGGTAATAGATATGCAAATGATTGCTACAAAAAAAAAGCAGAAAAATTGTAATTGGCTAGCTCAAGAAAAAGTGCTGCAGCAACTAAAGAAACTTTATATAAACAGAGCTCCGGGGCTTGAAGGTATTCATCCATGAGTACTTAAGGAACTAAGTATGGAAATAAGTGAACCTCTGTTTTTAATCTTTCAGGATTCTTTTCTTACAGGAAGTGTGCCAGGGGATTGGAGGAAGGCAGCTGTAGTTTGTATATTCAAAAAGGGTTTGAAATCCTTGTCTGGAAATTATAGACCTGTGAGCTTAACTTCTGTGGCTGGGAAAGTATTTGAAAGGTTATTAAGGGATAATATTCAAGAATTCCTTTAGAAGAACATGGTTATTAGCAAAGCATGGTTTTATGAAGCATAGGTCATGTCAAACTAACTTGATTGCATTCTACGAAGAGTTAAGTAGAAGTATAGATCAGGGTGTTGCAATGGATGTGATCTGTTTTGAAATTTTGCCAAAGCGTTTAATATGGTTCCTCACAATAGGTTAGTCTTCAAACTAAAAGAAATCGGTCTAGATTAAAAAAATTCTTGTTCCTGGGTAAAACATTGGCTTAAAATAGAGTACAGAGAGTTGTCATTAATGGTACATTTTCAAGCTGGACAGAGGTGACAAGTGGTGTCCCTCAGGGTTCTGTTTTAGGACCCCTTCTATTTAACATGTTTATAAATGATCTTGAAAAAAACATTGAAAGTCATGTTCCACTGTTTGCAGATGACACAAAACTCTGTAATATAGTACCATTGGATATTTCCACATTTTGTCTCCACATTACCTACCTACTGGAGTAATACCATCACTGCTGCATTATATCTTTAGCCGGGGATTATACCGTCCATGCTGAAAACAGCAGAGCTCTCAGCAGCTCTACAAAGTGTTAGTGTATCCCTGTTACACTATTATATTTTAGCCTGTTGATATGAGGCTTGATTGGGGCAAATTTCCCCCAAAAGTGTATTCGAAGTTTCAGCATTCTTTTTATTATTATTATATTTTTTATAGTCTTCTCTTCGTATTTGATCAGCGTCTTGTGGCTCCATGGAAACTATGTTCACACTGAAGGGGTTGAGCGGGAGGAGGAGCGAGTGCAAATGTGCATGCATAGGGCACGACAGGCGCCAAACTCAGCTTTCATGGTGGAGGTTCACAGGGGTAAGTGCACATTGTTTATTTGTTTTAATATGTATGTATATAATATACTTGATCTGGTTTTTGTGTAAACATTTTATCCTGATGAGAGTCATGAGTAATCTGAAACATCGATAGAATAAAAGTAAAATTTTATATTTTGAAAGAAATCAGAGAGTACTATCCCTTTCTTTTTTAAATGTATTTATTTATTTATTTATTTTTACCAGATTAAGCACCAGGTAAATTGGAATTAAGCAAACCTGTCAAGGGGATTTTCGTTGTTATATATATTCAAGATGGTATATTTGTGTGAAGGGTGGGGTAGTCTGTACATCACAGGTGAGTGAGTGTTCCCATCCATTAACATTGCTTGTTATCTATGTACCTTTGCTTAGCACCTGGCAAACTAAGGACTTTTAAACCTTTATGCAGGGATTTCTCTCTCCCTCCTCATTATATTATTAATATTTAATTCTGGTTAGAATTTATCTATTTTGGTTAGATCTTGACTTTTGACTCACCCTATATAAAATTTGACATCTATATCCATAAGCGTGTTAAAACCATTTAAAGAGTAAATAGTAAAAATAAAATAGGAAAATAGGCAACAATAAATTGTAAATGTGTCACAATCATAAAACAGTTTAAGTAAATGGAATGCCTTTCTCATGTAGAAGCTAAAAACTTTGTTTTCTAAAGGATATCCCGATGCTAAAGGGAATCCAATGTTTCATGAAGCAAGTGTCAAGTCAGGGAATTTTGTTGGCCAAGAAAAACTTAGACTAAAGATTACTGTTTAGTTCTTCTGGTTAAATTAAAAAAAAAAGTAAAATAAAACAAATAGACAGGACCTTTATTGAGGCCTGGCGAGGTCGTAGTCATTTATTTTGTCAGTCAAGTAAAAAGAAAAGATGTTATAAAAAATAAACATTTGTTTTACACAATGTAGTAAGAAAAATAAAGAGGGTCGAAGAGAATGGAAAGGACAGACCCAAATGACAAGGAGATATACACACTGGCAAATTCCCAAATATAGTAAAAGTAAAAGGAAGGTAGCCTGTGACAAGTCTTAACCCAGAACCTCTGCATCAACAGATAAAATCAGTAGAATAACGGAAGAGAACACATTAGTTAAATGATGTTCTCAAAGGTTTAGGGTTCAGTTTGTTTGAGGGAAGGAAAAGTAACCTTTGTTAAGATTAGAGGTTATAGAAACACAAGAAATGTACTAAAAGTATGTTGAGTAACTGCAAAAAGTGCAAAATATCCTGTTCATGCTGGGTAAATAAAAGCAAGCAGAAAATCACAGGAAGGTATCACTAAGGAAGCGAACATATAATGATAAAATTGCCATACTACATAAAGTTCTATCACGATCTGCCTTAAAATTTCCAAAATTTATGATGTCACAAAGTAGGGATTTTTGATTTTCTGATTTCCCACTGTCCCTTTGTGAAAGTGTAATTTTTTTCTGCTATTTTGTATTTTTTTTGGTGACAATACATTCTGGTGTTTTTTGCTGGGTTATATTTTAAATAGCGCCACTTATTTCTTACCTTTCATTTCTATGATATAGTGCCTATAAAAATTGCCAGGTTGACAACCACTAGAGGCATTACAGGTCAGATGTAAACATTACCATTTTTAGGAAACAGCATTGTTTTACATTGCCAGACTACAGGGTCTGGGTGTGTGCACCAAAACCACTTAATCTTGATCAGAGTGCCTATTTAAACAAGGCATTTAAAAAAAACAAAAAATATTTTGGCATACCTAATGTACATGAAGTCTGGCAATGTAAAACTATGTTGCACATAGAAGGCTTATCAATAAACTGCAATCTTTAAGTTTGGATTCAAATATTGTTGAATGGGTAAGGCAGTGGCTGAGTAACAGGCAACAGAGGGTTGTAGTTAATGGAATATATTCGAAGCTTGGACTTGTCACCAGTGGGGTACCTCAGGGATCTGTTCTTGGACCCATTCTCTTTAATATTTTTATTAGTGATATTGCAGAAGGTCTTGATGGTAAGGTATGTCTTTTTGCTGATGATACTAAGATATGTAACAGGGTTGATGTTCCAGGAGGGATAAGCCAAATGACAAATGATTTAGGTAAACTAGAAAAATGGTCAGAATTGTGGCAACTGACATTTAATGTGGATAAGTGCAAGATAATGCATCTTGGACGTAAAAACCCAAGGGCAGAGTACAGAATATTTGATAGAGTCCTAACCTCAACATATGAGGAAAGGGATTTAGGGGTGATTATTTCTGATGACTTAAAGGTAGGCAGACAATGTAATAGAGCAGCAGGAAATGCTAGCAGAATGCTTGGTTGTATAGGGAGAGGTATTAGCAGTAGAAAGAGGGAAGTGCTCATGCCATTGTACAGAACACTGGTGAGACCTCACTTGGAGTATTGTACACAGTACTGGAGACCGTATCTTCAGAAGGATATTGATACCTTAGAGAGGGTTCAGAGAAGGGCTACTAAACTGGTTCATGGATTGCGGGATAAAACTTACCAGGAAAGGTTAAAGGATCTTAACATGTATAGCCTGGAGGAAAGACGAGACAGGGGGGATATGATGGAAACATTTAAATACATAAAGGGAATCAACACAGTAAAGGAGGAGACTATATTTAAAAGAAGAAAAACTACCACAACAAGAGGACATAGTCTTAAATTAGAGGGACAAAGGTTTAAAAATAATATCAGGAAGTATTACTTTACTGAGAGGGTAGTGGATGCATGGAATAGCCTTCCAGCTGAAGTGGTAGAGGTTAACACAGTAAAGGAGTTTAAGCATGCGTGGGATAGGCATAAGGCTATCCTAACTATAAGATAAGGCTAGGGACTAATGAAAGTATTTAGAAAATTGGGCAGACTAGATGGGCCGAATGGTTCTTATCTGCCGTCACATTCTATGTTTCTTTGTTTCTATGAAACCTAATGTTTATGACAAAAATATCTCTTTTCAAATATTTCATACCCTGTCTAGATAGTGCATAAGTTATAATTTCCAAAATATTTTGTACCTCACTATTTCAATAAAATAAATAAGTTAACAAATACACAGCATAAATAGCTTGTTTAGGTGTCTCTTATCTGCAATCTACAAATTAAACTAATATTGTCCTTTAGGTGCTAGATTTAGAACCTAGCTTTTAAATAGATTTTGTTCCAACCATAAAAAAAACATTGACGTAAAACTAAAATGGATTTCAATATCTCAATATATCTCCTGCTTGAAGAAACAACTGCAGAATGGTTAAAAGGTGGGCTATAACAGATTCCTTAAAACTGGTGTCATATTGATATAATACTAAAAGATGATCAAATACACAACATAAAGACAACAAGACACTAATCAAACACATAGTGACTAACACAGGCTAGACTTCTACATTTAGATGGAGCAGCACTTTCCACTACTCTACCCCAAATGCAAAACCATTAGGTATACCATTTTTTAGAACACTTGTGTGACTGGTGACAACCTTCAACATAATTCAGAGAAATAACGATTATTCTCCATCCTTGGAGAACAATAGACACTGTGGAGAAGGTAGCATTCTGTGTTTACTGTTATTAGAGGAGATAGACTGACAATTTATCAGATTTCCATTATACAGAACATTATCTACTTTATAGAGTCTACTCTGCAGCAATTTCATAATTCACACATGAATTAGTTTCTTCAAATCTACCTTGGTTAATATAAGATAAATCTTCTAATTTTCCTAATAGTTTCTGTAGTAATATATTGATGATGTTTACTGTAAGGAAAGTAATGCATTTCTTAAATTTAAGTATAAGTAAGGCTAAGCAAAATGTAAAAGAATTGCAGTATTTGCATGGAATCTGGTTTTATTCTGTTATATGCACATATGTATTAATGAGATAGGATTAGACGTTATAACTGATGTGATTTAATAAAACATTAACTGATCTATATAGCTTATAGCTATTTGCATATAGCTACAAACATCCTGACGAAGCCGTCTGTGTTCGGCGAAACGCGTAAACATGATGCAATTATGCATCCAGGTGGGCGGAGCCGAGTGTGACCGGGAAATACAAACGGCATCCACACAGCTAATATTACAACTCCACCAGACGGAAGCCGCCTAGACTACAGATCCACATGGGTAATCCCCATTGTGATTGAGCGTGGTTGTGAGTAACGGGTACATGCACCATCATACTCACCATTTAATCTTGTAAGCAGCAGTCTCTTTGCATTTTGTGCTTTATCATATTTTTAACTATATTTCTACTGCATTATTTTTTAACCTTTGGGTTTAAATAAATTGTTATTTTTATCACTAGCTTATTAGCCGGCATATTGAATTTGACTACATCATAATTATTGTAAGTACAGCAAATATTCCATACAGATCTGCACTATTATTGCTATTTCTCAATTTTGTTTTACATGTATTATACGACCCTGATTTTATGATTGTCATCCATTGGGAGTATAACTATTCTTGCTATTTGATTTTTTTTCTGTGCATGAGGTATGGGGTTTTTCACCTAAACATTGTTCCACTTCTTGAAATTTAATAAAACATTAACTGATCTATATAGCTTATAGCTATTTGCATATAGCTACCTGTTATTTTAATATCTGTGTTTAAGCAATGTATAGCCTATTGTGAAGCAACTTATGCCTCGTTTCCACTGAGCGGTATGGTTTGGGTTGGTACAGTTCAGAAGGGTTAGAATGGTCCAGCCAATTCAGGTGAGCGTTTCCACTGCAAGTCGGACCGCCAGGGGGCATGCAGAGTTTAGACCAAATGCCTAGCATGTCATTTGTCGTGAGTATTGACGTTTTCCTGTCCGCCAAGCAATGGATTGTATAGTGTGACACCAGTAGCTCCGCCCTAACCATACCATACCATTTCCTATGGACCTACATCTGAAGGGGGCCCAGGAATGGTGCAATTTGGTTCGGTTGTATGGGCCACTTACATAATGGAAAGACTCAAAATAGCGTACCAGACCATACCGACCCAAATCGTACCGCTCAGTGGAAACTGGGCACGACTGCAGTCTTGAATTGTTTCCCTTTCTTTTTAATATTTTGTCAAATAAGGGGCTGAGGAAAAACGTTATCTCATTTTTTTCAGTACCACATATGGCATATGAGAAGGGTAAGAGGTACAAAATGAATGCAGCTATTACTAAAGTCTGAAAGGGAACCTAAGTACTCAAAAGGCAACTTCCTCAGACGATCGCAGAATCAACAAACATTTTACGGTATTGTGGTTTAGATGCTCTTGTATTGTCCTGATGTATTTTCATTGTGCTAAATAGTAAATGTTAAGTGGTGACTAGACTTATAGATTAATTTCAGGCTTGAGGTTTGAGTTTTGAACTGCAATTTGGCTGAATTTGAGCCATGATACGGAGATCTGCTGAAATTATGATTTCTGAACTGTAACATGCCAGAATTTCGTGCATCGATACAAGCTGTTCTTTATTTTTATTTTTTTATTTTTTTTATTTAGTTTGTCAAGAGGTCAACCCAATCATGTGGGCAGTATCTCTAATCCAATCAAGTGGTAGAAGAAAAAGATGATTGATGATTAGGAAACAACCAGTAAATGTTGATTTTATTTGCAGATCACGTGACAACTGAACAATAGACAGGGACAATAGGGAGGATCAGTAAAATAATCTATATTTTCAAGTAGCATTCATCCAGCCACTTTGACTGCAGCTATTTTGGGAGACAGATCAGCAGTGATGTGTGTTTTACCCTGTCTGTGCCTGTGTGGAATTGTGAGATAACCTGGGTAATTGATTCTAGTGTAAGACTAGTCCTAGCGTATTTCTGTATCTATCTATCTATCTATCTATCTATCTATCTATCCACATAACTACTGTCAGTGACACTTAAAACAACTTTGAGTGCGAGATAGGAGATGGCCACTGTGTCAGTGACCTTTTTGTTTTTTGCTGTTAAGTGTTTGTAGAAATAACTTATCTTTTTTGGGGGGGGGAATGGGATAATGTGTTATTAAGTAAATAAAATTCTACATTTTCTCTTTCCTAGCTACTGCCACAGTGACACTCACACAAACTTTGAATTACAGTCTGCTTCATTCATTCTAGTGTGAGACTATTAGTGTCTCCTAGTGTGAGAATATTGAGGCTAATACCATCAGTAACAAGGTTTGAGGCTAATATATGGGGCCAACACAAAGTTTGGCATTACTTAACAGCCTCTTGGAAGGGTGAATTGCAAACTGTAAATTTGTGCAGCAAAGAACCAGGTAGAGGGAGAGGCCATCTTAATAGTGTTGATATGACCCAACATCTAGAAAGACACCACAAGTCTGTATTACTTAGTGAAGAAGAAGCAGAAAGAGAAAGTGACAGAATGGGTGCCCTTTAAGCAGCTGATAAGGGCCCTTGCTCCTCAATATGTGCTTTTCTCATTATTCACTTTCCGCAAGAACATAGTCCTATCACTGTACCATTTCTATATGTTAGTATTGAAGGAGCAGCTGGCTAGGGCTTGTAGGTCACTGAATGCACTTCACCACAGATGTAGTGAGCGCTCCTAGTGGCCAGTATGTCTTCCTCTTCTTGAACTCACACAGTTGGCAGCACATGGTGTATGGGCATCTTGGTGGAATTGGAGGAGGCCCAACTTTTGCAACATGTCAAGCTAGGAGTGGGTCTATACAGCAGCCAGGTTATCCATCTTCTGCTACATGCTGAAGTGGTGGACGAAAATAGACATGTGCATCAGTGAAATTTTCGTTTCATGCGAATTAATTTATACTGAAAAATAATTTAATTTGTCCATTATGAATTTCATCCATAAACCATTTGTTTTTCAGACAAAATTAGTAAAAAAATAATAATTTTTCATCCATTAAGACAAAAATACCACTGCGCAAGCGCAAAAAAAACAAAACAAGGAGGGAGCCAGCAATGCTACCAGCTCCCTCCTTGTAATAAATAATATTAATTCCTACCCCCCCCCCCGCATTAAAACCTATGGGGGGGTCACTATGATCCCCTTATTAATAAAAGGGAGGTTAAATCCTCCCACATGCCCCTACTCACCAGTGGCTGCTCGCTGTCATTTAAAACTACTAGTGACTGCCCAGTCACTAGTGCAATAAGGGAGCACCTAGCACAGGTATCCCTGTTTCACCAAATAACTAAAATGGGGGTGACATAGTGCCCCCCCCCCCGCACTCTCACCCATGACCCGCGGGAGGATTTAACATCCCTTTTATTAATATATATTAATATAGTGACCCCCCCATAGGTTTTAATGTGAGGGGGTAGGAATTAATATTATTTATTAATGCGGGGGGGGGCAGGAACTAATATTTATTATTGCAAGGAGGGAACTGGTAGCGCTGCCGGCTCCCTCATTGCTTTCTTTTTTTTGTGCATGTGCAGTGGTATTTTCGTCAAGCACAGGTTAAGTCACTTAACCCGTGCTTGTAAGAGTCTCCTTGCAGCCTTGCACTGGTTAAGTCTCAAGCTGCAGGGACAACCAGCGGTTTATGGTTCTCCTCCGTGCTTTGGGGGTTAATTCTCTTGGAGCACGAAGTCTATTAAATGAAAGAACTGAAACGAAAAGGTAATGCATTCAGCATTTGCCCTTTCGTTTGTTTATATTTCGTATGACTTTCGTAAGACTTTCGTTTACGTTTTAGTAAAAGAAAACGAAAAATCCTGCAATTTCGGACGAAATCGTATTCATCCGAAAACGAATGCATATGTCTAGATGAAAATCACTGCCAACAAATATATTGCAGGCAGTCAGAGAAGTTGTGTGAAGTTTGCAGGGACAACAGACAAAAATCAATCTGCATGCTGAGTTCGCAGTCATCTGCACTGACTCTGCTTTCATTTTTTAATAATAATTACAGTTATTAATATTTAATAAATACAAGATACTAAAAGGTAGTAAAAGGAAAATGGGTAATGTTCTATCACTTCCAGTTCTGTAATAATCAAATTTTGACAAACAAGATTTGGCATCACAAAAATGCCTGTTACTGCCTAGCCATTAGACCAGGCAATATTGTAGCCATTTTTTTTAACACAGTCAAAGGCATCAAAGACACCTTTTTTTTTTTTTTTTCAGTACCCAATTTCTGAACTGTGGTATGGGCTAAATTCTGTCATCACGATTATTTTATTTATTTATTTTGCTGAAGTTGTGTGGTTAAGCCAAATGAGTCCATCGTGTACAGTTCTAGTGGTGAGTATCAATGGAGGCAGATACAAGTAGATGTAGATATACGTGTTTCTATGCCATCTTCTGGGTATTTTTTTGCTGAAAACATCTACCAGTTGGTAGTTATGGCTGCAGTTTATTGAGAAGCATGGGATCAGGCCCTTGGAATTTAAACCCATCAGTTGGCCTTATGTCCCAGCTTGTGACTTCTCTCCAGGACCCTGGCCAGCTACCAACTTTACATTACAGTTCCTAGCAAAACAAAAAAAAATTTTTTTTGTTTATCCTGTCCACACATTTTGTATGCACTGACCGCTTTCCAAATCTCTATTTATTTAATGTAGATGTTTGCTGCTTGCCAAGTCTAAAGTAGGTTATTAAGTTGCAATTTGAAATTAATAAAGAAAACAATTATGTAATTTACACTTGTATTTCATTTAATTTTGATAACATGCTTTGGCAAAGTGAAATTGGGGGGGAAAAATAGCTGAATGAAGTTTATTATCTCCAAGGAACGATTGTATAGAGTTAGAAGTGTGCTCCCTACAGACTGCCAGCTATTTTGTTTCTGATTGAATTTTTCAAAAGGAAGAATACTGTATTCAAGGAAGAAATGCCACAAACTGCAAATGTCAACTCCCCCAAGCTATCAGAAGAAAATCCATATCTAAATCTTCAAATATAGTACAGCAAACATTTAAACATGATCTCTCACACAACCCCTTGCTCCTATTAAAATATTGGTAACATGTTATATGTCACAATGAGGCCACTGCTATTTTATTGCAAAACTCACCTGCCACGTGTTAGGTGATGGGGAAGCATTAAGCAGGCTCTATTTGACCAAATCCATTTTAACGCATGGGCTCCACGAGCATAGGGGCCCCATAGGTTTTTAGTATTTATTCTTGGATATTTATTCAAAACCTTTAAACCCTCTTTATTAAAATGCTTCAGTGAACTAATCACCTCTGTATCAGCTGTTATTGGTACATGTGATTTATATTATATCTTATATATATATATATATTTTTTATATTTATATATCTTAAAGCGATATCCATATTTTGGGTTGCACATGTTGTTATATTGTCCAAACGTTTGTGTGGATTCATCTCTATTTATGTAATCTTTATGCATAATTATGTGATTTTACTCATTACAATTTGAGAGACCTGCCTGACAACCCAGGCAGAAAGTCCTGAGAATTTAATTTGTAAGCCCTATATTTAACTCTGTAACTTTCCAAAACACCATAAAACCCATAAAACCTGTACATGTGGGGTACTGTTGTACTCTCAAAACTTCACTAAACACAAATATTAGTGTTTCAAAACTGTAAAATGTATCACAACAATATCATCAGTAAAAGTGCAGATTTTGTGTGAAAAATGCAGAAATCAAATGTGAACACTAACACTAACTTTGGCCAATGTTTGGACTGGACATATCCCATTTTAAATACCCTGCGTTTTTAAATGGTATGCCATGATGGGGGTAATTCTCATTGCTGGGCTACCATATGGTCTCAAAATCAACATAACCAATCTGACAAAATTCAATGTGCAAAAACGGAGATGGGAAGCCTTATATCTTATATATTAGAATGAAATTATATATATATCCATATACATAATTACATAAATACTTTAAAAAAATATACTTGTAGACTTCAAATTTATAAATATGTATATATATTTAAATTCTATGTCCATATTTATGTAATATTTTTATATAATTAAGTAATTTTATTGGTTGCAATTTGAGGGACCTGCCTGACAACCCAGGCTGAAAGTCCAGATAATTTAATTTGCTAGCACTGTATTTAACCCTGTAACTTTCCATGACATCCTAAAACCTGTACATGGGGGTACTGTTTTACTCTGGAGACTTCGCTTACCACAAATATTCATTTTTCAAAACAGTAAAACATATCACAGCGATGATATTGTCAGTGAAAGTGACTTTTTATGCATTTTTCACACACAAACGGCACTTTCACTGATTATATCATTGTTGTGATATGTTTTACTGTTTTGAAACACTAATATTTGTGTTCAGCGAAGTCTTCTGAGTACCCCCCATGTTCAAGTTTTATAGTGTTTTTGAACGTTACCGGCTCAAATATAAGGCTTGATTTTCTGTTTTTTCACATTGAAATATGTCAGATTGGTCATGTTGCCTTTGAGAGCGTATGGTAGCCCAGGAATGAGCATTACCCCCGGGATGGCATACCATTTGCAAAAAAAAGACAACCCAAGGTATTGCAAAAAGGATATGTTCAGTCTTTTTTAGTAGCCACTTAGTCACAAACACTGGTCCAAAGTTCGCGTTCATAGTTTTTTTTGCATTTTTAACACTAAAACAAATATAAATGCTAACTTTGGCCAATGTTTGTGACTAAGTGGCTACTAAAAAAGACTGGACATACCCCATATTGAATACCCTGGGTTGTCTACATTAAAAAAACATGTACATGTGAGGTGTGATTCACAGGTTTACAGTGTTACAATGTCACTATTAATACATTTTTAATATATATATTTTGAAACAGCAATGTGTTACCTGTACTTGTAGCCCTATAACTTGCAAAACAAAAGCTAAGAACATGTTAACATTGGGTATTTCTTAACTCAGGGCAAAATTTTTAAACTATTTAGCATGGGTGTTTTTGGTGGTTGTAGATGTGTAACAGATTTTGGGGGTTAAATTTAGAAAAAGTGTGTTTTTTAAATGTTTTCATCAAATTTTACAATTATTTATATAGTAAATTATATGATATGATGAAAATAATGGTATCTTTAGAAAGACCATTTAATGGCGAGAAGAAACATATATAATATGTGTGGGTACAGTAAATGAGTAAGAGGAAAATTACAGCTAAACATAAACACCACAGAAATGTAAAAACAGCCCTGGTCCTTACCGGTAAGAAAATTGAAAAACGGTATGTCACTAAGGGGTTCAAAAATCTCCAATAATTAATGCGTTATCCAGATGTGCAGCTTTCCCAATGTTCTCTAACAGCTGTTCTTCTTCATCAATATTAACATTAAAGGGACACTATAGTCACCAGAACAACTACAGCTTATTGAATTTGGTGAATCTGGTGAGTAGAATCATTGCCGTCAGGCTTTTTGCTGTAAACACTGTCTTTTCAGAGAAAATGCAGTGTTTACATTACAGCCTAGTGATAACCTCACTGACCACTCCTCAGATAGCTGTTAGAGATCATTCCTGGGTCATGGCTGCCTAAAATGCATCCAAACATTCAGTATCTCTTCCCTCGTCATGCAGACACTGAACTTTCCTCACAGAGATTCATTGATTCAATTAATCTCTATGAGGAGATGCTGATTGGCCAGGGCTGTGTTTGAATCATGCTGGCTCTGCCTCTTTGTCAGTCTCAACCAATCCTATTGGGACGGACTGTGATTGGTTTAGGTGATGATGTCACCAGACTGCTTGTTTTTCTGAGGCAAACAGCATGCAGATCCACAGCGTCAGGCTTGAATACAGTAAGATTTTGCTATATTTATGGAGGCATGAGGGGCCCTGGGGGGCTAGATGGTGATTTTAACCCTATAGGGTCAGGAATACATGTTTGTGTTCTTGACCCTATAGTGATCCTTTAATATTATTAACTTACTCAGGAGATATAGCTGAGCACATTTGAGTGATTTTTATTACAGTAGCACATATCAAGTTTACAAAAGAAACTGCTAAATTGCAATGTGCATGTGAAAAAAATGCAAAAATAAAACACTAAAAACTTTAAAAGAAATTGGTGCTAAAATGGCTGTATAATAAGGCTTAAAATATACCATATTACATGCCTCGCGGTGTCTACTTTCAGAAATGGTATGTATTTATGAGGTGATTTGAATTGTGAAACTGCCACAATGACCCAAAATGTGTAATAGGCCCATCAAATTCATTGATGAAAAATCTTCTAGTAAAAACTGAAAATAGCAGATCTCTTATATGGCACTTTACCTTTGCAAATATGTGCCAAAGGCATACATTAGGGATAATGATTTGTTCAGAAGAATGGCCAGTTAAATTATGAGTACATAAATTGTCAAAAATAAAATGGCAGCACACCATATGAGATACCTTGTATTGTCTACTTTTACAAATTATTATTTTATTATTTATATAGCACCATCAAATTCTGCAGCGCTTTACAATGGGTGGACTAACAGACACGTAATTGTAACCAGACGAGTTGGACACACAGGAACAGAGGGGTTGAGGGCCCTGCTCAATGAGCTTACCTGCTAGAGGGAGTGGGGTATAGCGCCACAAAGGGTATATGTAGGGGTAACAAAGGTTGCTAGAAAAGTATTCACTGAGGGCTTAGTAGGTTATTTATGATGCTTGCAGGAGAGGATGAAAACCTGCTAACAGTTTAATTGATACACTATTCTGAAGAAGTGAGTTTTCTAAGATTTTTTAAGTAATGGAGACTGTGTGAAAGTCTAACTGAGAAGGGAAGGAAGTTCCATAGAAAAAGTGCAGCCCTGAAGAAGTTTTGAAGGCGAGCATCAGAGGTGGGAGTACGGACAGAGAATAGATGGCAGGCTTTTGTCGGGTAATTCCAACAGTCAAATTCATCTATAATAAATTCTAACTGTAAAAACTGCAATGGTCAGGTCTATTACATGGCATTGTAGATCACAGGACAGAGGCAAAGGCATACATTGGTGGTATTGTTGTACTCAAAAGATGCAGTTGAACACAATATGGGGTTTTGTACAGTGGAAGCACACATCAGGTTTGCAAAATACTTGTGGAAAAAGATTGTTAAATGCACGTATGTTAAAAATCATAACAAACTTCATTTTACTACAATATTTAACAGAGATTGGCAATTAAATGGTTACATAATAAGTGTCAAAATACCACTAGATAAATAGCTTATTATATCTACTTTATATGAATATATACTTTTGTGTGGCAATCATTTTTCTGTGATGCCTAGACGAACATACCAAATTCTAAGATCGCTCCACATTGAAATTTTATTTTGTGACCTGTAACTACCAAAAATAAACTGAAATCCTAGACATATTATATATTCTGTAAATCAGGACAAATAAAGGAATTTATTTGGAGTTACTTTTTTTTAGCTGCACCACATGTGTAAACATTATTGCCAAAACTGTGAATTTTTTTTTTTTTTTATGTATCAGAAGTGAGAATTTATATATATGTATATGTCACATTAAATTAAGCTCGTTTTGTCCTTTAAAAAAATTGTATATAATATGTGTCCATGCAGTAAATAAGAAAGATGGAAATTGTGGTTTAACACACACACAGCAAAAATGCAAAAAATTGCTTTGGTTCTTAAGTGAAAAAAAACAACAACAAATTAAGCTTTGTCCTTGAGGGGTTAAAACACTGTTTAAGAATCTAATTACAGTTTACATTTTCTTTAACCTAATTGAAACAACTCCGTCTAATACTTCTGCTGCTTCAAAGAAAAAAAATATAGTTTATTTTAGTTTAAGATGTAATTGCTTATGAAAACAACTGATTCAGGTGGGAAAATATTGCAGCAATCTCTAGAATGCACGAAAGGTCAGAAAATCAAGTTATGAATATCTTTTTAAGGAAAAGCGTTATGAGTTCCATGAGGCCATAGAACAGTGTTAACATCTCTATTTATCTACAGGTCTGGCCAGGAAACCTTGTTAACACTGGTGAGTTTGTTCTAAAAAAGGAACAGGTTTTGGATGAAAAAGCTTTTTCTATTCCAGTTGCTTAAAGGGACACTATAGTCACCAGAACAACTACAGCTTAATGTAGTTGTTCTGGTGACTATAATAGCTCCCTTCAGGAATTTTCATGTAAACACTGCCTTTTAAGAGAAAAGGCAGTGTTTACATTGCCCCTTTGGACACCTCCAAGTAGCCACTCCTTAGATGGCCACTGGAGGTGCTTTGCTCAGGCGGCCCAGTAAGCAGCCCTGCCGTTCAGCGTCCCCACGCCTCTGCATGGAGACGCTGAATTTTCCTCTTAGAGATGCATTGATTCAATGCATCTCTAAGAGGAGGTCTTGATTGGCCAAAAGATCATTTGGCTCTGCCCCCTGTTGATTTTAGCCAATCCAATGCTTTCCCAATGGAAAAACCATTGGATTGGCTAAAAACCTGCAATTTTGATGATGTCACAAAGGGGCGCGCGGCGCTGGAAAGAGGAGAGTTTTATACTTTTATAGGAGGGGAAAGGGGGGGGGGCAAACCACCTAAAAGGTGGGTTAAACACTATAGGGTCAGGAATACATGGTTGTGTTCCTGACCCTATAGTGATCCTTTAATTGTTTTATTTGCTAATGTATTTCATTTTAAATAATACATTTTATTGTAGAAATTAAAAATATAATGTTGTTGTTTTTTTTCTTTTTCCTTTTTTTGTCATTACATACATTCCCTAAAAGACACTTCAGGAGCTACACCTTCTTTTCCTTTTTTTTGAAAGAAATCTTCTCTGTTGTCATATCAATATGTTTTTGGAGGCTTCTGAAATTGTCTTGAATACAGGCTTTTCAATATTGATTTCTAAACATATATGCCACTTTACCACAGACCATTGTGTCAAGTGTAAAAATACCTAGATAAACATCACACATGTTTGGCATTCCCACAGCTACAACTTATTTCTTGGGTATCATGTTTTTTTTTTTTTCTCCTGGTATTGTGACATTGAAGAGATTGCCTAGCCGAGAAATCATTTTATTGTTACTGCAGGCACTAAATTAATAAATACACCCACTGGCATACATACCGCAGTCGCAGGGGTTGCGGCTGCGACCGGGCCCGGCCCACCAGGGTATGTACGCCAGTGTGGCCAGCCTCTTCTCCTGGGGGCTAGCCCTGGTGTCACCGGGCTGGCTGGCGCATGCGAGGGAGCACTCTCCAGGGGCGGGCTGGGCCGGGGGGCAGGGAGGCAATTGCCCCCCAGGCCGCCCTAAATTCCTGTAAGGCCGGCCGCGACGGGCCGGCCCTTTAAATACTGCAGCCGCCCGAGCGCTCTGTTAAGAGCCTCAGGCGGCTGCAGCTTCTCCCCTGTAGCGTGGCCGAGCGGCACTCCGGTCCGCGGTGGCCGGCCGGCCGGACTGACAGGAAGGTGCACACTCAGTGTGCACCTTCCTATCACTCCGGCCGGCCGGCCACCGCGGACCGGAGTGCAGCTCGGCCACGCTACAGGGGAGGGGGTAAGAAGAGAGGGAGGAGGGGGGGTAAGAAGAGGGGAGGGGAATAGAGGGGAGGGGGGGAATAAAAAGAAGGGAGGGGGGATAAGAAGAGAGGGAGGAGGGGGAGAGAATAGAGGGAGGAGGGGGAGAGAATAGAGGGGAGGGGGGAATAAAAAGAGAAGAGGGGGGGAATAAAAAGAGGGGAGGGGATAAGATGAGGAGGGGGGATAAGAAGAGGAGGGAATAAGAAGGGGGGATAAGAAGAGGGGGGGAATAAAAAGAGGGAAGGGGGGAATAAAAAGAGGGGAATAAGAAGAGGGAAGGGGGGGAATAAAAAGAGGGGAGGAGGGGAATAAAAAGAGGGGAGGGGGGTAAGAAGAAGAAGGGGTTAGTAAGAAAAAGATGGAGTAAGAAGAGGAGGGAGTAAGAAAAAGAGGGGGAATAAGAAAAGGGGGAGGGTAAGAAGAGGGGAGGGGAATAAGAAGAGGGGAGGGAGGGGAATAAGAAGAGGGGGGATAAAAGAGAGGGAGGAGGGGGAGAATAGAGGGGAGGGGGGAACAAAAGAGAAGGGGGAATAAAAAGAGGGGAGGGGGATAAGAAGAGGGAGGGGGGGATAAGAAGAGGGAGGGGGAATAAGAAGAGGGGAGGGAGGGAATAAGAAGAGGGGAGGAGGGAATAAAAAGAGGGATAGGGGAACAAGAAGAGGGGAGGGAGGGGAATAAGAAGAGGGAGATAAGAAAAGAGGGGTAAGAAGAAGAAGGGGTGAGTAAGAAAGATGGGGAGTAAGAAGGCGAAGAGGAGGGAGTAAGAAAAGAGGGGGGGAGTAAGAAGAGGAGAGGTGGAATAAGAAAAGGGGAGGGCTGAGCAAGAAGCCAGTGAGGGCGGAGAAGGAGGAGAGGATAAGAAAAGAGGGGGGTAAGAAGAAGAAGAAGGTGAGTAAGAAAAGAGTGGGGAGTAAGAAGAAGAAGAAGAGGGAGTAAGAAGAAGAAGAGGGGGTAAGAAGAAAAAGGAGGAGTAAGAAGAAGAAGGGGGAGTAAGAAGAAGAAGGGGAGGAAGAGGAAGAAGAAGAAGGGGTAAGAAGAAGGGGGGGTAAGAAGAAGAAGGGGGAGCAATAAGAAGAAGGGGGTAAGAAGAGCAGGTGGGGGAGTAAGAAGAACAGGTGGGGGAGTAAGACGACCAAGGGGGGAAGTAAGAAGAACACAGGGAGGAGGGGGGTAAGACGAACACAGGAGGTGTGAGGAGAACACATAGAGGGAGGAGTGAGAAGAACACAGGGAGGGTGGAGGGGGGGATGAGAAGAGCACAGGGAGGGTGGGTGAGTGTGAGAAGAGACCGCTAGGGGAGGGTGGGGAGAGGAGAGACCACTAAGGTGCAGGGGAGAGCTCTACGGGACAGAAGGGGCAGCTCTATAGGACAGGGGCCAAGACAGGGAGCTCTTTCACACTACGCGCACACACACACACACACACACAATGCATCCCTATACATACACAGAAACACAACATGCTTCCCTACACACAGAGAAACACACAATGCATCCATTACACACACACACACACACAATGCAACCCTTACACACAAAGACAATGCATCCTTTGCACACATACACAGAAACAGACAATGCAAACCTGTACACACACATGCAAACACACACACTTCTTTTCTTACATACACAAAGAAACACAATGCATCTCTTACACTCAATGCACACACATACAGACACACACCTTGCATCCCTTATGCATACAAACACAGATTGACACAATGCATCCCTTACACACAACCAGAAACACATAATACATCCCTTATACACAAATACACACTGCTTCCACTACACACAAACACACTGCATCACCTGCACAAACTGGTATCCCTATACACTACATGCCATAAGCACACATATTAGATCCTCTACAATAACACATAACACATCCCCTACACACTCCACTCCCCGTGAGCGAACTCATGGGTGGGTGGGCTTATGAGTGGGCCTTTATGGGCATACTACCATCAGGCCCTGGGGCCCAGACCTTGAGCTGTAGGCCCCAAAAAATGGAGCTGCTTCCCCACTCCCAGAACATTGAATTTTGTGACCACAGTTGCAAACAGGCCTCCAGAGATCCTTGCTCCTACACTGGGAGACCAGTGGAGCCAAACTGCAGCTCATCATCATCCTCATCTGCTTGTGGGGTAGGCAATCTTAGTATATTATTAGTGACACTAATCTATAAATGTACCACATTAAAGGGACACTATAGCTTAATGAAGTGGTTCTGGTGTCTAGCTGGTCCCAGCTGGTCCCTGCAGGTTTTTAATGTAAACACACTGTGTGCAGCACTTGGCGCGTTATTCGGGTGGGGCATTGTGATGTCACATGGGGGGGCAGCAAATTTTTATTTTGTCTAGGGCGGCAAAAATCCTTGCACCGGCACTGATCCTGGGCAGGTGCACCAGTCTACTGGTGACCCACAGGAGGGGAGTGCACTGATTGCACCGCACTCTCCTCCTGTCCAGCCCCATCTTTACCGCAGTGCAAGTGCCCTCTGCCCCTAATTTACAGTGGCTCACACTCACAACAAGCAGTGCCTGGAGCCGGGAAGGAGCGGGTATGGCAAAGAGCTACTGATTAGCATAACATCAATATCCGTTATAAAACCAGGAAAAGGTGGGCATGGATGGTGAACTGATTTGGTGGTGCAATGGGCCACTTGACTGGTTTTGCCCCCCAGGCCTAAGGCTGCCAGCCCTCCCCTGTGTATGTCACTGTATGCCTGCATCTTTATGGCTCTGTATGACTGTTTCTTTATATCTCTGTATGACTGTATCTATGTATGTGTTTGTATATCTCTGTATATCTGTGTCTGTATATCTCTATATGACAATGTCTGTGTGTGTTTGTATGTCTGTGTTTTTATGACTGTGTTTGATTGTGTTTGCAAATCTCTATGACTGTGTGCCTGTATGGTTGTGTGTGTTGCTATATATCTATGTCTATATAGCTTGGGAGGAAAAAGACACACAAAGGGCACTGGTGTGTTGGTGGGGAGGGTCGGCGACAAAACGGGTTGAGGGGAGAGACACACAGAAAAGGGCTGTGGGAAAGAAGAGGGTTGTATGAGACCTACAAGGGTGTGTAAGGCAGACTAAACAGGGGATACAATACACTAAAGGGGGTAAGGAATTAAAAAAGGGTTTTATGAAACACCGGTGAAGATGCACTTTTGGGGGAGAGGGGAATGGGGTGGCCAAATGCATCTTCGCCTGTGTAGCCAAAAATCCTTGCACTGGCCCTGGTTCTAACTTAATGTCTTGATACAACAGTCTTATACCACTTCCTGC
>OW240917.1:100987081-101024886 GCA_933207985.1 Pelobates cultripes
AAAATAGTATCCAGGAATAGTATCCAGCTTCTGCAGCTCTGGAATCCAGGTAAGAGAGCTAACCAATACAAAATGGATTTGCCCATTACCAGAAAATGGTACCAGGGAACTTCTGGCATCGCAAGTACTGCCATTCTCAGGAACTTCCAGATCTCCAGCAGTAGTAGTGGAGGTGGCAAACAGCGACAAGGCTCCCTAGGTAAGAAGTCAAACATTTCAAGTACAATCTGACAATGGAGGGGAGACATCAATGCACTCCTAACATCATAATCACTACAGTGGGCTATAGTGATTATACTGCTTGGAGCATTCCATTAATACCATATTTATGCATTCATTCCATGATTTAGTATAGCATTATTTGCCTACCCTAATTAGAAAAATTTCTTATGTGAATATTACTTTGATATAGTTGTAGGAATGATTTTCAAACCTAAAACCGCTTCACAAAAATGCACAGCAGCAGAAGAAAAGTGAGCATTACTTTTAAGGACATGTCTGCCCATTGTGCTGGGCAATCCATCCTTACCACTTGGAGCCACTTCACTACTAAGACAGTGGTAATATTTTGGGTCCTTTTTACACAATCAGAGCATAGTTCATATGTCGTTTATGAACTCCCATACATATTGATATGTATAGACCCAACAGAGCAATTCCCTGTCCTAAATGTTTGTCATTGTTTGGAGGAGTTACATAGTACATTTGGTCTTTTATAGCTTACATAGAATCTGTTTTGGGAATATAGTTATTCAAGATAATTTTCTAAATTAAAATAACTGATTTACTCATTAATTAATTCCTCATGTTCACCGGCTGAATAAGTTTTTTTTTTTTTTTTAATGTTTGCAATTTATAACTTAGTGCAATATTCATTTTCACAAATGCCAAATATATTAGATCATGTTCATGGTGTAGTCGATATAATAAGCCCAAGCTTATGCGTCAGCCTTTAATTCACAAACAAGAGATGTGTTTAATAACAAAGTGCTAGGGTTTTTGTAAATCATTTCAATTATACCTGCCAGATTGCTGTACTCAGACAATTTTGTGTGCCAATGTTTGCACATTACCATCCAATGTAAAAAGATCTTATCTATTTACATTTTCTTTCTATCTTTTTTTGTTGTTTTAGAATATAATGTTACCAGCTAAAATGCCTCATATTTCATTATAATGCACAGTTGTTTATTGACTCAAAAATTAAAACCGCAAATATGCAGTGCAGTGCACTGTGCTTTGACACTTGCACTGCATACAGTTAAAGAAAATAAGTGATTCACAAACAGGTTTGTCATCTTCAATCATGCTGTATCCTGTCTGCAACGCTACTACTGAAACAGTGTTGGCAGGGTTCAATTGAGCAGTAAACTGCAGCCACACACTGTGTGCATTATGGAGAAAAAAAGCTTGCAATTTCTCAAGCACAAGCAGTGGCACAGAAGCACACAGGAAATCAAATAATGTGGCTTTGACAAGAAATAGAGAAAGATCACACAGGGTTATTCACTAAAGTTAGCTTTTCAGGTCAAAGTAGTTGAACTGGAAAACTTATCCCAGTCAGTTACTTTGGCCTTCAATTTGAAATCCATGTTGAATTCCCTGCAATTCTCATTTTAGCAAATAACCCTGACAGCGTAACAAAAACCAGTGCCCTGTCAGCTTCTACCAACTGCATGTTCAGACACATCACAAGATTCAGCCAGGCAGGGTGAAATTACTGAAATCAGCAATGAATGGCATTTGAAAACATTACATTCACTATTATATTAACCATGACATCTTCAATACGTTATCGCTACAAAAAAAGAAAAAAAAAAGACCTGCCACACTCAGGCAGGATTCACTTGTGCAGGAAACTGCAGCCATACACTCTGTATATTACGGAGAAAAGAGATTACAATTTCCAAAGCACAAGCAGTGGCAGAGAAACACTGCATATCAAACAATCCACCTCTTACTAGAATTCAAATACATAAATCACCAATCAGTAAAACAATTTTTAATCTGTGAATTATAGTGGGTGTAAGTGGAACTCGGGAAGGCAACGCTATATAAGGGACCCAATTCGCAGTGGCCGGCATTAGACCAAATTACAGGGGAGATTGTGGATATAGGGCATGGAGGCAGGAGTGGAACAAGCAGCAGGTGAGGTAGCGGCGTGAGGAAGTGCCGTACTGAGGTGTGCATGGTGGGCGCCATGGCATAGTGAGATCAACCCTTCACTAAGCCTCTACTAAGCCTTCCTTGCTGCACAATTTGAACTTTGGAAGTTGATCTTCTGGGAGGCACTCAAGGTGATCCTAAACTATGCTTAGGCGTAATACATTAGTCCTCACACAATATACCTTGTGACTGAAAAAGATGGATTTGCATCAGTGGTAGTGAAAGCGGTCACAACATTAGCCTGTACAGTAGCTCTAGGTTGATAAGTGCTAATGGAAATGTTGGTAATGGTGGTACTAGTTATGTTTTTTTTTTATTTGCATTTGTATTAGGCGAGAGCTCACAAGCTTCTGGGGATTTTATTGATATTCCAATGCAATCCAAAGATACCATAAGGCAAAGTAGGGTCAACTTTGTCTTATTGTAAATCTGAGGTAGACATAAATTGACAAAAGGCAGAGCTATGTAACTTTTTGTTCAATTCCAGCAGTTGCCTCAATTGACGGCTGAGGGATTCAGACATCGAGAGTACAGTCTGACTCCAGGAGCTGAAAAGGACAGCGGCAGAAAGATGGAGGGACAGCTTGAGGTAAGTAAAACTTAACTCCTGCACCTGTAGAAATCAGACCTACACCAGGTCTGTCACGTTCAGGGATCTTTATATAATAATAATATTATATATTTAAAGGAGAATATTTAGCTTATTCTAAAAAGACAAAATGTAAGTTGGTGGACTCCCTGCAGCAGTGATTTTTATCGGTCAATGTAACTATGATTAACAGCATGTGGAGAGACATGTGAGGTTACTTACTACAATAAGAATTGTCAGGAATTCCAAGTGATTTTAAATTTAAGGGCAAAATAGCTGAATGGGAAACATTCTCCAAATCAGATAGGCTTCCAGTTTGCTTATTTTGGCTAATTTGGAAATTCGCTATGAAATCCCAGCAGTCCTCACTTTAGTAAATACTCCTCCTGAAGTAAGTTTCAGCAGAAACAAAAATACATACAATAACAATTTATAGTTTGGATTTGTATGCCTCATTGCTACTGTGGCTTTCCTTTCTAGCTTTTCCTCTTTTGGAAATACTGATGTAAATCAACACACAGTGGCTTGGGTCTGAACGCTCCTTGAGACCACGTCTCCACTTTCAAAACATATTCGGTATTTGTTTGGCCTAGAGCCAACCAAACCTGGTCTCAGCCCCTTGGACATGAGGTCTTCTACAGGGCAGAATACTAATCTACTGAGAAAGAAAATAGTGCCATTTGTTAGGGTTGTTTGGCCTCTCACGATTAGTAGTGTAAAGTTAGAAAGGGTGCTGAAGTGAAAATGTGTAAATTATATTTGCCACAGAGACCAAATACAAAAATTTATAATTATTAGCTATGCTAGATTTATGTTAAAACAGATATAAAATAACTAAGAATGCCCCCACCTATTTAGCAACATCATTTATATCATTGTAGAATTCTCCAGTGTACATAGGTAACTTAAAAACGTCCACAAAAACTTTAATCTATCTTGAACGTTTACTAAAGGGCAATGCATTTTATGTATTAGGTATTTAAATAAATGGGCCTGTTTAGAGACGATGAATTTGAATAAGTTTATAGTTTATGTGCAGCTGCTTTCAATTATGAATCCCATGATGCCTGTTGGAAATACTGGCAAACAGAGCATCATGGGAGATAATGATTACATTAATTATAGGAACCATAAGAATGCTCCACATAACTTTCATCAACTAAACAGACTCTGATAACTTTGCACAGTTAAATTGTGACAGTGAAGTTTTCTGAAGAAAAAAGTAATAACAAGTACACAGAAATAGTCAATATTTGTAATTGGCAAACGAACAAATCTGAAAGGCTGCTGCTAGTGATGTTCTATCATTGCCTATGACAACACTTCTACAACATTTAGTGCATAAACAAAAAAGAAAGGAATTGCTTTATAATGATATAAAGTTAAAATATGAAAAGGAGGGGACAGGACGTCCAGTGCTGTTGGAACATTGTATGGCGGACTAGCTCTGCAGCGGTTCAGGCCCAAATCAACATAAAAAAGTAAGCCCACCTGCGGCAACAGCATGTAAGAGAAATGCAAAGTTATGCCCTTTGGGGTTAAGAATCCACAAGCAATTTACACCCTAAATGGTAGTGAACTAGGGATAACCACACACGAGAAGGATTTGGGAATTGTTATAGACAACAAATTAGGCAGCAATATGCAATGTCAATCTGCAGTTGCTAAGGCCAGTAAGTTTTTGTCATGTATAAATAGGAGCATAACTTCTCGGGATGAAAATATAATTTTGCCTCTTTATAAATTGCTGGTAAGACCACACCTTGAATATGCTGTGCAATTTTGGGCACCTGTTCTAAAGAAAGATATCATGGCACTAGAAAAAGTGCAGAGACGAGCTACAAAATTGATAAAAGGAATGGAGCATTTTAGTTATTAAGAAAGGTTAATTTAAATCTGTTTAGTTTGGAAAAACGGCGCCTGAGAGGGGATATGATAACATTATACAAATATATTCGGGCCCAGTACAAACCTTTATCTGGAAATCTATTCATAAACAGGGCTATACATAGGACACGAGGTCACACGTTTAGGCTGGAAGAAAGGAGATTTCATCTAAGGCAAAGAAAAGTTTTTTTTTACAGTAAGAGCAATAAGGATATGGAATGCTTTGCCTGAAGATATGGTTTTATCCGAGTCTATACAGATGTTTAAACTGCAATTGGATAAATACTTGCAAAACTATAACATACAGGGATATAATTTCTAATTAATGGGGTAATAGCTGCTTGATCCAAGGAGACATTTGACTGCTATTTTGGGGTCAAGAAGGAATTTGTTCCTAGTTTGTTGCAAAATTAGAAGCGCTTCAGACTAGGTTTTTTGCCTTCTTTTGGATCAACAGCAAAAACATATGTGAGGAAGGCTGAACTTGATGGACGCAAGTCTCTTTTCAGCTATGTAACTATGAATCCCGAAGTTCCCCCCATGTCAGCAAATGTGATAGTACCGCAGAAAACACCAAAGGCACAGGATTTTTACTGGTCCAGCAAGAAAGACAAGCCGTGGCCTTACCAAGATGGCGGAGCTGCAGTATTGATTTTGCGCCTCTCGGGCATAGGATCTGAGGCTAAATTCATGGGATCACAAGGGGAAGAACGCTAGATCATGGAGAGGAAGATGGCAGCTATGCTGCAAACCCTCAGATCCTCCCTAAGAGAGGATTACAAGGAGATTGCAGAGGACATTCGTAAAGAGATCCAGAGCTTAGGTACAAGAACAGAGGCAATGGAAAACAAAACAGATGATCTATGCACAGCCAATAATGAAATGGCAGACAAAATAGCTAGGATGGAGGTAGAACAAACTGACTTGAAAATCAAGATGGCGGACATGGAGGATAGATCCCGCAGGAAGAAACTTCGGTGCGGGGAGTTCCTTAGAAGATTACCACGGAGGACATACCAAAATTAATGCTGGAATATTTTAAACTCCTTTTTCCAGCCACGGCAGAGGCAGAACTCTTGATGGATAGGGCGCACAGAGTGCCAAAACCCCGCAGCCTTGCTTTGGATATACCAAGGGACATAGTGGTGCGACTACACTACTTTCTTGTCAAGGAGGCATTTATTATATATAATTTTATTCAGGAGAAACAGGGCTTTAATCTCTAATGAACTATTCATATATGAAACATAATTCATTATGAATAAAATTTAAAAAACTGTGAGAAATTAAGATTTTTAAAAACAGTTTGTAGTTCCGCCTGACATTTCAGCTGTAAATGTCATAATACTGTTAGCTTTTACTGCAATAAATCTTCCCTTTTACTAAAAATATCATAGTTGTAATAGAATTTACCATTTTGAAACACTAATATTTGTGGTCAATGAAGTCTCTGAGTAAAACAGTACCCCCTATATTCAGGTTTTAGAAGCGTTTTATGGTGTCTTGGAAGGTTTTATGGTGTCTTGGAAAGTTACAGGGTTAAATATAGTGTTTGCGAATTACATTCTCTGCACTTTCTGCCTGGGTTGTCAGGCATGTCAATCAAATTTAATTAATAAAATCACAAAATTATGCTAAAAGATTATTTAAATATACACATAGAATTTTAATATATATACATATATATCACAAAAAAGATGGAGTAGGGCTGCGACAATATGAATAAAATAGTCTTAGAGAGGGTAGGAGGTCTCGCTAGAGTAGCAGTAGATAATCAGGGAAACTTGATAAGATGTATTCTCTTCAATGGGAGTGGATACGTCTCTGGGTGTTAGTTCGTATATATGAAACAGAGAAGAGGCAGAAAGCAACCAATAGTGCAGTACATTTAGGGTCTAAAAGTGCATAAAGTAACAAGAGGTAGAGAACTCACATTTAAAAGAGCTATGGCCAGCTCTGGTGTGAAGAGCATACAGTAGTATAATCCCCGCTTATGGGATGTGGGAAGATGTATCCATCAGCACCGTCTGGTAATCCAAAGCTCCAAAGGGAAGATAAAAGGCAACAATAGTGCTCTCAATTGTGATAAAATAGAGTATAAATGAGTGATAAGAATAATACTCACAAGTGTAGAACGGAAACACTGCTCTATTGATATAGAGTTGGTGATATGATCCCCACCTCAGATTCACTTGGAGTAACAGCGTAGGGCAGGCTTACTGCTCGATGGTATCAGCTCTGGTGGTATAATCCCTACCTCGGATTTCTTTTGATTAGTAGTAAAATGCCAAGTAGCAAAGGAATTATATTATCAAATATATTTTAAAATGGTAAATTAAATTTATTTTTATTTTTTTTTAAATCTTTATTTTCAAATTTTTCGTCTTATTGTACAAAAAGATATTAAACACACATTCAAATTCATACACATAACTACAAAAAATAAAAATAAAAAAAAAAATAAAAATACCCATCACCTCCCGAGAGTTCCACTGACTTCCAACTTCTCTATCTCTTTTCACATGATATTAAAATTACAATTGTAATAATTTTTTTTCCCAGTTTTCCCATAGGCTCAAATTATCATCCAGAAACCTGCAATGATCCTTCTCCATTTTAAGTTGGTAAATCAGCTGAATTGTTATTGTCTTGATGTTAAAAGGGGTATCTCCCTTCCAGTTCCTTGCTATTGTTATTTTGCAGGCCATTAAACAATGAATAATTAAAAATTGATTTGTTTTATTTAATCTTGGCCATTTGTAATGTAGCAACATCACCTCCGGTTTTAGAGACATTTTAACACCGCATAGCCTATGGATGACAAGCTGAGCCCACTGCCATACAACAATCACTTGTTTACAAGACCACCACATATGAACATAATTTCCTTTTTCCTCTCTACATTTCCAACACTTTGTGTCTCTAGATACGTCAAATTTCGCTATTTTCGTTGGCGTCATATACCATTGATTAACCAGCTTAAAATGTGTTTCTATCAACACTAAGGAGTGGACATATTTATTGATTTTTTGTAGGGTAGATGTCCATTCAGATAGTTCTATATTTATTTTTAGTTCACTATTCCATTTTTTAATAGCACTAGGCGGAGCAGAATCGTCCAATAAATCTAACATCCTAACACATCTAGAGAATAACTGCTTTATCTTACTCTGGTATAATATTGATTTTAATATATCATACATCTTACCCTCTTTTACTAACTCAACTTTTTCCAAATAATGTTTTACTCTAAAATAAGTATATACATCTTTAACAGAGATCTTAAACTCCTCTACCAGCATTTTATAAGGTTTGATTTTATCCTCCTTAATCAGATCTTTTATAATATTTATTCCTTTTTCTTTCCATGATTTTAAGGATATACTCTCCATATTTAATTCTATTATTTCTAGTTTTTGATAATCAGGGAAACTTGATAAGACATATTCTCTTCAATGGGAGTGAATAAGTCTCAGGGTGTTAGTTCGTATATATGAAACAGAGAAGAGACAGAAAGCAACCAATAGTGCAGTACGTCTAGAGTCCAAAAGTGCAGTATGTAACAAGAGGTAGAGAACACACATTTAAAAGAGTTATTATGGCCAGCTCTGGTGTGAACAGCATACAGCAGTATAATCCCCGCTTATGGGATGTGGGAAGATGTATCCGTCAGCACCGTCTGGTAATCCAGAGCTCCAAATGGAAGATAAAAGGCAACAATAGTGCTCTCAATTGTGATAAAATAGAGTATAAATGAGTGATAAGAATAATACTCACAAGTGTAGAGCGGAAACACTGCTCTATTGATATAGAGTTGGTGATATGATCCCCACCTCAGATTCACTTGGAGTAACAGCGTAGGGCAGGCTTACTGCTCGATGGTATCAGCTCTGGTGGTATAATCCCTACCTCGGATTTCTTTTGATTAGTAGTAAAATGCCAAGTAGCAAAGGAATTATATTATCAAATATATTTTAAAATGGTAAATTAAATTTAAATTAAATTGCCACAAACCAGGCCTATTTGTCCAACATAATTCCTGTATTCAGTAGTAAAAGTAAATATAAAACATCCAAATACGCATTTCGCCGATGTGGCTTTTTCAAAATGGGAACGAACACCCTGAGACGTATCCAATCCCATTGAAGAGAATACGTCTTATCAAGTTTCCCTGATTATCTACTGCTACTCTAGTGAGGCCTCCAACCCTCTCTAAGGCTATTTTATTTGTATTGGCACAGCACTACTCCATTTTTTTGTGTTGTATTTGATCCTAGAAGGACTTGAGGGGTTTCCTTCGCTTGGGTTGCTGCCCATTCTGCATATATTGTGTGTTGATTAGCACTGAATTCCTGCTGTATTCTATATACATATATATGTATTTAAATTATATGTGTAAACTTATGTAATCATTAATGTAATTATATATATTTATCTATACATATATTTGCGGTTATTTGTATTTTATATATAGAAAGATATATATATAAAATGTCCTAAGTGTATTTTGTTACATATATATATATATAACAAAATACAGTTAGAATGAAATTACATATGTATACATAATTTAATTTTTTTTAAAAATATTTTATTTTATTCATTATTGTAATTATACGTACATATATATATAAATATAATATATATATGTTTTATATATAATATATATATCATATATATGTAACTTTATTCTAAGTGTATTTTAATACCAATATATGTACTTATATTAACATTAAAATACACTATGTAAGATATATTTTATGTACACACATATTTATTTAATTTTAAACAGGTTTAATTTTTTTATATATATACTTCCCACCAGCAGGGGGACTGTCTGACAGCCCAGACAGACCCCTGCAGGCAGATCCCCCTGCAGGCACTCTTTGAGAGCGATCACATGGCCCCCGGGGGTCTGATTTGCCATGTGAGGGCTACCTGGGCTGTCAGGCAGTTCACCGGAGCTCCAGGGGTAGAAAGACGTTACAGCGTTCTATGCCGCCGCGACGGCTTTAAAGCCCATTATATGGGGGACGGCATAGAACGCTATAACGGAGTTAAGGCGGTTAAATTATAGGAATTCATAGAGTCCATGCAGCCATTCGTTTAAATTACACAAATATGCTTGGTAGGCTATTGACCCCTAGAGGTCATAGGAAAGTACTACATGTATTACAATTTATCAAATAAATGTGTTTCGCAAGTTAAATTCAGCAGCACTTTGTCGCTATTTTTCTGTCTATTTTCTTGATACATTATTAACATGTTTTATAGGTTGCCAAGCCTGAAACCCCCTTTTGCTGTACCTCTGAGGTTGTCAAGGCTTATAAATACTGGTTGACTCAGGTTTCAATTGTCACACTCTTTAGGTGGGTTCTGTTAATTTTGATCGGTTAGTAATCAGTTATGCTCTCTTGAAGTTCTAATGTTGGCCATATTATATATGTTGTAACACACCACCTCTTTTCCAGGTAGGATTTTGTCACAGATCTTGTGACCACAGCCTTCTAGGGTAATGAAAGTCCAGTACACATCTAGCTCAGTTTTTCAGATTTATTCGGTGAAATATATATACAGGTGTTTCAAAAATGAAAAATAAACAAAACAAAATTCCTTGCTCTTGCTTGAGCACTTACTATACACAGCAAATCCCTATCTGGAATTGGGTGGCTTTCCCACTTGCCAATTTACAAAAAGTATACCTGCAAGACACCATTGCTCTCGCTTTTCCTCCTCACTCTGAAGCATGCTGATCCCTTCTTTTTAAAAGCCTGCTAGCTAATTGATCAGATACAGGTGAGGTGCAATTAGACTTAAGTGAAACAACTAAGCAAAAGAAAAGTTCTGGTCCGACTGTCCACCCTGCTCTCCAAGTGCTCCACCCCAGGGACCCATATCGTGGTTTGCAGAGTACCAGTAATACATCTTGCAAACCTAACATCTCTCCCTGGGGCCAGGGCCGCCATCAGGGCATGACAACCGTAAAGGTTGTCATGGGCCCGGCGGTCCTGGGGGGCCCGGACTGCTCAGGTTGTCCGGGCCCCACATTCAGTGGGTACATACCAGGGTCGCAGGGGGTCCTGCGACCCCAGTATGTACCCACTGGGCCAGCCTCTTCTCCTGGGGGGCCCAGCAGCCGGTCACCTCAGGGCCCCCCAGAGGCTGGCCCTGCTGACACCCGGCGGGCACGCGAGGGAGCACTCTCCTCTGTGTGCTTCCTCTTCAGCTCCCTCGCCGCGTACTGATGCCGGAGCCGGAAGATGACGTGCGAGGGAGCTGAAGAGGAAGGACAGAGGAGATTGCTCCCTCGCGCGCCCGCCGGGTGTCAGAGAGGAAATTTGAGTGGAGGGGGGAGAGGGAGGGAGGAAATTTGAGGGAGTGAGGGGGGAGAGGGAGGGTGAGGGAGTGAGGGGGAGAGAGGAGGAAATTTCAAGGGGGAGGGAGGAAGGAAATTTGAGGGGGGAGAGGAAGGAAATTTGAGGGGGGGGAGAGGAAGAAAATTTGAGGGACGAGAGGGAGGGAGGAAGGAAATTGGAGAGGGAGGGAGGGGGAGAAGAAGGAAATTTGGAGAGAGGAAGGGAGGGGGAGAAGAAGGAAATTGGGGGGAGAAGAATTGACGGGGGGAGGGGGAGAGACTGACATCCATCACACACAATGCACCCCTTGCACACAGAAAAACACACAATGCATTACACACAGACACACATACACAAGCAATGCATCCCTTACACACAGCAACACACAATGCACCCCTTACACACACTCAATGCATCCCTTACAGACGCACACACTGCATCCCATACATACACAAACTCACCTTGCAGCCCTTACACATACAAACACAGATTCACACAATGCATTCCTTACACACATCAGGACATCCCCCACACACACACTCCACTCCCTGTGAACAAACTCATTGGTGGAACATGAAGGTGGACCCTGGGACCCAGACCTTGAGCTGTGTAAAGGGCCCTCAAAAAAATGGAGCTGCTTCCCGTTCTCCCAGAACAGTGATTTTTGTGACCCAGTTACAAACCGCCTCCAGAGAGCCTGTTGTACACCAGACCAGTGGAGCCAGATGGCAGCTAGAGCCCATCATCATCCTCATCTGGTTGTAAGTAGGCAATCTAGTATATTATTCGTGGCACTAATCTTTAATTTACCTCACATTAAAGGGACACTATAGTCCCCAGAACCACTGCAGCTTAATGTAGTGGTTCTGGTGTCTATAGCCTGTCCCTGCAGGCCTTTTATTGTAAAGACGGCGGCACTGCAGCACTGTGTTAGTTAACATGGCAGATCATATGGGTGGGGCATTGTGATGTCAAACTTTACTTTTGCCTAGGGCAACAAAAATCCTTGCAACGGCCCTGCAGACACTGCATCCCTGTGGGCGGACTCGGGGGGGGGGGGTGACTCGGGTGCAGGCACCAGGGGGCCCAGACCTTGAGCTGTGTCAGGGGCCCCAAAATTTCTGATGGCAGCCCTGCCTGGGACATTTAACTCTCAAACCTCAGGCTGCTGTTCAGTAAATCAGGCCTAATGTATATGTCATCAACTACAGGACCACATTTTCTCTCACAATGTAAAGAACCCTGGTATCTCCTATACCCGTTTGTCAGTTTTCTCCCGAACGGCCAGAGTATGAGTGATTATAACTCGCCGTTCTGGAAATAAAGTAAGCAATTCTCCATACGAAATAACAGATTCCCAAGTAGATTCTCCCAGTAAAGCAGACAGGTACCCAAACATCAGCCGAAGTCTAGATGAAGGGTGTAACATAACTCAAGTTTAATGATGCCACACTGGCTTTTATGCAAGTCCCCATGCAAGGGGACCTCCCACAGGAACATAAATCATACAGCTAATCATAATACAGGGAAACACTGGGATACTCCCAGTACAAACATACAAATCCTTCCTCTCTACCAGGAGATAATTGAGGCTGATAAAGTAATAACTTAATTATCGCTAGGCAGAAAAATTACAATTTCCCCAAACTTTGAAATGCACCCTAAAACATAGAATATCCCCACAAAACTAATATCCCTTGATAGCCCTGATCTGGGTGACGAACATATCCAAAAATCACCCAGATCAGTTCAGGGGTTTTCGAATTCCATGGAAATCTTAGGTGACTGGCCACACTCGAGGCTCCTGCCCAAAACAGTTCCACAAGTTTTGGTGGTTTGGCCGGTCTAATTCGTAAAATCAAGAAAAACTAATAAATGCTCGAACGGCTCCCCCTGGCTTATAGTAGCGATTGTTCCCCCTGTTCGTGGGAACAAAACTACCGAACAGTGCTCTCTCCGCTCTTTGGGAAAAGGAAGCAGGCGTTCGTACAGTTTTGTCCGGTGTTCATGAAGCCGAGTGTCCGATTTTAGTTCCAGACACTCGAAGACCAAGTCCTGCTGCCTCCTTTCGTGCAAACAAGATGGCCGCCGTTTTATCCACCACGTGGTGTTCTACTATACAAACGGCGGCCACACAGGGAGAGCACTTAAATGACTGTTCTCTTTGAAGTTAATGAGCCAGGGGGTAGTCGGTATTCGGTAGTTACAGCTACCAAATGTAGTTACATGAAATAAACAAAATAACTTGGTGATTTCTTCACCCTGCTCCCCTTCAGTTCCATAGGTCGGCATACCCGCCTAGACCCTGCCGAGTTGGCTTGGGGATGTCCGGGGAAGACAAATTAGGAGTCCAGTTCGGTCTGCCGTGACAAACCGTCTACATTGCTGTTTTGTTTGCCGGGCCTGTGTTGCATTGTAAAGGGTGTTAGTTCCATCCCGTCGTCCCCCACTTGGCTCAACACGGCTCCCAGCCCAAACATGGAGACATCTGTGTGCACAAAAAATTGTTTAGTATGGTTCGGGGCTGCTAACACAGGTGCCTCACTTAATGCAGTCTTAAGTTGCTGAAAGGTGACCGCGCACTCTGGGGTCCAGGTTACTTGTTTAGGCAGAGGCTTCTTGGTAAGGTCAGTGAGGGGTTTGGCCAGGGCGCTGTACTCTGGGACAACTTGCGGTAGTAGCCGGCTGTCCCTAGAAATGCTAATACGTGGGTTTTAGTACAGGGTTGTGGCCAGTTGGCTATAGTCTCTACTGCCGCTGTCTACCTGAACCTACTCCCGACATGGCATTTATCAGGCTTCAGAGTGAGGCCTGCTAGCCGAATTCGCTTCAGTACCCTGGATAAGTGGCCCAGGTGGTCTCCCCATGTGCGGCTATAGATGGCAATATCGTCTAGATATGCACATGCAAAGTCCTGAAATCACTCTAGGAGCCTATTGGCCATCCTCTGAAAGGTAGCTGGGGCATTTCTCATCCCAAAGGGCATAACCTTAAACTGGTATAGCCCAAATGGGGTGACGAAGGATGACTTGGGAAGGGCCGCGGGCTCCAAGAGGATTTACCAATAGCACTTGCACAAATCCAGGGTAGTTAAGTAATTTCCCCCAGCCATACAGTCTAATAGCTCATCTATTCTAGGCATGGGATAGCACTTGCACAAATCCAGGGTAGTTAAGTAATTTCCCCCAGCCATACAGTCTAATAGCTCATCTATTCTAGGCATGGGATAAGCGTCGGTTATAGTTCGGTAATTGAGCCTCCGGTAGTCTACACAAAACCGCGTGGTGCCGGCACGCTTAGGTACTAGCACTACCGGAGAAGCCCAAGGACTCTGTGAAGGTTCAATAACTCCTAACTTTAACATATCCCTTATCTCAGTGAGCATATTCTCTCAAACTGCCTCAGGGATACAATAGGGTTGTTGCCGTAGCGGGGTTTATAACTCGCCGTTCGGGAAATAAAGTAAGCAATTCTCCATACAAAATAACAGCTACCCAAGTAGATTCTCCCAGTACATCAGACAGGTAGCCAAACATCAGCTGAAGTCTAGATGAAGGGTGTAACAGAACTCGGTTTAATGATGCCACACTGGCTTTTGTGCAAGTCCCCATGCAAGGGGACCTCTCACAGGAACATAAATCATACAGCCAATCATAATACAGGGAAAAACTGGGATACTCCCAGTACAAACATACTCCTCTCTACCTGGAGATAATTGATGCTGATAAAGTAATAACTTAATTATCTCCAGGCAGAAAATTTTTAATTTCCCCAAACTTTGAAACGCACCCTAAAACATATAATATTTTTTTCGTGCAAACAAGATGGTCGCCGTTTTCTCGACTACGTGGCCACACACTTAAATTACTGTTCTCTTTGAAGTTAATGAGCCAGGGGGGTGCTCGGTGTTCGGTAGTTACAGCTAACGAATGGAATTACATTAAATAAACAAAAACGAAACGAAATAACTTGGTGATTTCTTCACAATATATTACAGATTGAAGTCACTCTGCATATTCACTATCGTCTCCTTTTCTTTCGATTCCTACAATATTACATTGGTTAGTGGTTCTGGATTTGTTCTACCCCTCATTGCTCTGATAATCTAACTGTTCCTTTTATGTTACTAGGTGCTAGGCCCTACTGGTTATAATACCAAATACGCTCCACCGGGTTCATTTTTAGGCCTAGTCTATTAACTGGTAGGTAACTGGTAAGTATACCATATTGTTTCATATTACTTACCACTATTTACAGTCACGTGATGGGTACTATATGATGGCTATTTACTCTCGTAGATATTACTTGAATTCATCTACGCTTTCCTACTCTATTCATCTGATAACTACAGGTAGGTGTATCCAGGGGTTGCTATACTTTCGCCCTCCCCATCCGGCACTACCTAACTAGGGTAAGACTTTGGTTTACTGGCTGATAGGTTTCAGAGTCCACTTAGTTGATTTTTCTTAGTGGTTCCACGAGGCCAACACCCATATTCGAAGGTACTCTAGCCCAAACAGCCAACACATAGTTAGTCACTTCACATAGTGGTATAGAGAGGGCCTCCCCTGTCAGTCCCATGCTGTCTTTTGCTTTACTGGTCACTGAGAGGCCACCACCCAGCCACGTCAGTGGCCTTAAAAATTCCCTCGTGCCAACACATAGCTAGAGCCTCTCATGCCACTTGGCAACTAGTGAGGGCTCCCCTCTCCCATGTGTAGATAATTTCTTCGCCACTTAGCATTAGATATGCTAGCCAGTACATTGCTATCACTTTGGTTACTTATGAAGCTTTTGTCCTATTCTAGCATGTCGGAACTACCAGAAGCTATTGAGGATCTGTCCATTCCCAGTACGCCTGCAAAGTCCATCTCTCCATCTCAGGGAGGGGACAATGCCAGCCTGTCTTCCCTCTGGTCCTGGACCATACACAGGATCACTGCCGAATTAAGACACAGGAATATTCTCTACCCTGCCACCAAGGCAGAGTTATATAGATTACTTAACACCAACACAGATAATACCTGGCGAGGGCTCCAGTAGTGCCCAGTCACCCGACCTCCAGGCCATACTGTCATCAGTCCTGTCCTCATTGGATGCTAATGATCGGCCAGTGGCACCATCTGGATTGGTTACTCCAGAACCTACTGGTCTCTCAGGCACCACTACAAAAACCTAACATTATTAACCCAGCTCAAATGGTACCAGCACATATTAAGAAGGATATCTTGGACGGTAAAGATGTCAATTTAGTTTCGCTATTGATTGCCTCCCAAGATATAATGGAAAATAAGACGTATTCCAATTGCGATGTATCGGTTGTACTAAAGGCTAGGGGCCCCAGGTTGAATAGGAAGTTGTCTATCCCTGAGTTTGTCCTGGCTTTTGGGATTTATAGGGACGTGGCGTGCTCAAGCTATCCAGAACACAGAGAGGAGTTTGACCTATATTTACACACATTGGTGGCATAAATATGGTGGTACATCTTTTTATGATTACCACAGATCATTCTCCGCAAAGGCGTCTTTAGCCCTTGCTCAGCTTAATTTTCAGACCGACTGAAGCCAGTTGGATACAGAGCTATTTTGCAGGCACTTCGCGGGCCTCAGGTCCTCAGCTTGTAGTGTTTGCTCTTCATTCTCACACACCACGAACCTATATCCTAATACCCCTTTAGCTGGGTGCAGCCTTTCCTTTTCCTACTCCCTCAGCTAAACATGAGAGAGTGATAAAGGACAAGCTTGGCCGTACTATTGTGTTCCTTGGTAAATCCCAGATCTGCAATAACTTCAATGCAGGTTCCTGTGGATTTAGCACATGCCGGTTATTGCATGTGTGTTCTCTTTGTTTCAGGGCACATGCCAAAACGATGTGTCCTAATAAATTGTTTCCCAAACCCTACATGGCCTCAATTAATGTGACTTATTTCGCCGACTTACTGCAGAACCACCCCTCAACCCACTTGGTGGAGGTTTTGGTGTCGGAATTCACAGAAGGGTTCCATACGGGAATCATTTACATGGCATCGGCATTGTAGAATGTAAGAACCTACTATTCGTCCTCGCCAATCCAATATCAGTTAACAATCTGTTACAGGTTGAATTGGATCACGGTTTCCTTATTGGGCTATTCAGTTCCCCACATTTCTCTGCTTGGAGTACTAACCTTATTGGGTGGTCTCTGGTAAAAGTTCAGCCAAGCAAAGGTTGATTGTCGACCTCTCTGCTCCCCACTCTTTCACAACACCCAGTCTGAAATCTTTCATTCCTTCAGAGGAATTTTCCCTGCAGTATGCTACTATTGATAACGCCATTGACGCAATTATGACAGCAGGAAAGGGGGCAAGTCTTAGTAAGACGGACATCATTAACGCCTTCAAGCTCGTCCCAATACACCCTTCTTTGTGGCATCTACATGGCATTAAGTGGCAAGGTTCTTATTACTATTTTACTTATCTCACTTTTGGTGCAAAAAGTAGCCCCAGGATTTTTTATACCTTCGCCCAGATGTTATGCTGGCTACTGCTCAATGTCTGTAGATGCCCCACAGTTATTCACTATTTGGATGACTTCTTGACTATTGAGAGTAGTCATCTAGTAGCCTAAGAACCACAATCCAGCAATTCCAATACCTGGGGGTCCCCGTCTCCCCTAAAAAAACAGAAGGATTGATTAATTTTCTTGGTATCACGCTAGATTCAGTCAACATGCTTTCCAGTTTGCCTAGAGATAAGATTGAGCACATCCTATCCAGCATTAACTTATAGCTCTCTGCTGAATCCTGTAATCGTACAGAACTACAGTCTCTATTAGGCTGCCTCAACTTTGCCATGAAAATGATCCCACAGGGCAGGGCTTTCATATCTAGACTGCTCAATCTGTTTCCCCACTTTCAGTCAGATATTTCCCACATTACACTAGATGGGCCTGCTACAGCGGATTTATGCATGTTGCAGGAATTTCTCAGAAGATGGAATGGGAAAAGCATGTTTATCCCTTTACTTACCTCTGGCTTCCTCACTATTTTCACAGATGCAGCGGCCACCTCGGGCTTTGCAGCTATTGTAGGTGATAACCGGCTTTGGGGGGCTTAGCCTATGGAAGTGTATAATGTACCATTTTTTTTCACTACATCTGCCCTGTTCAAGCTTTACGCTATTATAGCTGCTGCAGTAGCTTGGGGAACAGCTTGGTCAGGTCAAGTGTGAGATGTTGTTCGGATAATTTAGCAACCTGCCAAATAATTAACAAAGGTCAGTCTAAATTTCTGACCATCATGAGCTTTCTGAGGAAATTGACTTAGCTGTCAGCCAACTATAATTTCTTCCTGGTATGTGTGCATATTCCTGGCATTCAGAACGTAGCAGCTGATCATTTATCTTGCTCTCAATTTCAGGAATTCCACAATGCATTACCAACGGCAGCCCTGGTGGCTACCCCGGCTCTGTCATGGCAGTACATGACATTGGATTCGGAGATCTGTTAACGCATGGCAGACTTTCACAACTAACTTTGTCTGACAATACTAGGAAGTCATACAACAGGGCTTTCCATGTTTATAACAAATTCTTGTTGGACTTTCAGGTTGTAAATAAACATTCAATGGAAACTATTGTACCCTTCACTTCTTTTTGCCACCTTAAATTAAAATTATCATACAACACCATCAAATTATATCTGACAGGGATACAACACCATATACTTACACTTTGGCCAAACAACCACAGTTTTCTATTTTCTTACCTAATCAAAACCATACTTAAAGGCATTAAAAACTCAAAACCCATGCCAACATCTTCTAGATCACCTATTCATAGTCAACTCTTCAATTAATCATCAGACCTCATGGATACAACCCCTTTTGAATCACACACCAATCATGTCATTAAAACCGCTATCTACTTAGCTTTCTATGGATTCCTCAGACCCTGAGAGTTTACCACCACAAACATCACTTCCCAAGACGGCATTAAGAGATCCCAAATAGTAAAAATACAAGACCACTACATGTTGTCCCTCAAACACACAAAAACCACACCAATGGACCAGCTGGTTAAGATACCTTATTACCCTACCAGCAACAAATGGTGCCCGGTACACTGTTCCAGGGTCTCCAAACCAACTTCTGTTCACATTAAGGCTCTCACTACCAGTAAATTCATGCTGTATATTAGAGTATTGCTGACTAAGTTAGGTCTTAATCCATCCCACTACTCAGCCACCACTGCTTCCTGCAGAAACATACCGGTACATATTATCAAGACATTGGGACGGTGAAATTCATCAGCATATACCAGAAACATACCTCATCCAATACAGGAAATACGTGAAGCATTTTGTAACCTGAATATGTGATATATGCTATATGACTGTCGCTGTAGGCTGAATAAAATCTTGCATGGTATACTCTTTTTGCCCTCTTTATTACAGGCCTACCACATCATCAGTTTCGGCACACCACAACCAACTGTTCATATTTTCTATGTTATCATAAGGTAGAAGTTATATACTGTCATTACGGCTTTCTATGCCCTGAACACAAATGGAAGGCTGGGCATGATTTCCCTACTTAAGGATCGCCAGACCCCTCCTCATTACCATTCATGGTCTGGCAATTTATCCCTGCCCACCACTCCCCTCAATAACTACAATACCCAGGGTGGGCCCTCTTTATTACAGGCCTAAAACATCATTGGTTTCGGCACACCACAACCGACTGTTCATATTTTCTATGTTATCATAAGGTAGAAGTTATATAAGTTATATACTGTCATTACGGCTTTCTATTCCCTGAACACATGTATATATATATATATATATATATCTCAATGAAAAGACAAGAAAGGAAATATTAGAAGTGGACTAAGCCCACATCGAAATTCCTAAAGGGTTACAGAGATATCAAAGGGCATGAACCCCACATAATAGTTTAAAGCAAAAGAAAAAGACTAAAGTGAAATGGTTGTTCCACTAGAGATGGAAAAGTTGGACATCCATTCCACAAAATGATATCTCTAAAATATTAGAATAATTATTAGGTATAACCTTTATTAAGCCGCCTACGGACAAAACAAAAATAAAGTGTAATAACAGTGAAACACTCGTGAAACAACAAGTGAAATAAAAACTGGGTAGATGCAATATGGATACCCTCAGAAGGTAATGGAGTGGCTAAGATATCCAAAATAAGGTTTAAAGTGAGAAGTACAATATATAGTACAATATATAATAAATCGAATATCACAAAGCCACTCCTCTAGAAAGAGGTTCCCATAGTCTACAGGGTTCTATAAATATCCCGGCTATACAGAGGTGAGTCCACATAAATTACCATAGACTCTGATGTATTTTAAAGCATACAAATTAGAATTGAGTAAATAGTATCCATGTACAGTAAATCTGTCATGTAATATTTATCTAAATTGTTGCAGGTAAGAAAAAGAGTCTAAAGAGGGCTGAGGGAAAGTGTATATATATTTTGCTACTCAATATTTAAATAGAGTGGTAATACATAAAAAGCTGTGTAGTCGGTAAGCAAATAACAGCATCTATGTATGTATATATACACACAATATTAGTTACTGATATCCAAATGTATCCTTATAGGATTATAGTATCTCGGAAATAAACTTGATAACAGACATAAATGGTTATTCGCTTAGTGGAAAGAATAGTGGAGAGAATGTCTCAATAGACCAGTTAGATCACAGATATGTAGATAAATCTGGAAAAGTGGTTAAACAGAATGAACCTGAGGGTTAGTTTGCAGGTGTCCCATAATGATAAATAAATGGGTTAGGATTCAGACCCCATACGTAAAGAGGCACCCGCCAGACAAAAAGATTCCTCCCAGGGACAAAAACCACTTAGATTAATATGCAATAGATAAAAAATATATATCAGCACTCACCAAGTCTAGCTCCTATAGATACTATACACTGCTGCTTCAAGGCAGCCTGACGCTATAGGTAACTAGCAAACTGTCTAGCAGATTGTAGTAGTTAATTAAAATCTATCTCCTAGTAATGCCACTAGCTGCTGCTAAAGAAGTAGTCTGAAGCTAAAATGTCTGAACAAATACTCAAGCAAATTCCTTAAGTGCTAAATCCCCCAGCGTTAAATAGCCGTTTGCATCCCCCAGTAATAAAACAAAAAAACGGTATACAAGAATACTATGATATCAAGAAAACTTCCCTTTAAGTTATGTGTGAAATTGCATCTCTATTTACATTTTATTTTATATTGAATTGGTATTAAACACTTTCATTTCTACTTGAACAATTCAATTTAGATATTTTTTCTTAATTATTGTGACTTTCCTGGATCGTTTTGCCATTGTTTTGCGTATTTAAACCAGCTGCAGGATGTTGTTACTTCCTGAAAAAGACTAGACAAGTAAGTATAAAATATAATCAGACAATTGGGAGCCAAAACTTCCTGAAGTACTCAATTAATTGTTAGCAGAGTCACATGCAAGAGCACCCATCCCTGCCACAGGTGCCTTTGATTGTTGTCCGAAAAGACTACAAACCGCAGGTGAGTCTTGGTATGCAGATTTATCTCTCAGGTAAGTTAATGAATAGCAGGAGAGTCTTATTATGCATATCAAAAGGACATTCCAGACTAAAGGTGACCCATTCTTCAATACATTATTAAAAAAATATAAAAGGATATTTACATTTGAAGTTCCTACATTTGCTGCAATGTCCCAGGCTGGGCAGCTTGTATAGCAACCTGTCACCAATGCAGGATGTCACTTAGATAATAATGCTAAATTAATGTTCTACAGCACTGGTGAGCTTGTCCCAGAACAGCTAAACTACAGCTCCCAAATACCTCATTCTAAACATCAAGTAAAACAGTATTTAATTATTTATTGGACAAAAATGAACAAATGGCGTTTGGTAGGGATGAACAGAAAGGACGGGCTTCTAACGCAATACAGATTATTATTATTAAAAAAAACAAAAACAAAACTAAAGACTACCAAAAAATCCAGCATAACTAACTATATATTTTTGATGCATACATTTGTAGCATATAAGCTACATATAAGATATATTAACTATTTTAAAAATACTGAAAAATAATATGTATAGATATTTTTCCTGATCTGTATGAACTTTTCAGTCAGTTTAAGCACAGTATTATTATTATTGCCATTTATATAGCACCAACAAATTCCGTAGTGCTTTACAATATTATGAGAGGGGGGATTTAACTATAAATAGGTAAATTACAAGAAAACTTACAGGATCAATAGGTTGAAGAGGACCCTGCTCAAATGAGCTTACATTCTATAGGAGGTGGGGTATAAGACACGTTAGGACAGGAAATATCATTCAAATATGGTGGGCGTGAAGCAGAGCTGGAGGAGAGAGTAAAGCACTGTCCTATAGGAGAGAGCAAGAGACAGGTATGTAAGGTAGAGGTTACTCTGGGAGGCCATAAGATTTCCTGAAGAGATGGGTTTTAAGGCCCTTCTTAAATGATTGAAGACTAGGGGAGAGTCTAATGGTGGTAGGCAGGCTATTCCATAGGAAGGGAGCCACCCACAAGAAGTCCTGCAAGCGCGACAATTAACTTAATAGAGGGAACAAATTAGTATGACCATAGGCGTGCACGGCCTATTGCATAAGGGTGTGCACCCTAAAGCACAAACACACACGCCACGTATATATATATATATATATATATATACACAAACACACACACATATATATACACATACACACACACACACACACTGCTCTGGCAACGCTCTGAGACTACACGTGCCAGAGCTCGCAAAACTATGTCTGCAGCCGGCGGATGCAGGGCTGCATGCAGGACAGCAAGAGCCACCGGACCACCAGGGAGGAAGGAAGGAGAATAGAAAATGGATCACCAGGGACTGCAAAAAAAAAGTATTTGAATTGCTTTCACCCTCACCTTCCACATGTTGTAGCCATCACCTCCCCTCCCACACTGTTACCCTCACCCCCCACACACTGTTACCCTCACCTCCCCTCCTCACACTGTAACCCTCACCTCCCCTCCTCACACTGTAACCCTCACCTCCCCTCCCCACACTGTAACCCTCACCTCCCCTCCCCACATTATCTGTAGCGGAGCTCCAATATTCAGCATCAATATCTTCGCTGTAGACTCCTTGTAGCTGAGGAAGCAATATGATATCCAAGAAGACACAATCCCCCCAGTAACTGGATGACACACAGTTCTGGGAGTCAACTGATTTTTATTCAACCACAGTTGACTTTTATGCAACTCCCCATGCAAGGGGTTTCTTAAATTACATTCCAGGGCTTTTCCCTTGGTGGACCTGGGTGGGGACAAGGGACAAGTAAATAGTTCACAAACTCCTACTCTGTGCCTGGCAGATAATTGAGTAAGAACAACTTTTTAATTACATTATCTCCCAGGTACAGAAAATATACAGCATTGTGAAACAGCATAAAACCTATTTTAATATCTCAGAACTCCACGAAAGTGAGCCGAATAGCACGAATCAGAGCGCCCACTTTGTCAAAATCTTACTCAGATACGTTCGGTAGATTAGGAACGCCATTCGAGTGAAGTTTACACCGGTCAACCACAAGACGAAGCCCCAAAATAGTTGCAGAGGATTTTAGGCTTTGATCGGTCTTTTTTCTGGAGTTTTCGTACGAATGCTGAGGAAGGCTCCCCCTAGCTGCTAGCATACCAACATTCCCCCTGTTCGGTAGTTCAGGTCTCCCAAGTGCTGTTCTCCTACTGGTTCAGGGAAGTTGAATGGGCAGTGGTAATAGTTTACCGGGTGTTCGTGGAGTCCAGTTGCCGAAATTAGTTCCAGGCAGTCGACGACAAAATGGCCACACAGGGGAAACCCTTTCTGATGAGCAATTTGAGGTTATCAGCCAGGGGTGGTCGGTTGTTAAATGAACCGAACTCAGAGACCACACAGTTGGGAGTTCAGTGACCGAACGAGGGGTAAGGACAGCCGAACAAAAGGAAGGAAGAAGGGACATTCTGCTACACTGCTCCTCCTTAACCACAAGCCGGCATCCTTACCGGATCAGCTTGGGGATGTCCGGGGAGTACTCACGGATCATTTTTCCATTTTAGTTTGTCGAGATAACCCGTTGGCATTGTCATTCTGTTTCCCGGGGCAGTAGGGATAGTAAAGTCATACGGTTGTAACGCCAAACTCCAACGCAGCAACCGGGCATTGTCCCCCGCCACTCGGTTGAGCCATACCAATGGGTTGTGATCTGTGAGTAGGGTGAACTGCTGTCTGTACAAGTAGGGTTACAGCTTCTTTAGGGCCCACACCAGAGCCAGGCATTCTTTCTCTATGGCGGCGTAAATTACTTCTCTGGGTAGAAGCTTCCTGCTCAAGTAAGCTACGGGATGTTCACCTCCATCTTCTCCAACCTGGCTCAATACAGATCCCAATCTAAACATTAAAGCATCTGTGTGAACAAGAAATCATTTAGATGGACTGGGAGCAGCTAGTACAGGACTATTAACAAGGGCCTGCTTGAGCTGTTGGAATGTCTGTTCACACTCTGGGGCCCATACTACTTGGTGGGGGAGGTTCTTCTTGGTATGGTCCGTGAGGGGTTTGCCAGGGTGCAAATTTGCGGTAGTAGCCAGCCATCCCTAGGAATGCTAAAACCTGGGTTTTGGTACAGGGGGGTTGGCCACTGGGCTACTGCCTCAACTTTGGCGGGTTCGGGTTGTTGTTTCCCACACCCCACGCAGTGTCCCAAGAACTGAACTTCTGCCATCCCAATATGACATTAGCTCGGTTTGAGAGTTAGGCCGGCTTCTCCAATCCAGTCTAGTGTGCACTTTCTGAGTCAATTCCTGCAAGCGGTCTCGGAACTCCAGCACATATGGTATAACAGGGGTACCATCCTCACTTACTGTCCCCTCCCAGTGTTCCCGGATTAAATCCAGGGGACCTCTAACTCGCCGTCCGAACAGTAGTTTGAATAGGGAGAATCCTGTAGATTCCCGCGGCACTTCCATGTAAGCAAATAGGAGGTGAAGCAGGAATCTCTCCCAGTCCCAACGCGTATCTGTGAAAGTCCGGAGCATCTTTTTTTAAGGTGCCATTGAACCTTTCACATAGGCCATTTGTCTGGGAGTGGTAGTGAGAAATAATAATTGACTTGATGTCACACAGTTTCCAAAGCTGTTGGCTGAGTGCCCTGACCTGAGACTATTTCTCTGGGAAAACCCATCCGAGAGAAGACCCGCATCAGCACCTGAACATTAGTCAGAGCCACAGCCTCTGGATACCGTGTCACATAGTCAACTACTGTCAGGATGTACTTTTTGCCAGACGGGGTGGGTTTTGCTAGGGGTCCTACAATATCTACGGTTACCCGTCCGAACAGGAGAAACGGATCTCCCGTTTACCTACCCGTTGACATGTGTCACATGTTTGGCAGTACTGTCTAACATCTTTTGAGATGCCAGGCCAAAAGAAGGTTGGGGTAAGCCTGTACCTAGTGTGGCTAACCCCTAAGTGGCCCGCGAGTGGAATATCATGGGCTATCTGCATTAATTCTCTCCTGTATTTCTTGGGAACTACTAGTTGTCAGGTGGGTACTGGTAGGGACCCGGTGGTGACCCTTTCAGAGTAACAATATAATAATCCCTGGTATCAGGAATATCACTCTCCTTCTAATCCTGCCTTTGACTTAGTAACTTTATCCCTATAGACCTGTAACGTGGGGTCACTAAGGGTTTCCTGCCCAAATGCTGCGGGGGTATCCCAGGGTTAACATGTTGGGGAAGTGTGCTCACCTGGACCTCAGAGTGTGCAGTGTTTTCAGTGGTGTGGGCCTACGGTAGGTCTCGTTGGTTCCCTGGGTTGGGACAAAAGCTGAGGTCATTGGGCTGAGATCGTTCCCCAGCAAGACATAAGCGGGAATGTTCTGGATCAATCCCACATTAATTAATTCTGATCCAGAACCCCAGTGTAGATGAACTCTGGCTGTGGGTAACCTGTGGATTGATCCCCCACCCCTCACACTGCCACAGAACCTCCTGTGCGGTCGGAATCTGGAACCAGGTGACGTCGGACCAGGATGATGGTGGCACCGGACTCTCGCCGCCCCTGTGTCATCTTGCCGTTTAGATGAACTGTCTGGCGATGATGTTGTCTGTTGTTGGTATCCGCGTGTATCGGGTCCACCTTGTTTAGGACATTCCAGTGTTCCTCTGAATCCTCAGCTCTGAGGTTGAGAGGGGCAGCTACCATGTGATAATAGTGAGCTTCTGCCCAAGCTGGAGGAGGGGGTCCTGGTCGGATCCACGCTGCTTGGTTCCAGTTCTGAGTACAATCTCTTTGGTAGTGCCCAAATTTCTTGCATGAATGGCACTGTACTCCGTTGAGCCCAGGGTATCTATTTGCCGGTGTGTTAGGCATGAGTCCTGATCGTTGTGGGGCTGGTGGCCCTGGGTTATTGTGCATGGGTCTGGGGTTTGGCCTGAAGCTAATCCAGGATTGCCTGCGGGCATCCTTGTACTCATCAGCCTGCCTGCCTGCTTCCGAGAGGGTGGTAGGTTTTCGGTCTCTCAACCACTTGCAATTCTGGGTTTAGTCCATTAAAAATTTGTTCTAGCAGAACTAGCTGGGTAATCTCTTCTGCTGTACATGCTTAGCTGGCTTACAGCCAAGCTAGGGCCGTCCTCTGCATACGTCAAGCCCATTCAGTGTTGGAGTCCTTCTCCTGTTTCTTGGTTGCCCTGAAGCTTCTGGGGTGATGGCATATCTCACAAAAATGACTTCCTTCACCCGGTTATAGTCAGTGATCTCTTTATCTGGTACCACTCTGAACACTTCTGCTGCAAGGTCGGCCAGCTTACCAGCTGGGATCCATACCCAGTCTGCTGGGGGTACTTGGTGTAGCTTGTACTACTGCTCAAAATCTTGTAGGAAGCCATCAATCCCTTCCTTGGCTTCCACAAATTTTTTAAATGCATTGTATGGTACTTTTACTTTTATTTCTGGTACCTGGGTAGTGGTTGGCAGTCTCTCACAGCACCGCTGTTCTGCCAGCCGGAGTTGGTTCTCGTGCTCTTCCCTCGCTGTAATAAAAGCATCCACCTGGGTCAGCATTGCCTGTACCAGCTCTATTGAGGGGTTTTCTCCATAGAACGCTAGCCTGCGTTTCACTTCTCTGTCGAATTCGGTATCTTTGTTTCTGTAGCCATACTGTGTGCCTGGTGTTCCATAGTCATCTCTGCAATTAGCACAGCTTTAGTTTTATTGCTGGCTATCTGCCCTCTTGCTTCAAGAAATTATTTTAATGTTGCTCATTTTAATCAAGCATAGTTCGTCTCCATCCGTGTAACCGAATTTGTACGAATTGCTGCCGGGCACCAACCACTGCTGCGGTCACTTTGCTGTTTGTTTATTCGAATCCATACGCACGCTGCTTCCTTTTGCTGCAAGGCTTGTATCCCACCACTTGCCACCAATTGTAGCAGAGCTCCAATATTCAGCATCAATATCTCCACTGTAGACACCTTGTAGCTGAGGAAGCAATATGATATCCAAGACACAATCCCCGCAGTAACTGGACGACACACAGTTCTGGGAGCCAACTGATTTTTATTCAGCCACAGCTGGCTTTTATGCAACTCCCCATGCAAGGGGTTTCTTAAATTACATTCCAGGGGTTTTCCCTAGGCGGACCTGAGTGGGGACTAGGGACAAGTAAATAGTTCACAAACATCTCCTCTGTGCCTGGGAGATAATTGAGTAAGGACAACTCCTTAATTGCATTATCTCCCAGGTAAGAAAATATACAATAGCAAGAGAGACATGGGGGGGCAGCCTTTAGATTAGGGAAGTGAGGCATGGGGGCAGCCTATAGATTAGGCAAGTGAGGCATGGGGGGCAGCCTATAGATTAGGCAAGTGAGGCATGGGGGGCAGCCTATAGATTAGGCAAGTGAGGCACGGGGGGCAGCCTATAGATTAGGCAAGTGAGGCATGGGGGCAGCCTATAGATTAGGGAAGTGAAGCATGGGGGCAGCCTATAGATTAGGGAAGTGATGCATGGGGGGCAGCCTATAGATTAGGGAAGTGAGGCATGGCAGGTGGGGGGGCTATAGATTAGGGAAGTGAGGCATGGCAGGTGGGGGGGCAGCCTAAATGAAGTTCAGCAAGGAGCAGGAAGGGTCTGCAAGGAGCAGGGGCAGCAAGGGGCAGGAAGGGTCTGCAGGGAGCAGAAAGGGTATGCAAGGAGCAGGGGCAGGAAGGGTCTGCAAGGAGCAGAAAGGGACAGAAGGAGCACAAAGGTAAAGGAGCAGAAAGAATCAGAAGGAGCACAAAGGTAAAGTAGAAGAAGGAGCAGAAAGGGACAGCAAGGAGCACAAAGCTAAAGTAGGATGAAGGTACATAAATAGTCTGCAAGGAGCAGAAAGGAATCAAAATGAGAAAGGAGCAGAAGGGTGCAAAATAAGCAGAAAGTAGCAGAAAGGTAAAGGAGCAGAAGGAGCCAAATATAGAAGACAGTGTCAGAAGAAAAAGAAGACTGTCAAATGAAGGAGAAGAAAAGAAGATTGGAGCAGGAAGGACAAATGAAATAAACCCTCCACTTTATTCTGGACACCACATCATAAGGCTTTGGTACCTGGGACTGGCAGGGAAACTCTGGACCGTCTCATCTCCCCAGGTAAAAAAAAAATATCAGTGTTAATGTATTCACTTTTATTTACTGAGTGTCTGGAAGCACAGAGTGCTGTTGGGTAGGGGTGTTGCTGATTGGCTAGAGCGGTCAGCTGGCATTCTAAGCCAATCAGTAGCTCCCCATTCATAAAAAAGTAAAAAACTTTTATGAACCGGGAACTAGCGATTGGCTTAGAGCATCAACTGTCCACTCTAGCCAATCAGCAGCAGCCATGCCTGACGTCAATCTGCACTTCCTGACACTCCGTTTCAGATGCCGAATACCACTGAGCAACCTGGAGCTAGAGGCAGCCTTTGGGGTTAAACCATTTGAGAGCAGTTTAACCCCTTAAAGGAAAGAGAGAATCCAGGGGCTTCCTGGCATCATAGCGTTTTCATTTAGATAAAGTTGTTATGGTGACCAGAATGTTCCTTTAATTTGCTTAAAGGAACACTATAGTGTCAGGAATACAAACATGTATTCCTGACACCATAGTTGTGAAAACGCTATTCACCCTGGCTTTATGTGATAATGACTATGCTCCTCCCCTTCATTACACTGTCAAAAAGGGGCCAAGCATGGATGTCATTACAATTATGCCCCCCCCCGCCCCCCGGAAAAATTCCTGCGGACGCCCATGCATGATATGCCAGGTTTATGCATCTAAAACTGGTTGCCATGGTGTGCCAATTGTATCCATTTAAAGTGGATTGCCATGGTGTGCCAATTTTATGCATCTAAAAATGATTTCCATAGTGTACCAATTTTATGCATCTAAAACGGATTGCCATGATGTGCCAATTGTATGCCTCTAAAGCGGATTGCCATGATGTGCCGAGTTTATGCTTCTAAAGCTGATTGCCACGGTGTGACAATGTTATGCATCTAAAGTGGATTGCCATGATGTGTCAATGTTGTGCATCTAAAACTGATTGCCATGATGTGGCTAGTTTATGCTTCTAAAGCGGATTTCCATGGTGTGTCAATATTATGCCTCTAAAGCTGATTGCCATGGTGTGTTAATTTTATGTATTTAAAGCTGATTGCCATGATGTGCCAATTTTATGCATCTAAAAGCTGCCAAGATGTGGCAATTTTATGTATCTAAAAAAGATTGCCATGGTGCACCAATGTTATGCCTCTAAAGATGATTGTCATGGTGTGCCAATTATTTGCTTCTAAAGATGAATTCCATGTTGTGTCAATTGTATGCCTCTATAACTGATTGCCATGATGTGGTAATTTTATGCACCTAAAACTGATTGCCATGGTGTGCTAATTGTCTGCCTCTAAAGCTGCTATGATGTGCCAAGTTTATTCATTTTTAAAATATGCATTAAAAGCAAGTGGGTCTCAAAAAAATTACCATTTTCAAAAGTGGGTCTCGGCCCATAAAAGTTTGGGAAGCCCTGGTTTAGTAGATATACCAAAATGAAAACATGCTTGCATTTAATTGTGTATTTTTCACTGGGGGGTATATCTAAAAACAGCTTGCAAAACCTGCAGTTTTCTTGTCTGCTGCCTTTGCAAGCCCTCCTCTAATAACCCCACCCAAACTTTCTGTGACTGTCCAATCACAGACTTCACAATATAGCTCAATGAGAATGCTTTGCAAGGCAGGTGCTCTGAGAAATTGCTGTCTCTTAAGTTAAGCTCCACTGAGCTACCTAAACCAGGAAGTAACAGAATCAGTTGTCTCCTTGAAAGCCAAGTCGGTGGAACCAGGCTAATTTTTACAAATGATTAAATTTCTACTAAAACATGCACTTTTTGCAAAATTAAATTTAAAAAGTGGGCACACTCTTCACATATAAAGCACTCTAGCAAGCTAAAGTTATTTAGTGGTCCGGAATGTCCCTTTGATGTATAAATTATTTGTGAACTCTTTATTCTAAAATACGTGATTTTGCATTTATCTGTATTGAATCTCATCTGCCACTTGCCTGCCCTGTCTCCCAATTAATCCAAATTCTTCTGTAAAGAAGCTAGATAATGTTCATACTTATTATCTAACCTGCTTACATCAAGATCAGATTAAAGAGATGTAGACCCAGGACAGTACCCTGAGGCATTACATTTAACACTTTTGTCCAGTTCAAACTAATTTCTGCATTATCTTTAAAACAATGTTCTATCCAAGGACAATATCTGTCATGTAAACCAACTAATTTCAGTTAATAGTAACCATTTGTGTGTAACTACAAGTAGATCACATTAACTGCAACACCCTGATCTATATTTCTACTAACTTTTTCATAGAACACAATTAAGTTAGTTTAGCACGTTCATAAAATCATGTTGTTTTCTACTAATGATATTGTTCAATATTAATTCTTGAATATTTGCGTATTATTTGCGTCTATGTTAGGTCTGAAAAATTGTAACTTTGTAAAACTACCATAACCACTGTTATTAAGGTAAACCTTTCGTATTTAAAAGCGCTACACTTCTGAATCTTTTATATAAAAAAAGTCTATAAAAATGTAAAATTATAGTTATTTTTCAAGTTATTAGTATGCAGTCATAGGAAAATGTACATTTCTTTTTTAATAGTATAATTGTGGTGTTTTCCATGCAAGTAGGTTTTTTTTCATTAATGTGGTTTATTGTTTATAAATTTGAGGGACCAACAAATGGTTCAAAGGCTTTATTTTAGATATAATTGACATTTATCTCTTAAGCATGGGATTAACTCTATATTCAGCTTGGAGGATTTAGAAGACGGGAAGAAAAGGGAAAACTGTTGCACTTACAGTTACATATTGTACATATGTAACACTTATTATTATTTCATTTTTTATCTCTCCATGTCATGTGTCAGAAGTAAGACTAAAATCTAAGTACTTAATGCCTCCTTCTATATAAAACCTTGCATGGCAAAGGTTATTTACTTGCAATGTGCATGGAAAGGTTAGTGAAACAAAGAACGCCATGTGCACTCTTGATTTACTTTAAAAAATATAGTGAAGTATAGGTGAACATAATCAATGAAAAGAAAGAAAGATAGAGAGAAAGAGAGAGAGAGAGAAACAAAGAGAGAGAGAGAAAAAGAGAAATAGAGAGAGAGTGAGAAAGAGAAATAGAGAAAGAGAAATAGAGAAAGAGAGAAAGAGAGAGAGAGAGAAAGAGAGAGAGAAAGAGAGAGAGAGAGAAAGAGAGAGAGAGAGAGAGAGAGAGAGAGAGAGAGAGAGAGAGAGAGAGAGAGAGAAAGAATAAATCATCATAGGAACCTTGAGCAACACTTCCAAACATACATTCAAACCAATAAACATTCAGGTTTTTACCAGTTACCATAAAGCTGTTGTAAGGATTTGATTAGCTCAAATAAATCTGCTTTACCAGGGAATAATCAATATTGCCTGAAAACAGTTAGTAGACTGGTGCATGGTGTTAAAATTTGGCTTGTCTTAATAGTTTTTCCAAAATTAAAAAACTTTTCGGAAGTTGTGAAGTTCAACCATGCTCTGGTTCGATTTGCCCCTAACTTTGTTTGCATAATCACTTTTTAGGCAAAATGGATTACATTTTAATCACCCATTGCCGGTAACTGAGGGGTAAGAATGGAAGTGGCAGGGATAGATGGGGTCTATTGAATGTCATTTAAAAATAATTAAAATCAAAGTCTCTACATTAGTACACAGGAGGTTTAATATGTCCCTAATACACCCCTTCCATAGGGTCATATCTGCTAAACAGCCATTCCACAGGTGGAAGAATGTGTGCTAAACAGCTGTAATAAATGACTATCAGCTGGACAGCTATTGCTGCCCAATTTCTAATAACGTACACCCACAATGATCCCACCCATTGGGCATTGGGTGGTTTCTTTAATTTAAAGAATGAGAGGTGGATAGATTACCAATAGGTGGGGGCTCAGTATTGATAAATGGGGAAACCTAGTTTCCCATGGGCAACTGGTGGTGGCTCTGATTAAAAATCTATATTAAATATCTATTTAAATATATAATATTAAAAATTATGTCCATAGCCAACCCCCTATAAAATAAAATCTGTGCGGACTGAGCTTATAAAGAAAACCCTTTATAAGGTCTTTCCCATGTTAAGCAACTCAATCAAAGCAATCCGATTGGTTTGCTTGTAAGCGATCTGTTCACCCCCCACCAATTGCCCCAGTTGCAGGCAATGTTTGGTAGTTGCTGCTAGCAATTAGGCAGCAATAGCTGCACAGTCACTAACCTTTTATTATAGCTAGTAGCCACTGGATGCTAGCTGTTTAGAATACATGCCCCCACTCACAGCATGGTATAAAACAGATATAAAACATCCCTTGTATGAATTTGGGGTTCATATTGACCAAGAAAGGCAATTTTTAACAATTTAACCACTGGCTGTTAGTGCCACCATTGAGCAAATAGTTCACACTGAATCGCCAAGCAACCAAAGCCATTAGCCATATTAGTTGCTTCTGGATAAGGGCATGGGACAGCTCAGAATTAGTTGTTTGTTTTTTTTAAATTCCAAATAGCCAAATTGCAATTCCCACAAAACCAAATCTCCAAGTCAAATTGGTAGTGAACAAGAATATGATGGAGTATGTGTGTCTGAATGTGTCCTGCTATTTTCAGTTATATAACATTTGTATTAACTTGGAAGATCCATTTCTGTTTGTGTTGTGTTATCTTTTTTAAATGTATGATTTGTTGGTGTGCCATTCTAAATGGAATTTCCATTGCTCATGATGATGCTATTCATCTATGTACGACCTCATTGTGTCTGCTTTTCACTATACAAGGCCATAACATTTACTGGAGTAGCGAAAGAGTGGTTTGCTGCCACAATACTTTTTGGATAGTAACGGTGTATTCAATACAAGCTTACAAAAGGTCTGAAGTAGTTAAGCTCCTCATTCCATATTTAGAAATTACATTTCCTACTAAACATAAAAAAATAAAATAAACTTGAACTCCAACAAGAACATGATCCCAGCAGAAAAAATCAACCCATAAATATTCTTTACTAATGAAAAGAAGGAATAAAAAAAAAATCACAAATGTTTTTTATATATTTTGAAGACTCATTGAAAAGCTTGCATTACAAAAAAAATATATAGTACATGGGTGAGTCCAGCTAGGGGAGACAGTTACAAAACAAATGCATTACAAAAGAAAGGTAGTGTGCAGAACACACAACGTACCAAGTTAGCTGGGTGCATTTCACATCTAATCTAGATGATTATTCAACAGCTAACATTATTCAACAGCAATGTCCTTTTACATAAGTGTTTCTCTCTTTTTTTTATTACATACATGTTTCTTTTTTTTTTTACTGTGATATTTTTAGCATTTTGTTCATTACCAAAAGAGGACATATACATTTTTTTAATAAAAATCATTTGAAATTTACAAAAAGATATCTTAGACACTCTGTGATTACGCAGGGTCTCAAATGATCAAATTAAGTGGCATTACAAATTCCATGGTACATAATGCACTCTCATCTGTTCCATTTTTCTAATCCAGTTTGTCAAAGAGGGTGGTGCCGGACTCCGACAACGCACCATTATGACAGCTTTTGCTGCATTCAGAAGAAAGCACACAAGGGACTGTTTTTTGTTTGTTTTTTTAATTTAATTTAATGGGTTTGGTATTTTTGCACCCCATGAACAATCTGTGAGGATTCAGGAGTCCTACTGAGATGAACAATGAAAGGATTATTCACTAAAGAGAATCCAAAGTGAATTTCAAAATCTAGGCCAAAATAGCTGAATCAGAAATATTTTTCAAGTCAATTCTCTTTTCAGTTTGACCATTTTGGCCTTAAAGGGAACCTGTCATCACATCACAACTTTAGCTCTTTTGCTAGCAAATGTATAGATTGTAGAAAAGCCTATCTAAAAATAGCTTTTTCTCTCACCGGTCTCAATTGCTTGGCAGACACTTAATGCCAAGGACCTGAGGGACAGGGAGAGCAGAAGAAACCTTCCACCGGAGGTCCCTCTGATCTCCACCCATAGCAATCACCACATGCTAGCGCTGGCTAGGGAGTATAGGAAGAGAGTGACAGGACATCACACTGCTCTGATACCGGTACACTGATAATAAAGCCATTGTGTTGGCATCATGTTTTCCCTGCTTGAGAGAGAGTCCACAAGTATGGCATATTTGCACAGAATAGAGGAGAAGCAAAGGTGGATTTTAGGTGGGTGTTACAGAAGTGTAACACCCATCTCTTTTAAGAGATCATGGCTGGGGAGCAGAGAGCCAGGTGAGCAGTAAAGATTTCCTTTAAATTTGAAAAACACTTTGCATTCAATCTTAATTCCCTGTAATTTCTTACTTTAGTAAATTACTCTTAAAGAACCAGCTTGCTCCAGTACTTTATTGGTGATGAGTGTCCTATTTTAATTCCAATTTATAAATGTGTTGATGTGAAATAAAACCACCTTTCGAATCAAATTATTAGCACTTTAGAATTAAATTATGTCAGATAGCCAGGAGGATTTGCTTCCTCCTTCCACTAGCTCCTCTGCGCTGACGGAATTCACAGGCACACTGTACTTGAGTAGTGATGTCGCGAACCCGAAATTTTCGGTTCGCGAACGGCGAACGCGAACTTCCGCAAATGTTCGCGAACCGGCGAACCGCCCGAAACGCCATTGACTTCAATGGGGAGGCGAATTTTAAAACACACAGGGACTCTTTCTGGCCACAATAGGGATGGAAAAGTTGTTTCAAGGGGACTAACACCTGGACTGTGGCATGCCGGAGGGGGATCCATGGCAAAACTCCCATGGAAAATTACACAGTTGATACAGAGTCTGGTTTTAATCCATAAAGGGCAGAAATCACCTAACATTCCTAAATCACAATCAATATGGATTGACACCCGACATATGACATGTTGACACCTTGACATATGGATTGACACCTGTCCTCAGAGCCCCTGATGCACACGGACACAGAGCAGAATAGAGACTGGTACCCCTACATAGGGTCACTTGGCAGATATGGATTGACACCTGTCCTAAGGATCCCTGATACACACTGACACAGAGCAGAATAGGGACTGTTCCCCCTACATCGGGTCACTTGGCAGATATGGATTGACACCTTGTTACAAACTGCTATTTGTAACGGGCCCTTTAAATGGCAAATTGCCCTGTTTCCCTGGGTTGTGGAGAAGCCTCTTTGCCAGCCTCCTCCCGCATGACTATGGCCCCTGGGAGATTGTGAAAATGTATGCACTTTTATTTGGTGTGTATGGCCCTTTAAGACTGTCGGTGGGCATATTGGGGCTTATGGACTCTTTATGTGACTGGTGCTGGCCCTTTAAACACCTTTTTTGGGACATCAGGAAGATTGGGACACTGCCCCTTTAAGGCCGTGTCCCCAGACTTGTTGGGGACACGGCCCCTTTAAGACGGTGTCCCCTGTGTCCCCAGACCTGGTGCAAACCCTTTGTGCCTGCCTTGCTATTTCCCACTTGGTTCAGTAAATGGGAAATTATTTCAGCTGCAGAGACTAAGTCCCATTCGGCGATGGGACTTAGTCTTTTTTTCAGCCGTTTTTTTCAGCCTTATTTCAGCTGCAGAGACTAAGTCCCATTCGGCGATGGGACTTAGTCTTTTTTCAGCCGTTTTTTTCAGCCTTATTTCAGCTGCAGAGACTAAGTCCCATTCGGCGATGGGACTTAGTCTTTTTTTCAGCCGTTTTTTTCAGCCTTATTTCAGCTGCAGAGACTAAGTCCCATTCGGCGATGGGACTTAGTCTTTTTTTCAGCCGTTTCTTTCAGCCTTATTTCAGCTGCAGAGACCAAGTCCCATTCGGCGATGGGACTTAGTCTTTTTTTCAGCCGTTTTTTTCAGCCTTATTTCAGCTGCAGAGACTAAGTCCCATTCGGCGATGGGACTTAGTCTTTTTTCAGCCGGTTTTTTCAGCCTTATTTCAGCTGCAGAGACTAAGTCCCATTCGGCGATGGGACTTAGTAGTTTTTTCAGCCTGAAATAGACCGACCTCACAGCCCAAATCTATGGAACTGTTTTGGGCAGGAAAATGTGCTTGCAGTCGGTCATAAAGGGACCTACAGCTAACTTTTTAACCCCTGGATGGATTTGGCTGATTTTTTGGTTATGTTTATGTTTTAAGTGTGCTGATTCCAAATATGTAATTATGAAGATGGGATGTGTAGTTTTAAAGTTACAGGGTATGGCTAAAAACTGTATTTTTACTGCCTGTGTTTAATTATGTTAATCTCTTCCCAAACGTCATTTCGTTCAAAGTGGAGAGAATGTTAAAAAAATATATTTTTGTTCGGAGTGTGAGAAATGCTTTTCAGCCGCTTCTAATCTTAAGCATCATTTGAGGAGCCATACAGGAGAGAAACCTTATTTGTGGTGTGTTTAGTATTGTTCTGATCAGTTTAATACCTTCCGCGTCTCCTATCAGTGGACGTGTATATGGCAGCCATTTTAGGAACCGTACACCTGGGACCCGGGCAAGGTCACCTCGCTCAACAGGCGACAACATTTGTCCCTGGAAAACTATCCTGGACATTCTGTACAATTTGTATGGATATGGCAGTGATTTCTGTAACAGGGAGATGGAAGAAGATGCTTGGTCGGTCCTCTTAATTCAAATTTGGGGCACTGCGCGGTCAAGCTAATGTGCCACCAGATAGGAGTGGTGTGTTTAGTATTGGTCTGATCAGTGTAATACCTTCCACGTCTCCTATCAGTGGTCGTGTACACGGCATTGATTTTTGTAACAGGGAGATGGAAGAAGAGGCTTGGTCGGTCCTCTTAATTCAAATTTGGGGCACTGCGCGGTCAAGCTAATGTGCGAACAGATAGGAGTGGTGTGTTTAGTAATATTTTTATCAGTTTAATACCTTCCGCGTCTCCTATCAGTGGGCGTGTACACGGCATTGATTTTTGTAACAGGGAGATGGAAGAAGAGGCTTGGTCGGTCCTCTTACTGCAAATTTGGGGCACTGCGCGGTCAAGCTAACGTGACACCAGATAGGAGTGGAGTGTTTAGTACTATTTTTATCAGTTTAATACCTGTGTGAGAAATGCTTTTCAGCCGCTTCTAATCTTAAGCATCATTTGAGGAGCCATACAGGAGAGAAACCCTATTAGTGGTGTGTTTAGTATTGTTCTGATCAGTTTAATACCTTCC
>OW240917.1:101024986-101270398 GCA_933207985.1 Pelobates cultripes
GTCTCGTCTTTCCTCCAAGCTATACATGTACATATCTTCTAAATAGTGATACCCCCTTTTCATTTTGTGTTCCTTTAACTCTGCATGAAAGAGTGTAGTGGTGGATCTTGCTTTTCTTTGTATTTCTGTTTTTAACCAAGCTAGAGGTCAGCTATCACTGTAATTGGGTACCTATTTGGAAAAGTACAGACTATTATTATTTTATTTATATAGCGCTTCCGTAGCGCTGTACAATGGGTGGACAAACAGAGAGGTGGAGGGCCATGCACAATGAGCATACATTCTAGAGGGGGTGGGGTATAGTGACACAAAGGGTAAAAGTAGGGGTACGAAGTAGGTTTTAGAAAAGTATTAAATGATGGCTTAGTAGGTAATTGTTGACAGTTGCAGGAGAGGATTCATGGGGGTGAGGGCTAAAAACCTGCAGTTTAATTGATATGCTTTCTTGAGAAGTGTGTTTTCAATGATTTTTTGAATGAGTGGAGACTGGGTGAAAGTCTTATGGAGAAGGGAAGGGAGTTCCACAAAAAAGGTGCAGCCCTGGAGAAATCTTGGAGGTGAGCATTAGAGGTGGGATAGCGGAGAGAGGATATATGTAGGTCTTTGGCAGAGCGTAGGGGCCTCGATGGGACATACTTGTGTATTAGTGAGGATAGGTAAGTTGGAGCAGCATTATGTAGGGACTTGTAAGCAAGCACCAGAATTTTAAATTGAGCCCTATATTTAACTGGAAGCCAATGCAGGGACTGACAGAGCGGGGAGGCATGGGAGGTGCAAGCGGACAGGAAAATGAGCCTCACCACCTCATTGATTATAGATTACAGCGGTGCAGTCTGAGAACACATAGGACCACTGAGAAGGGTATTGCAGTAGTCAAGGCGAGAGAGAACAAGAGCATGGACCAGCACCTTAGCCACATCCGGGGTTAAATAGGTTTTTGAGATGGAAGCGACAGGATTTGGCGATTGATTGGACATGAGGGGTGAAGAAGAAGTTGGAGTCAAAAAACACCCAGGCAGCAAGCCTGCGAGGTAGAGGTGATGGTAGCGCTGTTGACTTGGAGGGAGACAGACACGGGAGTAATAACACTTGAGGGAGGAAAGACCAGAAGTTCTGTTTTGGACAGGCTGAGTTTAAGGAAGTGAGCAGCTATCCAGTTGGAAATCGCATTGAGGCAGTCAGAGACACAAGTCAAGATGGACAGAGAGAGATAAAGAGAGGACAGGTAGATTTGCGTGTCATCCGCATAAAAATGATAACGGAAGCCAAAGGAGCTGATGAGTTTACCAAGTGAGGCAGTATAGATAGAGAACAGTAGGGGACCAAGGACAGAACATTGGGGGAAGCCGACAGAGAGTGGTTGGAGGGAAGAGGCAGAGTCAGAAAAAGAAATACTGAAAGAGTGATGGGCGAGGTAGGAGGAGCACCAGGAGAGAGCAATATCCCATAGACCCCAATTACGGAGAATGCGAAGAAGCGGTTAATGATCAACAGTGTCAAAGGCAGCAGAAAGATCAAGGAGAATTAGGATAGAGAAATATGGCCGTGAGATTTAGCAGCAATTAAATCGTTGGATACTTTGGTCACAGCCATGTCGACAGAATGACCAGCGCAGAATCCAGACTGAAGGGGGTCAAGAAGAGAATTGGATTTGAGAAAGTCAGCCAGTCTGGTGTACACAACTCTTTCAAGGATCTTGAAGGCAAATGGCAGTAGCGAGATAGGGCGGTAGTTGGATGGGGAGTTGGGGTCAAGGCTGGGCTTTTTCAGAATCGGGTTTCAGTTGCATGTTTGAAAGGTGAGAGAAATGTGCCAGAGGAAAGGGAGATATTGAAAATTTTAGTGAGAGGAAGAGCAAGAGAGGAAGACAAAGTGCAGAAGAGATAAGAAGGAATAGGTGGTGGGGCGGGAGGACCGGAGCAGAGCAGAAACCTCTTGTGCTGTAGCAGGTGCAAATGAGCATAGGATGGCAGGGGGAGTGGGGTTGGGCAATGTATTGGTAGGGAGGGGGGGGGAATTAGCAATCTCTTCTCTGATTGTAGAGATCTTCTCAGTGAAGTTAGATGCAAAGTTTGTGGCGGACAAGGTGGTAGAAGGAGGGGGGAGTAAAACGGCAAAGAAGAGCATCAAAAGTGTGAAATACGTGTATGGGTTGATGGGACAGTGTACTTATGAGGGTGTTAAAGTAATTTACTTTTGCAGCGGAAAGAGCCAGGCTGTAGGAGCGCAGCATAAATTTATAGGGGAGGAAGTCAGATGCAAAGTGAGACCTTCTCCAGCAGCGTTCAGCAGTTCTAGAACATTTTTGTAGGTAACGGGTCAGCTTGGTGTGCCAGGGTTGTAATTGTGGGCACTTGCTGCATTTAATTGTATTAGGTGCCATGATGTTGAGTTGAGAGGAGAGAGTTGAGTTGTAGAGTGAGGATGCAGAGTTAGGGCAAGTTAGATTTGAGATGGGTAAAAGGAGAGTTTGGAGTTTGGTGGAGAAATGCTGGAGATCAAGGCAGTTGAGGTTTCTGTGAGATTGGAGAGTTGAGGGTGGTGAAATTTGGGTACGAGGAATGTTGATGTCAAATGTTAGCAGATGGTGGTCAGACAAAGGAAATGGAACAGTGGAGATATTAGAGTTGGTACAGAGATTGGTGAAGATGAGGTCAAGAGTGTTTCCTGCTGTATGAGTTGCTGAAGTAGACAACTGCGTGAGGCAGATAAACATATCTTCTATATAAAGTCCAACAATATTTGATACAAATGCTCAGTGGCTCAAATTATCCCAACTCTAAGGCAAGGATAATAGTGGGAAGCCAGACAAACGATTTTATGGACTATTAATACATTTTAACCATATAATCATTTAAGTATACAGTCACACGTTAGCTGCCTTATTTCTGTTAAAAATAGACAATGGATGTTTATAGCAATGATGTGTATATAGTAAGAAAATAATTAACACAAAGAAGCAGATTTAATTAAAAGATTCTCATGTCAGTGTCATCATATAATTCCTCGTTTCCTCCTCTATTTCAATATAGGATTACTTGTTTACTGTTGTGCTTTTGCACTTAGGTTTTTAGATATCTGATCGCACAGACAGATAGTCATGATTAGCAAATTAGTTCCCCTTTATAGACCAGCCTCTCTTTCCTCGGCTTCCTATAATACTGCTTGTTAGTTGGATGCTGGCTTGTTTACTTTGACATATGATCTTCGTTTCTTTTAGAAAAATCAGTTGACTTAAAGGAAGATAGTTTAAAATATGTTCAGAAAGAGTATGAGAAGAAAAAACATTTATTTGGAAGGATTCACAAAATACATTGCAAGAGTTGTGGCATTTTTACAAAAACGACAGTATGGTGCTTTTAAATGATGACTCAGAATTCCATGTCATTCATGGGGTTAGGCTGCAACCAACTATAGGGACAGGAATCTTTGGGAATCAGAGATGCTGGGAATCTTTTTGCCACGAATGAGTTTGTAGAATGTTTATGTTTCACTATTTAGCCATATATATCAAGCAAGTCAAGCCTCCTCCCTTGGCTTATAAATGAATAAATGACGAATGGGCACAAGCTCACATGCCATTGTTGTCTTTGTTTAAGCAGCCAGGGACACTTAATGGACCCCTCTTAGTAATATTAAGATCTTGGAGTAATCCAAAAGTATTTGTATGACATATTGCAGTGATGAATGGGTTTCCCTTCTTCCTGGTTCAGCATTGTAATGCAAGTAATGCATGATGACTGAGGGGATTACTCAGTTATTTTAATGGTTATTGTAACGGATCACCTAGTACCCCGACTGGGTACCTCCGTTGAAGGATGCTCCTAGGGCTTCCTGTAGACTCCAAGCACTGCAGGAGACACCACAACCACCGAACTGGAGAAGCATACGAATGCTCTCAAGCATATGAATGCTGCAAGCAGCTGAACAGGAAAAGCATACAATCATCTTACACTCCTGGCAATCAGCATACAATCCAATTCCCCCAATAACGAGACGACACTTCGTTTTGAGGTCAAGCAGAACATATACAGGCTATATGAAAAATAATTACTGTAGAATGTGTCCCCTGTTGTATAGTTTAAAACTACTGCATGATGTCTTTGTGCACCAAATACCGTCGAGATGGCACCGTGTAGAAAAGTCCAAACAGTGTCTGTGAGTTAAAATGGCCGCCATCCATTGTTCTCACCATGTGCTTCATCCATTGTTCTCACCATGTGCCTCTGATACATGAAATGGTGGCCACCCAGTAACTCCACAGTATGTCCCCAGATGGTTCTTAAAGGGCCAGCAGCACATAATAAAAATCTATTATGCCCAAATCAGTTCCTAGACGGGCAATACATCTCAGGGCCATAGTCGCAGGGCAGGAGGCTGGCAAACAGTCTTCTCCAATGCCCAGTGGCGAGGCTGGTTCTGCCACAGTTATGTTATAGTGTAGAAGTTAGTATGGTGGGCAAGACAGGCAGAGATGTTACCCAATGTGCATGATTTTTATTGTGCGTGTGTGCTTAGCTAATAAAAAAGTATTCATTCTGTCTTATAGCTTCATATATAGCTATTTTTATGGTCTGTGAGCATTACTTTAGAAAGCAGCAAGGTGTCTTTGCAGGCAACATTAAATAGGAAAATGTCCAATGAACTGCTTATAAGTGTTATTAATACTTTTATTTTTATGCTGACAGCACATATAAATCCCCTGCAAAGTTTCCCAATTAAAATCCATAACTTATAGAATTACTTGGAATTCATCCCATTCCAATATAGCATCACAGAAACATGTATTATATTTAGAGCATTATAAGTAGTTGCATTAAATGCTTCAATTTGCTTTTTAATTCAAAATGATGACAACTGCTTGTGTTCTTGGGTTGGAATAGGTTTTTACTGGTAATCCACTAGGGGGCAGTTTATATCTCATCTGGAAGGGGGGTCCTAATAGGTTTTCCATTTATCTGAACTTAATATTGTATTTTTATTTTCATACTTTTTCCACTACAGATTCATGGGTGCAGTTTGGTGAAATGTAATACTTGGGAAGATAGACTGTTCCAAATTGAGCTGCAGTTTATGCTACAGTTTAAAGAATTATAGATTCTGAATATCATCGGTAGGTTTAAAGTAGTAAGTACTAGTCATTATAGTTAAAACTAAAAACAAACACAGGAACATATATTTATTGTGGTTACGGATATTCCTGTTAGTGATGTTGCAAGATCTAAACCTCCTCTATCTTATATTACAGGGTTTTTGCATTGGCTTTTGTATGAATTACAGTATCTGACAAAAGTGAGTACACCCCTCACATTTTTGTAAATATTTTATTATATATTTTCATGTGGCAACACTGAAGAAATTACACTCTGCATTGTACATTGTAGCAGAGTGTCATTTCTTCAGTGTTGTCACATGAAAAGATAGAAGAAAATATTTACAAAAATGTGAGGGGTGTACTCACTTTTGTCAGATACTGTATATATATTTCCATATAACTGTTTGTTTCTACAAAAAGGCCAACAGCTTAGAAAACCTTTATTTTGTTTTTTTTAAATCAGTGCTTTAAATTAAAGGAACACGCCACACACTTAATGCACTTTAGCTTGCTGAAGTGCTTTATGTGTAGATAGTGGGTCCTCTTTATTTTGCAAAAAAAGTGCAGATGTTAGTAGAAATTTTTTTTTTTTATTAATGCAATGTTGTTACACCCCCTGGCTGTCAGACAACTGGTCATCTTACTTTCTGGTAGTTTAGCCTCACGAAGCAAGCAATTGCCCAAAGCACCTGCCTTGCAAAGACTTCTCAGCTGCTTTGGGAAGTCTGTGGCGGGGATAGGAGGGGGAAGTTTTTAAAGATGGCAGACAAGTGATATGTAGCTTTTGCAAGCTGTTTTAGATATACAGACAGTGAAAAAGTGCAATATTAAATAATGCATGTTTTCCTTGGTGGTATATCTACTAAACAGTGATTTTTGTTTTTATTTGGGCAGTACCGTATTATACCATGCCAGCTATCCTGAATATGGCAGGACAGTCCCAATGTTGAGTTCCTGTCTTACCATTTCAGGTTTGTTCCCTTGTATCCCATTTTTGCGGACACAAGGTAGCAATATCTGAAAGCATATTGCATCATTAGATGTGCTCTCACTCCAAGTGTACTAGAACCATGGAAAAAGTGGGTCTGCTCCTTTTGGGCATTGCAAGCAATGCAGGTTGCATAACTGGCTCTTTCTTTTATGGCTCGTTCACTTGTATGCCACTTTACAGGATGCCAGTGTTGGGGGTTATGTTCTATACAGGTTCGTTATTGTAGGACACAGTGAAATACTGCAGTAGCAGAAATTGTGTATTCATTCAATTTAGTATTTAATTGCATTACTTAATGAACTAATATAAAATAATATTATAAAACACACAACACGACTAATTGTAACCTAAAATGTGTGAGTGATCGCAGTGTTCATTTAATAACGCTAGACCCCTTGCTTTAATGTAAAAACTGTTTTATCAGAATAAAAACATCTTAATGTGATGTAATTATTTTGGGATTTGTAAAAACTCCACAAGTCCAAACAAGACCTGAATGTTTACACATATTTACCATTTTATCACATGGATGATGAAACCTGTAATTGTCTTAGGTGGAACAGACTATATATAAATAAATATCCAGCTAACACTAAGAGGCAAAAGAGATGATTTATAGATCTATATACATGGATATTTAATGTAATTTTAGAATTCATGAAAACTCACAATTTTCTAAACTTTGGCAAAGTCTGTTTTTACATACATTAGTCTCATTTTCATGTAAAAATACCAATTTTAAATTACTTACTAAAAAAAAGAAAACAGTATTTACTTTCATACTGCATTTATTTTCTATTTGATATATACAGGATAGTGTACACTAGAGAGATTAAGATAAACAGATAACAATAGTGTAAATGTAATCAACAAAATAAATATATTATATACTATAGAACACTATACCACAAAGCACTAAATGTTCAAGGAAAAACACAAGCTTAAGTTTGAAACATTATACAATTAGGAAGGGGATACATTCTCATTGTGTTCTTTGTATTTATTTGAAGCTTAGAGTATTTCCTGTGCAGTCAGACTCCACAGGGATTATGGTTGATTACAAAGAAGTGGTCATTATAGGATACTCAAAGCAAACGTAACAGTACTCTACAATCAGACCATAAGTTATGCTCTTATAATACTGTATCTCAAAAGCAATTCATTTAAGAAACAGTTTTGTGTTATATAGAACACTATTTCTTAGCAAAGCCTATCAAATCTTTAAAACGTTACTGGATTGTAGCAATTTAATTTTGGCTACAGTTCTACGTTTATACTGAATGCAAAAAGAATAAAAACGAGTGTCCTAAATCAACTTAAACATAACAACATGGAGATATGATAAACATGGCATTATGAAAAATATAATGTTAGTGCTGAATTTTCTGATCCTAGTTATACATAGTAATTTCCAGGGAACTGGATGAAGCATGTGTTGGAAGACAAAGTAAGCTGAAAGTAGTAATATAAAGTATGAGTCTCTCAAGGCATTAGAAGTTCTCCACCAGATGAAATACACTGAACAAAATTATAAACGCAACACTTTTGTTTTTGCCCCCATTTTTTATTGTTCACAAATCTATCTAAATCTGTATTAGTGAGCACTTCTCCTTTGCCGATATAATCCATCCACCTCACAGGTGTGGCATATCAAGATGCTGATTAGACAGCATGATTATTGCACAGGTGTGCCTTAGGCTGGCCACAATAAAAGGCCACTCTAAAATGTGCAGTTTTACTGTATTGGATGGGTCTGGGGGGGGGGTCCGAAAACCAGTCAGTATCTGGTGTTACCACCATTTGCCTCACGTAGTGCAACACACCCCCTTCGCGTAGAGTTGATCAGGTTGTTGATTGTGACCTTAGAAATGTTAGTCCACTCCTCTCCAATGGCAGTGCGAAGTTGCTGGATATTGGCAGGACCTGGAACACACTGTCGTATAGGCAAATCCAGAGTATCCCAAACATGTTCAATGGGTTACATGTCCGGTGAGTATGCTGGCCATGCAAGAACTGGGATGTTTTCACCTTTCAGGAATTGTGTACAGATCCTTGCAACATGGGGCCGTGCATTATTGTGCTGCAACATGAGGTGATGGTCGTGGATGCATGGCAGAACAATTGGCCTCAGGAACTCGTCACGGTATCTCTGTGCATTCAAAATGCTATCAATAAAATGCACCTGTGTTCGTTGTCCATAACATGCCTGCTTATACCATAACCCCACCACCACTATGGGCCACTCATGAACATTTAATTCACGGGCAACAGCTCTGGTGGACATTCCTACAGTCAGCATTCCAATTGCACACTACCTCAAAACTTGCGACATCTGTAGCATTGTGCTGTGTGATAAAACTGCGCATTTTAGAGTGGCCTTTTTTAATTCTTTATTTTCTGTTGTGCATGGTATAACAATAGGCTTACTCAGCCACGATAGCAGTCGTAAGAGGTAACAGGCATAACAATCAAAACATGGCATACGAATATACGGCACAATTTTTTAATTTTGTTGAGAGAAGAAGTAGACAGTGGATAGACATAGTAATTATCATGTGAGCTTTCCTGTCTTACATGCACATTTTTAAGGAGTTAATATAACAAGAGTCATCAATATCTGTTACTGTCATTTTAGGTCTTTATGGTGAGATAGCTTAAACATGTTACACCACGCTAAATGCAATAACACAGTTGGCCTTAATTGTGCATAAATGGGAAATCTGCCTTGTATATACGATCGACAGGTCTAATCTACAATATCACAGGTTAGCTATAGTTTTAAGTCTCATCATAAGTGTGAATCTGCGCTGGATCAGCATTTATGGGATACAGTCTAATTATAGTGATGCATGGCATGGGAGACTTTATGTAAAGCTAAGTTAGCATGAGAAGAATGTGAGAGTAGCCTTTTATTGTGGCCAGTTTAAAGCACACCTGTGCAATAATCATGCTGTCTAATCAGCATCTTGACATGCCACACCTGTGAGCCGGATGGATTATCTCCTCAAAGGAGAAGTGCTCACTAACACAGATTTAGACAGATTTGGGAACAATATTTCAGAGAAATAGGCCTTTTGTGTACATAGAAAAAGTCTTAGATCTTGGAGTTCATTTTATGAAAAATGGGGGGCAAACACAAAAGTATTGCATTTATAATTTTGTTCAGTGTAGTTAACAGTAACTAGTTTTAACAATTTGATATGGTCACTTGAATAGAATTGGCATGCCAATAACAAAATTCATTACCTGACTGACAGCAAATGGGCAGTCAGGTGATCATTTCGTAATAATGTTACCATATAATTTTTCATCTATAACTCCTTTTTGGGGGGTATGAAAAGGTACCTACCACGCTAGAACACAGTGGATACAAACCTGGATGTCATTGCAATGGATGAGGTAAAGCTTTTGGGATCCTTCCCTGCAAAGGTGTCAAAGGTCTCACTCTTCATGTTAAAGGGAAAAGATTAGAACAACTTTTTTTGGACCAAGCCGCACATCAGTGATGGAAAATGTCCAAGGCACACCACCATTTTTTTCTTATCTTCATCAGCATCTTATAAATGTGACATTTACTAGAAGTTTTACTAGAGAGCAATACATATTTCCAGCTAAATAAATTATAATTAATGTTGCTAAATATAGAACGTACATTTTCACATCTACATACAACCTGTTAAAATCCTGAAATAAATGTGTTAAAGGCACACTTTGAGGTGGCTAAGGTATACCAGTGTGCCACAGTACATTGGTTGAAAACTACAGCTTTGGGAAGTAGTCTTCTCTGTTGATATACCCAGCATCATCTGCCCTTTATACAAAAGTACATAATTAGTACATAATGAAAAACACCTACATATAATAAATTAATCTGAGTTTGCCTATTCAACTTGATGCAACCTGCTTTTCATGTATCTTTCATCTCATCTACCCACCTGGACATATTCGCATGCATCCTTTTTGGCTTTACCTTATTGTCCAAGTCATTATTACATCTAATCTACTTCACACAGAATGGATAACAGGCCCCTCTAACTCCACTCTACTTTAATGTCCCCTCAGCTCTTATGTCAAATAGTTCAGATTTCAATAACGGTCATATCAAGAATCTTCTATATGTGATCACAATAATCAAAGTCAGTTCAGTGGAGGCTTGTTAATAGGGGGCCTTGGGGCAGAACCCCACCAGTTTTTATGTGAGAAAACATTTATTTGCAATAGTTTCAAAACACTAAGATCATTTTCTCAGGGGGTAGGTATGTAATTGAAAATATATGGGGGGAAAAGTAGGTTAACATACTCTAGCCATTGCCTGTGTGTGTGTCAGAAGTTTCCTTGAGAGCATCTGGGCATGTCACAAAAACTGGACAGATTTGAAATATGTCCAGTTTAAACAGGTTTTGCACAAGCCTAGTCTTCTTTAAGAAGGAATTTCAGTTGCCATTCGGGAAACAGAGCCAGCTGCACATCAATGTGTGCTATTGGCTTCATCATTGGTTCATAGCACCAAGGGGTTATGTTACAGTGCCTACAGGAGAGAGAAGCAAGAAGCCATCAATGAAGTAATAGAGGGAGAACACAACAGCTTCTGGTCCCTGCCATATGTAATTTTAAAATATAATTATATACAATATATATATTTTACCCAGTGAAGCAGAGAGAAGACAAGGGAGTGTAAATTGCATCAGAACATTTCTAAAAACACTGTCTGTAGCTGAGAACTGAAACACATGCTGTGGCGAGCTACAAAGTTATGATGCTCCATACTATTTTGAATATTTTTATTGTTAGCATGTCATATACTTATACATCAAACATATTTACGTTAAAGCATGTAGCCGCCTACGCAGAGGCACGGATATCTGTATACGAAAACAAATGCGGATGGTCGCTTGCGCAGAGGCGGGTAGATCAAATCATTGAAACGTGCATTAACGTTGCGAGGATTCATATGTCTAGGTTTAAAACAAACTTGTGATAGTGGCATTCTGATGTTGTGTTCATAACAATATGAAAGGTATTTAATTGTATGTGTCTGGATACTTGCTCAGTCACGGTGGCTGATGCTGAATTACTCAACGTGAACATAGATCGTGCGTCGATCTGCATGTAACAAATAAGATGATGAAATAAATCTTTGCTGAAGTAAGCATGCTGTTGTATTAACAGGTCTAGCTTACTTAGGACAAATAACAGTTTAGGCCTATCCTTACCGGAGCCTCATAGAAATACAGTGTTGCAATAAGGGGGTAATTAAGTGCAGTGATGTTTGGTATAGCTACCTGAGGGAATACAAAATGAAATGAATTAGATCTCAGCCGAGGTTATTGTGCTGTTGTATTAACACGTCAAACTTAAGTAAGGCAAACAACAGTTTAGGTCGATCCCTAACAGGCCCAAAAAAGGTGTGCAGTGTTGCAGTAAAGGGGCTTATAGAGGCATTGATGTTTTGTAAGGTTATCTGAGAGTATAATGAAAAAGCAAGGCCTTCCATATTGCTTACAGCCATTCCGGGTGAGGTAGTGTGTGCAATAATTTGTGACCTTAAACTTAAACTCATATGAGCACCGCTGCATGAACAGCGTCTACACGACTAATATAATATATTAAGCAGGCAACATAATGCTATTATAGGTCATATCTGTTTGTCCTAAATCAGCACCTAGCGAATTCTGATACAGGCATGCAACAATAATGAGTGTGTAAAAAGTAAAAAATGAAAAAAAAACAAAAAACAAAACACAACAACAAGAACTGTAACAATATGCAAGACTGGTGAGAACTTGAGAGGAGGCTATATGGCAGTCTGAGGGGGGCCCAACATGTCTCCGCTACGGTGCAGACCTCCGGTCACCGAGCCTCCGTCCGTTCACCCCACATCGCCCCCGCCCACCGGCCGGTCCTCCTCGGTGCCGTGGGCACTCCGGGGCAGAGATTTTACACTGGACCCCACCACAAAGTCCGTAGCTCTCCCGCCCCCTGCACCTCCCCAGCACCTCTTTGTTTCCTCTGGAGCAAGTACTCCCGTGTCTCTCCCAATGCCGGCCTCACACTTAAAGCTGGTACTCAGCCTCCTCGGCCACCGGTCCGCCTGCAGAGCAGCGCACTCCCGCCTCACAGGGCTCACGGCAGCAGGGACATGGTTCTCTGGGGACCTCCCATACCCAGAGACTGGGGTACTCGCTAGTCAGGTCGGCGTGCGGGCGATGCGCAGGTCCCGCCCAGCGCTCGGCGTCGCCCTGGGCCCGCATGAGCCGTCCATGCCAGTCCCCCATGTTAAATTATACCGTGTTCCTCCGAGTATGTTAAGCTGTGTTGGAGCAGTTCCATCACATGTCCGCTCCTGAGCTGTCTCGCCAAGGCTGATGGAGGGCCGTTGTTCATGCAGTGAGCAGCCTCCACTTATTCGGGGTCTGTGTGCTTCCTTCCTCGGGCTCTCCCTCCGTGTAATTGACAATTGCTGCTGGCTTGCTGCTTCACATATAGCTTTTGCCAGTGTAGGCGGGCTTCACACACCCCACGCAGGAACTCCCGCCGTGGCATGGGTCACCGCCATGTGGCCGGGATAACCCCCACCGGCCGGGGGTGCAGAAGGGACCATCCGTGCGGCTTCTCTCCCGCTTATGTGTTTCGGGTCCGCGGCTCTCTGTGGTTTCAAGCCGCGTGTTGTGACCGCGGTCAGGTGCTCTGCCGCGTGTAGGCCGGGCTCGCCCTCCATTGCCCATCTGGCTTGTGTTGTGCCTTGTGCCGGCGTCTACGATGCACTGGGGCTGCTCCCTGTTAATTATTGTCGGGTTATCCGACTTCTTAGCGGTCTGGGGCGGCTTTTTGTGCCTTTTTGCTCCGGTAATGCTGGAGCCCCTGCATAATGCGTCCGGTCGGCCCGGCGGCCCGGCCCCGCCCCCGATGCTCCATACTGAAGGGCTGAGACTTTGACTCAGATTCTTATTTTAATCTGTTTAACCCCTTAAGGACACATGACATGTGTGACGTCATTATTCCCTTTTATTCCAGAAGTTTGGTCCTTACGGGGTTAAATATGTAATGATTGTTGCTTCTGTTAAAGGGTCCCTATAGGCACACAAACCACTTCATCTCATTCAGAGAAACTGCAATGTTTCTAGTGCCTGTCTTCCTAGGAGTTTAACTCCGTGAGATGACAAAGGTTGTTTTTTAACCATTTATTCACCAAGGAGACGGGACCTTTAGTTAATTGCACAGGGACACTATAGCATTAGGAATACAAAACTGTATTCCTAATGCTATAGTGTTCTGTTTACCATATCAGCTACTTCTTACTACTGCAGATTGGTTATATTGACGGCTGCAAAGGTAATAAAGAGTCTGCAATGGTAATAAAGAACAGTATTTGGCTGTATTAACCCTGTGCACACAGTGTAGCTAAAATGTTTCACAACAGTAGCACCAGTCAATAGAAAGCTGTAGTAGACATAGCAGGAGCACTATTGAAGACGGAGATCTAGAGACGCGGCTAGAGAGCTAGAATTAGACAGAGATACTGGACCATTATACAGAAATATAGTACTGTGTGGGTTTCTGTATTGCAGATCTGTGTAACCAATCACAGTCACCCTGGCTGTGTGGGATAGTTATGGATATCTCTATATTTTACTCAGCTCTGCCTGTTGTAGTCTCCAGTTCTTTGCATTTAAAGGATATCTTTGTGTTGTGCCAAGTTCTGCATATTATATTGGTATCTATTATGCTCAGCTCTGTGCACTGTTGGTGTGACAAACGCCGCTTTCCACAGACATTTGCCACAGACTCCTGGATGAGTGTGGAAACTGGCCTCCTGCCCACTGACTATAGGCCAGGTCAGCGACTGTAAAGACCCATATTTTATTCCCCCTGGTTCGGCACTTTCCATTCATGTGCATAGAACAGAATGCTTGCTCCCTGGCAGCCGTTTTCATTGACCAAAACCGCAAATAGACTTCAGGGGACTTAGCCGCGAATGCCCTGGAACTATTTTTGGCATGAAGACTTTGCAGTTCCTGATCGGCCCTAAGTGGCACTTAGCCGCGAATCTATGTAACTATTTTCAGCATGAAGACTTCGGGGTTCCCGGTCGGTCCCCAGCGGCACTTAGCCGCAATTCTATGTACTATTTTCGGAATGGGACCATGTGTGCGGTTGGTCACTTACTCTCTGCAGTGTCACTTACACACTCTCACTAACACACACACACACACAGTCACTTGAACACTCAGGAACACACACACAGTGTCACTTGCACACTCTGACCAACACATAAACTGTCACTTTCACACTCTCACTAATACACAGTGTCACTTGCACACTGTCACTGACACACACACTGTCAATTACACACGCTCACCAACACAGTGTAACTTACACACTTTCACTAACACACAAGCTCACACCACTTTGCATAAAGTCACAGTTTATTTACACACAGAAATACAGCAATTTAACACACACACCAATTTACAACCATTCATACAATAAACAATCCCCTTAAGCCTACCTGGGTGCTTTGAAGAGGAGAGGGGTCCAGCCTGCAGGAAGTTGTTCTTCTTTCTCCTGGGGGAGCAGGAGAGCCGTGCACTATGTGCACCAGCTGCTTCCTGTTCCCCTCAGAGAGCTTCCGATGTTCACATTCAGGGGGCCTCTGGGATACTAAGTCATGTCCCAGCTTCCCTTACCTGCAGGAAGCAGTGTGCTCTGCTCGGGTGCTGGGGTTACAGTAAACCCGCTCCCTGTGCAGGCAAATGGCGGAGAGGAGCCCAGCAGCTGAATGGCTGCGCTGGTAGGTGGCTAAGGAGCTGCTCACCCAGCGTTACAGCCTCAGAGGGCAGCCCACCAGGAAATTTACCGGTGGGCTCCCCTGCAGGTCAGCTCCGCAGGCGAATTGCTTATTTGCCTTATGGTAGTGCAGGCCCTGTCCTTACTGCCCTGGGTTCTTTGCATTGTATATGCATTACCTGGCTCTGTGTACGGTATGTGTAAATCTGTATTGTTCTGTTTATTGTATATCTGCATTGTTCCTAGTTTTCATTATTGTATGGCTATCTCTATGTTTTAATTTGCCTTGATTTTTGTATGCGTAACTCTGTATTGAGAAGAAACTGCCATTTGGTGGTAAGAACATGAGGTTAAGTGGACAGGTCTAAAGATTGTGTCTACATAGTTAAAGGTCAGCGCCAAATAGTGTGGTGAGAAGTCTGTTGCCCTGCCATCTTAAAGCTACCACTGGTCAGTTCTATATATTGATCCTTTATTACTTAATGGTAACCCAAGGTGGACTCTCTGGTTTTTATTGGTTGAAAACCGCCACAATACTTGTCTGCTCATATCCAACAGGTCTAACCTTGGACTTGTTTCCCTAACTAGAGAAGTTAGATAATGCACAAAGTTGGATGTTTTTTATTGCATTCATAATCACACTTCTCATGCTCTGCAGTAACAATAATTCACCAGTTTCATTGTCCAATAATTTGTTTACATTTGTAATCATAAAATTGTTCACAGTAGTAACTATTAAAGCATCCCTGTTACTTCCTATTTATTTGCCCTTTATTTCTTCTATACAATGTATTCAAAAATCTAAAATGGGTGATTATGCAAAACTAAATTTATCAAGGACACCTCTACTGTTGTGAAATCACATTTAAAGAGCTCCTGCCATGGTACCAAGAAGCTTACTAAGGGGGGCAGAGCGCCCTGGGTGACTGCAGGGAGGGGGTGTACAACTGGTCAGGTCACTGTGGTGAGTAGAGGAGATTGGATTTGTTTGTATTATGCTTTAAAGGACCGCTATAGGCACCCAGACCGATTCAGCTCAATAAAGTGGTCTGGGTGCCAGGTCCCTCTACTTTTAACCCTGTAGCTGAAAACATAGTGCTATGTTTCACTGAGGGTTAATACAGCCTCTAGTGGCTGTCTCACTGACCAAAGAAAGGTTGAAGCAAACAGCCCCATTAACATTGTGGGAGGCACCAATCAGTGCAATATTTCTTCTATATACTGTAGGCAAATATACAGCAATTGCAGCTTTTTTTTATTTTTTATTTTTTTTAAACTGTATTACACTATTGTAGTATCTTAATCACTTTTTAGGTGAAAGCCCCAATTTTTCTTACATAAATGTATCCGTATGCAGTTTCCTTTGCCTACTTTGGGGTGCCAAAAGGAGAATCCATTCCATGGGTGCTAAATACCATATGTATACCTCTGCATGACGTACACCCCTTTTTATGAAAGAAATGAAAGTACAGCAGAATTCATGTATACAGAATACTAACAAATATATAGCTTTTATAGGGGCTATATTAAATATGCTTAGAGTCCGTATAGAAAAAATTGAGAGGAGTGGAAAGTAAAGATTTTTTTGCACTGTTACAGTATCTCCTGCCCCCATTACTATTTAAAATTGCTGAGGTGGTCAGGGTGGTTGGACAAAACCCTTTACGGAACTAAGGTTTGGTTTTTGCTATTTCTTTTAGTTGTATTCCAAAATAAAATATTTCTCAGATATGGTGAACAAGACTGATGTGTGGAACAGGTTATGCTATTTAAAGGACCACTATAGTGCCAGGAAAACAAATTTGTTTTCCTGGCATTATAGTGTTATTAGGTCCCACCCTCGTGGCCCCCCTCCCGCCGGGCTCTAGGGGGAGGAAGGGGTTAAACGCTTACCTTTCTCCAGCGCCGGACTCCCTCAACGCTGTGGACTCTCCTCCTTCTTCTGCCGAATGCGCATGCGCGGCAAGAGCCACACACGCATTCAGTCAGTTCATAGGAAAGCATTATCAAATGCTTTCCTATGGACGCTGGTGTCTTCTCACTGAAAATCACAGAGAGAAGCGCCTCTAGCGGCTGTCAATAAGACAGCCACTAGTGGCTGGATTAGCCCATTATGTAAACATAGCAGTTTCTTTGAAACTGCTATGTTTACAGCAGGCAGGGTTAACCCTAGATGGACCTGGCACCCAGACCACTTCATTAAGCTGAAGTGGTCTGGGTGCCTATAGTGGTCATTTAAGCAGAACATCTCCTGTATTAGTTGCAAGTTGTGAGAACAGCAAATAAAATTATTGCTCATTAACAGTTAATACTTACAGTATTAAAAGTATCTGGACTAAGCTATATGGACACTCTAGGATGGAAGAGGCCTTATCTTTAATGTATTATATAGATTATGCATTATCCCCACCACCACCCCCACAACCACAACATCTAATGAGTGGAACAACAAAATGTGTGGATTGTAGCCATACCACAACCACTTTATTGACCTATAATTCTTTAGTGAATAGGGCAATTCTAAGCATACTGCCGAGCCACTGACCACACATGCATACAGTCATGGCTTTGGCTCTAAATGCCATACAAGTGAGGAATGGGCATGCACTGTACATCACAGTGTGCACAGGCCTGGTCACCGGCTGACAGAATTTGGCTGGTAAAACAGGAAATCATTTGAGGACACAAGGCTTTTTGGGGAAGTTATGTACGTGGATACGGTGACACCCTTGAAATATGTATCTGTTGCTATGGTGCCTAAAGCATCTCTTTTAAAGCATATGTATTCATTTGTAATTTATTTTGCAAAAAACATTTACTGCTATGTATCTAAAAATCAATTACTGCAACTGTAATAACAGATAACATTCATCAATTCATTCTCTTGTGTAGATTTATATTTAGATGTATCCTTCATTGATTTGTTGTAATGCCTTCACTGACAGTGACTTGCAAACAAGACAAATCTAAATGTATTTTTGCCTATCAAGCACTTTACAATAAATATATTTTTCTAAAGAAATAATTAGGAATATGGAAAGGGATAAAGATTTAAATATAAATAAACACATGTAATTCCTCACAAAAAAAAACAAAAACAAAACACAAACCTTTTGTTATTCAAAATGGCACAGAAATTACAGACGTGACTGTGCCTCTTTAAGTAAAGAGTATGCTACATTTTTAATTTACTCAAATGTTTTTTTTTTCCATTAATGCAATGTAATTGTCTTAAAAGCTTTGCGAAGAAGATAACTAATTTAAACTAGGTATTGTTTTGGCGTCTTGTAATTTTGGCAGGAGGTGTCTATCTCGTCTCATCCGCTGTACACACATGTACCTGTGAAGAGGTTGTCTGTGGAAATCCAAATGAGTACACCCTTGACTATACTTTCAAACAATTTCTTATTTTGCTATAGAACACACTTTTTTATATATAACATAGGAATTTAGTTATAACCGCAAATTACAGTGAACAATTACAGTGTAAATCAAATTGTTGGGAATAGTATCTACTTTGGGAAAATTGCTATAGTCAAAGCTTGCCCATTTAACCCAAATGTTGTAATTTGGTTATCAATTCTCAACAACTGATTGTTTAGTTAATAAGCCCCTGATTGACCACAATCAACCTGAAAAGCAAGTCACATAGAATGGAAATAGCTGGGCAAGAAGGTACTTGTCTGTATTGCCTAGAAGCCAGACAGTCACCATCCAAATATTCTAGCCTGCAGCAGCTCTGGTTAGGTCAGTATAGGATCATAGCTGTGAGATGACAATCTACCTTCCCATTATCACATTTCTGGGAGGGAGGATAAAGACACAATCAACTTTTAAAATGTATCCTGAAACAAAAGAGCACATTTATAATATTAGAACAATCTGCTCAGAGTTTCTTTAGAGTCCATGCTTACTCTAGAATTCGAGCACTCACTTAACACTGACAAATATCTCCTACACCTCATTAATGAATCACAGGTTATGTTTCCGAAAGAAAAGTGAACATAACCCAGACCAAGGCGTAGCTTTGGGTTTGACAAAAGTACATTCTCTTCCAAAAGTCATTTGCCCTGCTTCTTTGAGTCAGGTATAAGCACTGATTAAATGTTTAAAGAAAAATATTCTACAAAACTTTCCAACAAATCGCATAATCGAAATCGGTGCAGCAAAACTGACTCCACTTTTGAAACAGGTCATTATATTTAAAAATCAAACCTAATATTGGATTAAGTACAAGCAAAAATAATAAGTAATCACCTTTCTAGCAATTAGATAGCTCCGTTACTTAAAGCTCCAGCATATATGGGGTGCTCTTATGATCAAACTTTAGGATTGACATTTTAACTCCCAGCTGTGTTGTTGCAACTTCCAGCTTTCAAGGTTGATAAAATGAGCACTTTTAATGTGGGAACGTTTTCACAGTTAAAGGGGAATTGTCAATTCTCTAAAAAGATACACTATTGAATAAAACATTGAAAATGAGCTGTAACTTGTGTTAACCTTTTTTTCATGAGATGTTCTGTGTTCTTTTATGTTTAAGATTCCAAATTACATAATAATGCAGTTCAGACAGGGAAAACATTGCAAATGACAAGAAGCATCAGAAATATTGTGTTACTTCTCTTCTCTGTATCCTTCCTCTATGCATTCTGCCAGCTGCAAAGGACAGAGTTGATATCAACGACGGACAGGGAGCTAAGATGAGGTTCCCAGTTGCAGGATGAAGAGGTGGGAATTTCTACAATTATTTTATTTTTCACACCTCACAAATGCACATTTGTTATAGGGATAAGCAAACAAAAGCTTTAAAATCCTGGGCAGTGATAGTTCCCCTTTAATCATCTGTTATTTCCGAGAGCATGCTACATGTGAGGGTTTTTTTTACATTGAACTCCGGACTGTAGCAAACTGAAAAAATGAATAGAAAACCGATGCTAAAATTGCCAAATTGTCACTGTAGGGGAGCTAGATTTTCTTAATCTTATATAGCTCATAATTATATGAATAAACCTCTGTGTGTTCTGACCACCCATGGGAATTTAAAGGCACACTGCAGGCACTTTAACAACTTCATCGCATTTAAGTTGTTATAGTGCCTGCAGTACTGCCTCCCTCACTGTCCTAGCACCACAAAACCCAATATTACCCTGTGGGTAGGAGAGCCGAGAATCTTACTTCCCAACTCTAATACTGTAACATACCTAAATTTCATGAGCGGAGGCAGAGGGCCATTTTGGTCAGCCATAGAAAATCATTGAATCTGATGATTCTCTTTGGAAGAATCGTAGGCTCATCGATGTGAGCACAGCGCATGTACCTATACTCCCCATTGTTTCTCTATGAGGATCATTGCATTGGCCCCTCATCTCGTAGGCATACCTCCAGAATTACACAACCCAAGGAGGTGTTTGCAGCAGTGCCGAGGGAGACTCAGTGCTGGAGAAAAGCTAAGTAATTTGTTTTTTCATTTTTTCATTTTACATGGGGAGGACCTACAGCATCAGGGCTGTAGCGTTAGAAATACTGATTTGTTGGGCTACGTGAAATAAACATTATTATTTTTTTTAAAAGCAGGCTGTAGTCAAATTGTTGATGTGTGTATTTGCAATCTCATCTAGTGTGACTCTGTAATCTATTTATACTGGGACCACTAGCCGTGGTTGCCCTATAAAATCAGAACAAGTAGATTAGCATTGGTCATTGTTCAATTAAATGTTCCTAGGATCACCAGAGTGCTCTCATAATAAGTTTGAAAGATAGCTAATTAAAGTGTGTGTGTGTAAAGTGTTGTGTAAGCAAGGATCTAAGTAAGAATAATGATGTCCTAGTTGACACATCACTTGTGAGTAATGTTATCATCTCTTCTGCAATATATGTAGTTAGATAAAAAAAAAGTTTAAAGAGGCTTTTAGAACTGGGTTACGCTACAAGAATTTCTGAGCGTTGATTCTAATTTAATGTTCTAATTTAATGTTCTGAATAATACCACTTAAACATAATTCAGCAATAATTTTGAAATATGGAACCCTTTTACTGCACAGAAAAGAAGAACCTCTGTTGACAGATCCTTAGGCACAACATCTAAAATAGAAATCAAACACTGCAAATGAAACTGCATGTCAACACATGTTATATTTTGCCCAGAAAAATAATCAATCCTTATGTGGCAGCAGCATCTGAAATTAAAGGGACACTCCACACCCCCGAAGCATGTTTAGCTTGCTGTAGATTTCAATAGAAATTGGCACTTTTATAAATTAACTTTTTATTTCCACCCCCCTAACCCTGGAGATGAAAATAATCTCTGTTGTGCAGTACACCAGTGTTTTAATTGCTGGGTATATATGCCTCTAGCCGCTGTGACTCAGACAGCCACTAGAAGCACTTCTGTTCAAATAGAGTAATACAGCTAATTCTGTTTCAGAGAGAACATCTGAATGGCACAGCATGGTATTTTGCCGTGCATGCGCAGTAGCCTTCCAGTACTTTCCTATAGTAAAGCATCGGATGGATTGAGATAATTGATCTCCACGTTTTCACGCAACGAGGCAGGGCCAGCCAAGAAACCAGCGCAGCGAGAGGGAGAAAAGGGTTTTTTTTTTCTTCCTCCCTGTAGGTAGAGGCCAGACACCTAAACAGCCACCTATAACGTTAGGAATACACATTTGTATTCCTACTGCTATGATGTTCCTTTAATATTCCAAAGAACACCCTGGATTTCCAAAACAGACATTTTTCATTATTATTATTTTTAACCATATATATTTCTCATGCTGCTGACACAAATGTGTTTGCCCAGCAGTATGCAAAAATCCTGATACTCACAGCAATAAATCAATTATTTAGTCAATCAATCATTTGTTTGTAATAAATACCAGTTGAGATAAATGAATTGATTTTTCTGTGAGTATATGGATTGCATATACAACTAAGAAAGCACTTTATAAATGCTGGTCAGCAGCTTGTTAAACATGCATACAAATGGGCATTTTGGTAATCCAATGGACATCTTGTCTGCATGCAAACTACAAGGAATATTTTGTTCGTCCTGCTATGTAGTGTTATGTTTCCCACCTCAATCCTTCAGAATGAATACAGAATTTCTGTTTATTTTAACGCATATAATAATTCTGCTGAAATAATTTATTGTCATGTTAGTCATTGTTCTTTTCTAACACTTGCATTTTTTTTATGAATGTGAAGCATAACACATCACAAATAAGAGAGAGAATACCTTTTATCTTACCAAAGGTGGCTTTTTATCAAAGGTGATTGCTCCAGCGTAATACATTTGTATTTAGACAAGAGGTAGCGTAAACTATTGTTGGTGATTCATGATGGCTACCTTTATGACTGTATAATATAAGCTTAGCAATTGTATGTTACAATTCTTATCTAGAATTCCCATCCAAACTTTTTGTGCAACATAATACAAGGAGCCCACCCACAACAGATAGTTTCTTTATGTCTTAGAAAGTCTCAAAAAGGCCATTTTCTGCCTAGGTGTTACATTCTCACAATTCTATTTAAGGCAGCATTTACATATATATAGAGTTCCCTAAGTCCAACCCTTTTATTGCCAAGTGATGAATTTGCCTTTTTTTTTTTTTTTTGGTGTTATTTGGTAAAACAAGTATGGTAACTTGAATATGATTTAGCTTCAGATTAACTATATTACCAGATAGTTTTATTATAAGTTTACACATTTTCCATTGTAAGACTTAGCACAATGCTCTTATCATAGTTAATAATATCATATCCTATAGACCGTTTATAAACAGCACTGACAAAATATGACTAGCTAGCATGTACACAGATTTTACCCACTTACAGTATAGCCTCTGGATGTTGTGGACATTTATATATGCCTTTGGCCTAAAGGAAAACGCCAAAAAGTTTATCTTGCCATGTGCGACGTATGAAAAAAAACATTAGTGTATGTGCACACATACCTGTTTTATTTGCTATTCTCTATTTATACTATATAAGATTGCGAAGAGCCCACTGAATGGACTTACTTTCTCATAATGCAGATCAGTGACCTCTTCATAAAGCAGGTCAATGCTCTCTTCATAAATTTGATTGACACAAACCGCTCATTCAATAACTTTATTTTACAGTACAGTACAGCAAGCTGTGCCAATTAGCACAGTATTTTACCTATAGAGTGTATTGGTAGATGTTTCTTTAATTAATACATTTGCAGATGTTATACAGTTTCAGTTTAGAAGCAAGAGGAAGCCCCACAGAGTTACCAGGTGAGCAGTTAGAGGTGCTGACAAGAGCTGAAGCTCCAAGTGGGGTCCTGAAAAGCCCTGGGTCAAATTTTGGCACCATTTAATTTTTAGATCCAAATCCCGGTGTAACAATGAAATAAAACCTCAATGAAATAATGCGCGACAGTGCCACTTTGTTGCACTATATTTGAGTTAACTATACAGTACTGTGTGGTGGTGTTCTGTGGGTTTAGGATTTGAATGCAGTGTGATGAAGGGTTAATACCACACGTGTGGAGTATATAAATATAGTTTCATGAAATACTCCAAATGTTGTCACAATGTAATTTATGTAACATATGGTATTAGGACTTACTGGTTATTAAGCTCCTCGTAAAACCCGCCCTACATAATACCATATGTGGGAAGGGCTATAAAATGTATCCTTTTTGTGTAGTTTTTTCCCACATAACAATGGCTATGGACAGCAACCTCTCTGATATGACCCAGAATGCATTAGAGGGAATTTGAGCTAAGACAAGAAACCTCTAGTTTAGATTGTAAGCTCGTTTGAGCATGGTCCTCATCTACCTATTGTTTCTGTATAATTTTGTAAATGTCACATATTTTGTTAAATGTCCCTCCTATAACATTGTAAAGGGCTGTGTAATAAGTTGTTGCTATATAAATGCCACTACTACTACTACTAATAACAACAAGTACGACGGACACAGTTTTTGATATGAATTATAGTAACTGTTTTCACAGTTCTGAAACTGGACATCAGTAAAGACTATATTACAGTTTGAGGGGTTTTTTTTCTCGTTTTAACTTATGCCTGCAAATATATACATCAGTGAGCAGTTAAACTACTACAATGTGCAGATGAAATTATTCGATTTTTTTTGTAAATTAAAATTGAATGCTATCATGTTACGCATGACAGAGTATTTTTAATTGCTTCTGCTAAATAATTGTTTCTTAACAAAACCTTATAAAAAAAATATCTAGTCATTGTGAGGGCTACAATGCCCCCCTACGCTATAAAAGCCTATTGTACATTTCTTTGGAATGTGTTTAATGTTAATAAACAACCCAATAATCCTTCAAACAAACAAAGCTTTATTTTACTTTGTATGTATACAGAATGGTGCAAAAACATGGGTTTAGATATTGTAACTACCCTTTGTATAACACCACTTATGAAATGGAGTATATATTCATCAATTAAATCTCATCTGTTTCATCTACAAACAATCCAATGAGTAACAAACAATGCATTGACTTGCTTATTCCATACATATCATCAGATAGGATTCAGAGTCCTGAAAGGATTACATACAGTATAAGGCTTTGTGATCTTTTGGTATCTGACTTGTAGGTACACTTAATTGTTTACAAAACAGACTAATAATATTTTCCATATGCAAACAAAGTAATCATGGTGGGGGATATAATGAATCCTTACAGTAAAGAAGAGTTGTAAATTAGTACTTAAAAATGTAGGTTGTTAGATAAGACCCAGTTGGTCATTAAGGTCTTTGCTTGATGACATCTCATTAACACAGCATAGGGTACTAGATAAGATATCAAATCTGACATCTTGCAAACAGACCATCAATTAAAAGTGGGAGAGGAAGCATTGAGTAAGCTAGTCTACAAAATGTTTTTTTTTATGTGCCCTAAGACAGTAATGGCAAAAAGGGTCACCTTCCTTCTTTGTATATTACAACTGTGTTTTGAGCCTCCGTGATTATGTTTATTTTGCGCACATTCTGGCTCACTTTCTACACCAGAATAAAAGTAATATATGAGAACACCAGGCAACAGAATAACTGAGAGAAACCGCTCACGTGCATTACATTAGCATTATAGAGCAGACATGTAAAATATATATTTCAGGCTCACATCCGTAACAATACAATAAAGGCACTAAAACAACTTTAGCTTTTTGAAGCAGTTTTGGTGTATAGACCATGCCCCTGCAGCCTCGTCGCTCAATTCTCTGCCATTTAGGAGTTAAATCTCTTTGTTTACATAGCCCTGGTCACACCTCCCTGGACGTGACTTACCCAGCCATCCTAAACACTTCCTGTAAATAGAGTTTAATGTTTACACTTCCTTTATTGCATATTCTGTTTAATTTAGAATCTCTTATCTCCTGCACTGTTAATATCCTTCTTGACACCACAGAATCATCCTGTGTGTGTGACTAAAGTTTATTTAACAGAGCAGGAGTTAAAAAACAACAACCTTCTAAAACAAGTTAACATCTTATTGAAAACAAAACTTCTACATAGTTTAGTTTATGTTATTGCACAGTGTGTTGAACTTAGAATTACTTATTTTCTGCTGTGTTCATTGACTGCTAAAGCCTGCAGCTGCCGCCTGTATACAATTGATTTAAAATGAAACCATTTTTTTCATGGAGGCTGTGTGAATCACAGCCAGGGGAGGTGTGGCTAGAAACAAATGTGATTTAACTCCTAAACAACAGAAAATTGAAAAACTACAGGTGCATGAGCTATACACCCAAACTGCTTAATTAAGCAAATGTTGTATTGATGCCAATAGTGTACCTTTAATCATGTATCTCGTGATATTCTGAAGCACTGATACGATTTTTTAATATACAATGTTTAAATAATATATTCAAATCAGTCATGATAACATGTGAACTGTCAAATACCTGCTTACCCTCTATGGCATTCAAAAATATAGCCATGCTAAAACACTCAAAGCAAATGTTTTTTCAATGCGATAATGGCATGAGTTCAGCCAACATTCACATATTAGATGCATCTGACACTAGGAATGTAATTGAAAAATACTGATTAATGGTGCCAGGATTAGCACATTGCTTTGGAAAATGTCAGTATTTTGAAGAGTATTTGGTTTATCCTATTGAACTGCATCATGAACAAGCTGCATATGTAGATAGCGAATCTGTAGTTTTCCAGGTTAAGGCTGTGATTAAAATCGGTTATTGACCAATCCCCCTCTAATCAATGAGTTTGTTCCTTGCACATTTTAACACTTTTAATGCCAATTCTGCAAGGTCACAATCCTTTCAATAATATTACCCTCCTCATCCATCTAGAATTTGACTATTTAAGTGCCAGATGATTTGATCATTATACTACAAAGAGAAGGTCAAATCACACACGCTGCATTAGTAAATATCTATTTAGATTAAAGGCATATTACATCCTTGTGTCCTTTCCCTATCTACACTTCGAGCGGATCGAAGTGCTAAAATAAGACACGATAGACATGGTGTGTATTTTTATATGTACTGAATAATTAAAGCGTTGAGGATAAGCTTATCAGGTAGCATTAATAGGAAGCATTTTCTCTTGTCATCCCTACTACAAAGTAAAGCCACCATCCTGGTTATTCAATATAGGCCATGCATGCCCTGAGGATATGAATAAACCCTTTGAGGTGTTAAAATAATGGCCCTTGGTAAATTAAAGTGCTACCCAGTACTTAAAAACATGAGTTTTCACAGTGTTCTTTATAAAGAGTATGGTTTCAATAGAGAACTTGCCAGGCAATGGAACTAGACCAGTCAGAGAGCTGATCAAAAGCAGGGAAAAGAAAGATTACAAAAGGTGGAAAAGGGGATTAAATAAAACATTTAAACGCAGGGTTGTTAAGAGAAATATGGAGAGTTTATGAGTTTAAACAAAATAGGTGAGATAAGAGTGAGTGTTAAAATAACTAAAAGAAACAAAAATGGATACAAGCTGTCAAAACACGGATAGATGATTTAAAAGAAATCAGGTTAATAAATTAAACGTGAGAAAAGTTACTGGTTTAAGACTAGGGTGTGAAATGGCCCTCAAGTCTGAGAAGTATAGCTCCCTTAGAAATCCCTCTTCTCTCTGCTGGTAAGGCAGGGGAATAGGAGAGCTTAGTTCAGATCAGCTCAGCTTCTTTGTCCCCCCTCTCCTCTGATTTGTTCTGTATTATTAAAAAAGATGTTCTCTGTATTATACTTGCTCCCCCTCTCTCCAGATGTGCTTTGTATTATCACACTCGCTCTCCCAATCTCCTAATGTCATCTGTATTGCACTGTGCAGGTGTTAACACATTATCATTTTATGGTAAAATACATGAATACAGAATAGGGAAAATGTAAAACAAAAGCAAAATGCAAATAATTTGAATATTGCTGTAAAAGAACTGGAATAATATTTTTTTTAGGTAGGTCCTGTTATCAACATTTAATTTTAACTTGGCCCAGGGTAGTAAAGAGGTAGCAGGTTAACTTATTAGGAACTGTTCACTCTTAGAAAATGGAGGGTGACGTATGCCTAACATTTTCAATGCATCTGGAAACATGGCTGGTCTCTGGTAACCTATCGTAATCTGGCTACGAGTATAGTATTGCAAGAGAGGAGACTAGGGAACGGTGCAGACATTGGAAGGGTTTGAAAAAGTGGAGAAAGAGGGCACATACAATTGTAATTTATAGTCTGATGAGAACTCAGTTTAGTGAATAAACCACAATGTATGATAACTGGATTGCTCATTTTCATAGTGTTATAGGTAGTGGGGATTATGTTTGTCCATTGGAGTAACTAAATGACCTCCATTTGTTTAAATATACATAGGGATTTAGGAGAGAGCGCAGGTAACTTTTTCTTTGTTTTTTTTACTGTATGTATTGGGGCTGATGTGCACTGTGGTCGTTGCTGCCGCCCAGGAGTGATGGGAGTGAGCGCAGGACTTGTTTTTTTGTAATTATGTTATCTTGGGGCATATGGAAATCATTTAAGTACTTTGCTCACTGCACAGTAGGGACCTACCTTTCAACATTTCAAATGTTAGGGCTTGTGACCACAACAGGGATAATTTATGACCTAGTGCTAAGTATTTAAACATACAAAGCAATTTAATACAAAGTCATATCAGTTCAGTGGAAATTGTTTATTGATTTTACTTACTTTTTTTCCTTTACTATGTTTTAATTGACAATGCTTTGGGATATATGTTGGTGGAATGCTGGTATTTTCATACAAACATTCTTTAACCCTGTAAAAGGGGCACACGGTTAGACAATTGCAGATTTAAGCTAAAAACAAACACAACAAAAATCTCTCTGTTACAAGACAAGTGTTTTTTGGAATGTATGATATACCCTAGGAATTCAAAATTACTGGGCGAAAACAAATCTAAAAGTATCCTTCCTGGAAAGACAGTGTGATAAATTTTGTTACATTTTTCTTCAGAGATATTCATTCACCAGCATAAAATATTGACAGTAATTAGTATCAGCAGTAAACGACTAGCTTTCAGATGAAGGCAGCTTTAACCCCTTAGGAATCAGAACAATGAAACTTCTATCATGTATAGGTGTTTGCCTGTTGTTCCAAAGGGGTTAATGGTAGAAGTAGCTGATGTCTTAGAAGTGTACATAATATTGCACCTTTTTCATGTCTTTGAATCAAAATGCAGACTGGAAGGTGTTATTCTGCTTATTCAATAAACATGGCCCCAGGTAGACCAGCTGAACTGCAGACTGAGGATCCCAGCAATAGATCTGAAAGCAGTGGTGTCAAATGTGACACCCTAACGGGATTAGAGACGTCTCCCAGCGACCTCCCCTCCCATCAGATTTGAGGAGGAGAAAAGGAGGGGCGTTCTACTGAGCTCAGTAAATCTCACCTTACTTAGCAAGGACTTTCAAATGTAATTACTACACTGAGATTAACAGCAAAACTATTGCCCATGCATACCCACCATCCTACAACGCATCTGGGATTGTATTTCCTTTTTAACCCTTCCAGGTACTGTGGAGGCTCCAGGCTTTTAAAGAGAAATCCCTGTTCACCTTCACATCCTTCGCTGCGTTTTGCTAGATTAAAGTAGATTACTGATCATCTCTGCTTTCTTTCCCCAAGAGATGCAGTGCTGCTGCTGCTGAGCCCTGACTCAGTCAAGAGAGGCTGCATTATAGGCAACACTTTTGGGACATCGTTAGGTAACCTGTGCCGGGTTGAAGCTCCATAATTTCTTTTTATATTTATTTTTATATTGAAGTTTTTTTTGCCCATACTTTAGCCACTTTTACACGTCTTGACTTTAGGCTTGCTTGATCCAAATCAATGGAGCTTTTATGTATCCTTCTGCAAACTAGGAATACTGCAAGCTCTCCCACTCACTGCTAATGTTAAACAGGAACAGAGAAGACTCTCAGGCACACACGAATCAAACCAGACTGAAGATCCTTCACAAGACCTGGAGATCTCACCTTTAGGTGTGTATATACTGCATAGAGCTTTTCTGACCTACTCTGGTGGACGTGAAGGGCTACTGTGTATCTTTTCCCCCTCCCCGTAGAGAATGTTATGGAGAAGGTAGGCTGCAGGGTTACCTTAAGAGCAATTCAACCCTTCACACTGTATCTCTCATAAGCTTGCAACTGTCGGGTTAGAGGGACAGTGTGGTCTCCATAACAATCTACAAACCATGAGTGTTTTTAGAAGGCTATCAGGGGACCTGACCCTGATTGTATAAATTGCTGGGCAGGATGCTGACGATTGCTTTGTGCTTGTAAGGTTTTGTTTATTTTCAGCAAGTTCTCAAAAAGGCATGGGAGGTGGGGTGAGTATGTGTGTGTAATTAAGTTACTGTCCATCCTCTTTATGTCTCTATTAATTAATGTCCTTATTTTTTTTTTTTGCCTGTACTATATTCCTAGCTTCTCAGATGAGCTGCTGTGTGGACCAGATTTCAGAGAGGACAGGACTGTGTGGAGACACAAATCGGACCTGGGAGAAGTATTCAGATAAGAAGCTGCAACCACACAGCCTAGTGGCCTGGAGGCAGATATAGGGTGACTCTCTTATGTTTCCTTGGGAGCCCTATCCTTACCCCAGCACAGTCAATCAAATCATTTTAAACAATCTCTGAAGCCCTGTTTATTAGGGTTAAAGTTTGTTTGTGTGGGGTTTTTTTGGGGGGGGGTTGGGGAGCGTCTGTAAAAATCTCTTCATCTCCACGTGCTCCTCGTTTTACATCTGATGAGACCAGGAATACTCATTAAAATTACATCCTAGCCTGCAGCTGTGGGTTAGAAGCAACGTTATTTGAAGGCCTGCCCCTGAATTGCAGCCATCAGTCTATCTGTAAAGTGCAATGAAAATGCCTTCCTGGGTCATTCTCCTCCTCCTGGCTGGTTGGACCCTTTGTGAAAAGTTCTGTTTGTGCTATGGGATGGACTATGATTATTCGAACTATGAAAATGAAGAGGAAAAGCCAGAGGGCATTGATTATAAAGATCCATGCAAAGCTGGTAAGTGATGACTTTTTTTTTTTTTTTTTCTATCTTCATTTTGTTTGGTAACCTTCAGAGTACAGGATGATGTTTGTTGTGCTTGATTATGTTTAGGAATATTGCATTTAACAACAAGGATATATACTGTTTCCATTCTTTTTATTTACTTGTTTAGGACCCTGTGGTATCTCCTACTAGAAAAATGGTTCTGTTTTGGAACTTGCCTCAATCAGTGATGTTTACTAATACTGTACCAAATGGACAATCCATGCTCTATATTTATAAGCTAGCAAACATTTACATTCTTAGTAAATATATGTCTTGTATACTAAAGCTGGTTGACAAACTCTCCCTTTAATTCTATTGTGTGTGTGTGTGTGTGTGTGTGTGTGTACACACATTTAAAAAAATATATTTTTATGTGGTCTTCCTGCTAAAATGTGTCTGTGTTGGTTTTTTTTTAATTTTTTTTAATTTTATTTTTTATGAACACTCCAAACACCATACCGGTACAGTGTGCTGTAGTGGTTTGGTGCCTGGAGTGCCATGGCATTTATTTATTGTGAAGCATTGACTTGCCTCCTAGGGCCTGCCACACTCCTATATTTGCATCTACTACTGATCACGAAAGCTGTTTTGAGCCAATGAGGCAAGCCCTGGGTTACTGGTGGTGAGCAGACGCCAGGTGTGCATAATTCCCACGGTTTGATGGTGTGCACCATAATCACTCCAGAGCGCTGTAGTGGTTAGGATGCTTGGAGCGTTCCTTTAAAAATTCTCCAACTTGGCAGTAGTCCCAACTTGGCTATTTTAATATTATTTGCCATTCTGTTTAATTATAGTTCAGCATTTGGTGAGTAAACCTGCAACTTTTAACTTCTGGAAATGTCTGGTGCATCGGGAAAGCTGCTCATCCATGTATAGTCTAGTTAGCAGGACTGATTGCAGTTGGTCTCCGCATGTGCTCAAATCTTGTATTGACTGGGAACATATGTTCGGATCTTTATCTTTATACCGAAGGTGGATTGGAGCTTGGGAATAATTGGTTTAATTATTTTATTACGTGTGTACAATATCTATATCACTTATAAATACCACTGGTTACTACTTAAAAACATAATACCCATCCAGATGCATTTGATGCTTGAAAAATTACCTGGCTGTTTAAATCTATAGTTGCCTAATTTGCTTGGAGAAAAAAAGGTGTCTTTCAGGTGTAACTTTACTACTATTAAAATTTATAGCGTCAACATATTCTGCAGCGCTTTACAATTACAAAATGCAATTTTTGAAAAATTGCAAATGACATACACAAATAGGCACAGGGGGAGAAAGCCCTGCTCAAACATGCATTCAGTATATAAAAGACATCACCCTGATGGTGAATCTCCATATGTATTTTTTTTGTAAATCTTTAAAAAAAAAAAAAAGTGAACATGTGGTATTTAATGTGATCACTGTCATTTTACCCCAGATTAGTTGCTCCCTCTGTAAACCTGCGCATGTGTCATCGCTTGGGAATATTCTGTGGGACAGTGGAGTATATTCCTGCGAATTTCATTTAAATTAGCTTCTAGTATGCTTTAAGTGAAAAGATCTGACGTCTGCCATTTCTTTTTGACAGCTGAAGTAAATAGAGGGGCCTAGGAGTTCGTGTTTTTATTTTTTAAATGTCTCTAGTTGTTTTTATATTTAAGAAAAGTGGTCAATATGACATCTAAAGGAAATTTGCCACCTCTCTCTATGGAAGTGGCAGTTCTTTATCCTCTCTCCCTAGTAAGCCCTTGAGCACATACTAAGGTGAGTAGTGCAGTGAAGAAAGTTAAAAAAAAAAAAAATAAATCAAAAAGAAACTACAAAATGTATGTTGCTGGCACTATTATCCCACAATGTACACACATTCATAGAAATGGTGTAAATGCACATGTACATACACACAGGCATTCCTGCAGTATTTTATGAATGCACAGCAATGTGGGTTATAAGGTAAACAACATGGAAAAACGGTGGAATCTATAGATTAACTGATTTTATTGTATGTTTCAGAACTCCTATACAACCTAATGGGTGTGAGTACACTGTGCTGGTATAATCTTTCTTGATGGAGGACAATATACTCCCCACCCACCCCTCTTTTGCCTCCAGTGAGCACTCAAGGGTTCCTCTTTGTTGATGAGCATGTCACATCCATACAGTGTTTCACATGTAAAGAGTGAGCTGGGTGTAACGTTAAACAGAAGGAGGAGGTGCTGTCTCCTTCCTTTTTGTATGCTTTATTACATTCTGATATGTAGAAGAGGTTTCTGTGCTGTCTCCTGTGTGTCTGGTACAGCCACAATTGTTCCATACAGCCTTGATTACTGTGGGCCCTTGACTACACGTGCCACTGATTTTCCTAATGCTGAGCCGCAGGGAGGGGGTAGCTTATCCTGTTTATAGAGAAGCTATCATAATCCTCCAAATACGGGTTTTACCAAGGGACTGTGTAAAAGATTGTTTCATTGGCACTCCGCATATCTTTTCCTCCCACATCAATGTTTAAATTTACAGTATTCGTGACAAATGACTGAACTGTTGCCTATCGGTGGTGGTTCTAAGCAGTTGTAGAACACTGTTTAAAACCCTACCATTCATTGATGACTTGTTTTATGTTCCTGATTGATTCTGTTTTCAGGTCATTGTAAAAAATTTTTTCAATTCTTTTATTTTTGATGAAATTCCAAGATGAGATTGCCAATGCTTAGGGAGGAAAAAGTCTTAAATAACTATGTATGATCATTTGGTTACTGAAAATTTATCTGCTCAGAATTGTTTTACTAAAACCAGGATTTGATTAAAAAGAAAAAAATTGTCTCCCATCTGCCTCATGGAAGCTGTAGAATTTAATCATCAGGAGCCTCTTGCTTACCCCCTGCTTGGTCAAAATGCATTCCCTGACACAACCCTTTTTGTCTGCGACAGTAACCAACATTATCAAGCTGACCAGATTTGGAAGCTATGAATCCAAAGCAAACTAGACTACCCAGTGCCCCAAAGCGTAATTTCTGTTACTGCTGAATCATGCTAATTTATATTTCCATTTGAGACTATTGGCCCTTGCTGAGAGCTAACTGTTTTGCTATCTTCCAAACACAAGATTAAGTCACAGCCTACAGTTTGAAATGTGTACAAGATGTGCAGCTGGCTTTAATTTTACAGGGGTTTACAATACACTATAACTGGTAATAGTTTAGAGTACCAAAACACTTTATGTGGCAATGCCTCCTTGCTCCATAATAACCCTTAATGTTTTCAGCTTTGTGTTTTAGGACACACTCTGCTTCATGCGACTTTTACATTTTAAACTTAATCGCCTTCCCTATATTATGTTACCCTGAGGGTAGAGGTGTCTGAACACCTGCAGTTCCAAAGGGCAAACCACGGCACTCTTACAGGGTTTGGATCAGGACATAGTGGCACATCTGTGTAGAGAGTAAGTACATTCAATGGTAGATCTGTATTGCAAACTCTGTCCTTAGTAGTAGTTGATCAACACACTGTAACATTTCTTTCAATAACTCCACAGTGAAGATAGTTTACTTATTATCTGTGAATTCTGGGGGCTTTGCTGTATGTCAGGGTTGAAGTTGGATACCCGATTTCTTCTGTTCCTTGAACAATGGTGAAGCTAGGTATTATATATTTTTAACTTACTTTGCGATTAGTACTATTAAACATTTAAATTTTAGAATCTACATGGAGGGTAGAGGTGTCTGAACACCTGCAGTTCCAAAGGGCAAACCACGGCACTCTTACAGGGTTTGGATCAGGACATAGTGGCACATCTGTGTAGAGAGTAAGTACATTCAATGGTAGATCTGTATTGCAAACTCTGTCCTTAGTAGTAGTTGATCAACACACTGTAACATTTCTTTCAATAACTCCACAGTGAAGATAGTTTACTTATTATCTGTGAATTCTGGGGGCTTTGCTGTATGTCAGGGTTGAAGTTGGATACCCGATTTCTTCTGTTCCTTGAACAATGGTGAAGCTAGGTATTATATATTTTTAACTTACTTTGCGATTAGTACTATTAAACATTTAAATTTTAGAATCTACATGGACTGCCCCAAAATGTCTTAAAGGGACATTTCAGACTGGATTGACCAATTTGTAAATGTTAGATTTGACGTGCAGCGGATTCACGTCCGTTTAAAAAAAAAAAAAAAAAATATCTAAAGTCCTCTCCTACCAAACCTCCTATTCCACCCCCCACCCCCCTAACTGCAGATTGGAACCATATACCCATGCAGGATGGTAAAAAAAACAAAAAACAAATACTGTATTTTCTGGCGTATAAGATGACTTTTTAACCCTGGAAAATCTTCTCCAAAGTCGGGGGTCGTCTTATACGCCGGGTATAGGGTCTAAATGGCTGCCGTCGACGCCCTGCGCCCCCATCGCCGGCCCTTCTAATGCTGCAGCCGCCTGAGCGCTCTATAGAGAGCGCTCAGACGGCTGCCGCACTGCCTCTCTTCTCACCTCCCCTTCCCTTCCCTGTGCAGAGTGGGTGGCAGAGCTCCTCTTCGTCCTGTCGGTCCAGCCAGGTACCGCGTGGGAAAAGGAGATTCAGTTACCTGTTCCCGGCCGGACTGAAAGGAAGTGCACAGGGAAGGGGAGGTAAGAATGTAGGGAGGATTGGGGGGGGGGGAGTAAAAATAATATATCGCAATTGGCCTCCTGTGTGCTAGACCAGCAGGCATGGATTATATGCCCAAACAGCCTGGCACATACCTGGGCTTTAAATGCTATTTCAGATTATCATTATTTAATGTCTTGCTGTGTAGCTCTGTCTGCTCACTGTACATCATGGCTAATTTTTATTTGGTGTGCATTGGAAGAGGGGTAGTCTTATACGGCGAGTATATCCCAAACTCTATATTTTAACTGGAAAAGTTGGGGGTCGTCTTATACGCCGGAAAATACGGTAACTGCATCCTACCCTACACATTGTACCTTGTGCGTGTGATTGACTGGCATACCCCTTTAAACCATCAGTATTTTCTATTGATATGTTTTTGTCCTCCACAAAACGTTTGGAGAGTGGATGGCACACTTATTTTTGATTTTGCCCACTATACTGTGAACTGACTAGAAAAATAATTAAAACATTTAGATAAAGTTTATTTAAAAACAGTTTCGTTTTTTTTTTTTTTTTTTTTAAATTGTTATAACACAAATGTTGCATTTGGTAATATTCTTGTTTCATAGTTTACGAAGGGGTTAAAATAATTCTAAATCTCTATTTTCATACAACGGCACCAACGATGCCCATTTAATTTTTACATAGAAATCTTAGTTGGAGCCATGTTGGAGGGAGAGAAAGTTTGTTTGTGAAGTGAGTGACCATTTCCTTTTGAAACAGAAAATCACATTTTAGGTCAAATTTAGGTCAAAATAGAACCTTTTATTTTTTTATTTTATTTTTTTTTTAATCTCCACGTTAAAGGACCACTATAGTGCCAGGAAAACATATTCGTTTTCCTGGCACTATAGTGCCCTGAGGGTGCCCCCACCCTCAGGGACCCCCTCCCGCCCGGCTCTGGAAGGGGGAAAGGGGGAAAAACTTACCTTTTTCCAGCGCTGGGCGGAGAGCTCTCCTTCTCTCCTCCTCCGTTTCTCCTCCTAGGCTGAATGCGCACGCGCGGCAAGAGCTGCGCGCATTCAGCCCGTCGCATAGGAAAGCATTTACAATGCTTTCCTATGGACGCTTGCGTGCTCTCACTGTGAAAATCACAGTGAGAAGCACGCAAGCACCTCTAGTGGCTGTCAATGAGACAGCCACTAGAGGAAACAGGGGGAAGGCTTAACCCATTCATAAACATAGCAGTTTCTCTGAAACTGCTATGTTTATGAAAGAATGGGTTAACCCTAGATGGACCTGGCACCCAGACCACTTCATTAAGCTGAAGTGGTCTGGGTGCCTAGAGTGGTCCTTTAAGTGTTCAAGTTGGCTAATTCTGCCTTACAATTGAAATGCACCCAAGCCCTTTTACACACATTACACTCTTAGACAAACACTATGCACTCTCTCTGCAGCCCCTAAACGCACACGCACTTTAAAGCTACATACACACTGTAGCCCTTCGCCACATATATTAGAACACGAACAGCCCCTCTACTTGCACACACAATCCTTCAAGAAGCCTCCTAACCCATACACCACAGGCCCCTCCCCAGACACACACCTTTTACACGCACTGTCCCACTTTTGCCCTCTGGTACACACTTATTGGGGTCCCAGAGACTGTTCACCCCTGAATAGAGTGCAAGCGTGTTCTTAAATTCATTTGTGCTGTGTAAAATAAAAACCGCTTCTTCCTTGTGAGAGCTTTTCAGCAGAGGTCTGTGCATGGGATGACCTGGAGGGACATCAAACAAATGTGTATCATTGGTGATGACATGACGTGCTTTTTCCAACCCAAGCTCTCCTATTGGACTGCTCAACATTTAAATGCTTGGGCCAAATTATTTTCCTAGTTGGGACCTGCCCTGACAGACACTCACACAGGTACATTTTAAAGGATTCCTTCTCTTCCTGCATACCAGTTTCCCTGGAAGTGAGGGAGTTTCTCTAGCCGCATTCCCTGGGGTCTCTGTCTCTTCTTCCACCATGCAAGATGTGGGTGCAGTGTTTGGATAGTATGTATCATCCAGGTGCTTTCTTCACCACGTGCTTAGAGGGTACATATGTGTAAAAAGATGCAATTGTGTGGCTGTCACGCAGTCTAACAGAGCGTGGAACCTGGCACCCAAGATGTCTGTGTATGTGGGAATTGCGTGAACATGGCTCACTACCATGAACCTTGCTCAAAAGTTCTTTTCCACCTGTCACAAGTTGTACAGGTGTTTGTTTTTTCGTTTGCCTTCGTGAAACACTATATTTAAAAGGCTCCCTGGTATTTTAATTGCATTTGTCCATGCCATTAGCATGCTTATAACTGTAGCACTGCTGGACATTTCAAAGTGACACACAGTACCTGTAAGTAAAATCTTGTATAGTTAAGTACACATAAGGGATATGTGCCTGTGGGTCTCCCCCCTCCTTTTTGAATGTAGTCTATCTGTTTTTATATTCCTATGACCTGATCATGATCAGAATCCGGTTATAAACATAATTGTATAGCTGGCAAAAGATTGAGTGCTTATGGTGTTCAGCAGTCATCCTAAAAGCTGTGGCTGCTACAGATCTGCGTGGCGACTCAACCTTGCAGCTCTAAATAGGCTCATATCTGAAATTGCTGTCCCTCTTCGATCTATTTTGTACGAATGAAAACTCAAACATATTTTTCTGCTTTTTTTTTTTTTTCACATATTGCTTAGTTTGTCTTTGAACATAAGCTACGTAGGCAATAAACTGCTATATCTTGGTGACCTTGGAGAAGTTTAAATGTGCATGTTGGATATATATGCTGAAATTCATTGGCTGACATCCAGGTTTACAAATTTAATTGTACAATTGCAATTGTTAAGTCCTGCTTGTGACTTAAAGTAACATTCTGGGCACCAAAACCATTCCAAAACAGTTTAACTCTTGAAGGTAAAAAGATGCTGGTGACTACAAGTACCAACTACTTAACCCCTTACGGACACAACTTCTGAAATAAAAGGGAATCTTGATGGAATATTTGTGTCCTTAAGGGGTTAATGTCATGTTTCTTTTAAAATGGATATGTCACCACCTCAAAAATGAGTATTTCATAAAGATAGAAACTTTAGAAAGTACTCTTTCACTGCTTAAATTTTACTGACCTATTTTTAATTTTTTTTTGTCTTTGAGCAACAAATGTACAACTAAATTGTTAACGTTTGATTTTTCTCTAAAGGGAGGGAGGGAAGGGGGACGCACAGACATTTTAGGTGTTTGGTCCTTCCAAAAAATATTTATTTGATTCCTAAAGCTGTGGCACACCAGGTAAAATTGTAGTTTCCTGCTGCATACTTTACTCCTGTATTGAAATAGTGTTTAATCATTACATTTAAAAAAACAAAAACAAAAAACAACAAAAAAAACCCCTAAAAACTAACTATATAATAATATCTTCTGAGAGGGTATATGAAATCATAGCTTGCAAGAGCTGCAGAGCTAGTATCTGCAGCTTCTAGAAGCTTTGTAGACCATATGTGTATAGCTGTTCAGTCAGACTTCTCAGGCAGTTACTCAGCACAAACTCATTCTTGTGCATTTAGTTGCTGTAAGCTAATCTGACAGCCAGGAAGGTTGAGGCGAAAGTAATCTCGCCACTGGCTTTTGGAGGAGCCTATTTGCCAGCCTCCTGCCCTGTGACTACTGCCCCTTTGGTTAAAGATACTATTTGTTCCTTTATTTCACTGTGTGGCTACACTTCAAACTCCAAAACTTCAAAGTGTTGCAATTAGACCATATACACTTCACTGTACCTGGTCTTTGCTTGCTGGGACCAAGTTTGGATGGGTTAATTCATTAAAGCAATCCACTGCGTAAGTGCAGGCAAATGTGCTGTGATCTCACTTTCCTAAAAAAAAAAGTCCTCCCAATCTATGGTATTGGTTACAGAAGCAAAGAAGGCTGTGGTTTGGGTCTTGGATAGATGATTCTGCCTCAGAAATGCAATTTTGACTAGACTGGCAATAATGGATGTATTGTCAAACTGCCTAAGGGAAACCAGTCTACAGTAAGGTTGGTGGTGGTGTGGTGGTACATCAGATGCCTGGGCTATCCACACTATAGAAAGAGGGTGGCAAATCAAATATGATTACATTCTCTTCCCTATTCACATTTTCACTGGCCACTGGTTCACAGGGAAACCTAGAAGAAAATGCACCAGATATTTTGGTGGTAAATCACAGGTCATTGTGTCGACTTCTAAATTTGAAAGACGTAAATCTGTCACTCAAATACTTTTCAGATGGTATCCTCCTATCAGCCATAGCCTTGTTTGCAATCATTATGATTATCATTGACTTAAAGGATACTTGCCTCCATGTTTCAGGGCAGAAAACATTCATACAGTTCTTTATTTCTCCATGTTGAGGATGGTCTTTTAGAATTTCTTCTGCACCAAAAGTGTTTACGAAGATTCTTAGTCGTGGAAACATTTCTCAAAGGAGGAGGAATTGTAGTTCTGTCTAGACTACTGGATTCTCTTAAGCCATTCTCTTCACGATATGGATGGACAATATATACACTCCATATTCCTCAAAAGCATGGCTTTTTGACAAAATGGGCAAAATCCAATAATGTTTCTTCTGCAATAATCCTTTTTCTCATTATAGAATCAAAATTATAATTATGAAAATAATTTTCTTGGCAGTCAAGATGCATACTGGAATCACACAACAAACCTTCAATGCTTATAGGGACACTCCAGGCACCCAGACCACGTCTGCCCATTGGAGTGGTCTGGGTGCCATCTCCCACTACTCTTAACCCTGCAAGTGTAATTATTGCAGTTTTTTTATAAACTGCAATAATAACATTGCAGGGTTAACTCCCCCTCTAGTGGCTGTCTACTAGACAGCCACTAGAGGGCACTTCCTTGTCCACAGCACAGAAAACCTGTGCTAGAGCGTCGCTGGACATCCTCACACTGTGTGAGGACCTCCAGCGTCGCTCATTTCCCCATAGGAAAGCATTTTCAATGCTTTCCTATGGGGAGCTCTAATGCGCATGTGTGGCATTGCTGCGCATCCGCATTAGGTCTCCCCGGCCGGTGGGCGGGATCAGTCTCGCCCACCGGCCGCCGCAATCACTGGGAGGAGCGGCGGTGGAGGAAGAAGCAGTGACGTGGGACATTTCGCTGCCTCTGATAAGTAACTGATTGGGGGGTGGGAGGGAGAGGGTACCTGCAGTGCCAGGAAAACAGATTGTTTTCCTGGCACTGGAGTTTCCCTTTAACAGTAGGAACAGGTTTGAAGACTCTGTGCTATTGGACATTTCAATCAGGAGCAGTTCTTTGGGCCAAGAAAACTCCAAGAAATCTTTCCATTGGTAATTTTAGTTTGAGCAGTGGGAAATCTGGTCTTTCACCTCAACCAATCTCAAAGATTGTGTTTAACCCCTTAAGGACCAAACTTCTGGAATAAAAGGGAATCATGACATGTCACATGTCATGTGTCCTTAAGGGGTTAAAGGAAGTTGGTCCTTAATGTTGTAGGTAATAAAGTCAATATTCTTTGAAAGGACTCCAAAAAATTGACGACATGGCTACAAGGTGAAAAGGGGAAAACTTAATTCTTCCTCTACAGTGTACTAGGGAAAATTCAGATGGAGCAAGTATCCACAACTGTCATCGCACCCTTGTGTCCAAGAACAACTTTTTATTTTTACTTTTTTTTTATCCCCTTAAGGACACACGACGTGTGACATGTCATGATTCCCTTTTATTCCAGAAGTTTGGTCCTTAAGGGGTTAAATAGCAATTCTTCTTTTAAAAATAGCATGAGTATAAAATATTGGGGACTTGTATTGCGTGCGTGAGTTTAGTTATCGAAGGGCACGTTGATTAGCTGGATAATGGAAGCAATTTCTTGAGCTTGTTTTAGCAGCAAAACTTGGTATTCCAAAAGAAATTAGGGCTTATTCCACTCTGTATCCGCTTCATGGAGAGCATCTGTACAAATGAATGCGCATCAGATCTGCAGTGCTCCTCTGCACACATTCTTAGACATCCTAGCCTGTAGGTAGAAGTAAAGACTTGTGTCCTACTCTTAATTTTTAGTATACCACAACCCACACTCCTTGTAAAATGTATATTTTTTTTATTTATTTTTTTGTGTTCAAAGGCTTTTTAAAATCTTTTTGGCATGTTTTTTTATTTACCGGGTATATATTTTTTTGGGAATCTGGATGCCTTATATGAAACAAGATGAAGGAGCAAGGGAGGGGCTATCTCTTATTTAGGTGAGATGTCCCTCACAAAAATCTAAAGTCTATTTTGTGAGGGACCTCTCTTCTACACTTAAATGCCCATATGGTCTTGTATGTCTTTTTTTATCTGTATTTATTTCTAAAGTTTCTGTGAATTACCCCCACTAGAGGTCTCTATAACCTGTAATTCTGTTCCCTTGTGGAACTTTAGTGCTATCTTTATATTTATTTTTTTTTCCTCCTCCTTAATTTGCAAGCTGTCAGTTTACACTGTGGAATAACATATTAAATATGGTCAAAGGGGGCAGAATACTTTAAAATATGAAGCATTGTTGGGGTCAAATACATACACCCAATAACCACTAGGGAATATTGCTATCTAAGTAAATGACATCTGTTGCTAGGTGGAGGAGCTTCAACTTTTATTTTATTTTTTTTAATCCTGAAAAGGTCACACATGTATTTCCAAATTTCCTTTGGTCATGTAACATTCTACCATGGAATGCAACTGTAGATCCCTCACCCCTATGTGATAAAACTGCTGCGCAGGCACCTGGAAACTTTCGTTACATAAACTCCTGCTTCTTTTACTGAACTGCATAAGTAATTGGAGAACAGAAAGTACAAGAATCTTTGCTGGCAGCAGCACTTTTTGTAGATCTGTAAATTCTGGAAACTAGTTTTAAATGATTATGATGATTAGCCAAATGTTACACAGATGCTTAGCTGTCAGAGGATTGAAGTGTTTTTAGAGATTGGCATCCATCATCTTCTAAAGAATTCACAATATGCTAGTGCAAAAAACGAAGTATGACAGCTCAAATCTCTGGTAGGAGGTGAAAAATGCACAGTAGCAAGCAATTCAGATTGTGACTATAGGATCTGTTACATGGTGACTTTTTTTTGTGTCCATCTGTGTGATTACTCCATTTCTATATTCCTAACGCCGTTGTGCCTCTGTCAATTATCCACACGTCTCCTCAGTTTCCAATACAATTTTAATATAAAAATCAAGGGTTTGCTTACTCCTCTGCATTCTTATAGAGCAGCATTGGGAACCCAATGAGCATGCATGACAAACAATGCACACATATTAAAGCTTCCACATTGGGAAAGCATTACTTTTAAAGCTTCCCTACAGGGCTTCCATGTCATGTGACACTTGGTCAGTGCAGCAGAAGCACCTCTAGTGGTTCTCATGACAGTCACTAGAGGTGGACTTAATCCTGCAATGTAAACCTGTCAGTTTCTAAAAAAAAATTGCAATGTTCTACATTGTAGGATTAGAAGGGCAGGCATACTGCACCCAGAACACTTCATTGAGACAAGTCTGGCTGACTATATATAGGGCCTCTCTTGAAAAAGTTAAAAAAATACATCATAATCTAGTTCAGACAGGGTAAGTCTTGTTAATGTAGGAGAGAAATTGAACATTATTTCATTTATCCTTCTCTCTATTCCAGTTGCCAAATGCAAAATCCTCAATTAGAAATGTTATTTATTTTTTACACAAGTTAGACATAGGTTTAAGTAACAATGCTTTGGCACCCTATCTTTTTGAAGTGGTTATGATGCCTGGCATGTTTAAGTCCTCTCAACAAACTGTCAGATATTGTCGCATGTTGGAGTAAGCAATTCAAGGTCGTGGTAAACATCTGATCATGGCAGCCATTAACAGCATACATATTTCTAAAATGTGAACTTGTTTTAGAACGCATATAAAAGTATCGTATTGGTCAATTTCAATGGTTACTCCATAACTGAAGCAACCATAGAAATATATCAAGTCTCAATATCACCGTAATTAAACACTTCGTCAATGATACCTTTTTAAGAATGGAATAGGCACTTGAGCCGCTGGTAGGCTAAGCTGTTTTCACAAAGTAACACTCTAAGCTCTATGACCACTTTGAAATACAATTTGAAATGCTTGAATTGAATTGACTCTGTATGTGCAGAAGTGTTGCCGGAGGTATAACTAGATTTGGCAGCCTCATTAGGGCATCATAAGAGGTCCAACTGATATCAGTTCTGTGTGTATTGGAGTGATATCTGCACACATAGCATGCTGGAAACACTTTCATTGATGTCACAGCCCCCATGCTGCCCATGTTCTTACTTAAGCTAGTCCCTCTATATCCCTCCCCTCCACCGGGGTGGGGGGAGGAACCTCAGTGGAGGTGAATTGGGCTGAGGGACAAACTTGGCCTTGTTGCAGGAACAGAGGCATATTTTTAAAGGACCACTATAGTGCCAGGAAAACCATACTCGTTTTCCTGGCACTATAGTGCCCTGAGGGTGCCCCCACCCTCAGGGACCCCCTCCCGCCCGGCTCTGGAAGGGGGAAAGGGTTAAAAACTTACCTTTTTCCAGCGCTGGGCGGAGAGCTCTCCTCCTTCTCTCCTCCTCCGCCTCCTCCTGAGCTGAATGCGCACGCGCGGCAAGAGCTGCGCCGCATTCAGCCCGTGCATAGGAAAGCATTTACAATGCTTTCCTATGGACGCTTGCGTGCTCTCACTGTGAAAATCACAGTGAGAAGCACGCAAGCGCCTCTAGTGGCTGTCAATGAGACAGCCACTAGAGGAAATAGGGGAAGGCTTAACCCATTCATAAACATAGCAGTTTCTCTGAAACTGCTATGTTTATGAAAAAATGGGTTAACCCTAGAAGGACCTGGCACCCAGACCACTTCATTAAGCTGAAGTGGTCTGGGTGCCTAGAGTGGTCCTTTAACTTTATCTAATCAGACTTCTTCACACATGCACACTAGATTTTATATGGCTATATTATAAATAAATATTTAAGGATCCTTACTGGTGGTGGTGGGGAAAAACAAATACAATGCTAGTTTCTCTGTAAGATTATGGAAATATTGCAAACTTAATTTTCTTAAGATTTTATAAAAGTATTAGATGGTTTTAGCTGTTAATTATGCAACCTGGGAATTCTAGATTTGTGATGGTATGCAAGAGCTTTTCATAGTAAACTGCTGTTCTGTACACACCTAAGAGTTTGTTTGTAGTGGTATTTATTTATTGCCTGGTAATACAGTAACCTTTTCATCTAGATTGCTTAACTGTCAAGTGTGACTTCAAATAAACTGAGCAGAGGGTTCAAACCACTATTCTCCTTAAAAATGCCCCAGGACCTCGTTTTTCAGACACTTCATGAATAGGTAAATTAGCATCAGAGGGAAATGACTCTGCATTTGTAGTCTCAATTATCCTTATTTTATTGGCATAATGTTTGTAAGACGGGTGTAGACTGGATCTTTTGTATTTATAAAAGTATTGAAGACAACTGAAAGCAATCTAATTACAAATGACCATTGTACAGGCTTGCACAGACAAACAACTTTGTACCGCCTGGGTGTTGTGCATTCTGTGACATCTCTCAGAATGTGGGTGGGGTGGCTATAAAGCTGCCAAACTGCTGCAGCTATAATCTGAACAAAGACCGGAATTTTCTTGCCCTGTACTCCGTGCAAGGCAATGAAATAGACCCGGTGCTTGGTTTTTATTTATATAGCGCCAACAGATTCCATAGCACATTTAAAGGGACACCCCACTGTCTAAATATAACTCTTTAGTAGATATGCCACAATGAAAACATGCATATAGTTGTATTTATAGCATTTTATTTAATGCAGGTATATCTAAAAAAGGTTTTAGCAAAAGCTACTGATCTATTGTATGCAGCCTTCTAACCCCGCCCAGACTTTCTGTGGCTGTCCAATCACAGGCTTTCCAATGCAGCTTGTTGAGAAATTATTGCAAGACGGGTGATCTGGGGAATTTCCTGCCTCTCGAGTTTAGCTCCGCTGAGCAAACCAAACCAGGAAGTAACAAGACCGGGTGTCCTGACAGGTGGGGTGGATTATTGTAGGAAGTTTACCTTTGTAATTTCTATAGAAATCTGACACTTTTTTAAAATTTATTTATTTTTTTAACACTTGACACGTTCTGATTTAATAAAGGGATAAGTAAACCGATTACTAAAAATCCAAGGATTAGACAGTTCACTTGAAACTTAAAATTTCCCTTACAACTGCAACTATCAATACTCTGCTGGCACAAGTGCTTATAAAGGAAGCTGAGACTTCCAAGTCTTTTAACGCAACTTTGTTACCCACCCCTCCACATCCAAAATGAGTGTTTCACAAAGATTACATTTTTATGAAAGGCTGTCATTAACTAGTTGAAAGATAGATATTTATTTGGATTAGCTGTATTAGTCCACTAGACAAGATGGCAAAATACCAGAGAACTTTTTTTTGTTTTTAATATTTTAAAGACAAGCTTTCAAGAGTTTCCTCTCTTCCTCAGGTCTGAAGCAATACTGATCAATATGAAAGAGTTTAACACTTAAATCTACCGATGTTAGGGGAGGGAGCAATTTCTCGATCTTTCAACTAGTCAATGTGCGCATTTCATATTGCTCAACTAGTCTGTGTGTGTGTGTGTTATTTACCACCTTTTTTGTATTAGCAGATATCTGAAGTTTCACTGGGACTCCTGATAGGCCAGAGAGGCCTGCTTGCTTCTAGCAACCTAGGTTGCCTCCCCCTGTTCTAGGCAGAATAAACTGATCGCCTGGAAAATAATGTTCTTAATTTTATATTTCTTACCATCACAGACAAGTGCTGTCATTATTTTCAGTTTGTTTTCTGAATGTTATTTTGATCTATGGTTAAAGTAGACATTTATATTAACCTCCTAGAATAGTAACGTCAAATACAGGTGACCTTGTCTAGACCCTAGATCCCACTTTACTTAGCTGGCTTCAAAATACCAGTAAACCAGCTCTGTCAAATGCACATACTGACCAAAGTGAACCTGTGAAGTGCTTGTAAAATATCTCCTGTATGTGTATATCTTATAATTCATGGTTCTGAATCTGTTTGTAATGACGGTTGGATGCTGAAGTGAAACATGTCTATTATTGAGATGCAGCAGGGGGGTCGGGCTGGGAAACCATGATTTTTTTTTTTTTTTTTTTTTGTCAAACAAATCTGATCAGATTGGGTCCAAAGATGCAGAAATGTAACCTTTTCAATGTGCTTTAGTGTTAATTTAAAACAAAACCATATTTGACCTGCTCTACTGGCAAAAAGGTAACGTTTTAACTGCTTCATCATCCTGCCACCATATTGTGAAATGAATGCGGAAATAGCATATCTCCCCGATTTACCACACATGAAGGTGTGTGTGTATATAAAAAGTTTAAATATATAGAAAACTTAAAACCTCAAAAGCAGCAGTTTAGGAGGAATCCTGTTAGGTGAAAGCTTGAATTGCTTCCTCTTGCAATTGTATATTGTAAGAAATAAAATATAATTTTCTTTTGAAATCAACACTCAAATGAAAAAGGACTCGCTCTTCACATAAAGCATATTTCAATAAAGTAAAGTGCTTTAGGAGTCTGGAGTGTCCCTTTGAATCTTCTAAACAGACATTCCATTCTTGTGTAATTCCACCCATCAACCATGCAAATGTGATAAAGGAATAGTATGTATTGTGGAAGACTTCTCTGACTAATGAGGATTGCTTTGGGCTTGTTTTTTCTGTCTTGTCTTGTCTGTATCCTATGTTTTCTATGTCTTGAGGCCTATAGATTAAGGGAAAGGAAAACAATCCTTAAAATCTTTTAGTTCACGTAGGACCCTAGGGACACTACTACTCTTCCTACTAAATCTTTTTTTTTTTTTTTTTTCAACGTCTCCATCCTTGGCGTTACTGCAGAGACCTTATAACATGGCCTAAAACCTAATTGAAAAATTGAAAAAGTCCCACATCTGTAACAACCTTGCTACTCCTTAATCTATCTAACTTCTCCTACACCATTATTGAGGTTAACCCATTCCTGCCATTAAGATATAAGCCATCCTCTAAAAGGTGGTCTTTAGAGACATTAGGATGGCATTCCATGTCCTAAAAATCTTGTCCTTTCATCCCTTGTAATACTTTACTTGCAAGTCCTCCTGCAGCCAATTGCTGCAGTCAGTCACATGTCGAACATTGGCTGTTGGATTGTTCTGACTTTTTCCTCACTTATCTGAGGCAGAGATCATTACTACGGTCTCTTGTGTGCTCAATAATTGAATTTCTGAATGCCCCTGTGTCTGCTGAAAACTGGGTACCTCCAAACCTCATCACACCATCAAAACGAATGCTCTGGTTTTGTTAGCCAGTAAATGATTTTAAGCTTTTTATGACAGATGTATTTTGAGCAAATTACAAATTTCTGTGCCAACCAATATCGCTCTGCAAATCCTGAGTTACACCACAGCAGAAAGACAACTGACACTTCACTGATATCTCTGAGATAAAAGCATTTTGGGTCCTTGTAATGGGTATAGGGAGAAAAACAATATTATAAAGAGCCATGGTACAAGCAACTTCTCAGTTTCCTGCACATGCAGACACCAGGCACTGACCACTACAAATCACTGAAGCTTGGAGTAACCTTTCAACCAATATAACCCATCAAAGCAATACTTTGGCAAATTATGCAAATTCACTAAAAGTTATACCTGGGCTATTTGCATTTATCAAAGGGAAAGTTGGCTATCTTGACTCTTCAGGGTGCTCTGATTCTGTGTGCACAAATGACAAAACTGTGGGATCTCCTCCTTCCCTCAAAAAACAAATCTAGACTGAGATTCCTTGAATCTCCAAGAGGAGCCTCTAGTGTCTGGTAGACAGTCACTAGCAGCTGTCTTGGTACTTCAATGTAAACCTTAGTTTCTTAAAACATGCAATGTTTTATATTGCATGACTAAGGGGGACAGGTACAATGCACCCAAATCCATTCAATGAGATTTATTTTATTTATAAAATATTTTACCAGGAAAGCTACATTGAGATTTCTCTCGTTTTCATGTATGTCCTGGGAAGATGGGAGATGCAGTGGTCTGGGTGCCTGTAGTGTCCCTTTAAGGCAGTGTGCTGTGTAAACCCATAAAGTGTTGACAACCTAAAGTAATTTGACAACCTAAGTAATTTTGTTTAATTTTTTTTTATTTTTTTTTTTGCTATTTTAACTTTTATCTGAATTTGTATGTGTATATGGCCCTTTAAGTTTTCTATATATTTGTATAACTTTTTATATATACACCTTCATGTGTGGTAATTGGGGAGATGTGCTATTTCCGAATACAGTTTGTGTAAACTTGCAAAGTGAAAATTGGCTCCAAGATAAATAGCATGAAACATTAACATTGCCAGGTATTCTTGTCAATGTTTTCGTTGGGAAGATACAATGTGAATAACTGGCCCTCTGCTTATCAAATATCATCTCCACTATTAAAGAGCAAAATACACATTGCCAACCTTTTGTTATCTAGTTTCCCGAAAGCAGTACAGTATTATGAATTGCCAAATGTGCTTGAGTACCCCCACCCCCTCTGAAGCATTCACCATTGACTTAGTTATCTTTTCCTGGTAGCCTGCATCCTGTCACTTAGCTGGAAATGTCACACACTTGCTCATTCATATTTCTGTCAGAAATCTTAAAAGTAATGGAGGGAAAAGTATGGGGTGGGTGGGGGGAGGAGGGGTGTGGGAAACCAGCAAATTACAAGGTTTTTTTTTCCAAGGGTATATAACTTCAGACCACAAACCTTTTGTAAATATAACGCACTACTGTATGTACTAAACCCATGATATTCTAATTGACAAACGGTTTACTGTTTCCCTCCCTCCCTTGTAAATGGAAACTGTAGGCATTATAACCATTTCACCTCATATAATTTGCTACAGTTGCTGTAGTCCTCTAGCACGGTCTCTCCATTTAATATTAAACCATTTTCAAGCCGTTTAACTCTGAATGACTGAATGACTGCTTCTAACCACACAGTCTGCCCCCTACTCCCCCTGTAGCTATGGCTCGGACAGAGACTATACACTTTCTGACCATACTAGCAGTCATCTGACTCTGTAAGTCAGTCAGCCACCCATTGCTGCTCTGGCTAATGCTTCCTTATCCTCTCAGGCAGCAGAATGGGGGGGAACTGGCTCCCGTGACTCACATTTTACAAAAGAAAACAAAAATAACTTTAAATAGAAGTACAGCGACAAGGGATTGCAGACACTATAATTGCTTTAAAGAGATGAAACTATTACGATGTCCCTTTAAAAGAGGTGGACAAGAGTTGGATATCCAAGCCTCCATTTCACTTGTGACTACCTTTTTAAAGGCAGATTTTTAGATTACGGACCCACACACAAAAGAAAATGTCCCCACTTGTTGGGGAAATTCCTGGGAGTTGGAACTACACAAAACAATGCTGTGATGATAAAGGTATTGGAGAATGGGTACATCACTGGTGTTTCAGTACAGTTTGTCAATAGTCATTCAGGGGTTAACCAGCAAACCTATTCAAATTCTTATGTGTTAAGTAGAATGCAACAAAGTCTGCTGACACCATAATTTCTGTATGGAGTACTTTGTGTGGCCTTGTTCCGTACTCTTGGCCATATTTGGAGTAGTTAATGTTTGATAACAGACAATGCTTTTATTCACAGAAACTATTTTTCTGCATGTTTGTCAGTATTGTAATTTACTGAAGAGGAAATGAGGCATCTATGACGTGTAGCCTTCCCCTCCAGTTAATAACTCATTTTCACCTGCTCCCATAACTGCAATGATTCCAGTGTGCTATGATAAACTGGTCATAATCCTAGTTTGCCACTCTAGCTGTTCATTGAAGTGGTTATAAGGCCTATTCATCAACAAAAATCACAAAATCTGTTAAATGGCATTTTTTCTTTTTCTTTCTGTTGCTGAATACCACCTTAATTCATGCAGAACATTCTAGGACAATGGCTCCTCGTTAATTTTACAATGTGTTGTGGAGAAAGATCTAGGAAAATCATGCTTGACATGCATTAAATGGACTTTGTTAATCTGCTGATGTAAATGATCTAATGGAGTGACGCTTTGTATGATATCAATAGATTTTCAGAAACATTGTTCATACATTAATTGCTGGTTCCTCTAATTGCTATGTATATTTTGCCAATTACAAACTGCATGAAGTTAGTTACAAATGAAGTTGCCTTTTGATCTGAATGTCTTTGTAAATGCGAGCACCACAGTACAAACTATAGTCTACTACACAAATGTCTTACAGATACAAGTGTTGGCCAGTGTGTCGTGAAATTAAAATGGGGTCAGTAGACCACTGCATACAATATCTGCGGCTTTTAATGTTGTGGCTGCTCACTGTACACTTTGGAATATCCATTCTGTTGGACTGATGTTGAAATGCACCCTAGGTTATAGAGGTTTTTTGTTCTATAGAATAAACCTTTGCAGGGTTCTTTTATCTCTAATATATTTTTAGATGTGCATCCTTACATTTTTAGCTGCAGGAAGTACTGTCTGATGTACCTAGAGGGGGAAAAAAGGCTGCTGTTTAAATAAAACATTTTAAAAAATAAACCACAACAAAAAAAATTCTCTCTGCCATTGTGCTGGTCCTACATGGTAGGGTTTGGCTCAAGAGAGCTAAGGTTATCTGCTAAGCAGGAGCTACTGTCTATCAGCTGTGGTGTAGGTGGTGCGTATGTACCTCAGAAGACATCAGGTTCGATGTCTGTTTACACTGTTTTATTTGAAGTGCTTTAAAAGGGACCTTCAGACCGTTGCAGTCTGCTATGGCTTTGCTAACGTAGACCTGCTTTTCTGCGCCATCTCTCCAACACTGGACTTTGTTAATCGGCCATAGGCAGATTACCAGTTTGGCCTGTCCTTCATTCTTCACATAGAGATGGTTCTGGAGCCCCTGCATAACAATTTGTCCCGAAGCAGACCCATAAAGTCTCCTTTCATTTTAATCTTGCTCATGCTGGGGATACATGAAAGGCAAGGCTTAAAGTGCCAGGAGTTCATATTAAATCAAAGCAATGAAGGTTGTGCATTAGGCCTAGTTAGGCAAAATAGCCACTACTGCATGCTGCAGTAGTGGTGCAGACTTCCACTTTAATCTTGGTCTGTACAATGTCAATTCAGACCCCCTTTGGAAAGTGGTATATGATGGGAGACATAGGAGAGACTTTACCTGTCCCAGCTCATCTCCCAGCATATATCGAAGGAACTGGAGCTAGAAATAAGTGATACAATACAGTAATATAAAATATGTATATCCATTAAATGTGTTATGGGGGAAAATACCATTTAAGGTTCTGAATTTTTTTTTTTTATAAATCACTTGACCTTTTATGACTGCATTTAAAGCAAAGCTTTTTGTTAGAACATGCTGATGCATTAATCTGCAGGTGGTAGTACTTTTTGGTACTTTTTTTTAATGGCTCTACTATAATATACAAGCTACACTTCATGTGAAGGCTTATATCACAGTGAAAATAGGAGATAACTGCAGCTCTGGAGCAGCATGCTGAGTAGATTTTATCTGCATTACTTTGTTTTTGTTTGGAGTGCTTTAACATGACTAAAAGGTCTTTCTAATCTTTATCTAATGAGTGTCTTGGTTAAACACTGACATCTGTAAACAGATTAGCTGAGTGAATGATGTAAAACAATGGGTATGTACACTTCATTGTGATTTTCAGGACTACAAATTTACCATTGTATACAAGTAAAAAGTGTTTGTTTTATTGCTTTTTATTTTTTTTTTTTAGTCCATTCCAGCAATTCATTAAAATGTTCTGATCTATTGAGTAGTAACTGTTCTATACGAAGGGCTCTGGTCAAAATGTTCCCAAGCATTGTTTATTACTGTTAAACGTCAAGTCAAAAGTCCTAAATTTTATAACTTTCTCACTACTTTGAGTTTGAAACAGGTCTGGCATTATTGCAGATTACTCTTCTTTTATGATTATTTATGAAGCACCAACAAATTCTACAGCGCTGTACAATAGGACGACTAACAGACATGAATTTGTAACACTGGTTGGATGCACAGGAATTGAGGGCTGCATGCCCAAATGCCTTCTTAGCCTTGTTTTATGGGGGCCGAAAAGCTTGCCGGCTAGCCACCTTTTGGGGGCTTCACTGAGACAGGCAACCATTTGTTTCCTCGGTGCAAGGAAGGAAAGCTGTTAACAGTATTTGATATGCCTTCCTGAAGAAGTGGGACTGAGTAAAAATTCTAATAGTGCAGGGAAGGGCGTTCCACAGGAATGGTGCAGCCCTAGACAAGTCTTGAAGGCGAGCATCGGAGTGGGGAGTACAGGCAGAGGATAGATGTAGGTGTTGAAGCCTAGATGGGCTTTGTGTTTTAGGGAGGATGTCCCTGTTTCACAATTCTGAGGTGGGGTATTAACCTTAATATGTTTATGTAAAATGACCGACTAAGGACAGGTCCTGTAGTGTATGTGTATAGAAACAATGTGTGTTTTAGCATTGTGATGCAGATACAGTGCAGTCAATTCCTCCACCTAATGTTACATGAATTGTAGGAATTTACGATTAGGTTAGTTTTGGAGGCTGTATCCATTCTATGACATGATTGCTTAATACTTTCTATTAATGAAAGGTGTTTTGTTGGCTGCTTCTGAGTTCCTTGGATATCACACAAAGTGCTTGTCACACTCCACCCACAATTTATTCTGCTATAGAATGTCATAAGAATCTTCCATGTGGGATAACATTTGCAATATAATAAACATTAAAATAGACTATAGGTAAGTGTAGTAAGAAATATTGAAATGCATTTGCTCATTAGACTTTTTTTTTTTTTTTTTTTAAAGGGGAACTGTCCCTCTGGACTTATTACAACTTGTAGGTTTTAGCACTCCCCCAACCCTCTCGCTTGTTCCGCTCGTCGCTCATTCAAGCAGAGCATTTTGATAAATCTTAAATGTGTCATTTCTCCTTTTTTATGCTTTCTCTATGCGGACTGCCTGATACAAATGACAGTTTGCAACTATTCTTCACAGGCAAGGTGGATGTACATTGTTGGAAGGATAAAGCAGTGTGAATTTCTACATTTAATCTTTATTTTTCGCCTCACCAATACTCAGCTGTTGAATATAAGCCTAAGTTGCTCTCAATGTATTCTTTGTGGTTCAATAAAGTTATTGCTCCACCTCTTCCCCTATTGAGTGTGGAGCAGTGAATCCCTAAACACGTGTGGTGGTGGTGGTCTTCTATTATTGTGGGCACTTGCCTAGTTATCTTATTCTCACCATGCAGATTGCAACTGGTTATGAGCAGAGATTGGATGCCCAATATTATTGAAATGGGCTGTTTCAACAGTGATGGAAGAACTGAGAGTTGTGGGAGATCGGTTCTTGGGAAACCATCCTTATTGAAATGGATGATACCGGTGATGGGTATGAAGACACACAAAAGAATGAGGAAGCATATGCTAAGTTAATTCAGTTCTTGGATAAGTCTGTATTAACAATGAGGGAGGCCGCTTATGAGATAAATGGTACGCATATAAAGATAGTAAAAAAAAAAGTGGCATGAAATTCCAGGCCACTGTAATTATAACACTGGAAAGCTACAAAGTGTTGTAGAAAAAAATGGGCATTAATTGTAAAATTGATAGGATTCACCTAAACTAAAATTTGCACGAAAAAAAGTGCCGTGTCAAAACGTAATTAAAATGATCGTGCTTTGATGTACGTTTATATACTCACAATGCTCTTACAACAATTATACAAATACAATTATTTAGCACAAACATTTATTTAATGTCTCCCACGTTACAATTGGTGGAGGACTGATATTTGGGTACTGTGACGTAGTGGTGGGCTTAACACAATATGGCCATATGGTGGAACTGAATTCCCAAATTTGTTTGCAGAGAGGGGATTTGAAGTAGCCTTATAAAATTTAGAAATGTATTTTTAGATGTGCACTATTCCTTAATCTGAAATATGTATACATTTTGGTCACTACGGCAGCACCGGTCCTGCAAAATGTATGTTCTGTTTGTGTCCCCAGTTACCGTATATACTCGAGTAGAAGTAGAGTTTTTCAGCACTTTTTTTTTGTGCTGAAAAACCCCCACTCGACTTATACCAGAGTCACTGTCTGTATTATGGCAACTTAGGATGTATTTAAACTGGGAGAGGAGGGGGGGACAAAAGGGTGATAAAACATCAATCCAATTGTCCCCCAAAACAAGGACAGAAGGTGCCTGTAGCAAGTGTGTTAAAAAATGATAAGCTTAGAGTCATGTCTACAAATGCTCGCAGTTTAGAGAATAAGATCCATGAACTTGTGGCAATAATGGCAACTGATAGTGTAGATTTAGTCGCTGTTACTGAGACATGGTACAATGAGAAAAATGACTGGGACATAGCAATACCAGGGTACTCTTTATATAGAAAAGATAGGGAAGGCAAGAAAGTGGGAGGGGTGGCCTTGTATGTCAGCTCCCTTCTCTCTCGTCCGGTCCGGTCAGGTAAGTTTCGCGAGAGCAGCGAGGAGAAGGGAGCTGACAGGAGCTGCAGGAAAGGAAAGTTGCTGCCAGCCCCCCTCCTAGATAGCCCATCCACTGGACCACCAGGGAATGAGAGCCCCCCTCCTTGGCCAGCTAACAAGCAGGGAGGGGGGACAAAAAAATCTAAATAAAAATGTAAATATTAAAATAAAAAAATTAATAATTAGAAAAATAACTAAAAAAATAATAATGCCCACCAAGGCTCTGCATCACACATACACACACTGCATTATATGCACACACTGTAAATAAACAATTAAAATAACTTTTTTGGGATCGAATTTTATTTAGAAATTTACCAGTAGCTGCTGCATTTCCCACCCTAGTCTTTTTCTCGAGTCAATACGTTTTCCCAGTTTTTTGGGGTAAAATTAGGGGTCTTGACTTATACTCTAGTACAGGGGTAGGCAACCTTTTAGCAGCACTATGCTGATATAGGATTATGATGTCCTGTGGCTGCCGTTCCTATTTTTTTTAAATTGAGGTGTGTATGCTGCCGTATTCTGCTTGTGTTATTTATACTGTTTTACGGTACACCCTGGTATAAGAGGGGTTAATACCGCTGAGGACGTTCCCTTTCCGAATGAAGAAGCGGCTAACCGCAGTTCCAATTAGCCGAACACGAACCAAACAGCTGAACGAGTAAATCATACGAATCCAATACCCCCAAGTACGAGACCAAGCTCTGTATTGAGGATTAAGCAGAGATCTGGTTTATTGAGGGCTACCTGCCTGGTATTTATGCAGGTCTCCCACCTGGTGAACACTCCCCTAGGGGACCAGATGGAAGACTGGGACAATGTGGATACAGTAGCCAATCACAGTGGCACAAGCCACTCTATCCTGGAGATAATTGGGAAGTAATCAAATTATCTCCATGGATAGAGGCTAAACTCCATTTTGTACCTGAACATAAAAATACAATAAAATCAATAACGTTACATTACACGAACAGAATCCCCACATTCAACGTATCCCCAGATAGCTGGGATCTGAGCGCACATTATTACCGAATGCCTCTCAGATCCTATGCATACAGTTCAATCGCCATGGAGCCAAAGTCTTTCACATTGTCTTTCGGTATACGAACAGGCTCCATGGGATGGCTATCTGGGGTGCGTCTATTCGTGCCGGAAAGTACAGAACGGACCGACGTTTGTGTGCTGGATGGCAGAGAAGGGAGGTCGGCGGCTTCAGCGGTGTTCGTGCAAAATAGTGTCCGTTTTCAGTTACATAGTTTGGGCGCCGAACACCGCTGGCCGTTCGGGACTTTAAAATGGCCGCCGCCACGTGGGAGTTACACGAACAGCGACATCCCAACGTTCACCACTTAAGCTGCGGTTAACCGAAGGATAGATGAAGGCAACGTAATAGAGCATAGTTCCAAGACAGAGGGGTCTGTCACATAATGTAATTGCTTGTATCATTGTATTTGTGTGTATATGAGCTATTATATTGTATATGTTCAGGAGTAGTTTGTGGTATTGTGTAGGATACATATGAATATGTGTATGGGGGCTGCTTGTGGAATTGTGTGTGGATGGATATGTCACATTGTGTGTTTGGTAGTGTGTGTATGTGTGGGGCTGTTTGGGGTATTGCATGTGCAAGGATGCATGTGGGGTTGTGTGCATGTATGTGGATTGTTAGCGGGTTACGTTTGTGCAGATTGTATATATGTTTGAGGGCTGTTAGTATTATTTGTATGAGGGGAGGGTTTTGTGCATTTCTGTGTATATCTAGCAGTATGGGTGGCTTCCCTGGGTTTCAGTGGGGACCAAGCTGGCCAGGTACAGGTCAAGGACAGGAGCTGCAACAGCAGCTGCAGGCTGCTCTACTACATTGTTGGGAGGAAGTGATCTGAGATCACTTCCTCTACGTGCTACAATGCATAAATTGCGTATTGTCCTTCACCACCTTTTCGTATTAGCAGATATCTGAAGTTTCACTGGGACTCCTGATAGGCCAGAGCCTGTTTGGCTGTAGCAGCCTTGAGTGCCGTGCAAAGACACCTTGAGTGCCGTGCATGGCACTAGTGCCATAGGTTGCCTACCCCTTCTCTAGTATATACGGCAATTGTGAAAATGTGTCCATGACTGTAACCAAATCTCAGTTTTGTGCAGCTAACCAGAACCAAAACTCACCTGCCTTGTAGTATCACTAGTGTATATAGTTATAAGTAATAGCAACATTGTAGCATCTGTCAAAGAGTAAAATATGAAAATTGTCAGGAAACACAGCTTTGAGAGATATATATATATATATATATATATATATATATATATATATATATATATATATATATCTATATCTATAATATTATTTTGATGAATAGTATGGTTTTAATTGAATGAAAAGTTACATTTTGTATGGGATTGATAGCCTCATCTTTGTTTTTCTAAAAAATGTCAGGTATCCCACACAGAGATGGCCACTGAGCAGTCTGATCTGACTCTGTAACAGAAAGTGCATTCTTGACAATCTCCACAATGTGCCAGTCAAATGTTTCTCACAGACAGGCACTGAATCCAATCATTGCTCCTCTAAGAGCAGTATTAACAGAACATTGACTTCCTTTGGCAATGCTGAAGAACATTGAAATATCAAGAACCGAATCTGATTTGCGTATCTGAAAGGGAATCCCCATCTAGTGGCTTTCAGTGTTACAGCCAGTAGAGGTTTTTAGCAGTCCACAATGTAAACCTTGCCATATCTCTTATAAGGCATATTCTCCCTGTCTCCCTAATCTACATATCATCTAACCACACAGTTCAGCACTACACTATTAGTACTACAGAATGCCGCTTGCAGTTAATTTTCAACCAGATAGTGGGATACCATGTTTTTCCACTTCCTTCGATCATCCATGCCATTATTTGACATGTAAGCATACTCCCTTCGCTTTGGGTGTGGCAAAAAAAAATCACAGAGCTCACGCAAATGATATTTCAACTTGTGTACAAATCATGCATGTTCTTGTGCTTTCTATCGGTATACTCCCTTCAAACTTGACCCTTCTGGGACTGACAGCTGAACCTGAAGCATTGAGAGATTTTCAGCCAAAGGCCATGAAAACGAGGCTTTTGGCAAGCAAAGCATAAAAGATAACCCCAGAAGAGAGGAAGTGAAAGATCATGTCCTTCAATATTATTTGGAAATTATACTGTCAAATTATTTCTGCAGAGACTAACCCTTTAGTTCAACCTGTGCACACTATTGACTGTAGAGTAAAGGACCAAAAGACTAGAGTGCAGGTTAACTGCTTTCAAGGACAAAAAATAAATTGCTTAATTGCTGAAGCTGCAGGAGTGGACACCAGCTCTGTACATTTTGCGCATGTGTGAGAGTACAAGACTGGGGCCTATAGAGGAACCTCTATAGGTAGTCTAACTCCCTTCAGCCAACCATAGTGTTTGGCTTCAGCTGTCCAGCCGCAATGCTTGGAGGCTTGGCACCTGTTGGGACACATGTAAGTGGCAAATAATGGATAAATGTTAGTTTGTTAGTTGTTATGCATGGAGTAAGTATTTAAACCCATTTCCATGATTCCTTGGTGGTTGTCTCGTTTGTTTATTTTTTTTCTCCCACGTGGGACTTAACATGTGTGTTGCCAGTAATTTAGTTGGTAACCTGAACCCCTTTGTGTTTCTGTTGGAGATTTACAAATTGGTGTTTTTACTTAAAGGAACACTATAGAGTCAGGAACACAAACCTATATTTCTGACCCTATAATGTTAAAACCACCATCTAGTTCCTCTGGGCCCCCTCTTGCCTCCCTAAATATGGTAAAATCCTTACTTGTATTCAAGCCTGAATAGCAAGCTGTCTGCTGACCTCATCAGAAGTGGTGGTCTGAGCCAATCTCAGTGCTTCCCCATATGATTGGCTGAGACTGTGAAGGAGGCCGATCAGGGGCAGCTCAAGAAGACATCTATGAAGTGGCCAGTGAAGTTATCACTAGGCTGTAATGTAAACACTGCATTTTCTCTGAAAAGACAGTGTTTACAGCACAAAGCTTGAAGTGACTGATTCTACTTACCAGAACAAATTCAATAAGCTGTAGCTGTTCTGGTGACTATAGTGTCACTTTAATTCTGCATCAAATTGGGCCTTTAATTTTCAGTCCTCGTTAACTGCTTTTTGCCTGGCTTATGCTATATTATCTAGCCACTAACACCTACAGCATGATCAGCTATAAAGCCAAGTTGGCAAGAATTTAAGAACTGTAATTAAAGTCGCATTACAATACAAAATGCAGTCTATAGCATTTTTTTTTTTCTTAAGAATTTATTGACAAAATTATTGACTAAGTTTTTGGAGTGTGTGGTTCAGACTAGTACTATAAATCATCATAGTGATTTTAATTTAACTGTGTTTTAGCAAGACCTGAAAATCAATTGTACTCTGGAAATGTACATTGCATTTGTTGCCTTACACTGAGTACATGATTGAGTGTGCAGCCATGTGTGCGCAGAAAACAGAATTCCATGCAAGTGGTTTGTAAAATGCTTTATTAATGTATAAGTTTAAGGAAGTAGAAAAAGTTGGCGGCACAGAGATAATATGTACAATTAAATATAAGCAAGTATTAATCTAGAAATAAACAATGATATATAAAACAGAGCAATAACTTTTTTATTTTTTGTATAGATACATGTAACTAAACCATTATTTTTGCGTAGATTAGGTGTTTTAAAAAAAATAAAATAACACTAAGAAAATCTGTCAACATTGAAGTTGCTGTTTAGTGAATAGGTGAGTGCGCTGGATGTTGTGTATTATATAATTTGGCCCCCAGCAGCATCTCATTTATTCAAGTTCAGGTGAGTGCAGCCTCCACCCCTGTTTTGTGTGTGTGTGTGTGTGTGTACAGTCCAAAAAGAGTCCAGTAAAACCTTTGGGATGAGAGAACAATCGCAGTTCTATCTGAGGTAGACGTCTGTGGAGTTGTGGGATCAAGGGGTTAAAAAATTTATTGCAAAAATGAAATGTCCTGGTGTTCCTTTTAAAAACCCTTGCCTCTGAAGGGCTAAATGGTGATTTTAAACTTTTTAATTTTCTGTGTTCTTCAAATCCATTTTTTTTGTTTTTATTTTTCCATTATTTCTATCATTTGTTATACTTTCAGCAATTTTACTTTAATATCTATTTTTTTTTTTAAATCTATTTTTATCTTATATTATCCTGTTTTAAAATGTATGCTACAAATCCCTGGTATGAGTAACCGGATTTACTTTGTCACATCTGTTATGTATATATGTGTATGTATGTATATGTGTGTTTTATGTTTTGTGGTTTATTCCTTATGTATTTTGTTGCTTTACCCAACTAGTTTACTAGTCCCTTTTGTTGTTTATTATCAGCTGTTATTTATTATACTCTCCCCTCCCAATGTGGCTGCTCCCCTCCTTCCACTATTTTTTATTTTATTTTATTTTTTTATTTTTTTGCCATTCCTAATATGGCTCACACTAGTTTTATTGCCCTCCCTAACATGGCTGCTACATGTTCTACAGTAAAGTTATGACAAAGTCATGTGACCATGACATAATTTTGGCGCCAAAATGAAGTAATTTGTGGCCTATAAACAGCCAGTGCTGTCAGGTACATGGTTTTTATCCACTTGAGAAAGCCCTAAGGGGAGAAACGCGTTGTGGAAATTTTAACTGTATTTTAATGAAGGTAATTTGGCCACTTTGTTTTGCGAGATAGCTATTTTATCTTTTTTACCATTTTTATTTATAAAATATTTTACCAGGAAAGATACATTGAGATTTCTCTCGTTTTCAAGTATGTCCTGGGTCCACAAAACATTGCATTGATACATTATAGTACAATAAAATACAAAAACAATAATACACAATATAGACAAAATTTAACAGAACAGGTAGGAAATATATAATCGAGCATTCTGTTTTGAGGTATGTAGAGAGGGATCTCTTAAAGGACTTTAGGCTTGGGGAAGATTTGAAAGTGTGTGGGAAGTTGTTCTATAATTGCGGTGCTCTGCAGGAAAAGGAAGATTACGCTGCTTTCTTTTTGTATTAAGGTAGACTAAAGTGCTGGTACTGGATCGGAGGTATGAATAGAGCAGGTTTAAAGATTTTTTTTTTTTTTTTTTTTGTGTGTGTGTTTTAAGTTTTAGAAGGGGTATGAATGACTGTACCTGGTTACACAATACGTCAGATTCATAATGGTGTGGTGTATGTAGTGTTCACGTCATAACGAGTATGTGTTCTCTATGCAGTTAACTGTAAGATCGTGCATAACAGGGCTTTATCTGTTTAATAAATAATACTGAAAAGTACTTAAAGGGTTTCTGCAACTTTATTTTTATTTTATTTTTAAGCATGAATTACAAGTGAAACTAAATTTTTAGGCATAACTAGTGGGAAAAATTTGGATTCAGTCTGAAGTAATGACGACTTACAACTTGATGATTATGTATGTATGTATGTATGTATGTATTCTGCTCAAAAAAAATAAAGGGAACACATCCTAGATCTGAATTAATTAAATATTCTTCTGAAATACCTCGTTCTATACATAGTTGAATGTGCCGACAACAAAATCACACAAAAATAAATAAATGGAAATCAAATATTTTTTAACCCATGGAGGTCTGGATTTGGAGTCACACTCAAAATTAAAGTGGAAAAACACACTACAGGCTGATCCAACTTTGATGTAATGTCCTTAAAACAAATCAAAATGAGTCTCAGTAGTGTGTGACTTACCTACAGGGATCTCCTTCCAGATCTGGACTAAAGCATCTGCCAACTCCTGGACAGTCTGTGGTGCAATGTGACGTTGGTGGATGGAGCGAGACATGATGTGCTCAATTGGATTCAGGTCTGCGGAACGGACAGGCCAGTCCATAGAATCAATGCCTTCGTCTTGCAGGAACTGCTGACACACTCCAACCACATGAGGTCTTGCATTAGGAAGAACCCAGGGCCAACTGCACCAGCATATGGTCTCACAAGGGGTCTGAGGATCTCATCTCTGTACTGTAGTCAGGCTACCTCTGGTGAGCACAAGGAGGGCTGTGCGGCCCCCCAAAGAAATGCCACCCCACACCATTACTGACCCACTGCAAAACCGGTCATGCTGGAGGATGTTGCAGGCAGCAGAACGTTCTCCATGGCGTCTCCAGGCTCTGTCACGTCTGTCACATGTGCTCAGTGTGAACCTGCTTTCACCTGTGACGAGCACAGACGGCGAATTTGCCAATCTTGGTGTTCTCTGGCAAATGCCAAACGTCCTGCACAGTGTTGGGCTGTAAGCACAACCCCCACCTGTGGATGTCGGGCCCTCATACCACCCTCATAGTCTGTTTCTGACCGTTTGAGCAGACACATGCAGTGCTCCTCCTGTTCCTCCTTGCACAAAGGCAGAGGTAGCAGTCCTGCTGCTGGGTTGTTGCCCTCCTATGGCCTCCCACATCTCCTGATATACTGGCCTGTCTCCTGGTAGTGCCTCCATACTCTGGACACTATGCTGACACACAGCAAACCACCTTGCCGCAGCTCGCATTAATGTGTCATCCTGGATGAGCTGCACTACCTGAGCCACTTGTGTGGGTTGTAGACTCCGTCTCATGCTACCACTAGAGTGAAAGCACCGCCAGCATTCAAGTGACCCAAACATTAGCCAGGAGGCATAGGGACTGAGAAGTGGTCTGTGGTCACCACCTGCAGAACCACTCCTTTATTGGGGGTGTCTTTCTAATTGCCTATAATTTCCAACTGTTGTCTAAAGTGGAAAAATACACTACAGGGATCATTTGCACAACAGCATGTGAAATTGTCACTCAGTGTTGCTTCCTAAGTGGACCGTTTGATTTCACAGTTTGACTTGGAGTTACATTGTGTTGTTTACGTGTTCCCTTTATTTTTTTTGAGCAGTGTATATCCTTTGTGCATTGTATATTTTCTTGCCTGTATGTCATGCTAAAGTGTAGTTTTGCTAGCCCTGTATGTAATTGTTTTATTCACCTATATGCATTTCTCCTCTAATTTCTGACTGACCTCTGACCCCTCCCTTCTTTGATTTTAATTTTTTTTATTTGAATAACCATCCCTTCATCTCTGTGACTAAATACATACCCCCTCCCTCAGCTTTATTGCAAGCCTGTCTGACCCTTGCATATCTTTATTCAACAGCCTGATTTCAAAACTATCAAGCCCCAATACTGCTGTATGAACGTATACCTCCCCTCTCCACCCCATACTTATTACATTTATAGATTGTCTGTCTCTGTCTGTCTGTCACACCCAAATTTTAAATGAGTACAAATAACAGGTATACACACTACTGCCTCTTATTGGTACACTCCTGCACGTTCTTAACCCATAAAACTTAATATTTACCTTACCTTCACCTGCTCTTGATATTTCAATTATTTCCAATTTACTTTTTCCCAGTTTAGCAATGATCTGTCTTCTCATCTTTATTTCCTCTTTCTCCCTCAGTCTAAAAATCTCTTTACAGCCACTTCACTCATTTTCTCCCCCCCCCCCACTTTTACATATGCTCATCTCATGCCTTGTACTAATTTTTCTACTCTCACTGCGACCCACAATCGATCTCATCCTAGACCCCATGCATACAAAACCCATTCACACCTCCTGTCACTTTCTCTCCTGCTTCTAGCAGCTGGTGATGTCTCTCCCAATCCAGAGCCCTTCACTTTCTCTACACACACTAAGAAAACCAGAAACCCCACCAACCTCATCACAATACCCTGCCCTTTACCGTCACTTACCAACATTCAGTGTGCACTCTGGAACGCCTGCTCAGTCTGTGGTAATGTTAAAATAAGCCGCCATATATGTATTTTTCATCTCTGACTACTTGCACTTGCAGAGACCTGGCTGCCCCCCTCTGATAGTGCTACTCCTGCCTCTTTACAATGGAGTCTGGGAGTGTGAGAGAATTGTAGCCCACCAAAACATAAAGGAGGTGGTGTAGGCATCCTTCTCTCCCCTCTATGTACCTTTCAACCAATCATAACTGCCCCTGCCCTATCCTTTTCTTCTTTTGAAGTTCACACTGACTGCCTATTTAACCCCCACTCCTTTAATAATTGTGATCATCTACCGCCCTCCTCCCCCTCCCGGTCATCCTAAGCTATTCATTGAGCTCTTTTCTTCATGGCCTTCCCCACTCTCATGCTCTCATCTAGCACTCCTTCCCTTATACTTGGGGATTTCAAAATCCCAATCAACAACCCCAACTGCACTGATGCTTCTCGTGTGCTCTCTGTAACCACCTCTTTTTGGCCTCACGAAATTATTTCGCGCTGTCTTTTGCGCTGTCTCGCTCTCTCTTCGTCCTTCAAACATACAACTGTAACCCCAATTCTAAAGAAGCCCAACCATGAGCCTAACTCCCCGTCCAACTACCGTCCTATCTTGCTACTGCCTTTTGCATCCAAGATCTTTAAGAGTTGTGTATGTGAGATTGACAGACTTCCTTGAGTCTAACTCTCTGCTAGACCCGCTTCAGTTTGGTTTACGTGCTAAGCACTCTGTGGAAACAGCACTGACCAAAGTATCCAATGATCTACTCCCTGCAAAATCTCATGGTCACTACTCTATCCTAATTCTCACTGACCTTTCAGTGGCTTTTGACACTGTTGATCATCAACCGCTTCTTCTCATCCTCGGCAATATCAGTCTACACGATATCGCACTCTCCTGGTGCTCCTCCTACCTCTCCCAGTCTTTCGGTAGTTGTAAAGTCTTAATTTGGCTTTCGGGTATCCGCTTCCATCCTTGGGGTGATGTACTGCAGCTTCCGTCCTTGGGGTGATGCACTGTATCACCCAAGGACCAGAGCTGATACCTTAAAGCCAAATTAAGACTTTACAACTACCCAAAGACTGAGGATCCATAAACTGGACTGGTTCTAAGAGGTACCAATGGCCCGTTCCACTGATTGGGTAGTAAGCCCCCCTCGAGGCTTATAGGCTTTTTTGCACAACCAGAAATATTTTTTTGTGCCACTTTTCTTGTGAGTTTTATTCATTATTTATATTTCAATCATTAAATACTTCAATATGTATTTTTTCCTTTTGGTTTTCTCTACATGTCATCCTTTCCGACTGAGTGGTAAATATTACCCACACTTTTGTGATAGTGGCGTCCTCACTTGTATATTAATATACTTCCTGTATTTATTAAGGATTGGTTTGGTCTCAGCCAAAGTGAAGAACAGGCATAGGACTTCAAAATCAACACGATCTATACAATTTATGTTTAAATAAAAAATTTGATATAGGAGTGTAGTATAGCACAATACCAAAAGGCAAAATAGTTTAACCTAGTGCAGCTATTGTGTATAAGCTGCTCTAGCCCCGACAGCATTTATCATTGAAACGTTTGTACTTTGAATGCTCTTTGAATAAATTTGGGCTGCACTTTATATTGCAGTTTGTTTAAAGAAGATCACAAAATGCTTAGCTGACTAAGTACAACGTAAATTTCATAGTTTAAAAAATTCTCAAAGGACCACTACAGGCACCCAGACCACTTCAGCTCAATGAAGTGGTCTGAGTGCCAGGTCACTCTAGTTTTAACCCTGCAGCTGAAAACATAGCAGTTTCAAAGAAATGGCTATGTTTCACTGAGGGTTAATCTAGCCTCCAGTGGCTGTCTCACTGACAGCAGCTTGAGGTGCTTCCGAAAATCAGTGAGAAGATGCTGGACGTCCATAGGAAAGCATTAAGTAATTTCCTTTCCTATGGGCGGTTTGAATGCTCTTGCCGTGCATGCTCATTCAGATCTGACGTTGGCAGGGGGTGGAGAGGTCACCAGCACCGAGGGAGCCTGGCGCTGGAGAAAGGTAAGTGACTGGCTGAAGGGGTTTTAACCCTTTCAGCCCAGCAGGTGGGGGGGGACCTAATGACCCTACAGTGCCAGGAAAACAAGTGTTTTCCTGGCACTATAGTGGTCCTTTAATTTAAATTGTGTGTTGGATTTACACCCATCTTTCCTACGGCAGTCCAGGACCGTTTTAAAATATTGTCTACAGGTAAGTGTGTAATCTGCATACAGTATGTATATCTATATCCAGTTAGACTTTGGTTAATGTTTAATTGGAATAGCAAATACTTTTACACTTGATTTTATATTTAAAGGAACAAATGTATTCCTTACATTCTAGTGGCAAAATCACAATTTAGGTCCCTGACCCTTCTCCTTGCAGTAAGACGGTGAGTTTACTCTCTCTTTAAAATGTATTTCTTTTTTGTGCCGCGGCCATCTATCTGCAACTGGTCCGACCTAGCTCCTCCTCCATGGCTGAGATCTGGTGGCAAAGTGATGAAGTGATGAACCAATCAGCATCTCCTCACAGAGCTGCATTAAATCAATACAGCTCTACAGGGATCATTCAGCATCTCCATACAGAATGTGGAGACTGGACATCCATCCTACACACTGGGTAGCCCTGACACAGAAAGCACCTCTAGTAACCGTCTCATTGACTCCCACTAGTTGTGTTACTAGGCAGCGATGTTGGCATTGAAAATCCTGCATGGACAAACGATGGGCTGAAGTATTTCTGATGACCATAGTGTCCTTTTAATCTAGTCGGAGTACGTGACCTATCATGGCCAGGAATTGGCAAGTCCTTTGTTAACATATGTCATGTAGTAAAATCTTTGAGGTAGCAGGGAAATGTTTACACCTGGCGATTTTGTTTATTGCGCTTTTAAGTCCGTTATCTACATTAACACTTTTTTTTTTTTTTTTCATTCATGTGAGCATAGTCTAAGGATTCAAAGAATTATTTTTTTGCTCTGTATTTCAGTTTTTAACGTGTTAAAATTCTTGTGACATTCTTGTTAAAATAACACTTGACTGATACAATTTCTTTTAGATTCATAATTTATATGGCAAGTGACCTGTGACTAGATCTTTCTCCATGTGTTAAACATTTTAAACTATCAAACTCCTCTGAAATAAGGGTAGTACGTCACTTGCATCCACACTAGTTTATTACAGTAGATAGAACTCCTGTTTGCCTATAGTCTGACACTTGAATATTCTGTTCTTACTGCACTTAAAAGTGCAATTGAACTTTATATGATTTTGTCGATGCATTGATGTAAATCTAAAACGATAACTGCATTCTCCATGTATGACCGTTCCTGTAATCTTCTAAGGCAGTCTGAAGTCCAGACTCCCATCAAAGGAAAATCTGAAATAGATGATTTTTAGTTCGTAATTTTTAAATATATCTTTTTGGGATGCTTGATCTTTTGGAGTGTTTTTGGTAATGGCCGAGCTTATTTGTAATTTTTTTTTTTTTTAATTTTTTTTCTTGGCCCATGGTTGCTTCTAAACTGGGTGTTTGGCCATTACATATTGCTGCTCTTGCCTACCTATCCTCTTATATAAAAGTATGTCCCGTCCAAGCCTCTACACTGCCAAAGTTCTGCATCTATTTTAGGTTTGTACTTGCATCTCTGACGCTCACCTTCAAGACTTGTCAAGGGCTGCACTGTTCCTATGGAACTCCTTTCCCTCCTCTGTTAGACTCTAACACAGCATATCAATTAAACTGTTAATAGCTTTTCCCTCCCCTCACCTTAGTAAGCCATCCTGCTTCCTTTCTTGCAACTGCGTCATCCAATAAACTAATCCTTCAATGTAAATTATTCTAGTAACCTACTTTCTCCTGTACATGAATTACATCCTACCCTTGTCTCCTGTGCCACTTTAACCCACTTCCTCTAGAATGTAAACTCGTTGGAGCAGGACCCCCCCATATCTTCTGTTCCTGTGCGTTCAGCTAGTCTTGTTGCAAATGCATGTTAGTCCACCTATTGTACAATGCTACATACTTTGGTGCTTTAAAAATAGAGATGTGTTTTGAGGCAAAATATAGGGTCTTTTCCTCCTTACCACCTTATTCCGCTTGTGTTTATTTTTATTTTATTTTTTTTGTAATCAAGAAAGCTAATGAATAAATGAACGTTAAATCAGTTCATTTCAGTCGAGTTTGTTAGTGTTCCTTTTAATACAATAAACCGACTGAAATACAGGGCCATACCAAAACTAAAGTAGAAATGTGACACCCTTTTCTTTTAATTATGTTTGTCTTTTACATTGAAAGATAATTTAGACATCATGCATAGGCAATCCTTTTCTGCTTTAAATAGTTGCACGTGTCATAAAACAAACTCTAACTGTAAATTCTTATTTCCAGCTGTCTTTTGGGGAGATATTGCCTTAGATGAAGAAGATTTAAAAATGTTTCAAATTGACAGAACAATTGACCTCACTCAGCATTCAAATTATAAAGTGGGACACACCACAGGTAAGATTTACAATGTAAGATGTACCTTGTTGATGTTTTCTTGTATACGCAACGGAATGTGCCCAACATCTGTTTTTGCATAAGTGTTATTCACACAATTTTTTTTTTTTTTTCTTCCCTTGCCAAACTACCTTGCTGTGCTCTGAATAAACCTACCATAGCTATATAAATCTGAGCATATATATTGCTAGGGGACCTGATAGGGTGGGCCACATCTGGATTCCAAAATGCACCTCTGCTCTTACCTATTCTAGTTTTTGTTTAAATACACTATTATTTTGGTAATGCATCATCCTTTTGAGCTGTATAAATTAGTCTTCCTGAAGAAAATGTAATTCTCACAGTGACTGAAAAGACATGGTAACTTACCGTATATACTAGAGTATAAGTTGACCCGAATATAAGTCGAGACCCCCAAAAAACTGGGAAAACTTATTGACTCAAGTATAAGACTAGGGTGGGTAATGCAGCAGCTACTGGTAAATTTCTAAAGAAAATTAGATCCCCAAAAAATTATATATATTTAGTGTGTGTATGAGTGCAGTGTGTTTATGTGATGCAGAGCCTTGGTGGGGGTGGGCTTTTTTAAATTTAATTTTAATATTAAATTTTTTATTTGTATTTTTTTCGTCCCCCCTCCCTGCTTGTTAGCTGGCTAGTGAGGGGGGGCTCTCATTCCTTTGTGGTCCAGTGGATGGGCTGTGTAGGAGGGGGCTGGCAGGAAGCTGTAACTTACCTTTCCTGCAGCTCCTGTCAGCTCCCTTCTCCTCCCCTGTAAGTCTCGCGGTGTGACTGCTGCACAGAAAGTTGCCACGGTAACGTGGAAACGCTTTGACCCCTCGGCTCTCGCGAGACTTGCAGTTGAGCTGACCGGACCGGAGGAGAAGGCAGCTGACCGGAGCTTCAGGAAAGGTAAGTAACCGCTCGTTGCCAGCCCCCAACAGGACCGCCGGGCTTGTAATGAGCCCGCCGGTCCTGGTCTGTATTATGGCAATGTAAGTTGCCATAATACCGACATTGACTCGAGTATAAGTAGAGTGGGGGTTTTTCAGCACAAAAAATGTGCCCCAAAACTCGACTTATACTCGAGTATATACGGTACTCACAGCAATGTTAATTGTGAAGGAGTGATGTTCTAATGTGACTTTAGCATGTATAGAATGCCTGGCAAAAATGTACATTAAAGTATGCTCGGTATTTGGAGTTGAGAACAATCGGAGTAATTTAAAATGTTGGCTTTTTTTCTACTTGTTTCTCATAAAGTATAAAATTTAGAAAGAAAACAAGTAACTTTGAGAAGGAATTCTACCATCTAGAAGTCTAGCGTTGACAACACCGTTAATCCTTCATGTAGGCTGTAAATGGATTTAAAGCCCGTTTTGAATAACGCAAGGGATTGGTTTAGTTATTCGTTCCCTATGTTTAACTTACCAGTTAAAACTATATCCTGTCTGGAGGTATTTTCTCTGTTAAAGTATAAAACTATTCACCTTTCTCCAGTGGCCTTTCAGCTACAGACCTATGACCTTTCTGACACAATTTGTTTAGTTTCATTTAAAAAAAATAAATAAAAAAAATAAAAATCTTTTGGGGGTGGGAGAGTTATGATCCTAGGAGTGAGAGGAAACCCTGAATTACAAAATGTTTTGCACCAAGTTATCCCTTTTTGGGAAATGTTTCCATCTGAAGTTTGTGTAGTTTTTTACTTGGGCAAGTATCAACTCTTATATTTCCTTAATACGAGACAAGCCTAGGTGGACAAATGATTGACCTGAAAGGTCTTAAAAGAATGATGCAGGTTACTTTTTTAAACCAAACTTGTGGGACTCCACAAAAAGTTTCAAACCCCCCCCCAAAAACTAAAATATAATTCCTCTTTAAATCTGGCCGAGCTGAAGTGTGAAACTTGACAACTGGTTGTTTTTGCTTCAGATATCTTGATGTACATTCTGCTAAGCACCAGCATGTTTTTGGAGATGCTGGAATCACACAAACCACTGACTTTTTGTCAGGAAAGATATATCACGGGGCCCTAGGCAGGTTCTCCATTTGGAGTCCACCTTATCTTCACGGATTACGGGGCATAGGCAGCTGCCTTAGGTCTACTTATGTTTTATCCAGATATGTGCGTACTTGCCACTTAATATGGAACTCTACTCTTCTACAAACTATAGAATCCTCTCTTTATTCTCTTTCAATCCACAAGCATGTATTCTGCATTCCTGCTGTTGAAAACAAATGTTTGTGCATGTAATTTTGGAAATCCAGAATGTCCTCTGCACTCTCCCAAAATTAACAAGCTTGTGTATATTATTGGTCAATCCTTTTGACAAGTGAGGCATATCATGGTTCTCACATTTCGTTGCAGAAAAAACAGAACTGGGCACTTCATTGGCTTCATATGTTTGCAGTAAAAATAACACCAACAAAATGTACTAGTATGCTTTAGAAATCTTATTTATGAAGACAAAAGTGACTTTTTTAAAAATGTTGATTAGACGACATGATCAGAAGACAAGTTTGCAGGCAGATTACACCCGCCACCCCCTTGCGTTAACATACTCTAGACCTAACCAACTATCAATCTGTAAAGAAAAATACAATGGATTTGATCTTGAAACTGGTCCTCTCTAACTTGTTGTTTCTGTATTGTCCGATTGCTGAAGTTTGTATACACTAGACAGGATGAATAACAGTCGTAGTACTGGATTTTCAGCGTTATATAGACTTGTTTTTTTTTGTAGAAGATCATTCATTATGTCATTTGGTATTGCAGCTCGCATCTAGATTATTGATTTTTAAACCTACTCAGGAGTTTCTGGTTTTATTACAAGTCCGTAGCTGCCTGATACCATTGCCATTTTAGTGTGAACATAGGATGTGGGTGTTTATTTTTTTTTTTTCCTTCCAGATCAGTTTCAAGACCAACGATGGTTTGAAAAAAGTAAATGCGCCCTTTTTAAAGTCTCCTTTTACTTTGTAATTGACCTTCTTTTGAGGTTGAAAATGAAAGTCACTTATATGCATTCAAGATAAAAGCCATATATTTGACTGCCAATCAGTATGGCACAAAAGATGTGAAGGTCACCAAGAGCAAAGACTTACAGATAATTTGATGTTGTCATGACATGTTTGAAGTTTTCATTACAGTTTGCTTTAGAAAATGTAAAGAATTAATCAACATTGAGCACTGCTTGTTTAAAATATCTTCCTATTTCTAGAGTGGTTGGCTAGAAATTCTAAAGCATTAAGACAAATACTCAAAACCTTTTAAACATGAGAAACCTTTGGAAAAAAATAATGCGAGTCTTACACAAAATTCCACCAAAAATATACAATTTGTCTTTTTAGCATACCTTTCTGAAATTCTTGCAAGCTTTAGCTTTTTTTCATATATATTTTAGCCCATACAGTTTTGGTTTATGTTTAGTTCAAGTGTCTTCAGATAGGACACCAACAGGGATCTTCACTAAAGCTTGAATTGTAGCAATGATCACACAATCAGCAAAATGTATGCTACAACTGCAAAGCTGTTACTATAGTGAAGATGCATGAACTTTCCAGATTGACTGTATGGCCTAAATTAATATTAATGGTTGCTTTCCTTAAACGGATTCTAAAGTGTTAGGAGTAGAAATCTGTTTTCCAAACACTATACTGCCCTCTGGTCTCCTTCTTCCTTGCTCCCCCACCATAGAACATAAAAGGTTTTAAAAAAACCTTTATTTACAACTCAAACTCCAGCGCTGTGTACCTCGGCACTCCGACTCCTCAGACATCATGTGCGGCAAGCAGATTCAAGCCTGAAGCTGTAGCTCTGCATGCTGTTTTTCTTGGAAAAACAAGCTGTCTGCTGACCTCAGAAGTGGTGGCCTGATCCAATCACAATGCTTCCCCATAGGATTGACTGAGACTGACAAGGAGGCAGAGCAGGGGCAGAGCCAACACGATTCAAACACAGCCCTGACCAATCGGCATCTCCTCATAGAAATGAATTGAATCAATGAATCTCTGAGGAAAGTTCAGTTTCTGCATGCAGAGGGAGGAGACTCTGAATGTTTGGATGCATTTTAGGCAGCCATGACCCAGGAAGGATCGCTAACAGCTATCTGAGGAGTGGCCAGTAAAGTTATCACTAGGCTGTAATGTAAACACTGCATTTTCTCTGAAAAGACCGTGTTTACAGCAAAAAGCCTGAAGGTAATGATTCTACTCACCAGAACAATTTCAATAAGCTGTAGTTGTTCTGGTGAGTATAGTGTCCCTTTAATTTTATGCAAGGTTATAGTGTTTTTCATTTAAACATTGGTTATTCACTAAACTATGACTTCTCCTTCTAACCATAGTGACAATTTGTCTATTTTTGCTTTTGTTATGTCACTTGAAAGCCATTTGCAAAAATACAGTGTTGTAAATACTATATGTATATAGATGTAAGGTAGCAGTAGGACAATTTCTACACTGCTTCTTATCCAAAGAACAGCTATGACTGACCAACAGCTTATCTAGTGTTAGTATGTTACCAAGTAATGATCTGAAAGGGGTACTCATTCCAAAAAAAGATTGGGTAGCAGGAGACTGAGACTTGTGGTGTACAATAAAACCTGTCTAAATGGGAATGGTGGACTCCATTCCATATCACTTTTTTTAATTTGTAACACTTTTGTTTTAGTTCTCCTCCTTTTTCCCATCATTAGAGCAAGTGGCATGTGTCTGAGCTGTTTTGGGGAGACAAACCTTTCAACATTTAATTGGTTGTGTCTGTAATATTGGATCATTAACTTTTTTCATTTTTTTTTTTTTCAGGTGGCCTTGGAGAACATGATTTAGAAAAAAAGAGGGGTGCTCTCTATCAGCTTATTCAAAGGATACAAAGATTTGGATCTGGTACTTCCATATTTTTTTTTTTTTTTTCTCTCTTCATGGTCTTGTAAATCAAAAACTGCTTGCCTTTTTAACCTGAGTATTGTACACCTCTTATGAAGGGCATGTATAATTTTCCAATTAAGCTGTTTAGACATACGTAAACAGTAAAGCTATTAGGTTGCTTCTTCAGAGCACTGATAATAAAAACATCTGTTCTCAAGTGCCATTCCACATCTTAGGTGTCAACAAACTGAGAACTAAGGGACCACTGTGTGCGTTTTAAAATAGCAATCCTTAGGGAAGTATAAGTGTAAATCTCCTCCCAAAATGTTCAGTGTTACTTAAGGTTACCAGACTAAACTGGAAGTCATGCCTGCCTAGTCACACATTTCTTAGATCTATACAATAAGGCTATATACAAGTCTTTACACCAAGGGTATTCCTAGATGTAGGACTGACCTGAGCTGGAGCCATGATTGGGTTCCTATAAAGCCACATGTCTATGTAATCTTGTGAGAAAATAACCGGCATAATTGTAGTTGACAGTTGGCATAGTTGTTAGTGCAGAGTTTTAATGCAGCAGGGGGTACATATTTAGGGATTGAAGTTGGAGTGAATGTTGCATGTGCAAGATTTGTATAGAGTAGACTTGACAAAGGTTAATCTCCCCACAGCTGAAGTTGAGGAAATCCTTCTTTATATCACTAAAGCGAATTGGCTCAGGCTCAAGGAATACCCTTTTCCTTGTTGAGCTGTTTTTTGTTTGTTTTTTTTAAACTGAATTGACAAAATTTAGAGGGACTTTATCCATTGTCTTCTAGCATCTTGACCCCTACAATAAGCTGACCCTTTGGAAAAAAAACACTAATGTTAGAAATACAAACCTGTATTGATAACAGGAGATTATAACTAATTAGATTATTGGATCCACTTTTCTTATCTTTAGCCCCCCCCTCCCCCCATGTATGCCAGTCTTTTCTGGTGTGCATGCACAGATATCGCCACCCTGGGCTAACCTGCCATCTTCATCCTTTGCATTTCTATGGGGAGCATTTGTCTTCATGCAAACCTCTATCCTGCAAATATTGCAGTACTGCACCGGGAAGGGCCCCTAGTGCCTGTCTGAGGGGAGCTAATGGAAGGAGGAAACAAACCTCCCAAACTGGCTGACAGCCAGGGGGGTGTTCATAATGTAAATATAAAAGTGAGGATTGCTCATTAAAATTAGAATACTCTTCACCCATAAAGCACTTCAGCAAGCTGAATTGGTGTCTTTTAAGATGTGATGCTTGGTGTCACACTGAGAAAAGCAAATACCGTTGGCAATGTTTTTCTCTGAACACTTCTGACTCAAAAAGGATGAGTGCTATAAAAATATATGATTGTTTAAATAATATACATGGTTTTTATATTTTGTTTTGCGGTGGCTTCCTTTTTTGGACTTTTTTTTTTTTCATTTGTAAGTGATGATCTTGATAATTTTAGTATTGACAAGGGTGAAGAGTAGGAAGACTCTGTAAAGTCTAGTTTTAGACAGTGTTTGACCACTTCAATTCCTCATAGATTATGAACGTACTAATGGAACTAACGAAAAGGATTCCAAGCCTCCAGGGAAAAATGAGAGAACTCGAATTCCCAGAGCAGCTACATCTCGAGCAGAAAGAATATGGCCCGGTGGAGTCATTCCATATGTTATTGGTGGCAATTTCACTGGTAAGAGAATTGGTTAATTGTCTAAAAATTTCTGAAAACTGGGTGCTTTGGGAGATTGAGGAGCTTAGACTGAAAGGCTAGTCTTGGTTATAAAGTTTCTGAAGTGTGCAGGCAAACATTGCCACTATACCTTAAAAAAATATATATATTTTTGAAGGGTGGCAGGGAAGAGACCTGAAGTTTGCATGTTTTTGCTTTTACCAGTTTTCATACAGCAACTACTCACTTAATCTGTTCTAACAACGAACATTGTTTTTTTTCATTACATAGTTACATAGTTACATAGCTGAAAAGAGACTTGCGTCCATCAAGTTCAGCCTACCTCACATTTGTTTTTTGCTGTTGATCAAAAAGAAGGCAAAAAAACCCAGTTTGAAGCACAATTTTGCACAAGCTAGGAAAAAAAAATTCCTTCTTGACCCCAGAATGGCAGTCAGTTATCCTTGGATCAAGCAGTTATTACCCTACTTTGAAAGATTATATCCTTGAATATTCTGTTCTTGCAAGTATGCATCTAGTAGCCGTTTGAACATCTGTATGGACTCTGATAAAACCACTTCTTCAGGCAGAGAATTCCACATCCTGATTGTTCTTACAGTAAAAAAAACCTTTCCTTTGTCTAAGGCAAAATCTTCTTTCTTCCTTAAAAACAAATACCAGAGTTCTAAGCCATGTTATATTTGCTAAATCTGTTCTATACTGCAGACAACATGCAATAAAAAAATAAAAAAAAAATTCTAGCAATACCCAAAACAAGGTACCCTGTACAGAAACAAATCCTGCCTAAGCCCTACAGTAAGGAAACTGTGCAACAAATGCTAATGTCAGTCATTGATTATAACCTCCAATCCAGTACCAGCACGATATTGGCATACCGCAATACAAAAATAAAGTGTCTCGATCCTCATTTTCCTAAAGAGCACCGCAATTATGGAATAACCTCAGGGACACAGTCAAATCTTCATTAAATCTAAAATCTTATAAGATCTATGGCAATATACCTCAGGCAATATATTGGTCTAGATGAAAATGCTTGTTCTTGGGTAGAACATTGGCTTAAAAACAGAGTACAAAGAGTTGTCATTTAATGGTAAATTTTCAAGCTGGACAGAGGTGGCGTCCCTCAGGGGTCTGTTCTGGGACCCCTTCTATTAAACATGTTTATAAATGATCTTGAAGACCGCATTGAAAGTCATGTTTCAGTGTTTGCAGATGACACCAAACTTTGTAAAACAATACAATGTGAGCAAGATATTACTTTGCTGCAGAGGGATTTAGATAGACTGGGGGACTGGGCACTCAAATGGCAGATGAAATGTAATGTTGAAAAATGCAAAGTTATGCACTTCGGCGTAAAGAATACACAAGCAACGTATACCCTTAATGGAAGCGAATTAGGGATAACAACACATGAAAAGGACTTGGGAATTGTTATAGACAACAAACTATGCAACAATGTGCAATGTCAATCAGCAGTGGCCAAGGCCAGTAAGGTATTGTCATGCATGAAAAAGGGCATTCATTCTCGGGACAAGAATATAATTTTGCCTCTTTATAAATCACTGGTAAGACCCCATATTGAATATGCTGTGCAATTTTGGGCACCTGTTCTAAAGAAGGATATTATGGCACTAGAAAAAGTGCAGAGGCGGGCTACAAAATTAATAAAAGGAATGGAACATATCGGCTATGAAGAAAGGTTAACAAATTTAAACCTATTTAGTTTAGAAAAACGTCGCCTGAGAGGGGATATGATAACATTATACAAATATATTCGGGGCCAATACAAACCATTGTGTGGAAATCTATTCACAAACCGGACTTTACATAGGACACGAGGCCATGCGTTTAGACTGGAAGAAAGAAGATTTCGTCTAAGGCAAAGGAAAGGTTTTTTTACTGTAAGAACAATCAGGATGTGGAATTCTCTGCCTGAAGAAGTGGTTTTATCAGAGTCCATACAGATGTTCAAAAGGCTACTAGATGCATACTTGCAAGAACAGAATATTCAAGGATATAATCTTTCAATGTAGGGTAATAACTGCTTGATGCAAGGATAAATCTGACTGCCATTCTGGGGTCAAGAAGGAATTTTTTTCCTAGCTTGTTGCAAAATTGTGCTTCAAACTGTTTTTTTTTGCCTTCTTTTGGATCAACAGCAAAAAACAAATGTGAGGGAGGCTGAACTTGATGGACGCAAGTCTCTTTTCAGCTATGTAACTATGTAATATCTATGGCAATAGAATGTACCTGTCATGGTTGAATATATTAAAATGTATGAAAATGAGAGAAATCTCAATGTATCCATCCTGGTAAAATATTTTATAAATTAAATAGGCTTGATTTTTGATTAAGGCAAACCATGCTTTGTAAGCCCATAATACAGCTAATAGTAGCAAGGACTATTTCTGTTTTTTTTATACTTTTCCTAGGTAAAATCTCATTGCACAAACCTTTTGTAGTCCCTGTTTATTCACTGGGACGTACACAGACGCCCCTCCCCCACCCCTTATTGTCTAGGATAATAGGAGCCATTTTGAATGATGTTGGTCAATATAATAGCCACAACATAGGTGTATTTAGTTCTAAAGATGTATTATTCTGCAATACATTTTTTTTATCAAAACCCAAAGAAGTCCACTGTTATTAGAAAATATATGCTTTCATTCTTCATTGATTTGATTTTTTTTTTTTTTTTTCTTCTAGGTATCCAGAGAGCAATGTTTAAACAGGCCATGAGGCACTGGGAGAAACACACATGTGTGACTTTTATTGAGCGATCTGAGGAAGAGAGCTACATTGTGTTTACATATAGGCCTTGCGGGTAAAAAACCCTAAATGTAGAATATTGTCCAGTCTATGTACGAATTAAACTGTTCTTATAATAGATGGGTATCACCAAAAAGAATCTGACTTCAGCTTAAGCAGTTGCATCAGTGTATTAAAAAATAGGCACTTCTTGGAATTTTCATCCCCTTTTCTCTAGAGAAATCTATACTGTGAAGACCGTGAGTAACTGGTGCTAGTGAAAAGCATCATATTGATCACCTACACCAATAAGTGGTGTCCAGGCTTTCTTACATAAACTTTAAGAAACGTGGGAAGAAAAATAGCTCTTGAGTAATTTGTCTAACTTCAGGAATAGAACATTAATTAACCCAGTTTCTAAGTAAGAGCAGAAGTTTGCAGGATGAACACTTATAGCAATAGATTGCACCACCTATATGTCCAAACTTCATTGTAACAAACTTTTTTTTTTACACTTTATTCTCTACTCATTTGGATGACTGTACACACAATAACATTTATGTTAAATCCTAAATGAACCTGGGAACAATTTACCACCTAAAACTATTGTTTTCTTAGATGGCCACACCATACTGAATCCTGAATTATTTTTTGTAGTAATCTTTCAAACAAAGATTTGCCCCTCTTTCAATGTATGACTAAAGGAAGTTCCAAAGACAAAACTTCCTTATTGTCAAATATCTAACTATACTGGTATTAAGCAGCAAAAAGTGACATTTCACTTAGATTGATATAAAAATGCACTAAACTAATAGATTTGTTTGTGAGAAACCTAGGAAAGAAACACCCTGCCCCATGCCCTGGTTTACAGTTGGTTATTTCAGCTATAACCATGATCATGGAGTAAAAATCTGAGGCCTGCTGCCTTCTCTTGTGTGGGGCATAAGGACCCTTTTGATAAGATGAGACCAGTAGAGCCCATTCATCCTGATGCAAAGGAAGCAGGATGTTCTGGAAATCACACAGAGCTTCTTTGACAACTAAATGATGCAATATGCAGCATGCATTTGTAAAGAATATGGAGAGGACCTTGCTTCCAGGATGGCTTTGGTGGGGGAAAGTTTAATGTGTCCTCATCTTCTCGTTGGAACAATGTAATTAGAACAGAGCTGATTTTCAGAAATAATGCAAAAGATCAATTCACCAATTACACGATCACACGTGAGCTTTTCAGGCTTAAAAGAGCACTATAGGGTCAGGAACACAAACATGTTTTCCTGGCCCTATAGGGTTAAAACCACCATCTAGCCACCCAGGTCCCCCCATGCCTCCCTAAAAAATTTAAAATCTTACTTGTATTCAAGTATGGAGCTGCTAGCTCTGGCTCTGTTTCCTTTAGACCTGCCCACTGCCTGCTGAAATCAGCAGAAGTGGTAGCCTGAGCCAATCACAATGCTTCCCCATAGGATTGGCTGAGACTGACAAAGAGGCAGATCAGGGGCAGAGCCAGTGTGATTTAAACACAGCCCTGGCCAATCAGCATCTCCTCATAGAGATGAATTGAATCAATGAATCTCTGAGGAAAGTTCAGTGTCTGCATGCAGAGGGAGGAGACTGAATGTTTGGATGCATTTTAGGCAGCCATGACCCAGGAAGGATCGCTAACAGCTATCTGAGGAGTGGCCAGTAAAGTTATCACTAATGGAAACACTGCTTTTTCTCTGAAAAGACAGTGTTTAAAGCAAAAATCCTGAAGGTAATGATTCTACACACCAGAACACATTCAATAAGCTGTAGTTGTTCTGGTGACTATAGTGTCCCTTTAACCAGTGAAAATGCAGAACAAATTTAAACAAAAAAAGTAAAGCGGATCATGCTGCTATATTAACCACTTAAAACCTCTGTTTTTTTGTTAATTACCTGGTCGCCGGCGATCGCAGTTAGGGAGACTCACCAGCAGGGGGACTGCCTGTAATGACAGTCCCCCTGCTAGCTTGAAATAAAATTAAATTAAAGTAAAATATATGTATATGTGTGTGTGTCTAGGTGTGTGTGTGTGTATGTATATATGTATATATGTGTGTATATATATATATATATATATATATATATATATATATATATATATATATATATATATATATATATATTTTTTTGTTTGTGGTCGGCAATATAGCCGTATATGGAAACATAGCATATGATAACATATCAATATTGAAATTAGTCGGTTGTGGTGTGCCGAAACCGACAGAGGAGTAGGCCTGTAAAAGTGGGCCCACCTTAGAGGGTGTTTATAATAGAGGGAGTGGTGGGTGGGTTGACTCGCCAGACCATTACGGTAATGTGGGAGTGGATTGGCAGCCCTTTTAAAACCAAGCCCCTCCCACAACTACAGGCCAAGCCTTTTAATTTGTGGTCGTGGCAATATAGCCGTATATGGAAACATAGCATATGATAACATATCAATATTGGAATTAGTCGGTTGTGGTGTGCCGAAACCGACAGAGGAGTAGGCCTGTAAAAGTGGGCCCACCTTAGAGGGTGTTTATAATAGAGGGAGTGGTGGGTGGGTTGACTCGCCAGACCATTACGGTAATGTGGGAGTGGATTGGCAGCCCTTTTTAAGGGAAACCAAGCCCCTCCCACAACTACAGGCCAAGCCTTTTAATTTGTGGTCGTGGCAATATAGCCGTATATGGAAACATAGCATATGATAACATATCAATATTGGAATTAGTCGGTTGTGGTGTGCCGAAACCGACAGAGGAGTAGGCCTGTAAAAGTGGGCAAAAATAAATTATCATAAGACGTAATACGTTGACCAAAACTTTATTTAGATAAATCACAGAAAGCTAGTCTTAATTCTTTAACAGGATTGGGTATGTAAAGAGTATAAGCGGAAGATTTCCAGCGTCCCATTGTTTTGATGATGTGCGGAGGAATGTGGTTAGCAGAAGCTGTAGATGCTGCTCCTATTTGGAAAGAATGACCCGAAAATTGACTAGGGTTCAAGCCGAGTCTAGTCAACAGCAGTCTTACATATAGCATAAACTTTACTGTAGTTAGAACGTTACCGTGCAGTTCTAGCAAAGGTTGTAATGGTTGTTTGTGGAGTGATAAAAGATAATTGTCAAAATTTTGTACAGGGCACCATTTGTTATGAGTAGGGTATAAGGGGATCGTAACGGTATGACCTATGGCACTGGTTTTTGAGTGTTTTAGCGTGAGTAGGTAATGGTCGTTTTGTTTCGCTAAGTCCATAATTCTTAGGTAATCAGGGGACGTGATAGTCCTAGTTGTGAATTCGTTGGGACGGAGGAATCCATAAAAAGCAAGATATATGGCTGATTTTATTACCGTGTTTGTCCTGGGCTCAAAAGGAGAGGAATCTAACAAGTTTACTAGTGCATGAAATATGTGGTTATCAATAGGTAGTCGTTTCTCGGGGATATGTGTATCTAATTTCTTAATGCCTCTAAGAACTGTCTTGATTTGATATGAGGACAGGAAACTCGTGGTGTTGGGTTGTTGAATTAGCATGTGGTGTTGAATTCCCGTAAGGTATAGTTTTATAGTGTTAAATGATAGTTTAAGGTTGATGTGGCAAAAAGAAGTGAAACCCAATATTGTTTCTATCGTGAACATATCGTGAATGTGAAATTCAGTGATGAATTTTTTTGAATATGTGAAAAGCTCTGTCGTAAGTGTTTCTAGTGTTTACAGAGAGTGCCATGTGAGAAATGTGACGTGCGTGATTTAACAAAACTTTTAATCCATTATCATGTCTGTGAAAAGTGGGACTGGAGTTGCCCGTCTGGAGGCGGTGGGTAGTGTCGTGAAGAATTCCTGAAAACGAAATCGAGACAAGTGATCAGCACTGATGTTTGTGCACCCTGGAACGTGAATACATGTTAGAAAGAATTGACAAGTGGCTGCTATCCATGTGAGTCGCCTCAATAGCCTCATAATTACCAGGGATGAAGACCGGCCTTTATTGACAATATGGCAAGTAGCCATATTATCAGAATAGCACCACACCGTGTGACCGGACCACTGGCGGCCCCAGGTAACGGCCGCAGCCACGATGGGGTACAATTCGAATAAAGCTGAGGTCTCTGTGAATTTTGTGAGTGATTTGACCTCAGTTGGCCATGGCCCCACGAGCCATATGTCACCCCATATGGCTGCAAACCCCGTGTTTGCTGCAGCGTCTGTCCATATTGTGGGTGAAGTGTCTGAGTGAGATGGTATAAACATGGCACGCCCATTCCAAGAAGTGAGGAAAATCCTCCACATGCTCAAATCGGATGTCGCATGTTTGTCTAGTGAAATGTAAGATGTGTCTGAGGTGAATTGTGGAAATAGTGATAGCAAATGTGAAATAAATGATCTCCCCTGGGGAATGATTCTCATTGCAAAATTAAGCGATCCCAGCAATGATTGTAGGTCTTTCTTAGTGCAACGACCTTGCTGTAGGTAGTGGTCAATACTTGCCAGGATACGCTCAATTTTCTCCTGAGGGAGGCTGGCCTGCATGTGTACTGTGTCTAGTTGTATTCCTAAAAATTGCATCTGGGTGGCGGGCCCCAGGGTCTTGTGTGGGGAGACTGGAACAGAAAGTGACTCAAATAATGCCAACATGTGTTTTAAACTTGTGGGTGGACTTGTGTTGTTCTCAATTGTGAGGAAGTCGTCTAAATAGTGAATCACAGAGGGACATTGGTAAACATTTAGCAACAACCAACATAAAGCCTCTGCAAATGTGTCGAAAATACGCGGGCTGCTCTTAGAGCCAAAAGTGAGACGAGTGAAGAAATAGTATAACCCTTCCCATTTAATGCCGTGAAGGTGCCAAAGTGTAGGGTGCATAGGCAGTAGTTTGAAGGCATTTACTACATCCGTTTTGCTTAACCATGCCCCTGTGCCAGCTTTAATGATAGCCCCGATGGCATGGTCGATAGTGGCGTAATGTAGTGAAAACTCTTCAGATGGTATCAGTGAATTTAGGCTAGGGACCGTGGAGGAATGTGGTGCGGATAAATCAATGATCAGCCTGGGTTTAAGTGAGTTTTTCCCCGTGACAATCCCAATGGGATTGGTTCTCCAAGAATTGAAGGGTGGTGAAAGGAATGGACCCAGCAAAAACCTTGTTTCACCTCGGTTGTGATAAGTTTAAGTACCAGCTGTGGGTCATCCCGTGTGGAAAGTAAGTTGTCACATTCCAGTGTGCCTGTGGGTAAATGTATCAACCCTGTGTGAAATCCTTCTGCTAATCCTGTTATGAGATAGTCGCTGAAGTGTCGTGATGGGTGTAGACGTAGCAAATCGGTGAATAAGCTGAGGTTCACGCATGTGAGATAGGGTTTTGGGAAAGCTTTATTTGGGCACATTGTCTTGGAATGAGCCCTGAAACAATGTGAACAAACATGCATTAGTCTACAGGAACTAAAACCACAATTGCCGGCATTAAAATTGTTACATACTTGGGATTTCCCTAAGAAGACAATATCTCTTCCTAGTTTGTCTTTCAAACCTTTGTTTGATCTTGGGGGGTAAGTTGCTGCTTGGTTTTGTTCTACCTCAGCTGTATTAGGGCAGAAATTTGTGCTGTGGGTTGCTGATGAGCATACTGCACAAGTTGGGGGCCTGAGGCCTGCAAAGTGCCTACAGAATAGCTCAGTGTCCAACTTGCTCCAATTGATGTTTAAGTTGAACTGAGCCAGAGCTGCTGCCACTTTTGCAGAGAAGGAACGGTGGTAATCGTAAAACGCTGTACCACCGTATTTGTGTCCCAGATCCACCAACTTGTGCATGTACGTATCCAGCTCGGCTCTTTTCCCTGGGTATACAGTGCAATATACATCCCTATAGATGCCAAACCCTAATACAAATTCTGGGATGTTCAATTTTTTGTTTAGGCGAGGGTCTCTAGCTCTAAGGACTACGGAAACATCCCCACAAGCAAAGGTCCTGTTCTCAAGGACATCCTGGGAGGCAATGAGCAATGAAGCTAGGTTAACGTCCTTGCCTTCCAGAATGTCTTTTTTAAGGTGAGCTGGGACCATATGTGAAGGATCAGTGGATTCTATGTCAGCCGTAGCTGCCAGGGTATTACCGGGTAAGGTATTAGCAAGAGGCTGAGTGGTGACCGTTGCATTTGTGGACTGAGTAACACTACCGGCCTCCAATTTGTCCAGCCTGTCGCTGATTGTCCCTATGGATGTCATAAGGGACGTCATCATAGCATGAAATGCTGGTATTTGCGATCCGCTAGTGCCTTCCCCTGCATCGGAGTTGTCAGTGGTAGTGTATAATAGCCTATACAACTCTGCCTTCCTAGCTGTAGCCGGGAAAGGGATGCAGCGTCTTCTTAGTTCAGCTGTAAGACGTGGGATGGTCCATGATCTAAGGGATGCAGGGCTATTCACATCTGTACCCGGAACAGGGGTGGCAGGCCTAGCGGGTGTGCTAGGTAGTGACAGTTCTTCAGGGATATCAGGTGTTAGTGACATAACTGAAATTATAAATATAAACAGTCAGTCGTATGAAATGTATTGTGGGTGGGTACTGGTGGGCTAGCTAAGTACCAAGCGGTGAAACAATTAAACTTCTTTTGAGAGTGACAGATGAGACCCTGCTAGTTGCCAAGCGGCTTCAGAGGCACTATCTATGCGTGGGCCCGAGGGGAAGATTGAGGCCACCGAACGTTGTGGCGGGGTGTAGGCCTCTCGGTGTCATTTAAAGCATAAAAAAGATTGGGAGTGACAGGTGAGGCCCTCTCTGTATATTGATGCGAGGCGGCTAGCTATGATTTGGCCCGAGGGACGTATTACCTCAGAGTGTGAGGTTAGGGATGTTGGCCTCGCGGGACCACTAGCCTATGGATTAAGACCAGAAATATTTTAACTAATTGGGACACCTAACCTAGGACCAGTACCCCTCAATTTTTTTAGGGTATATTGGGTTCTGGCGTAGTACCTGATAGTGAGTCAGGCTGATCTCTCAATGACGTAACTGTGATATTTGTTGGGTAGTTTGACCTGTAGGTATAAGATGATAAGTAAATATCTGGAAAGTGGGGTGGTAGTTAGGCCAGATCGTGGACCAGAACCTACCCGATAACTGCGGAGGAGATATAATCAAAAGAAACCGGCTCCTTGCTTGTAAAAGCTAGGAGAGTAAATTATAACATTTTACCTAAAATCATATGTTTATATGGTCATTTATATGAATCATATGACAATGTTACCAACCTATAAAGTATAATTGATACCGATCACTGGGTCCCCAAATTTTAATATGAATTCTGGTAAGGTAACCTGTTGGAAGATGTCAGAAATCAGGATTGAATTAAGTGTAGCATAATTTAATACATTTTAATTTGTATTTTTTTTTTTTTGTATTTATTTTGGTGCTATATCATTATTGACCTGTAGGGGGCGAGATTCCACCTAAGAAGTGGATGCAGGATCTTGTATAATTAGTGAGAAATGCACGAATTTGAGTCGAATGTGATGATAGTATATAATGACTATTTTGTATAGTAGAAATCCTAAGGATCTAGCCGAATGTAGCGTTCGTATGAAATTTAAAACATGAATTACATAGCTTAGCGGCGAAGTGTATTTAGGCGAAAATAACCGAATGCGTTTGAATGCGAATGGGGCTCCGCCGTGTAAGCCGTAAATGTGAAGCGGTTTGCTTTACGGCGGGCCCACTTACGGTTTTTTGGCGGCAGCAGTACCGGGGAAGCTGTGCAGTCGGCGGTGACGGCGGGAAAAGCGCCCTGGAGAGCCCGGAACCACTCAGGAGGGCACCGGACCAGGAGACCACGAGGAAACAGGTAAGAGAAATCCAAAATGGCGGTCTGAACCGGAAGTAACGTTTCAGACTCGCCAGACCATTACGGTAATGTGGGAGTGGATTGGCAGCCCTTTTAAAGGGAAACCAAGCCCCTCCCACAACTACAGGCCAAGCCTTTTAATATACTAAAAAAAGTAAAGTTAAAAAATATATAGATGTGTTATTTCGTTCTAACTGTATTGTGATATTAATATATTTACATCAAAATACATGTAGAATGAAATAATATATATACATAAATATATATTAAAAAAAATTATATATACATACATGGGTGTATATCTATAAATTAAATATATGTAGAATTAATATATAAAAATATTCAAAAAATTATATATACGTGTGTATGTATGTGTGTGTAATATATATATATTATAATTACATAAATATATGTAGAATTAATATATAAAAATATTTAAAAAAAATTATATATACACGTGTGTGTGTGTGTGTGTGTGTGTATATAATAATTTTACATAATTAGGTATTTTAATTAATTACAATTAACGGGAACTGCCTGACATCCCATGCCAAAAGTATAGGGAATTTAATTTGCTAGCACTATATTTAACCCTATAACTTTCCAAGACACCATAAAACCTGTACATGAGGGGTACTGTTCTACTCGGGAGACTTCGCTGAACACAAATATTAGTGTTTCAAAACAGTAACATTTATTACAACGATGATATCGCCAGTAAAAGTGACGTTTCTTTGCATTTTCCACGCACAAACAGCACTTACACAGACAATATTATTGCTGTGATACTTTTTACTGTTTTGAAACACAAATATTTGTGTTCAGCGAAGTCTCTTGAGTACAACAGTACCACTCATGTACAAGTTTTATGGTGTTTTCAAAAGTTACAGCGTCAAATATAAGGCTTGTTTCATTTTTTCTTTTCACATTAAAATTTGCCAGATTGGTTACGTTGCTTTTGAGACCCTATGGTAGCCCAAGAATGAAAATTACCTTTATGATGGCATACCATTTGCAATAGTAGACAACCCAAGGTATTGCTAATGGGGGTATGTCCAGTCTTTTTTAGTAGTCACTAACACTGGCCAAAATTGGTGTTTTTTGCAATTTTCACACACAAACAAATACTAATGCTAACTTTGGCCAGTGTTTGTGACCAAATGGCTACTAAAAAAGACTGGACATACCCCATTTGCAATACCTTGGGTTGTCTACTATTGCAAATGGTATGCCATTATGGGTGTAAATTTCATTCCTGGGCTACTATACAGTATCAAAGGCAACGTAACCAATCTGTCAAATTTCAATTTCAAATGTAACGTACTATATTTGACTCTGTAACTTCCCAAAACACCATAAAACCTGTGCATAGGGGGTACTGTTTTACACGTGAGACTTTGCTGAATACAAATGTGTATTTTATTGCAGTAAAAGCAAGCAATATTATGACATTGACAGTTAAAATGTCATGTAGAACTAAAAAAAAAAAATCTTATTTTCTCCCATTTTTTTTCATATTAAATTATGTTTCATAGCTAAATATTTGATATTAGCTATGCCCCCACCCTCAGGGTCCCCCTCCCACCGCGCTCTAGGGGGTGGAAGGGGTTAAACTTACCTCTTTCTCCAGCACCGGGCAGGGAGCTCTCTGCCTCCTTTCCTCCCTCTTCTCCTCCCTCTTCGGCTGAATGCGCAGGAGCTGCGCGTGCGCATTCAGCCAGTCCATAGGAAAGCATTCATAATGCTTTCCTATGGACGCTAGCGTCTTCTCACTGTGATTTTCAGTGAGAAATGCGGATGCCCTCTAGCGGCTGTCAATGAGACAGCCACTAGAGGCTGGATTAACCCTAACATAAACCTAGCAGTTTCTCTGAAACTATGTTTTATAGAAAAAAGGGTTAACCCTAGATGGGACCAGGCACTCAGACCACCTCATTAAGCTGAAGTGGTCTGGGTGCCTATAGTTGTCCTTTAAATGAAAGCCCTGTTTCCCCTGAATAAAATGACACATAATAAAGGGTGGGTGCATTTAATATGAAAGAGGTGAATTACGGTTGGACAGACATGTAGCGCAAATGCCAGGTTTTGTTTACGTTTTGTTCACAACGTGTACATTTGGCTCTGTCATTAAGGGGTTAAATGCTGAATAAATAGAACTCTCTAATCTATAGAGGAAATTGGGAAGCTTTCTTTACTGCAACTATACAAATAGAAATCCAGTTGGTAAACAACCCAACAAAAAGGCGGAAAGAAAACATGCTGTACAACAAGAGTGCAAGTAGTAGAACAATTTAATAATCCATAAAAAGATTGCACACTAACCCAAATAAACAAAAACAGGAAGTTGCCCTTATGTATTTCATGTTTGGATTAATCTTACTCATAGACTACTAGACTGAATAAGTGCCACATTAAGCACAAAATGCCTTGGGTGCCTCTCCTGTTTTGTCTTCCGCATAATGTGGCAAGAAAAATATTCAATAACATACATGGCATAGTTTCCAGTTTTTTGTTTTTCTCTTTTTGTTGGATTTGATTTCAATCTGTAAAAAATGCAGAACAAACACCATAACCATATTGATGGTTAATGATTGTACTACTTTTTGGATAAATGTAGTCTGCAGAAAAATAATATAACATAAATTAAATAAAGCATCCATAGGTGAAGCAACCTTGTTAAGAAATTAATTTAAAAACTTAGAACTGTGTGTTTCAAAAAACTATCCATTCTGACCACATCACATAACTGATTTTTGTCAGATTTAATTATACATGACATTGTCACATAGCAAAAGTTATATTTTTAGTCAAAACACAATGCAGTTTTCTCAGAATATTTGTTGCTATGATACGATAGAAATCTGGTGTAACAGATGTGACGTGATGAATCAGTCTATTAATAACTGTAACTATTTCACTACGTCAGGGTGTACCTACGATTTGCGGTAGTTCATGTCGTGTGTTGCGCCCGCTCCCTCTCTCCCCCTAGACTTCTTTAAATTTTGAAAAGTGTAAATGGTAGAAGGCTTCCACAAAAATAATCTTCATTTAATCAACAGGTGCTGTTCCTATGTTGGAAGAAGAGGGAATGGACCTCAAGCAATATCAATTGGCAAAAACTGTGATAAGTTTGGGATAGTTGTTCATGAGCTGGGCCATGTCATTGGCTTTTGGCATGAGCACACGCGGCCAGATCGAGATGATCATGTTACAATCATCAGAGAGAACATTCAACCAGGTACGCAAAGAAAAATATATTTTATTTTTCCTTCCCCTCTAAAGATGTGAAAGGGATGCGTTTTTGTGCCCCCTTGTTTTGCAAACTACCTGATATGCAAAGTATCAATACCATTCTCCAGATATTTGAGTTTTTGGTTTTTCCTTACTTTTTCTTTCTATCTAGGTCAGGAATATAACTTTTTAAAAATGGAACCAGGAGAAGTAAACTCACTTGGAGAGTCCTATGACTTTGAGAGCATCATGCACTATGCAAGGAACACCTTCTCAAGGTTGGAATCTCAGGTTATAATTTTTGACTTCATTTTTTTCCCAGAGTAACACCTTATAACAACTCTAATACAGGGCAGATAAGTCAGCCAGACTCACTTACTGTATAACATGGCACCTTTTCCACATCAAACTTCACCGAAGGGAAAAGTAAAGGCAAATGAAGAAACTGTAAGAGGCTTGTGGCATCCCTTATTTGTGAAATCTACTACTTAACCAAAATACTGAATGATGCTCAGATTGCTGGCGCACACTGTAAAAGGTTAAGGGGAACTGCCAATTCTCTGGATTTTTACTACTAGGTTTACTTTTTTTTCCTATATATATCAAATATGAATGTTTGTGTGAGGTGGTGGGAACACTAAATGTAAACTTTATCCTGGCAACAAGGTTCCTCCAACTTGACTTCATGTAAATCATTTTAAGCTGTGTCCTATGCACCTATGTTTTATTGACAAATCTACAATGAAGAGGAAAAGTAGAATTTATTTTGCAAATGTATTTATTTTTTTTCTCCTCGTTGGCAATGTGCAATACAATTCAGGCCAGGCAATGCCAGGACACCATGTTTATTGCCAAGTTGTTCATATAAAATTAAAAGAAAATGGCATATCCATGAAAAGGTTAACAATTGTTTATAGGTGATTTTTCAATATTGTATTTTGTAATATCCAAAGTGACATTCAGGAGACAGATGTTTTATTGTAGGACAGTTCTTTAGGTCAAAGTACAGTTCTACTGTCTACATGAAGATCTGCATTATAGTGTATTTTGTAATACATGCAGCCGCTTTCAGTGCCAGAAACAGATCTTCTGACCTTTTTGGCTCCTCTTAATTCAGTCCAATAAGCATTTTTTTTTTTTTTTTCTAGAACACATATAAGCCAAGACTAGCTTTTAGGAGTGCTAAACCTTTTGCTGTTCTGCAGTATTTATTTATCCCCCCTTCCTTTGGTATGTGAATGCCCTCGTTAATCTATTTAGGAGCAAGTTTTGACAAATCCCATGTTGTGCAGTTCTGATTTAGTGTCTCTGAATGTATTGATTGATTTTTAGTTTTGATTTTGTGTGGAGGGAAATTAGTTGTATTTGTTTGTATAGCTTTATACTTGGCAGGATGTTAGCTGTTTTGAGCTTTAATTTTAATGATGCATAACTTTGCAGTCTGTTCACCTTAAAGGGACACTATTGATTCCAAAACAACTTTAGATTGAATGAAGCAGTTTAGGTATATAGATCATGGCCCCTGTAGTGTCACTGCTCAATTCTCTGCTATTTAGGAGTTAAATCACTTTGTTCAGCACTTGTCACACCTCCCTACATGTGACTTGTACAACCTTCCTAAACACTTCCTGTAAGGCTAATATTTAGACTTAATTTATTGCATTTTGTTTAAATGGTCATTTATTATCTTATGCTTTATTAATAGCTTGCAGGAGGCTTCTGTGTGTGATTAAAGTTCAATTTGCAAAGTGGGAGAGAACTTGCTTTAGAAGGTTTTAACATCTGATTGAAAATGAAACCATTTGGTTTTTCATGCAGGCTGTGTGAGTCCCCGCCAAGGGAGGTGTGGGCAGGGCTGCGTGGCCAGAAACAAAAGTGATTTATCTCCAAAATGGCAAAGAATTGAGCAGAGACAATTCATGGGGCATGATCAATACCAGGGGTTTTAAATAACATTTTTGGGTAGTGTATATAATGTTAGCATTTTAATATAGCTGTGTTTGTAATATTTGCATTTACGATCAGTGGTGTGATTGTATGCAGTGTTGAATTTTTAAATGGGGATGTACATTTGTGTGTGTGTGTGTGTGTGTATTTATCTGTTTATATAATTTTGGAGTTTAAGTTCAAGGGTATTTTTTGTATGTCATGTTTTTTTGCGGGGGTGTCTATACCGAGATGCCCAAGCACTTAGAGCCCCCCGATGGCTATCGTTGAACCGGGCCCCTGTTCAGTGATACCCATCGGGTGGACCTAAGTGCTTGGGACACCTGATGGGTAAATCATGGAAGAGCCCCAGTTTTAGTCTGTTCTGCAGAACACCAATTGGGAAACTCTGATCTATACACAAACTGCTTCATTAACTAAAGTTGTTTTGATGGGTATAGTGTAACTAAGTTATATTCTGTTATGTTTATACTCCCCATAATGACACACTATAAACCTAAAGATGTATTGCTGATTAGACACAATTCTTCTGCTATCATAAACTTTCATATGCATACTTTTTTTTTTTTTTTAGATGTAATCTTGAATGTATCTTTAAAATGTGTTTATTTTTATAACTTTTCATAGAAAACCTAAACTGAGTACAATAGCCAATCTAATGGTCAGATTTTAACAAGCTTAATTGTTTATTTGGTTTGTTACTTTGATGCATGCCATACTTGCATAAAGCCACAAAGAAAATTATCAAGCATACACTATGGGGAAGTGTTGTTGTGTTTTTTTTTTGTTTTTTTTTTTTTATAAATGGAATGGTGGTAATTTTTACATTTTCTGTAATTCTGATATATATTTGTTAGAGGATTCAAGACAGAAGAAATATAAAATTAACTGTATTAACCTAATGTTCCCTACTGGGTTCCACTTCATGAATATTAGATCCACATATAATTGCTACTCCCCACTAGAATAACAAATGATAAAAGGCCAATTAGGAACCATTGCTTTTTACTAATGATCAGCTTTGTGGAATTGACCTTTCTTGCAGAAAGTAGACTGCTGGATATATTTTCAAAAGTGTTTTTGAAGCAAATTGGGTTTTTATGCTTTTTTTTTTCCTCTTTTTCAGATGCAAACACCATACATTTTACATGATTGCAGTGTATTCTAATCACAAATTGTCACATGTCAGCCTGCAAGTTAACTGTGAATTAGTAACTCAAGCACATATCCCCCGCATTGCTCTTCCTCTTGAGCTTGTGCTTTTTAAAATTGTTTTCCTTTTTACTTATATCCCCACCTGTTAATGTTTGTTAAAGAAAAGTCCAATTTGCAGTTGTCCCCACTTTAAAATTTGTAAACATTTTGTCACAAATACAAATACGAATATGCAATTAACTATTGAATATATATTCTATTATTCCCCTCTCTCAAAACCCATCAAGACTTGATAAAGGCTCCAAGAGGAGCCGAAACGTTTTCTCCACTTCCTTTTATTTTTTTATATTTTTATTTCTTTTTTTTAAATAAAGCTTGCCTTTTAGAAGACACGTCAGGTGTGCTTGCCTTTTAGAAGACACGTCATGTGTGCCTGGATATTTCTTTTCTTCCATTGGGTGTTAAAAAATGATCCTGGGGAAAAAAGACAACTGTTGCTGTTTGAGTAAAGAATTGATATGGAAAGAAAATCAAAACTAGTTGTTTTTTGTTTTGTTTTTTGTGAATATGTGTAATAGAACTGATTCTCTCTTATGTTTGGATTTAGGGGTATGTTTCTGGATACTATTCTGCCTTCCCGTGATGAGAATGGCTTGCGTCCTCCTATTGGCCAACGAACCAGATTAAGTAATGGGGATATCGCACAGGCAAGAAAACTGTACAGATGTCCAGGTATAATAAAAGCAATAAGACTAAACAAGAAGATTATATTTGGAGCTTGTACAATTAACTCTGCCAGAGTTCAAAAGTCAATGCATAGTCAGCCAAACAATCAGGATCTTGTATTGAAATAAAGCTGATAACTCAAAAGTAACCTGGGGTAAGGACTATTGGAAAAGAACATGATTCTGCAGGAGAAGGCTGACATCTATAATCCATTAAATCGTATCAAAATGAAACCTCCTGGCATTGCTATTTTGCTTTACGTCCAGAGTAAATAAGTATGAATAACCTTACTTCTGTTTCAAATGAGTAGGTTGGTTAGGTGGCTATGTGCAGTAATTTGAAGTAAAGAACTAAGAAGGCCTCTTCTCTTTTTTTTTTTTTTTTAAATACTCCTGCAAGAAGGCCTACATTTAAGGTAACAGGGTGTGTAGTAAGCTAATAACCAGTAAGAAATGCTAGGCTAGAGTCTCTTTAATATTACGATTACAGTATTATAACGATAAAAAAAAAAATCTGGTCGTAAGCTCTGTTGCATGGACATGCCTTTCATCTTATTCCATTATACAGGTCTGACTTCTCCTCTGTTTGGATGCTGCAGTTAAACATCTGGCTTCAGGGCATACATGCCAATGTGTTGTGGGTAGCTCATATTGGTGTGTGATACCACCCACTGGACTATTTTCATATCCTAATACCGTTTAAAGAAATCAACTCATGCTGTACAGAATGGTTTCTCTTGCATGGACAGCTAGATTCTTAAATATACTGTTGTAGAGTATCTACAAATCTCAATCCATTAAAGCTTCCTCAATAGCTCTTCATTATTTTGCAGCTGTCTGTGTTTATTTGCATATTTAATATAGCATACAAACAACATTGTTTATTGTTTCCCTATTGAAACTGGTATACAGTGCCCTCCACTAACATTGGCACCCTTGGTAAATCTGCTCAAAGAAGGCTGTGAAAAATTCCTTGTATTCCGGACACTATAGTGTTAACACTATTTAGGCTTCAGCATCCCCCCTCCCCCATCAAAAAGGCTTTAAACTTGTCAATTCTGATCTCCACCAAGGAGACGTGGCAGAGGCAAATGCCATCCTGGCCAATCTGCACAGAGATGTATTGAATCCATGCATCTCTATTGGGGCAAGATGTATTGAATCAGTGCATCTCTATGGGGCAAGTTCAGAGTCTCCGTTGTGCAACACTGATCCAAGAAGTACCTCTAGTGGCTGTCTGCCACTGGTGGTGTCCCTAGGGAGCAATATAAACAATGCCTTCTCTTTGAAAAGACAGTGTTTTAAATTAAAAAAGCATGCAGGGACTGATTATACTCACCAAAGCATCTACATCAAGCTGTAGTTGTTCTGGAGACTAGTGTCCCTTTTAACCTTTTTATATTTTGATTTAAAAAAAAAAAAAAAATACATGCAAATGCTATGCTTTCATGGACATCAAACAAGTGTACATAGTTTGTTATGCTAATTTTGTCTGCCATTTGTGAAATCTACAAATAAGCTTTATTCTCATCACAATCCAGGAAGTAGCAAACTCCAGAGCAGGCCTTTGACAAATGATTTATATGAAAAAATACTAAATGTCTATAGTTCAATGCATTTGATACCAACTGACCTAGACTGATGATACCCAGAGTCTCCCCTGAAGACTGTAAATCTAATTTTTTATTTTTTTTTGCATCATAAAATAAATATATTTATTTTGCAGCATGTGGAGAGACCTTACAAGAATCTACGGGCAACTTTTCATCTCCAGGTTTTCCAAATGGTTATCCATCCTACACTCACTGCATATGGAGGGTGTCTGTGACACCAGGGGAAAAGGCAAGTAAAGAATGTTCTGTAAAATATGCTTTTGCCCCTTTTGTTTCAAATGTAGAAATTAACCAATAATGTTTTTCTTGGTGGTAAAAACATTTTAGGCCAGTTGTTCCATTGATGGGGCAGGAGATCACATTTTCTACTTTAGTATTTTGCCATGTGCCAGACTTGCTGTGAGTACATCCTGGCCTGTTGGCACTCGGTAAATTAAATGTTTTCTTTTTGAGGCAGGGTTAACCTCAGTGACAATCTGCCAGGTATATCACCAATCATAACTGAACAATAATGTGCAAACGTTTGTGCTCTGGATTTATAGTGTGTGTGTGTGTGTGTGTGTGTATGTATATGTGTGTGTGTGTATATGTGTGTGTGTATATATATATATATATATATATATATATATATATATATATATATATATATATATATATATATATATATATATATATATAGTGTGTGTGTGTGTATACATTGAAAACAAAATGTTTGTTTTGGCTGGATTCGGCTGAAAAGTCTAGGACTATATTCAAATTGTTATATTGTCCCATATTTTCCTTTTACCCCAATTGTGTAACCTCATGGATTTATTTGGACTACTTTGAACCCTGCATCATTGTACTTCTATAGCTCACTAAATGGATTTAGATTTGGCACAGGTGACTCATCCATAAAAAGTACATAAAGAACCAATTCAATGTCATAAGCAAGTAAATACTTTATAACACAAAGGTATTTAAATTAAATTACTCTATAACCGGATAGGAGGGGGTTGTGGGGCAGCTTAAACTAACAGGTTACCTAGACTTCCAGGAGCAAAAGGGTGTCTCAATGGAGACCATTATATTTATATAATTACTCCTAACTACCTACCTTTTTAGTATAGAACCGTATTATTCAGCCATATATGCACCTTGGGTGAGACGTTGTCTGAGTACAGAAGCTAGGAAGACTATATACATGGTGTATGGCTTAAGGATCTAGTCCTATTCTAAAGGGGTGTTGGTTCCCTGAAGTGGTCTGGGTGCCTTAAAGTGTCACTTTAAAAACAAAATGTACTGCATGCACACATCAGAGCGATTTTCATACATGTGTCCTTTTACAGCTCTGTATAGAGGCCCCTCAAGGGAACACTGCTTATTCTGAAAATCTGTGTATCTAGTCTTCTTATGTTGCAGTTTTTGTTTTTTTGCAGATTGTGTTAAATTTTACCACTATGGACCTTTACAAGAGCAGTCTGTGCTGGTATGACTATATTGAAGTAAGGGATGGATATTGGAGAAAATCACCACTTCTAGGTAATTTGTGTGTGTGTTTTTTTTTTTTGTTTTTTTCTCCCAACCCACTATTCATCTTGGAACTATATATTTATTTATGGTGACTGCCTGCATATGACAAACTCATGCACTCCTCTTAAGGCAACATGTTCCATGGCCTTTTTCAGTTGGGTTCATAAAATACCCTTGAGTTTTCATCATTTTGTTCATGATCATGCTTCACTGATAATGCAGTTGAAATTTTCTGGATCGTTATCTGTGATTGTATTCTTGTGGCTTCATACGTATATATCGCTAGCACACTTTTTAGTTAATATGGATTATCATTTTTAAAACTTCCATACACTTCCAGTCATGTAGGTAGGTCCCTTTTCATATAATCTTGGGTAATACACTTTTTTCCTGCAATACCTGAAATAGTTAATGTAGAACTAAAATGACTGACTTACTGCAATGTTAATCTAGAATAAAGTCTCTCAAATTTTATTCAACTTTAATTCAGAGTTTTGAAATGACCTTTGTAGCCATTTAGTTTAAGTCTTTGTTTTGTCATTCCTCAACAACATTCCATGTTTTTCTTAAATTGCCACTGCTTAATTTTTGCAGGTAGATACTGTGGAGATAAACTTCCAGAAGTTCTCACAACAACAGACAGTAGAATGTGGATTGAATTCCGAAGCAGCAGCAACTGGGTCGGAAAAGGATTTGCTGCAGTTTATGAAGGTTAGGAAACAATAGCAAAATGTATACAAAGTAGTAGAAAAAAACTAACAAACGTGATGGCTCTTTGTCCATGATTAAACATAGTGAGCTGCTTAGTTTATTAATTCCATACCCATCTAAAGTGATATGGTATCTTGGCATAATGAGTGGGTTAATATTTGTAAACAAAGTAGTAAGGTATGTACATCTTAACCCATTAATGACCCATGACAGGATTATTTCAGAATGGATGTCCTTCCATTAAGCACCCATGACTAATTCTGTCATGCTATATTTTACCAGCAGGGGACAGTGTTGCTGCTAGTAACAGGGGAACCCCAGGTTTTTTTTTTTAGATATCTTATACTCCTGTTTGCCAGCTGGGGCTTGGGTTGGTGGCCCCTCTCTGGCAAATTAGCTTATTAAATGGGGTGTTAAATTCCCTAATTGTGCAACTTGGTGTAAGCAAGGGATAATTTAAGGAACACTGTAGGGTCAGGTTTACCAACGTGTATTTCTCTCCCTAAATTTTAAACACCATTTAGGTGGCCAGTCCTTTCTTATCTTTATTCGAGGCTACAGGGGCGTTCTGGTTCTGCCCCAATTGGTAAGATAGTCAGAATTGACTCTCAGCCAGTCCAATGCTTTCCCATAGAAAAACATTAGGAGCCTACTGTGCACACACACACAGCAAAACGCCACGCTGTGCCAATCCGTATCTCTTCAGAGATGCATTGAATCAACACACATTGTGCAGTAGTGACCCAGGAAGTACTTCTAGTGGTTTACTGAGTGACTGTCTCTAGGCAGTGTTTACTTTAAAATGCTTGCAGGGACAGGCAGTTGACACTAGAACAACTACATTCAGCAGCGGGTCAAGTTTGCTAAGGGATAGCTAACGCATGTATTGACTTTAACACCTGAAGGGAACCTCCGTTTTTTGTGGTCAATAGGCTGATTTTAAAAGATATAAATGTCGAACACCAAATGCAAGAAATCATTAACTTTAATGGAAAATAGAATTGGTAAGACTTTTTTTTTTTTTTTTTAAACTTCATAATATGTAAGGAGTTTGAAAATATGGCAGACACCCAAAATCTTAATATAGTATATATCTATTCTGAACTTAGTCTGATTTTTAGCTTATTTCTATAAATTGTATGCCTAAATACATGTTTTCTTTGTTAATTTATTTTCTTATTCCACAGCAATTTGTGGTGGTGAAATCCACAAAGATTCTGGTCAGATTCAGTCTCCCAATTATCCTGATGATTATAGGCCATTGAAGGAATGTGTGTGGAAAATAACCGTTGGAGAAAACTACAATGTCGGATTAACGTTTCAGGCATTTGAGGTAATGCCATCTTTACTATCACTCTGGATAAATTATATTGCTTTCATAGATCTCCTAATCCAGACTGGCACGAACAAATTGCCATTGAGAAGCTAACCTCTTGATCTTAATTTTACATGTGGTTAGGCTGTTTCTGTTGCATACATTTTCAAGAGGATTAAACTGGCTTAATCGTATTGGTGCTCTTTTGAATTAAAATGTTTAAAGTACTGACAATGGCCCATTTTTCACAAGTTCTTAATCCCATTACACCAGACAGCAGCAAATGGCTTTAAATAATGGGACCTTTTATTTATTACAAGTAAATTCATAGGTATTTTGCTAAGACGGGCTCCATGTGAAATAGGGAAAACTATAACCAAATTAGTGTATTCTCAAATTTACTTTTGAAAAGCAGGTAATTAAACCTACTACAAATAACTTTGCAAATTGTTGCCAAACTTGATAACCAAGTTAAACTATCACAAATCAGCTTTGCTATCTCAGGGTCTGTGATTTCTTGAGGGGAAGCAGTGTTTGTGCACAGGAGGAGCAGAGCTCAGCACACATGTGAAAATGTTTAAATCCCTTTTTACATGCAAAGTGTAACTCTTTGAAAGGACTCCATGCCAGAGTTAGCCTTGTGTGTTCAGCCTTTCATTGTTGCGTAGATTGGGGTAGTAGTTTCCACATTATCAGTGAGGCTGAAGAGGTAACTGGATGCTGATGACTGCTTTAAAACAGATGGACAAATTGTCCATATGATGGTAGCAACATAAGTTTAGAAAACTGTAACTTTCTTTGAGGACTGTGAAAAAATAAAGGGAGGGGGGGGGTCGAGAAAGGGAAGCATTATATGATGCTTGGAATGCTTTCCCCACCCCCCTTTATTTTTTTCACAGTCCTCACAGTGCATTTCAGCTTGGTTTGGATTTGGTATGACCCAGGTAAACTCTTCAGTCTCCATCAGCAGAAGCCAGATTTCTCTATAGAGTAAAGCACGGCTGATGCAGGACTGTGCTAATTGGCTGAGAATGCTTTGCTCACTCTCAACCAATGGCCATGGTCCTGTTTAGTTCTACAGGGCAATCCAGCTTCCCCAGCTGGAGAAGGCTGATGCGGGGATGGTGCCTGGCAGGGCAATTTTTTCTTTTTTACTTCAGACTGTGCAATGGCACCAGGGAACTAAAGGCACCATAACTACTATCATGGGTTATAGTGATTATTTGGTGCTTGAAGTATTCCTTTTAATGAAACTTAAGAAAAAATGTTTACAAAAAGCTCCCAAACCATGGTTTCATTAAACACACAAGCATTTCAATACTGCTGTCGTAAGTGCAACTTTAGGTGGTGTGATGTACGTGCATTTATCGTGTGTGTGTATGATCAATAGCATTGTCAACATTTGGTACAAGGGAGGGAGAACAGAATAACAAAACCTAAAAGGCAGGGATAAAGTGGAGGAAAAACTGGGTGAACAAATTACTTTTTAATTGTACTGAAAACTTAAGTGAGGTTTAGCCAGTGGATCCTAACATTATTATTTTTTTTTTTTTTTACCCAAATGGGACATTTGTATTGATTATTAAACTATTTTCAGATTGAACGCCATGACAGCTGTGCTTATGATTATTTGGAAGTAAGGGATGGAAGCAGTGAGAATAGTCCACTCATTGGCCATTTTTGTGGCTATGACAAACCAGAAGACATCACATCTACCTCAAACACCCTGTGGATGAAGTTTGTTTCTGATGGAACAGTAAACAAAGCAGGGTTTGCTGCTGACTTTTTAAAGGGTAAGCCTTTTATATGCATTAATATTTGTGAATATTGAATGGAACAGACCTGTCATTTGTGGCACAAATTAATAATGAATCGAAGTATGAGGGCTATATTGCTTTGATTTGACGATTAAAACAATCTATTTGGAAGCCCTGCTTGTTCATAGAGGTAGAGATCTATTAAAATGTTGTACATGTAGTCCTTATGTATTCTTAACGTAACTTAAGTGGTATTTAAATATATAGTATTAATGGTATTTTGTCAATGTGAAAAATACATTGTAAAATAAAATTGAAGTGTTCATTTGAAGGCACATGTGTAGCAAGATACTGCTTTTTTTTCTGATTGTCAATTAATGGAAAGACCTGGGATTAAGGATTCTGTTAATCTCCTTTTTTGTGACATCAGGACAATGTGCAATTCACTTTTAGATAATGTATCCTTCACATGACCTTGAATGGAATTTTAAAGCTTTCTGCAGAAGTGCTTCCTCATATTGTATTTTATCTGTAGCTATAACCTTGCTATTTTTTTCTTTTAAAAAAAATGTCAATTAATTTATTCTTTTTACAGAGGAGGATGAATGTGCCAAACCAGACAATGGCGGATGTGAGCAGCGCTGTGTTAACACTCTGGGAAGTTATAAGTGTTCCTGCGATCCTGGTTATGAGCTGGCACCCGACAAAAAAAGCTGTGAAGGTAGTAGCGCTTATCCCCACTTGTAAAATTGTATAAAATAAGAATTGAAAAATATCACTACTCTTCACCTAATGATTCTGTCTGCTTTGTTTTAGCTGCATGTGGTGGGCTGCTGACTAAACTTAATGGCACCATAACCACTCCAGCCTGGCCCAAAGAGTACCCACCCAACAAAAATTGTGTGTGGCAGGTAGTGGCTCCATCTCAGTACAGGATCTCCATGAAGTTTGAGTTCTTTGAATTGGAAGGCAATGAAGTAAGTAAACGACAAGCTGTCCAACAGATTTATCAATCTAGTAATTTTCTTTTAAACCTGTACAGAATAATGTAAAATGCTGGCAATGCTTCTTTCAAGAAGTATTTTGTTACTAGAGAGAACTTTGGCTGAATTTTTTTTTTTTTTAAATTTTATGTTCATATTTGCTCATCAAACTTAACCTTATTTGGAAGATTAATTTTCAACAGCAATTGCTGTCATCACTTATTTTAATGAAATAGACCCTAGTGTTTGTGAATTACATTCAAATAAAATTGTCCAAAGTATAATGTGTAGTTTTATTTTTTCAGTGTATATTTGTTAATGCAACTCACTTTGATCAGTAGTTGAGTATTCAGGGAAAAACACATACAATATCCAAGTATAAACTTATATAGTTAAGATGTCACTCATGGAAAAGGAATGTAATTTAATTAATTTGGCTGCCTTCTGATGCATTTATGTGGAATGTTCTGAAATTAAAATTAACTAAAATACCAGACTAGGCATGGTAATCTACAAACTAGATCATGCTTTCCCAGCCTGATCAACAGTACAGTAACAGAAGACAAGCGTATTGACGGAAAATTCGCACACAATGGGTTTCTGAAAGATCCTGGCACAAAGTTGCAGAATATTGTTAGGTTTTAAACCCAGAATTGACAGGTCCTCTACATACTAATGTGCTATAGTGTATCTGTATCTTCAGAACGGGCACAACTATTCCTTTTTTTTTCTCCTCTTCAAATAAATAAGATTGTTTCAAATTATGAATGTAAAACATACAGGTGTTCCTCATTCAGTGACCTACCTGTTTTACGATGGCTCGCACTTATGACCAGACGCAAGTGCGAGCCGTCGTGGGGATTCCCTGCACTGGTGCGCATGTCTATGTTCGGGAAAACTTCCCTGAAGGTAGACGAACACACCAGAGCAGGGAATCCCTTAACTCCTCACTTACCTACCTCCTCACTTATGTGTCTGTATTTTTTAAGTTTAAAAAAAGCAAAACCTCCAGCAATAGCTGCTCATAGTGGCTAAAATAAAAATTAATTTTAAATCTCAGGTCTGCTTTAAGGACGAAGTAGTGTCTAGCAAGCTATTAACATAGCTGGAGATAATCATAAATTAAACAAAATTTGCAATAATGGAGGTATAAACATTAGATGACTCTTTACAGAAAGTGTTTAGGAAGGCTGTGCAAATCTCATGCATAAACATTGTGTAAACGTAGACATGCAATTATTAACTGCTAATGCAGTGTATATATACCAATGAGAAAACAAAAACCATATCGATCTTGATAATAGTCTTGCAATACGGTTTTAAATTGGCTTTAACATAACTTGGGGTTAGGCCTCAAATCGCTAGATCATTTGGAGAAAACTGAACAATTAACTGTAAAAACAGGTCATTTTGTATTACATGCTTGTGTTGAAGAAAATATACCCACAATCTGTAGACAAGTTGTGGCGATTGAAGATTACAGAACAATACACATATTTGTTCAGAGTCAATCTTAACTCAATATAAACTAAAGGATTGTCTTTGTTCTGTAATCTAAAATCACTACAACTTGTCTACAGATTTTGGGTAGATTTATTTCAACACAAGCATTTAATACAAAATGGTCTGTTTCTCATATAGAACCCTTAAAAGATATTGTATGTGTTATAAAGCCTAGATCCTATACAATCAATCGAGGAAAACCTGTAGCCTATAAGAGACTTGTTCCAACAGTTTAGAGCAAAACATTTCAATCATTACTTACATTGTTTATGAAGTGTTTAATCCCATGTTCTTTTTAAATTTCCAGGTTTGCAAATACGACTTTGTTGAAGTTCGTAGCGGACTTTCATCTGATTCAAAATTACATGGAAAATATTGTGGAACAGAAGTGCCTGAAGTTATTACCTCCCAATATAACAATATGAGAATCGAATTTAGGTCGGACAACACTGTATCAAAGAAGGGCTTTCGGGCACACTTCTTCTCAGGTATTGTCTTCATGTTGATAAAATATATAAAAATGTGTGCTGTGTTCTATCCATATAAACACTAATTTATCTATCTTCTCAGACACTAGATAGTTTAACGTTACTTTACTCCGACACCAGACTTTCCCTCCTCTGACAGAAACCCTATTTAGGGCCTTTATCAGGAGACCCCATAGCCTACCTGATGCACATCAATTTTTTTAATGATCCCAAAAATCCTCAAAATCTTTATTTTTATTTTTTGGTCTGAGCCTAGTACAAAAAATTGTGTATCCCCAACCCCCCTTACCTCACGTCAAAATATCCAGCAGGACCGGGCCTGCGTGAGCAGTGTGTAATTCCTGCATTACTCCTACAGATATTCAAATGTGCCACCAGGTGTTTTAACTGTAGTCTACTACCTGTATACGCTAGTGGTATGGGTATATTTGCACCACTTTTCAGAGTTCCCAAAAACCATTCATGCACAAAGGACATAATATATAAATATATATATATATATATATATATATATATATATATATATATATATATATATATATATATATATATATATATATATATATATATATATATATACGCGTATAAGTCGACCCGAATATAAGCCGAGGCACCTAATTTTAGCACAAAAAACTGGGAAAACTTATTGACTCGCGTATAAGCCTAGGGTGGGAAATGCAGCAGCTACTGGTAAATTTCTAAATAAAATTACATTATTTACAGTGTGTGTATATAATGAATGCAGTGTTTGTGTGTAGTGTGTGTATATATAATGAATGCAGTGTGTGTATTATATATATATACACACACACACACTATGTGTGTGTGTGTAAACTAGGTGGGGGAGGGCATTTTTATATATATATATATATATATTTATAGATATATTTTTTAATCTTTTAGTTTATTTTATTATTTTAATATTTTATTTTTATTTGTTTCATTTAATTTTTTTGTATACCCCAGCTTGTTACCTATCCAGGGAGGGGGGCCGGGAGCAAGCTGTTACCTTTTGTAGCAGCTCCGTTCAGCTCACAGTGTAAGTCTCGTGGTGTGCGTGCCCCGTGGAGCGGGGGAGCTGATAGGAGCTGCTAATAGGTAAGTAACACCTTTCTCCAGCCCCCAACAGGACCGGCGGTCCTGGTCTGTATTATAGCAATGTAAGTTGCCATAATACAGACAGTGACTCGAGTATAAGCTGAGAGGTGCTTTTTCAGCACAAAAAAGTGCCGAAAAACTCTGCTTATGCTGGAGTATATACGGTAAGTCTTTCTTCCCTCTGACACCACTTCTTGTAGAGGAGTCTGCATGCACACGTCACCCAAATGACCAGAAATAAAAAAGCTTGTGTATTTTATTTTTTATTTTTTTTTCTCTTGCACTGTTCATTGAACTTTAAACACACTTATGAAGCTTCTGCAGCTTCTAGCAGGATATACAAAATTCTAAATTAAACACACTGGAATAAAGGAAGATTAAACCTTTACATTTCTCTTTACATTAGGTGTTTATGAAGCATTTGCCTTGGACTTGCATAGCCTTTCTAAACAAAGTTAACTCCTAACTGGCAGTGAATTGAGCTGTGAGACTGCAGGGGAATGATCCCACTCCAATGGGCTGGAGTGTCCTTTTTAAAGGATACTACTTGGTGTTATCACTGCCATTTTTGTGTGTGTGTGTGTGGTTTTTTTCTGACCAGTAGCACTCCAGTTCAAGTTCATTATATTTCTCAAGATATTTGATGAGCTGAAAGGCTGGCTAAGTCACTAGGGAAGGGTAGATTGCAAGAACTGCAGTGCTAAAGGTAGGATATTACTATTTGAGGTTACTACTAAACACTTTAGTTCCGTCAGACAATGTCCTACCTGGTTGGGGTACAGTGCTTTCAGTCCCTGACTTGATAAGACTGCAGGGAAGAAATGCATGGAGCTAGGGAAGAGATGTCACACTGCCAACTCCACCCTCTAGTTTTAGTGAGTCCACGTTCTTTAGAGATACCTATTTATGGCAGCTGTGTAATCTGGCTATGATGGTTATAAGACCTTTAACACCTAAAATATTCCTAGTTTAAAATGCTGGCCAGTAATATTCCAACCCACCGTTTTTTCTCTATGCAGACTGGAATTACAGAACCGAAACCGAACATAACCTGTATTTTAGGTGAGAGGTGCTGCTTAAGATTTTTCTAATAACCAGAGGCACTTCCACGATCATATAAGAAATTGCATGGATAACTGGTGTCCCAGCATATTCATTCCAAAGCAGTCTGTCATGGTTTTATCTTGCCAGTCTTGTACAGCTCTTAAGTGCTCAAAAAAAGTACAACAAAATGATACTCTAGACTATATATGTACACATACCAGATCTAGTTTCCATGAAGGAATCTAGATAATCTAGTTTAGATTGTGTCCAGGTTTAAAATGTATGCAAGTCCTTTTTGTGGTTTTTGTGTTTTGTGTTTTTTTTTTTTGTTGTCTTGTATTTAGGATTGTAATTAAAGCTTTTATTTAGTAAGTTACATTTAAAATTTAACAATGGGTTTGCCTTCCATTTGAATTTAAACCTTTAACTATTGGACATTAAGAATTGGATGCTTTACATTTTTATTTTTGAAATGTTTAAATTTATTCTATGAGCGGTTTTAGACACTATCTTCCAGATGTGAAATAAATAACAAAGGTAAAGCTTGTGTATCTTGCTATAGTGTGTTTTTTTTTTTTTGTTTTTTTTTTACATTTTATTTTATGATTTTGCAATTATAAACAAAAAAGCATTTAACTGAATCCGTGTTAGCATTTTATGCCTGCATTAGGAGGTTTACAAGGACTTCTTTAAGCTACACTAATATGGTACTCAATATAGATAAACCTAAACACATGAAACGGTCTTTAACAAAGTAAACACCATTGTTTTATGATGTACAACTTTGCTAGGTGACTGAGTTTCTGTGTATCTGTACAATGCATGTAATGTGTTATGGCAAATGTATAGAATTGTAAAAAATGATCGCAAATAACATTTTAATTTTTTTTATAAATCTTCCCACCCTTCAGTAAGGTAGAGAATGTGACCTAACTAATAAATAAATAAAAAATGTAGATTAAAAACTATATACACTCTTTTTAAAAATTTAAACATTCTAATATGACCAGAAGTATTTTTTACAAAGCTGGACCTGGAGTGTAGGAATGTAGGCGGCATGGTTTAAATAAACATCCCCACCAAAAAAATATTTGTAAGCATTTTGTAACTATAAAAGGGCATGTTTTTGCCTCCAGTTTTACCTTTAATATATGTTGCCACCGGAACAATAACGTAAGCATGTGTCTTTCCAGATATATGCTGCTCTGCATTAATCCCTGCTGACAGGATCAGCCCTCCTCAGACAACATACATTGTTGCTGTCAGCAAAGGGGCAGTCAGGCATTGAGGTTTTCAATGTCATCACTGTGAGAGATTTGCTTTGCCATAAGATCAGATGGGCCTCCTTTTATTTTGAATGGTTTTATTTTTTTTTTCCATATAAAAGATGTCCTCTGCATGTTGCATACTGAACGCTCTTCAGAATGAAATTCTATTGAACTTGATAAAAAATAAAGAAAAATGACAAGACCAGAGATAAAATTAGACTAATTTTTTTTTCTTTACGATTACAAATGTATCTGTTTTTATGATTCATTAGTGTAAAAAAAACAAAAAAAACCTTTTTATCTGTTCACTTAGTAGAGATACAATGTCCAAGGAGAACAGATCTAAACTGTTTAAATATTGTCATTGTATGGAAATCTGAGTTCATTGCTGCTGTTATCCTGGTACGTTTGTGTTCACAGACAAGAAAGCTTCCTGCAAAGGAAAAATTTTTATTTTTGAATCTTGCAAGGACTTGATAAAAGGTGATCCATCAGGCCGAGTACGTGTAATTGACAGACTGGTGTCCTCTGTAGGTATCAGAGGTATGACCACCTGTTGCAAGCTAACCGGAGGTGGGAAATGGATCTTTGCTTTCTCTTGGGGCTAGGGACTATTGATCCATTTATAACTGCTTGATGCTCTCCCTGCAACAAATGCTTTTCAACGTGTAGCACAAAACATGTGTAAGCAGAATGCAAAATCCATGGGAATACTGGTGGATACTAACAATGACTGACCTCTAAATCTGCAGGCAGGGTATGGATATGTGCTAAATCGTTTTGGGTGAAGTTTTAGTTCAACAGTTGTCTCCTTTTGATGCATGGATTAACATCATTTTCTAAGACTATGTTGGAGATCTGTGACTTGGTGAATAATTTTATTGTTTTTTTGAAATCCGTAATTATCACTTAAAGGAATATTGTGATGTATAGGATTTTAAGAGCTTCTCGATTCGGAGAACATTTATCCAATCTCTCATTGTCAGCCTTTGTACGCTTTCTCTCTGCTCAGCTGCCCTGGAGTAAGGATCCAGATACTGCCGGTCAATGCGTAAACATTTAAAGTAATTTTATTGTGTTAGGAATGCAAATCTGTATTCCTAACTTTATAGTGCCCTTTGATCCTCCTTCCTGCAAAGAACAGATTAAAAATCCTTTTATTTACTCACCTGATTCCAGCGCCGACCTCACTCTGTGCTGGTCGGCGCTGCGCCTCTTCGTACGTCATCCTACATGAGGAACCTAATGTGCATGTGCCACAAGCACATTAGGCCCTTCCCATAGGAAAACTTTGATTCAATGCTTTCCTATGGAGCTTTCAGTGACGCTGGATGTCCTTATGCAGAGCGTATAGATGTCCAATGTGAGTTAGATGTCCTATAGTCCAATAAAATCCAGAAAGATCCTCTAGTGGCTGTCTGGTAGAGTTTCTCAAAACTAAGTGGGACAGGGACCCTGCACCCACACCACCTCAGTGAGCCGAAGTGGTCTGGGTGCCTATAACTACTGATCTTAAATACAAAAGTTTTTTGCAGCTACTTTGAAATAGCAATTCAAAGGTACAGGGCCAAATACCTCCACTTAACCAAGGGAAATCCTTTTGCCTTCTATTTCTGAATACCTTTTTAATTGTCCTTATATACACCCCTAAAGTTAGTCTCCTCTTTGTGCCATTTGCTCTTGTGTGGTAGAGAGTTATCGGATAGAAGCATACTTTCTAACCTTTGAAACTGGACTGCATATAGTTTAATTCCATACTAGGCCAGTTTCTTTTCCTTTAGCTATCCAGCTTTAAGAGTTACTCCATCCACCATGACCAATCCTGCTTCTAGAACTTGTCATGTTAGTAGGGATATGTGTGTGCAGCATTTTTGCTTGAAAAGCTGCACAACCAGAGATATCACTTTTGTGCCATGGGGCCAACTGCACTCCTAGCACACACAACATAGAGTAGAGTTCTGGGCTGCCAAACCTCAATTCTGTGAAAAAAACTCATCAGCATGCACAATATGCTGGCAACAGACTTAATGAGCTTTTCCCTTGCAGGAAGTGCACCTACATGGGGGAAAGTTCAGTGTCAATTCATTCCTCCTGTCTCCCTTCTTTCAAAGTTATTCTAATTTCATTTTTTTTTTTTTTTTTTAAACTAATTCCCCTCCCACTGTTTACCTCCTCCCTCTCCTATCTGGTTAAGTGTGTGGATGTGCACTGAGCTGGTAACATGGTCCAATCAAAAGCTTCTCTGAGAAGCATTTGATTGAACAATGGAGAGTTGTTTTGTGAATTGTGGAATCCAGGGAGGGGTTGTGGAAAACAGGGAGGGGTATGTCACCCCGGTGCTGGGATCTATAATTATATTTTAAAAAAAAGTTAGTGTAATCTTTTAAAAAGAATGTATGCTTTGGCAGTCAAATGATTATGAAATGTTTTGATTCATAAAATGCTTCTTTTTAAATTACTGTCTGAAAGAAATACTTGAAGGGAGCAAGAGGGCCTTCCATACAATGTTTAGGTCAATTTGAAGTTCTGTTAGGCAATATAGACCTTAACGTGCCCCATTCTAAATTAATTTGGTTTCTTGTTTAGAAATATCTTTTCAAACTGAAAAGAAAGGGGTCTGCCAATGCTATTTCAGATCAGAAATTTTACAAGAATTATTGCAACTTAGACCTTATTAAGAATTTCTGTTCTGCAGCATTTCAGTGAATTTTAGAAATTCCATGGGGAAAAAAAAAACTGCCTCAAGTGCACCAAATACGTAGCAAGTGCACATCATTTTGTGCCTTTTAAAATCAAGCCACAAAATCCTGATTAATAGTCTAAACTCAGGGTATCCACATTTTGTGTAATATTTTTGCCTGTTCTCAAGAACAGACTTTACACAGCAACTTTTGCAAGAGTTGGTTGCAATTATAAGATGGTAGGTTGTTTTGTAGAAAAAGTTTACTTCCCAGGCATTAACCTTTTGAGAAGAGTTGAGTGAATGTTCTGTCATATACTTATTCTGGGGCACATGGTCTAGTGGTTAGAGATGTCGCGAACTGCTCGCCGAACTGTTCGCGAACTGTCCGCCGGCGAACAATAGCGTGTTCGCGTTGGGCGAACATATACGATTTCTGGTCTGCCCCCTATTTGTCATCATTGAGTAAACTTTGACCCGGAACCTCACAGTCAGCAGACACATTCCAGCCAATCAGCAGCAGACCCTCCCTCCTAGGAAGTGTCTGCTGACTGTGAGGCTCCAGGTCAAAGTTTCGTCAATGATGACGAATAGGGGGCGGACCGGAAATCATATATGTTCGCCCAACGCGAACACGCTATTGTTCGGCGGCGGACAGTTCGCGAACAGTTCGGCGACCAGTTCGCGACATCTCTACTAGTGGTGTGTTTCCCAAACCAATTCTCAAGACCCACCAACAGTCCATATTTTGTCAGTATCTCCATTGGAATAAAATGGGGAAAATACTGGATTTAGTGGGGCATGAGAACGGGCTGGTTTGGGAAACACTGGCCTAGTGGTTGAAATCATAAAGGTGGATTATCTAGTGCTTAAATGTATATTGGAAGAAAAGCATTCATAATTACCGGTTGAAATATTTACACAAAACATACTAAGTTTCTGCGAAGTGAAATAAATGACCTTAAATTCAAAATATAATCTCTCATGGGGTTACATAAAAATGACACCACAGCTAATGACAGCAGTTCCAGTATAGTGCTTTTTAACACGATGTAACATAAGAGGAAATTATACTGAATTTACATGCTAAATATCCAGCTTGACTACCTTTTTTTATAACGAATATTTTATAACGAATATATTATGCGTATATTTCTTATATTTTAATATAAATTGAATGGGTGTATTTATGAAGGCTTTTTGCTTAACTTTCTGGTGTTTAAAGTGACCCCACTTGTAACCTTGCTTTGAATTGTATTTAGATTTCAGTGATTCTTTTGGCTATCAATTTGCAAAAAACTAAACATATCTGCATACTCCAAACAAGTGCATTTTACCATTTCAACCTCCTTTTGTTTTAGCTCCTATGCAAGGTTACAGGTGAGGGGCCAAATGCATGTTTTCTTCTGCCTACATTAACACGATTTTCAAGTCCGACTTGCTTTAACCTTTTTTTGAAAACCTACATCATTCTAACTCTTAATTTCTTGATTTACCTTGTCTACAGATAAAGATGAGTGTTCGAAAGACAATGGAGGCTGCCAGCATGAGTGTATAAATACCATAGGTAGCTATGTTTGCCAATGCCGTAATGGATTTGTGCTCCACGAGAACAAACACGACTGCAAAGAAGGTACAGAGGCCACAAAATATTTTCAAGACTAGATGTATTCAGCTGATAAAATATCTGAATGTGGGGTGTGTGCTACGTGAGACTTTTGGATCCATTTCCGTAAAGGCTATTTAATAATCTTTAATAGTCCTTAATCCAAACAACCAAATTAAAACCAATGTGTTGGTGACAAAATTCAGATTTGTACTTTTTTATGTTCTGTTATGTGACGGTGTTCCATTGAAATCACATTAGTTATGTGACTATTCCTTGTTTTCTTCCAGATTTTGTTTTTAACTGTGAAAATGTCACCACACATTTTTGTCAGCACGGTGTACAACGCGTCAGTCATGATCGCCTCTCACAGAAACACCTGAACAGTTCAGCATCGTGCCAAAAATAGTGATGTAGCATATGTTTGATTTCTGTTTCTAAACTTAAAAATATATATATATTTGCAGGACCAGTCTGAGCCCTTCAGCACTGCAGGGTTATTTTAATAAATCCGGAATAGACCAATTACAAACTTCCAGCAAAAATAGCTGAACTGGAAAAATATGACTTTATTTTTCCAGAATGGCCATTTTGAAATAAACTGTGCAGTTACAGCATGAATTTTCCATAATTTATATCTTTGTAAATAAAGCCATTGAATTGTCTGTAATTTGTAAGAATTGTTTGAATTGTAAGATATGTTACATGGAACCTCAATGTTAGTTTATTGTGCACAGAAAACATACCAGGTTTTTATTCATTTTATTTTAAATTTAGTTTGAGCCACAGTCTCACCTGCCCTTTTTTCAATAAGTTTGCTTGTTTAACCTGATCTGTGATTTATCTCTTGCCACCTTCTTAAGTCTCTTTCCACCTTGCGTGCTAATTAGCCATATTTATGAAGGCAGATATTTGTTTCCTATTTTTCCATTTGGTTTTTACTTTAAATTTATTGGAGACAAAATCTTTCCTATACAGAAATGGAACACTTTTATTAATCTTTCTGTGTGTATTTTTTTTTTATTCTGCATGTAAAATGTGTTCTTTTTAATTATGTATCTCTAATTTCACAAAAATTGTCTTCTAAATGCAAGTGTTACATTGTTACAGAACTTCGATTTAACATAACCTCCAGCTCCACTTTACAGTTTCATTTTAAAGAGCAATTCTAGGGAAAATGGTAAACATTGCAAAATGACTAGGAGCCATTTATTGAAACTTTGCCCCAGTATTCTACATAAATAACTCTGTATGGGAAACTGATGCCAAGCCTTACACAGAAAAAAAGTACTCTCTGAAACGTCTCCATTTTATGGTATCCATTTTTTTTTCCATGTATGACAGTCTATGATATCAAATGATAACAGTGTGTGGCTGACTTTTATCTGGTATTTACAGTAGTAAAGACTCTCTAAGCAGTTATCTTGTAATTGGATAGGGTTTAAAGTGAATTTCTCCCTCCTTCAACATTCCCTTCCCCTGCCTTAGCTGCATACTCCCATTAAGGGTGGGATTAAAAGGCTGTTTCTGTAGTGCTAATGGTAGAGATGGTTACTTGGACTACAGTCCAGATAGTGCAGTAGCTAGAGCATCACCTTACATCGAGAGGATAGGCAATGATTTGCCAATTTTGTGCTCCTTTGCGGTGTACACAGTACGGCTGAACATTGCTTAATTGATCTGGACATACATAAAAATGGAGCCATGTGTATGTTTAGGGTGAATTGCATGCTGTTCTGTAAACTACAACAAGGCAGACTTTGTAGTGCACCATAGCAGTTGCACATTTACTGGTATGGTCTTTCTCTTGTAGCTACAGCAGTACATTATTCAAACCTTTTTTATTTTTTTCTAGCCTTATTTTGTATTTATGCTTCAAACAAATCTGCAGCTCTGTCCTTGATACCCTTTTACCAAATCTATAACTATCTTTATAATTTAATGGCAATTAACAGAAAATCTAGGTGATATTAATGTATAAGAACCAGTTAATATATGCACCTACATATGCATTGATGAATGCTTTTTTTTTTTTTTTGACAGCTGAATGTGAACACAGAATTCATAGTCCAAATGGAGTAATCACGAGTCCAAACTGGCCAGACAAATATCCTAGTCGCAAAGAATGCACGTGGGAAATAAGTGCCACCCCAGGCCACAGAGTGAAACTGGTAACTATACACGTATGAGGAAAGACTGTGTGTATCGATTTCACACAATGTGGGAATCAAACACACAGAGGTCAGTATGGTGGTTCCAGATCCACCATGAGGGGCTTGTACCCCAAATATTGTAAAGAAAACAAAAATAATAAATTAGTCTCAAGGGAAAGAGGCTCAAATCTGGTTTTAAAACAGTCAAGGACAATAATGATTACAAATATATACTATAAGGAAATTGGTAAATTAGCACAGAGTAGTAGTAATGGGGGTGACCTAACCTAATCACATATATCCGTTCCAAAGAGGTGCCAAAATTAAAAAAGGTACAATAGATGGAACATATTCAGAGAAGCAAAAAAGGACAATGATAGTGTCTATGTAGAGGGATAAAGTATAAACCATGAGGCAGTTAAGCATAAAGTAAGTTATCCACACCAATAAAGAAATTGGCTGGTGATCGTACACATATCCAAGTCTATGAAAGAGGTAATGGACACTTATAGTTTGAGGACACTGTAAAGGTTAAAGGGTAGAGGGAGGCTCCAGACAAATACTGCAGTGTTAAAATCCCCGTCAACTCCTAAATAAAATACCTTCAAGGGTGTACTATGCTGTCCTTATGAGGCTCCAAAACCCACTTGGCAAAATGACAGAAGTAAGCTGTCTGCTTTTGAATCGGACACCTTGAGAAATCTTATATACTGATTGTATACTAAAACAGGCTCCAAAACAAATAAAGCGAAGCTATACAGCCCTGTCAGCTCCTGAGACAAACACCTTCAAGGGTGTTCTATACGGTCCCTAATAAATGGAGAAACGTCTCTCAAAACATCCCCCAAAGCTAAATAAACTCCGGCCTGAAAGAGTAGAAAATTAAGAAGTGCTAAACATCTAGTGCTACCATAAGTGAGAGAGAACACAAAACAAGGAACCCGACGCGCATTAGGTGCATGGAGTTGCACCTTCGTCAGGGGTGGTAACAATACACCACTCCTTTAATCTAAAAACCTGAATTTGCACATAAAATAGGGGTGCCAAACTTAAATGAATACATTTCTTTAAAATTGAGTGTGCACTACAGTGTACAGAGTTTACTGCCCACTCTCCCTCCTGTAAAACAGAGGCAAAGATAATTTATCATTATGAAGAAGTAGAAGCGCATCAGTTTTCTGTGGTTTGTTTTTTTGTTTACTTTTTGTCCCATTTTCTGCAGTTTTATTTGAGGGGAGAGTTAACTAAACTATTTGAATTGCCAGCTGATCATTTACAATACTTATTTTAGTTTGATGAACAGAGAAGAATTCAGTTTGCGTTTTCAACAGATACAGTTGCAAGAAAAAGTATATGAACCCTTTTGGAATGATATGGATTTCTGCACAAATTGATCATAAAATGTGATCTGTTAATCATCTAAGTCACAATAATAGACCATCACAGTCTGCTTAAACTAATAACACACAAAGAATGAAATGTTGCCATGTTTTTATTGAACACACCATGTAAACATTCACAGTGCAGGTGTAAAAAGTATGTGAACCCTTGGATTTAATAACTGGTTGAACCTCCTTTGGTAGCAATAACGTCAACCAAACGTTTCCTGTAGTTGCAGATTAGACGGTCAGGAGTAATTCTTGACCATTCCTCTTTACAGAACTGTTTCAGTTCAGCAGTATTCTTGGGATGTCTGGTGTGAATCGCCTTCATGAGGTCATGCCACAGCATCTCAATCGGGTTGAGGTCAGGACTCTGACTGGGCCACTTCAGAAGGCGTATTTTCTTCTGTTTAAGCCATTCTGTTGTTGATTTACTTCTATGGGTCATTGTCCTGTTGCAACATCCATCTTCTGTTGAGCTTCAGCTGGTAGACAGATGGCCTTAAGTTCTCCTGCAAAATGTCTTGATAAACTTGGGAATTCATTTTTCCTTCGATGATAGCAATCCGTCCAGGCCCTGACGCAGCAAAGCAGCCCCAAACCATGATGCCCCCACCACCATACTTCACAGTTGGGATGAGGTTTTGATGTTGGTGTGCTGTGCCTTTTTTTCGCCACACATAGTGTTGTGTGTTTCTTCCAAACAACTCAACTTTGGTTTCATCTGTCCACAGAATATTTTGCCAGTACTGCTGTGGAACATCCAGGTGCTCTTGTGCAAACTGTAAACGTGCAGCAATGTTTTGTTTGGACAGCAGTGGCTTCCTCTGTGGTATCCTCCCATGAAATCCATTCTTGTTTAGTGTTTTACGTATTGTAGATTCGCTAACAGGGATGTTAGCATTTGCCAGTGACTTTGTAAGTCTTTAGCTGACACTCTAGGATTCTTCTTCACCTCATTGAGCAGTCTGCACTGTGCTCTTGCAGTCATCTTTACAGGACGGCCACTCCTAGGGAGAGTAGCAGCAGTGCTGAACTTTCTCCATTTATAGACAATTTGTCTTACTGTGGACTGATGAACACCAAGGCTTTTGGAGATATTTTTATAACCCTTTCTAGCTTTTATGTAAGTCAACAATTCTTAATCGTAGGTCTTCTGAGAGCTCTTTTGTGCGAGACATCATTCACATCAGGCAATGCTTCTTGTGAAAAGCAAACCCAGAACTGGTGTGTGTTTTTTATAGGGCAGGGCAGCTGTAACCAACACCTCCAATCTCATCTCATTGATTGGACTCCAGTTGGCTGACATCTCACTCCAATTAGCTCTTGGAGATGTCATTAGTCTAGGGGTTCACATACTTTTTCCACCTGCACTGTGAATGTTTACATGGTGTGTTCAATAAAAACATGGCAACATTTTATTCTTTGTGTGTTATTAGTTTAAGCAGACTGTGATTGTCTATTGTTGTGACTTAGATGATCAGATCACATTTTATGACCAATTTGTGCAGAAATCCATATCATTCCAAAGTGTTCACATACTTTTTCTTGCAACTGTATTTTCCCTTCTAGTTAATTTTTTTAAATCCGCTTGTGCTCTCCCCTCAATACTCAATTGTAATGCACTGTCTTTCATTGCAGACTTTTGGAGAGTTTGAGATTGAGCAACATCAAGAATGTGCTTACGATCACCTGGAGGTGTTTGATGGGGAAACAGACACATCCCCTATCCTGGGACGTTTATGTGGCAACAAGATACCAGAACCAGTGGTTGCCACTGCAAACAAAATGTTTTTGCGTTTTGTCTCTGATGCATCAGTGCAAAGGAAAGGTTTTCAAGCCACGCATTCTACAGGTCAGTATGTGTGATAATTTTGCCTTTCAAGGTGTTTACCAAACAATAGTTGGAAATGTAATTGGATGCTTATTTTTCTTTCGGTTTGTTTTTCTTTTAACTTTTTTCTTATAGCAGATCTTGGCGACCCTGTAGCCACTACAACCATTTCACCTCATTGAATTGGTTATCATGCCTGGAGTTCCCAATCACTCTACCTCCATTCACTATTAAATTTTTTTTAGAGCATTTGAACATTAAATCGCTGTTTCTGGCCATGGCTACCACAGCCTGACCCCTACTGGAGGTATGGCGAACGCATAGATTACACACTTTCGAGCCATACCAATTCATACTAGCTGACACTCTTATCCAATTATAGCTGCTTATTACCGCTCAGGCTTTGACTTCATGAGTTCAAGCAGCACAGAGGGAATGGGTTGCTGAGTACTCTTGTTTAGCATTAAGGATGTATTAACACCAAATGGAAAGTTGGTGCTGTGAGTTTTTAATTTTTTTTTTTTAATTTATTTTTTTTTTTTTGTGAGTGAGTGGGGGTGGTGTCTTCCCATTCAGAGAAACTGTTTTTGCCACCATATTTTCATATATGTAAGTTGGTTAATTCAATATTTTTTTTTTATTGACCACTGTCTATCTGAAGGTTTCCACGTGTACTTTGTCCATGTTATGTGTAAAATCTTTCTTGAAAAAGGTTTGGCATGCATATTGGATAAAGCTTTTTTTCCCCCCCTAAATATCCTAAACAAAATAATGTTTAAAAACAAAAAAAAAAAAACTGGGGATTCAAGATCACAATTTTATAAATATCAGAGACCCAGAGCAGCTCATTATCCCTTATGTGCTGTGGTTGAGGCTTAAAAATTAAACATTTGACCATCTAGTGGCTGCTCAAACATTATATCTTTACCCCATAAGCTTTGGGGTCAGAAGGATTTTAAATAGAAGTCCTCTGTCTAAAAGGTTTTCTAGAAGATTTGCTTTTAATTTTGAATCAGGAGGACTAAACAATTTTGTGTGGTTCTAGTTAAGTGGTATGGATTTTTTTTTCCTCTCCAAAGTTAACAGTAGTACACTCCCTGTAATGTTTAAGGCTGTGTGAGCATTGTGGCCGTTGGTCATTTGACTATATCGTGTCCAAGGTTGTGTAAAAACCTCCTTCCCTATGCCCCCGCATATGTCCAGGGGAATGGGAATAGCCTGGAACTGGCTTGGTGGGATATACTTGATGGGTGTTTAGTGAGGATGGAGGGCACCTCCATACTGGGTTAACAGACACTTAATGGTAATCTTTGGAGTGTAAATGGAAGGGATCTCTCTTCCAAGCCAACTGGAACTTTTGGACTCCCTAAAATCTCCAATGCCCTTTTTGCTTGTTTACCCTATTTGAGGCTGTAGCAATGGACCATTGGCTGTTTCTTCTTAATTTAATTAAGATCCCTGTTTGCAGGATGGAGAGGCGTAGCCCATTATATCTTTAACTTTATACTATATTTTCCATACATCACAAATGTCTATTTAAAGAAAGCATAGTGGATTTATGGGGTTCATCTTCAGCCCTATATTAAGTGCTGGCTTCATACTACTAATGACTCTTTACAGCCTTGATAAAGGTGGCCATCTTGACCATTTTAATTTTAACATAACTTTAATGATGCTTTTCTTTTGAATGCATGACTTACCATATCTCTTTAATGAAACAGAATATATGAAATGTTACTTGATCCTGACTTTTGAATGTGTGCACACTGTTTTTTGCAGGCATCTTAAACTCTCCTCCCCCAGTTTGTCTGAACTTCGTCTTCCAAGATTCTCTGAGCATCTGGGAATTGTAGGTCATCAACATCTGGAGAACTGGAGTTTGAGATGCCTGCTTTTAGTGACACATTTGATGAGATTGAGTTGTGGGGGTGTTGCTGTGTAAACTGTTTGCAAAGATGGGGAGGAGAGGTATGTAAGTACAATATTCAGTTGTAACTCTTTAATTTTTAGAGGATGGTGCTTTTTAATCCCCTGCTGTTAAGCTCTGTTTGACGGTGCCAAAATACACTATTGCAGACTTAAAGTAATTTTATTTTTTGTGCCCATCTGCTCACGATACAATAGGCACATTATACACAAAAACACAGAATAGGCTCTCACTATAGTAAGGTGGTAGGCAGCAGTGAACCAGCAGGTATTCCCAAACCTTGCTAGAACTCAAAACGTAACAGAGAAAAAAATGTTGTAAACCAAAAGATCGTTGAATATAAAGTGTTAAACTATATGCATACACTTAAGGAGGTCCAATAATTTGCTGGTGTATGGTGATCCTTAAATAGTAATAGGCACAATATTTAGTTCTGCTGCTTTGTGTCCAGTTTAGAAGCAAGCAAAACCTGCCTTCTATTTTGCTGATTTCACATTTAAAGGACCACTATAGTGCCCTGAGGGTGCCCGCACCCTCAGGGGCCCCCCTCCCGCCGAGCTCTAGGGGGTGGAAGGGATTAAACTTACCTCTTTATCCAGCGCCGGGCAGGGCACTCTCCTCCTCCTCGGCTGAATGCGCATGCACGGCAGGAGCATTCAGCCAGTCCATAGGAAAGCATTCTCAATGCTTTCCAATGGATGCTGGCGTCTTCTCACTTTGAAAATCACAGTGAGAAGGTCAGAAGCGCCTCTAGTGGCTGTCAATGAGACAGCCACTAGTGGCTGGATTAACCCTATTATAAACATAGCAGTTTCTCTGAAACTATGTTTATAGAAAAAAGGTTAACCCTAGCTGGACCTGGCACCCAGACCACTTCATTAAGCTGAAGTGGTCTGGGTGCCTATAGTGGTCCTTTAAAGCTCTCCCCAGCCAAAATGGTTCCCCCTTCTTGCTTAAAGGAACAGTCCCGTCATATTAACTTCATTATTTTATTTTTTTTAAATGAGTAGTTACTGAATGACTTAGAGTGTCATCTGACCTCTCTAGCCAATCAGCTGCAATCCTGCACAGCGGCACTCTGCTCTTTTTAAAAGAGCAGAGTGCCGCTGGATCCTTCCTGTTGTACCTGGAAATCGGCACTGGAGGCAGCCCTTGGGGTTAAAAAGTTTGAGAACTGTTTAATCCCTTAAGGTTAGAGTGCATCTAGGGGCCTTGTGGCACCATAACTTAACTTAGAAGAAGTTATGGTGACCGGGGTGTTTAACAATTTTGCTGCATTCATGGTCATAGGTTCTGTATGGAAATAAAATGGGAAAAACTGAAAGCACAGAGTTAGATATTTGAAAATCCATTTTGTGTCAATTACTTTTTGTTCTGAACCTCTTTGATGCATCATTCCTTGTTTAAATTTAACCAAGTTTGTTTGTTTGTATGATGGAATACTATTTTGATTGAGTTTGAACCCCCACTCCCTTGCTTCAGTTTTTCTAAATAAGCATGGAATGGATAAAAAAAAAGGAAAAATGAAAGCCATTTATATTTAATGTTAGTGGTCTTTTAGCAGTCTCTAGTGGTGAATTGTGAAATGTAGTTTCATTTTTTGAAATGATCAGTGTGCTGATTCTGTATTTGTGTGGGTTTTTGTTAAGCGATCAAAGAAAACGAGTGGAGGAAAAAAACCAAAAACAATGTTATTGAAATTGGTCACTCAAGGGTTATGTTAAGGAAAACAAACTTGCCAAATTATCACTGGAAAAAAGAACACGAAAAATTGGAAGAGGGAAAAATACTGAACACTACTGTTATTGTTGCTAGTTTTCCTCCTTCTCTTTTCTTTCATATTATTCCCTACAGATTAGTCCGCATTGCATGGGTTTATAATATTGTACATACATCACATCTCCTTTGCACTATTTTGTTGACATGAAATATTTATGTTGGTGGGAATCCATAACATTTTGAAGCATTGGATTTAATAGGGCATGTTATAGCAAGGTGTTCAAGTGACTTAAATTTTAGTCTTATTATTGTACATATTTTAGTTATTATATGGTTTTGCTAACTTTTCCATTTCAGGAGACTGTCAAATTTAGAGACCGTAGTAGTGGGGAAAAGTAGTAAAACACTTTTCTGCTGGGGAAAAAGTGGCAGAAAAAAAATTATCCTTTGCGTCACCATAAATAGTGAAATGACAGCACAAAATGTAACAAATTTTAGCATATTTCTCCAAAAATTCACAAAATAATGGTCTTAAAAGGATACTATAGTCATCAAAACAACTTTAGCTTCATTAAACTGTTTTAGTGTATAGTGCATTCTCGCTGTTTTATTCTCTGCCATTTAGGGGTTATCACTTTTGTTTCTGTTTATACAGCCCTACTTACACCTCCCCTGCCTGTGACTCTGTCTGCATGAAAAAAATGGTTTCATTTTCAATGAGATGTTAACTTGCATTTGACATTTTCATATCCTGCTCTGTATATTGAACTTTAATCATACACCTGCAGGCGGCCAGAAGGTTAACAAACCAGGAGATAAGACATTCTAAATTCAACTAACTGTGCTATTTAGAAAGTGTAAACACTGGATCATTTCATAGGATGGTTTAGGGAAGGTTACGTAAGTCACTTAAGGGGAGATGTGACTAGGGTTGCATAAACGGTGATTAAACTCCTAAATGGCAAAGAATTGAGCTGTGACACTGCAGGTGCATGATCTATACAACAAAACCGCTTCATTAAGATAGTTGTTTTGGTGCCTATAGTGTCCCTTTAAGTGTCAGTGATACTTTGATAAATCTTCCCCAAGTGTGTTAAAAGCAAAGAACAGAACATCTACCTTACAACGGCTAATGTTTTAGTTTTTTCATTTATCCGTATTTGGTAAACATGTTCTTCTCTCAAACCTTTGCTAAACCTTTTTTTACTGTAAATTGAAATTATCCCATACCCTGGAGCTTGCTTAGTAGTTTTCTGCAAGACATTTACATTAAAGGAGAAACTAGCTCCTACTCCGTTTGAAATCTAGAAGTGTTGATACTTGTCAAGCTGGTTCAGTTAAGAGATGAATTAAACTAACCAGCCTTCCAAGTTAACATTACCATTCTAACACAAGCTTATATTACCCATCTTTCTTTGGTAGTAAAAAATGTATTCTAGAACTGATGAATGCATAAACCTACCTAAACCTTGATCTTCATATATATCTTTTTTATTTATTTCCCCAGAGTGTGGCGGCAGATTAAAGACTGAAACAAAACCAAGAGACTTATTTTCTCATGCCCAGTTTGGTGATAACAACTACCCAGTCCAAGCAGATTGTGAGTGGTTGTTGGTGACAGAAAGAGGGTTACATGTGGAGCTTACATTCCAAACATTTGAGGTGGAAGAAGAGGCCGATTGTGGTTATGATTATATTGAGCTTTTTGATGGTTATGACACATCTGCAATAAGGCTAGGGCGTTTCTGTGGGTCGGGGGTAAGTATGCTATTATAGTTTTAAGAACTTTGTCCTGGGCTTTGCCATTAATTTTCTGTTCAATTATGCGAATACCCTTGTGTCTGTTTTTTTTCCCCTCATTCAAAGTACTTGAATAAGAGAGATTCTAACTCTTTATTAAAACTTGATTCTTGAATTAACCATACAATGGCAAAAATAGCTATTCTCCTTTTAGTAATTACCCTTGTAATTGAAGGCAATAACTCCAATAAGTGTGTAAATATGCATTTGAAAGTGGTTTGTGTTTTAAACTTTGAAGCTGAAATTTATTCCAGGTCAGAAAAATAATCACACTAGTTAAAGCAGAATTCAGATAGGGTAGAGCAGTGCTCCTCAACCTTTTCTCACCAAAGCTCTTTCCAGAATATATAATTTTCCAATTAAACCTATGTTAAGCCAGGTGCCCATTATTAAATCACAGTAGGTTTTTGAATTAACAAATACCAGTTTGCCTATTAATATTTCAGTAAGTTTCCCAATTAATAAATACCACAGACACATTGACAAATGCAGACAAGCAGTCACAATGTGTATTGGGCTGTGTCTTCCTACATCTAAGTATTTCTGGCATGGTCTGAGTGTGACAGTGTATATTTTTCTGTGTGAATGTATGTCTCGGTGAGCATGTGCATCTTTTGTGTGTGTGTGTGTGTGTGTGTGTGTGTGTTGGAGGAGGCGGCAGCTTGTGGATTTTCTGCATTGAGTTTCTCAAGCTATGTTTTTATGACTGTGTGTATGAGGACTGTCTGCAGGGGTTGACTGGGTGGGTAAAAAGGTAGCTGAGCAGGGTGGGTTGAGAGGGATGAATGAGACCGGGTAGCAGGTTGAGCGTGACATGGTTGGAGGAGCGAGTGTGACAGGGCAAAAGGAGATTAGTGGGACAGGATTGGGGTGTTAACATGACAGGGAGGTGTGGCTTAGTTGTGACATTGGCAGGGGAGGTAAGCGTGACAAGATTAGGGGACTTAACGTGTTAGGGGGTGAGTGGGCATTGTTGTAGCAGGTGGGTGTGACAGGAATGGGGTGATTAATGTGAGTGGCAGTGTGGAGGGGGAGGGGGTGACAGTGTGGCCAGTAAATCTGTTACTTTTGCATTCAGTACAGGCTTTAGAAAACCTAAAAAGCATTGCCAAAATGCAATAAAATATATTTCCAATAGTAGAGTGAACATAGTTTTAGAAACTTTTTACAAACTTTAAAATGCGAGGCACAACTGAATATATTACATCTCCATTCCAACTGGAGGCTACACTCTTATTATTTATTATCATTTATATAGCTCCAACAGATTCTGTATCGCTTTACAATGTTATAAGAGGGGGATTTAACTATAAATAGGACAATTACAAGAAAACTTACAGGAACGATAGGTTGAAGAGGAACCTGGACCATTTATAGGTATGGGTTAGCACTTTGAATTGACTCCTATGATACAGGTAGCCAATGTAAAGACTGATTTTACTCTCTCACTTCACCCCTCTGTCAGTCTGGCGGCGGCATTCATTAGACTGTAGCGGGGCAATATGGCTTTTGGGAAGACCAGTTAGAGGGTTACAATAATCCATGCTGAAAATTACTAGAGCATGGACAAGCTCCTTGGTAGCATCTTGGATGCGGGCTATGTTTTTAAGATGGAATCTACAGTTTTTGGCAAAACACTGGATGTGAGGCCAGAATAAAGTATGACGCCAAGACTGCACGCTTGCAAGGATGGACTGATGTGGATACCACTATCTTGAAGGGAGCGAAAGGGGAGGATCAGCACTAGGAGGAGGAAAGACGAGCTCTGTTTTAGAGAGACTGAGTTTCATAAAGCAGAAGGACATCCATTCAGAGATGGTAGAAAGGCAAGCAGTGAGAGGTTGCAGGGGAGAGGTCCGGGGAGGAGAGCTACATCTGTCATCAGCGTACAGGTGGTATTGGAATCCAAATGAGGTAATAAGTTTGCCAAGAGAGACCGTAAAAAGAGAAAATAGAAGGGGACCAAGGACCGAGCCATGGGGGACTCCAACAGAGACCAGACGAAGAGAGGAGGTATCATTAGAAAAGGAGACACTGAATGAGCGTTGGGAGAGAAGCGGAAAACCACGAGAGGACAGTGTCACAGACTCTGTGATTGAAGAGTTTGGAGAAGGAGAACATGATCAACGGTGTCAAAAAAGGGGGCATTGATATGGCACGATGGTTAGGGGGAAGGGGACTGGTCGGGGGATTTTTTTTTTCGTGATAGGTACTACAATGGAATGTTTAAGGTCAGAAGGGACAATGCCAGAAGAGAGAGCAGTTGAAGGTGTGTGTGTTAAGGAAGGCACAAGAGGAGAGAGATCTGATAAGGTGAGATGGGCAAGATCAAGCGGGCAAGTGGTGGGGCGAGAGGAAAGGAGAAGCTAGACCACCTATTCAGTAGCCAGGGAGAAGGTCTGAAGGGTAGGAAAGGCATGATGCAGGTGTGGTTAAAGAGAGGGGCAAGGTGGGGAGAATGATTTCCATAGCATGCAAAGCTATCACCTGTAAGGTTAGTCTGAGGGGTGGCCACAGTAGGGCAAAGAGTTAATGGTGTCAGACAGCTGTATTGCATGAGAGGAAAAATGACTGTTTGGCAAGAGCACGGGGCTGCGTTGTATACACATAGTATGCATCTATAATACAGAAAGTCTGACTGGATGCGAGACTTCCTCCATGAGCGTTCATCAGAACGGGAGCATCTTTGCAGGTAGCGTGTTGATTTAGTATGCCATGGTTGGGAGCGTGTCCTCCTTGAGATGCATGTTTGGAGCCTGGCTGCAGTGTCCAAGGCAGAGGTGAGAGTAGTGTTATATGTGGCCCTACACCACCTTTACATTCAGAGTGTCTTGGGTTGTGGGTAAGTTGAAGGCCACCAAAAGATAGAGGCAGAGGGGGAGAGCCATGTTTCTGTTAATGCTAGTAAGTCTAGGGTATAAGAGATAAAGAGGTGATGGACCGCAGTGGATTTTGTAATATTGCAAACAAAGTGTGCATTTCAGAGGGCAGTATTAAAGGAGGATTTAGAGGAAGAGTAAGATGAGATTGGTGTGATTCCTTGAGTTAGTACGTGGTGGGTTTGCCGATGTAGGATCGGGGTTGGAGATGCATCACCTGCTGCTAGGAGCAGAAGGATAGAAAAGAAGTGAAGTTGGGAGTAGGATTTGAAAGTTTTGTAAGAGAGTATGTATATAGAGGATTTAGGGAGAGTTGGTGGAGATAGGCAGGCTGGGAGCAATGAAGATGGTGTCACCAGGGGGAGATGAGCAGAAGAATAGTGATATTTTAGCAATGAGAGAAGCTAGAGTGAAAGTGAAAAATAAAAGGGAGAACATTAGAGAAAATGTTTTGTTGTATAGCTAGTAAGATTATACATATATACACTGCTCAAAAAAAATAAAGGTAACACAAATAACACATCCTAGATCTGAATGAATTAAATATTCTTCTGAAATATTTTGCTCTTTACATAGTTGAATGTGTTGACCACAAAATCAAACAAAAATTAAAAAATGGAAATCAAATCCAGACCTCCATGGGTTGAAAAATTTGGAGTCACACTCAAAATTAAAGTGGAAAAACACACTACAGGCTGATCCAACTTTGATGTAATGTCCTTAAAACAAGTCAAAATGAGGCTCAGTAGTGTGTGTATGTGTGTGTGGCGCGCCTCCACGTGCCTGTATGACCTCCCTACAACGCCTGTGCATGCTCCTGATGAGGTGGCGGATGGTCTCCTGAGGGATCTCCTCCCAGACCTGAACTAAAACATCTGCCAACTCCTGGACAACATGACGGTGGATGGAGTGAGACATGTGCTCAATTGGATTCAGGTCTGGGGAACGGGCGGGCCAGTCCATAGCATCAATGCCTTCGTCTCGCAGGAACTGCTGTTACACTCCAGCCACACGAGGTCTAGCGTTGTCTTTCATTAGGAGGAACCCAGGGCTAAGCACACCAGCATATGGTCTCACAAGGGGTCTGAGGATCTCATCCCGATACCTAATGGCAGTCAGGCTACCTCTGCCGAGCACATGGAGGGCTGTGCAGCCCCCCAAAGAAATGCCACCCCACACCATTACTGACCCACTGCCAAACCGGTCATGCTGGAGGATGTTGCAGGCAGCAGAATGTTCTTCAGTGTCTCCAGACTCTCACATGTGCTCAGTGTGAACCTGCTTTCATCTGTGAAGAGCACAGGGTGCCAGTGGCGAATTTGCCAATCTTTGTGTTCTCTGGCAAATGCCAAACGTCCTGCATGGTGTTGGGCTGTAAGCACAACCCCCACCTGTGGACGTCGGGCCCTTATACCACCCTCATGGAGTCTTTCTGACCGTTTGAGCAGACACATGCACATTTATGGCCTGATGGAGGTCATTTTGCAGGGCTCTGGCAGTGCTCCTTGCACAAAGGCGGAGGTAGCGGTCCTGCTGCTGGGTTGTTGCACTCCTACGGCCTCCTCCACGTCTCCTGGTGTACTGGCCTGTCTCCTGGAAGCGCCTCCATGCTTTGGACACTATGCTGACAGACACAACAAATATTCTTGCCACAGCTTGCATTGGTGTGCCATCCTGGATGAGCTGCACTATCAGAGCCACTGTTGGCTATCCCATTTGCACAACAGCATGTGAAATTGATTGTCACTCAGTATTGCTTCGTAAGTGGACCGTTTGGTTTCACAGAAGTGTGATTGACTTGGAGTTACATTGTGTTATTTAAGTGTTCCCTTTATTTATTTTTTTTGAGCAGTGTACACATATATAATTGGTTGGAGCTCACTGATGGCTACTTTACAGTCTGCAGCTCTCCACCCAGTGTCCTAGCACAGTGCTCTAGCACACTGGTTTTGCAGCCCACTGGTTGTGGAGCAGTGGGTTAGTCTAAAGTGCATGTAACCCAATTGTGTTTTCCCAGTATTTTGCTGATGAGTAGGGATCGTGAAATCGTGTCTTGCTACCATAAACCTCTTCCAATGTAACCCAATCAAGAAGTTTCCAATAAAATTTTGTAGTCGTAATTTGGTTCTTTAAATGGATATTGTTTGTGTCACAATAGAACACTCAATTTATGGCATTGCTATTCTACAAAGTAAAGTAACACTCTTTCTTTGCATTAAAGGACCACTATAATGCCCTGAGGGTGCCCACACCCTCAGGGTCCCCCTCCCGCCAGGCTGGATGGAGAGGAAAGTGTTAAATCTTACCTTTTTTTTTTTTTTTTCCAGTGCCGGGCGGGGAGCTCTCATTCTCCTCTTCGGCTGAATGCGCATGCGCAGCATTCACAATGCTTTCCTATGGACGCTGGCTTCTTCTCACTGTGATTTTCACAGTGAGAAGCACGCAAGCGCCTCTAGCGGCTGTCAAGAGACAGCCAGTGGAGGCTGGATTAACCCATTTATAAACATAGCAGTTTCTCTGAAACTATGTTTATAGAAAAAAGGTTAACCCTTGCTGGACCTGGCACCCAGACCACTTCATTAAGCTGAAGTGGTCTGGGTGCCTATAGTGGTGTTTTAAACTTCTATCTCTTGCATGTCTTCTACTACATGTTTTTAAGCCATTCTAAGTAAAAATGCCTCCTCATTATGGATTTACTGCAACAATAAAAAAAATGCATGTTTAGTATAATATTTCACCTAAAATCAGTCATCTTTTAATCTCTATTTTAGTTTTGCAGGCCGAATGATAAAACACCTGCTTTGAATATGTTCTGTAGTTTTATAGTTTGTATGTTTTGCTTCTAATGTAGTCCATTGTAAAGTACATATTACAAGAACTGGTAGTGTTTTAATGCATAAACATAATCCCTAGAGTGACATTTTCTTTTCACTTACAGCCTCCAGAAGAAATTGTATCAACCGGTGATGCAGTACTGATTCATTTCCATACAGACGACACGATAAGCAAGAAGGGATTTCATATACGATACAAAAGTGTGAAATTTCAAGATATCCTACACACCAAATAACATAAACCTCTGACAAAAAAAACAATTATGTGCACGCAAGATTGACATTTTGGTTTTATGGATTTTTAATGATTTTATTTTGTTTCTTTTTCAAACTTTAATAGTAGACATTTTTATAAGGCAAGTATAAACTAAAGTACCCTGGAATATCAGGAGCAACATAAACAAGAAACAATGATTTCATTAGAGACATTTTTAAAGTAGATACAGAATGACTTTTTTGCTGGAGTCCATGAAAGGCCACTGCATGCTTATAGGAAGAAATGTGCTTTCGTACTTTGCTTGACATTTGTCAAAGTTGGCTGCAGAATCAGTCCGTAACATTCAGTAAAAATCAACGGGAGGACAGCATTACTGCCTGATTGTTTCTCAGAAACAAGAAAAATATAGGCAAGATTGGAAGATATTGCCAGTCACAGACCTGTATGTTTTCAACATTTCTTTGACTTGACTCTTATGCTTCTGCTGTCTGCATATAACCTATAGACAACATTTAGGATGTTCTGTAGAATTCAGGATTCCTCCATTTATTTGCATAATGATTCTAAGAAACTGGAATATTAAAGCCCTGGTCTTTCTTTATACAGATGTCTGTTTTACATTCTATAAACAGCCCTTCTGTTCCTTCCATTGTAAGCATCATTTAGAAGAATGTAACAGTTTTATTGTTTGAGCATTCTATTTGTGTGACTACTAAGAAAGGTTTTCACTTTGCTGGTCTAATGCCATATGTTATGCACTGTTCCCTTTGTACCAAACCTAATCAGGGACCTAAGTGAGTTGTGTTGTGTGGTTTTTTTGTTTTGTTTTTTTTTGTTTTTTTTAAATCTACTACTTTATCTAATTAGTGATGAGGGAGGAAGGTGAATTTTAGAATGACCCCTCAAATTTGTTAAACTTTGATTTTTCACTTCAGTAACAAGAAGGCTGCTATATTGTCTATTTTGGGATTCTTTTTCCTTCTGACAAAAGATTCTGTAGTGTTCATATGCCTATAGAGATTGTCTGTTTGAAGTTGATGGAAGGAGACTACCTTTATATCGTGGACTGTTTAGTATATACTTTGTTATTGGAAGAAATCTCCAATGGTGCTATTCCTCAAGCATAAAAACTAAGACAAAATTATTAGATAAACAAAACCACAAAGAGAAACTAAGAAATTATTGAGCCAACAATCTACAAAACATGAATGTCTTACTATGCCTGGCTGCATCTGAATGCTTAAGACTTATTACGTGTATGTAAAGATCATTGCAATTGCAGCCCTATGTCCTGTGGAACAACTTTTGCCTTAGAATTATTGCACATGATCGAACGGATCGTATTGTAGATAAATCTGTAATTTGATACAGTATAATTTTAAGTCGTTAAATCATGTATGTTACGAAGGAAATGGTAAACAAAAGCTTATAGCTTCTCGTGTACATATGACTCTTTCAGTGTAAGATTATATTGTATGTTTAAATGGTTATGATGTACTTTAGGCCCATACAGATATAGTGATGTATATGCTAATGTCTGTTTGAATGTACATGTTCCATAAGTGTGAAATACCCTGTATGGTTGACTAGTTAAACTGTTACTTTGTGCCAAATTACTTGGATTCCTTTTTGACAATAGCAGCTTTTAAAGTTGTTAAATGCAGAAAATGGGATATTTAACATTACTGGAAATTAAATTCAAATGAGTTGTTTTGATTGTTTGTAGGTTGCTATGTACATTGGTATCAGGTCTTATCTTCCAAAATTCACTGGCACTACATTTTTTATTTAATTTTTTTTTTAATTAAAATTGTTCTTTTAAAGTGTATTAAAAATGTAGTAAGGGTGACTTTTTTTTAATTTTTTTATTTTACATTTTTTTTTTTCATTTGGCTAAATGTATAGTTTCTTGGATTTTAGATAAACTTTAGTACAAAGTTATTTGAACCATTAAAAAAAAATTTTAAAAAAAAATCATTATGTATCTGACCAGATACCTCAGCCATACGCATGCACATTGAGTTGGTCTTTGTCTTCCCCAGTGGCAGTGCATGGGCATACAGCCAAGCAATCAAACACAACATGCAAACACACCCCTGAATTAAAATGCTGTAGTTGTATACAAACACACCCCTTCACTCAAGCACCAATACTACTCACAAATGTACATCCTCATTTAAAGCACACTCCTTCACACAAATGCAAACATCACATACAAACACACCCCTGTATTAAAATGGTAAAACTCTATACAGACACCAACTCTACACTGAAAACCACACCTGCGTTTAAAACACTAACACTACACACTAATACACTACTGCATTCCAATGGAAATATTACATACAAATACCATGCTTGCATTCAAATACGCATCCACTGCTCACAAATACAATCCTGCAAGGATGGTCGTGGTTGATTCCCCAGCTGGCATAGCATCGTTGTATGACAGAGGGGAATCTGTCTCTTTACCACTTTTGCCCCAGAGGGGCCCACATTTATTTTATTTTTTTTCCTTGCACCAGAGCCCTCTCTACATTGGTTCAGACACTGGTCTACCCTGCTTAATTTCTTGCACAGAATCAGGGAAGACCCCATAAACTGTCTTCTGTTGGTTTTCAAACATTGTTTTACCCAATGTGCATGTATAGTCTATCCCATGTTAATGGAGTGATAGGAACTTGTTCTGGAGCAAAGGTAAGTTAACTGTGAATAAACATATCCCTTTTTCTACTTTTTGTTCTTGCAGAGTTTTATTCTGAGGAAGCTTGAAAATGGGTGGGTGAACTGAAGTGGTCTGGATGCCCATAGTGTCCCCTCACCTATTATATATTGTGTTCAGGAGAAACAGGTCTTTCATTTGACATCAAATATTTATATATGAAACACAACTTCATATGCTTAGTATATAAAAAAAAAAATATATATTTTTTTTCCTTTCTGCAGGCCATTTTAACAGTAAATGTCATACTGTTGGCTTTTACTGCAATAAAATATACATTTGTATTTAGTGATGTCTTTCAAGTGCAAAGTACCCTCTCTGTACAGGGGGGGGTATGATCACCTTCAAGCCACCCCAAAAAAATAGCGTCTCAAAAATAAAAATAATAAACAACTTTAATAGGAAAAAAGTACAAAATAAAATAAATGGATATAAAGGGTCTAATGTCTGAGGATTGTAACCAGACTCACATAGATCAGTATATATACATTGTATCGAACTCACTCATAAAAGAGTGGTAAATATATAAAGTGACTAATATCTTGTACTAGACCCCACAGGATAAGCACTAATATATGGAAATCAAAAGGATAGAGAAGGTAAATAAGTGAGAGTGAAAAATAAAGTGGAAATAACCAAACAAAGGTATAGTACAATAGCTTGAAAAGGTTATATCTAACCACCAGGTAACTCACTGGAATCTATCCCTATAACAGCAAATATTCAGAGCAAAAAGCAGCTCAAAAAACGGTGTGGCATCCTGGTATCCAAAAAAATAATAATAAAAAAAAAATAAAATAATAAATGGATATAAAGGGTCTAGTGTCTAAAGAGTATAGCCAGGCTCACATAGATCAGTATATATACTTTGTAACAAACTCACTCATAGCAGAGCGGTAAATTTATAAAGTGACTAATATCTAGCACTAGATCCCACAAGGTAAACACTGATGTATGGAAATCGAAAGGATAGAGAAGGTAAATAAGTGAGAGTGAAAAATAAAGTGGAAATTACCTAACTAAGGTATGGTACAGCAGATTGGAAAGGTAATGTCTAACCACTAAGTAACTCACTAAACTCTATCACTATAACAAAGTATCAACAAAAGATCAGTGTAACATCTTGGTATCCATAAAGAAAAAACCTCAAATAGGTCTGAGTAGAAACAAAGAGCAGCCCAACGCGCGTTTCGGCGGACTAACCGCCTTTTTCAAGGGCAATCAAAAAGTGAAAAAATAATAAACCGCAGATACAGTTCCCCCCCCGCCACTATTTAAATGTCTTTCCATACCTCCTCCTTATTGTGATTGGTGGAATCGCCGTGCTAATTAGCAAACAAAAACGCGCATGTCCGAAGAAAGACATGCGCAAGTGCATCCAATATGTCTTGTTTACGAGGTTGCGCATGTCCGAAAAAAGTAACGGAGATGAGTGCGCATGTCCGCCCACCGGCGGACACGCATGCACTGAAGATTCCTGTCTACCCGAGAAAACTCCTAGATCATGCGCATGTCCGCAGCCTAATTGCCGCGCAGGCGCAAAGTATCTGAGTACAAAGTGAACTAAATCTATACAGATTGCTCGGTAAAGGAAAATATATATCCATGATAGATAATAGCTAAAGCGATAGAATATGTGGAGGAATAAAAGAAATGTTATTCTAAGAGATAAGGTAAAGCGGAGGGCAAATTAGGAACAATAAATAAATCCACAAAGATGGTTGGACTTATCCAACCCAATCCATATTAGTTTTATATTTATAATCAAAGAGACTAGATAGCGAAATATAGAACATTCCACACCGGCTGGAAATGGTAAAAAGGTATGTATGTATAAAAAGATAAAGTAGTGAGATGTATAAACATATATACATATATGTACTAAATTAGAGACACCAAAAAATGTAGTTAGCTCTATCTTGGTGTATCAAAATTATTTACATATTTACATATAGAGAGAGAGAACATGTCCAGATGTGTATATATATGTAGAGCCCTATACATATATAGTTTAGAAGCCCTTACATATAAATGAACTAGAAAAAGGCAATATATGAACTAGAAAAAGGCATTTAGATAAAGGGAGCAAAAGAAAATCCCTCATTCAAACCCAAAGGCTGAAGGGTCTTGAGTTCATATATCCATCTGGACTCCCTTTGTCTTAGAGTTTTGTCATAGTCTCCCCGTCTCGGGGTCCTTTTAACCAGTTCTAAACCGCAGAACCTAAGGTTACTGGGATCTCCCTGGTGGTGTTCTCTCAAATGTCTCGAGATAGGAGTCTCGAGGCGATTCCTGGGGGATCTAACGTGCTCCAAAATCCTATCCTTGAATGCCCTGAAAGTCTTCCCTACATATTTTTGTCCACACGTACATGATAGTAGGTATACTATGCCCTTGGTGTTACAATTAAAAAAGCTGTTAATTTTAAAGGAACCCTGTCCCTTACTATCAGTCACAGTCTTGGAACCTTTCAGGATAAACTTACAGGCTACGCATCTACCGCAGCCATATGTGCCTGTCGGTGGGGTACCCAACCAAGAGGCACGTGGCTGTGATTTCATAGAAAAATGGCTGGGAACCAAAAAATCTCGGATATTCCGTCCACGTCTAGCTGTAATACTGACATGTGGAGTTAAGACATCGCGTAGATGTACATCATTCAAAAGGATAGGCCAGAATCTTTCAAGTGATTTCCGTACTTCTGGCCACCCCATATCAAACGTTGCAATCATGCGGATTGTACCACTCCCCTGATTATGGTTCTCCTTAGGGGTGTCACATAGTAATTCATTCCTCTCTGTTAGGAGTGCTCGTTTATAAGCCCTCTTTAAACAACGATTTGGATAACCCTTCTCTTTAAAGTATTGTCGAAGTTGTTTAGCTTGTATAATGAAATCCTGGGTGTCGCTACAGTTTCTCCGAAGACGGAGATATTGGCCAACTGGTATACCCTCTTTTAGAGGTCGGGGGTGGTGGCTAGTCCAGTGAAGAAGGGAGTTAGTTGCTGTGGGTTTTCTAAACAGCGTGGAATGAACTACACCCTCTTCACTGATAGTAATAGTGACATAGAGGAAATTAATCGAGCGTCCTCCAAATTCAGACGTGAAACGAAGATTTTCATTGTTTACGTTAAGGAGAGTTACCATATCTGAGAATTCAAGTGTTTACCTTGTGGGATCTAGTGCTAGATATTAGTCACTTTATAAATTTACCGCTCTGCTATGAGTGAGTTTGTTACAAAGTATATATACTGATCTATGTGAGCCTGGCTATACTCTTTAGACACTAGACCCTTTATATCCATTTATTTTTTATTATTATTTTTTGGATACCAGGATGCCACACCGTTTTTTGAGCTGCTTTTTGCTCTGAATATTTGCTGTTATAGGGATAGATTCCAGTGAGTTACCTGGTGGTTAGATATAACCTTTTCAAGCTATTGTACTATACCTTTGTTTGGTTATTTCCACTTTATTTTTCACTCTCACTTATTTACCTTCTCTATCCTTTTGATTTCCATATATTAGTGCTTATCCTGTGGGGTCTAGTACAAGATATTAGTCACTTTATATATTTACCACTCTTTTATGAGTGAGTTCGATACAATGTATATATACTGATCTATGTGAGTCTGGTTACAATCCTCAGACACTAGACCCTTTATATCCATTTATTTTATTTTGTACTTTTTCCTATTAAAGTTGTTTATTATTTTTATTTTTGAGACGCTATTTTTTTGGGGTGGCTTGAAGGTGATCATACCCCCCCCTTTTTCTTAAGGAGGGTCGATCATTTCCTTCATCTTTTCTCCCTCTATTGTGCTTTACGCTGGGTTATGCCCATTTTGCCACCCTTTTAACCCTCTTTGACTGGTACTTCCCATTAGTTTGGGAAGTGCCTCTTTTTCTATATTTTCCATTAGGTTTCAATACCTGAGGGTTCTGAGATTGGTTTCTTATAGAATTTCGTTACTATGGCTGGTTTTTTATCTAATAAAATTGAAAGTAGTGTTTGGTGTAAAGACGCAGAGAATGTGTTTTCCAATACCAAATTAGATACCAATACAATCACTCCCAATATTAACAAGTCCTTTAATAAACTTCATGGCTTATATAAGAAACAGATTCGTACATGTTGGGAAATTTCTTCCCTTGAGAACTATATGAGTAAAGAAATGATACCAAGGGGCCTTAGAGTGCGGAACATCCCTGCATCATACTCTGACAATATAGACCTAATGAAAGAATGGGAGACAGCGGCCTCCTCCTGCTCCAAAACATTCATGCAGATCATCTGCAAATTTGAACACGAACAATTGAAAATAGTGAATACAGATTTGGACAAAGAGCTAAAGGAAATTAAACAATTTCAAAATGATCCCAATTTTACTTTTCTCGAATCTAGATTGAAACAAAATCTAGATAAATACCAAGAGTCAGTAAAGTTTAGAAAACATGATAAGTTTCTTAGAGATTCCAATGATTATCAATCCGGAAATGTCTATAAATTTTTCAATCGTAGAATACGACGTACCTCTGATAATGGCCTGACCTCGGAATATGATTCCTCAGATACAGACTCTGGGAGTCAGACCTATAGCAATCCGGGGGAATCTCAGTCACAATCGACCTCTTCTCTAACCACCTCTAACCCTAAAGGGATCCTCAAAAAAGGGGTTAATTTTTTAGCCCCAGGTTATCAGGAGGAATTCCCGAGCTTACGGACGAGATACCAGACTCGCAATTCGCGAGGAGGGGTTGGGAGGAGGAGAAGGAGGTTTTAGCTGACACTCAGACTTCAGAACGGAAGTCCCAGATTATCAATCTATCCTCACGAATACTCACATTAGACCAAGAAGCTGTCCTGGGGAAGGGGTTATCTTTTGTACCCACACCATCTTTTGATAAGTTTGCTTGGACTAGGGATCTCCATCTTTTTGTTAGAAAACTAGCTCTACATAAATTCCACTCTGTCCAGAATGAAAGAAAGGCTAAAGATCTTGGACTTGGACCCAGGGATCTTCAATGTCTCACTAATTTACTTGCCCTGTTGGATGAGAATGACTCAAATATTACACCCAACCGCACGGGTTTAAAACCCAGGAGTCGTTTTACACCCAACTTTGCAAGTTACAGGAACATTGAGTTATTCTTAGAAGCAGCCAGGACTGAGATTGAGAAAATTAACCTTAAATCTCTCCGCATCCATTCACGTGATAATCTCCTCAGACGGGAACAACGGGCCTTAAAGACCTTACAGGATGATGCTGACATCATCATTAAACCCGCCGACAAGGGGGGGAATGTTGTAGTGATGGATGTGGATAATTATCTTGGAATGGCGGATAGAGTACTCAGTGATATTGAGACGTATAGAATCCTTAAACAGGATCCCACTAATGAATTTCTATCTACATATAAGGAGATCCTGGATGAGGGTCGCAGTGGGGGGTTGCTATCTGGTGACGAGTTTGAGTTTATCTTCTCTCGTCATCCTAAGATAGCAACCTTCTACTGCCTACCAAAAGTCCATAAAAATTTGGAGATGCCCCCTGGACGACCTATTGTCTCTGGGGTTGATAACCTTACACAGAACGGTAGTCTTTACATTGACAAAATCCTAAGACCTCTTGTGGAAACCCTACCCTCCTATATCAGAGACACCAAGCAGGCACTAAATAGACTGGCTAACCTTAAATTCTCTTCTAATGCCCAATTATGTAGTTTGGATGTTGAATCTCTGTATTCCTCCATACCTCACGATAATGGGATCGATCATGTGGCTTTTTTTCTTGACCAAAGAACCCCGCGGGATGATGTATATACAGCTTTCATTTTACGTTTGTTGAGATTTATTTTGTCACATAATTATTTCCTTTTCAATAACCGGTTCTACCACCAGGTGAGGGGTACTGCTATGGGGACGGCTTGTGCCCCCTCATATGCAAACCTCCACCTGGGTTGGTGGGAACAACAGGTACGCAATTCAGATTTGTTGAATGAATACCTACCTAAGGTTTTATGGTGGGGTCGTTACATCGATGACATTTTGATTGTTTGGCAAGGTACCCCCCTTGAATTCTCAGATATGGTAACTCTCCTTAACGTAAACAATGAAAATCTTCGTTTCACGTCTGAATTTGGAGGACGCTCGATTAATTTCCTCGATGTCACTATCACTATCAGTGAAGAGGGTGTAGTTCATTCCACGCTGTTTAGAAAACCCACAGCAACTAACTCCCTTCTTCACTGGACTAGCCACCACCCCCGACCTCTAAAAGAGGGTATACCAGTTGGCCAATATCTCCGTCTTCGGAGAAACTGTAGCGACACCCAGGATTTCATTATACAAGCTAAACAACTTCGACAATACTTTAAAGAGAAGGGTTATCCAAACCGTTGTTTAAAGAGGGCTTATAAACGAGCACTCCTAACAGAGAGGAATGAATTACTATGTGACACCCCTAAGGAGAACCATAATCAGGGGAGTGGTACAATCCGCATGATTGCAACGTTTGATATGGGGTGGCCAGAAGTACGGAAATCACTTGAAAGATTCTGGCCTATCCTTTTGAATGATGTACATCTACGCGATGTCTTATCTCCACATGTCAGTATTACAGCTAGACGTGGACGGAATATCCGAGATTTTTTGGTTCCCAGCCATTTTTCTATGAAATCACAGCCACGTGCCTCTTGGTTGGGTACCCCACCGACAGGCACATATGGCTGCGGTAGATGCGTAGCCTGTAAGTTTATCCTGAAAGGTTCCAAGACTGTGACTGATAGTAAGGGACAGGGTTCCTTTAAAATTAACAGCTTTTTTAATTGTAACACCAAGGGCATAGTATACCTACTATCATGTACGTGTGGACAAAAATATGTAGGGAAGACTTTCAGGGCATTCAAGGATAGGATTTTGGAGCACGTTAGATCCCCCAGGAATCGCCTCGAGACTCCTATCTCGAGACATTTGAGAGAACACCACCAGGGAGATCCCAGTAACCTTAGGTTCTGCGGTTTAGAACTGGTTAAAAGGACCCCGAGACGGGGAGACTATGACAAAACTCTAAGACAAAGGGAGTCCAGATGGATATATGAACTCAAGACCCTTCAGCCTTTGGGTTTGAATGAGGGATTTTCTTTTGCTCCCTTTATCTAAATGCCTTTTTCTAGTTCATATATTGCCTTTTTCTAGTTCATTTATATGTAAGGGCTTCTAAACTATATATGTATAGGGCTCTACATATATATACACATCTGGACATGTTCTCTCTCTCTATATGTAAATATGTAAATAATTTTGATACACTAAGATAGAGCTAACTACATTTTTGGTGTCTCTAATTTAGTACATATATGTATATATGTTTATACATCTCACTACTTTATCTTTTTATACATACATACCTTTTTACCATTTCCAGCCGGTGTGGAATGTTCTATATTTCGCTATCTAGTCTCTTTGATTATAAATATAAAACTAATATGGATTGGGTTGGATAAGTCCAACCATCTTTGTGGATTTATTTATTGTTCCTAATTTGCCCTCCGCTTTACCTTATCTCTCAGAATAACATTTCTTTTATTCCTCCACATATTCTATCGCTTTAGCTATTATCTATTATGGATATATATTTTCCTTTACCGAGCAATCTGTATAGATTTAGTTCACTTTGTACTCAGATACTTTGCGCCTGCGCGGCAATTAGGCTGCGGACATGCGCATGATCTAGGAGTTTTCTCGGGTAGACAGGAATCTTCAGCGCATGCGTGTCCGCCGGTGGGCGGACATGCGCACTCATCTCCGTTACTTTTTTCGGACATGCGCAACCTCGTAAACAAGACATATTGGATGCACTTGCGCATGTCTTTCTTCGACATGCGCGTTTTTGTTTGCTAATTAGCACGGCGATTCCACCAATCACAATAAGGAGGAGGTATGGAAAGACATTTAAATAGTGGCGGGGGGGGAACTGTATCTGCGGTTTATTTTATCACTTTTTGATTGCCCTTGAAAAAGGCGGTTAGTCCGCCGAAACGCGCGTTGGGCTGCTCTTTGTTTCTACTCAGACCTATTTGAGGTTTTTTCTTTATGGATACCAAGATGTTACACTGATCTTTTGTTGATACTTTGTTATAGTGATAGAGTTTAGTGAGTTACTTAGTGGTTAGACATTACCTTTCCAATCTGCTGTACCATACCTTTGTTAGGTAATTTCCACTTTATTTTTCACTCTCACTTATTTACCTTCTCTATCCTTTCGATTTCCATACATCAGTGTTTACCTTGTGGGATCTAGTGCTAGATATTAGTCACTTTATAAATTTACCGCTCTGCTATGAGTGAGTTTGTTACAAAGTATATATACTGATCTATGTGAGCCTGGCTATACTCTTTAGACACTAGACCCTTTATATCCATTTATTTTTTATTATTATTTTTTTGGATACCAGGATGCCACACCGTTTTTTGAGCTGCTTTTTGCTCTGAATATTTGCTGTTATAGGGATAGATTCCAGTGAGTTACCTGGTGGTTAGATATAACCTTTTCAAGCTATTGTACTATACCTTTGTTTGGTTATTTCCACTTTATTTTTCACTCTCACTTATTTACCTTCTCTATCCTTTCGATTTCCATATATTAGTGCTTATCCTGTGGGGTCTAGTACAAGATATTAGTCACTTTATATATTTACCACTCTTTTATGAGTGAGTTCGATACAATGTATATATACTGATCTATGTGAGTCTGGTTACAATCCTCAGACACTAGACCCTTTATATCCATTTATTTTATTTTGTACTTTTTTCCTATTAAAGTTGTTTATTATTTTTATTTTTTAGACGCTATTTTTTTGGGGTGGCTTGAAGGTGATCATACCCCCCCCTTTTTCTTAAGGAGGGTCGATCATTTCCTTCATCTTTTCTCCCTCTATTGTGCTTTACGCTGGGTTATGCCCATTTTGCCACCCTTTTAACCCTCTTTGACTGGTACTTCCCATTAGTTTGGGAAGTGCCTCTTTTTCTATACCCTCTCTGTACAGGTTTTATGGTGTCTTGGAAAGTTACAGGGTTAAATATAGTTTGCAAATTAAATCCTCTAGACTTTCTGCCTGGATTGTTGAGTAGGTCCCTCAAATTGTAACTAATGCAATTACATAATTATGTAAAGACTACATTAATATACATGTAAAATTTATATATATAGTGATATCCATAAATTATCAAAATACAGTTAAAATTAAATTACACTTTCTTTTTAATGTTTTATTTTTATGTTCTCTTGTATAGCACCAACAAATTCCACAGCGCTTTAAAGTGGGTGGCTGAACAAACATGTAGTTGTAACCAGACAAGTTGGACACACAGGAACAGTGGGGTTGAGGGCCCTGCTCAGTGAGCTTACATGTTAGAGGGAGTGGGGTAAAGTTGCACAAAAGGCATAGTATTAGACTAATGACAGTTGCAAGAGAGGAATCAGTCGGGAGCTATTAAGTTTAATTGATATGCTTTTATGGAGAACAGTTGGGGACACCAACAGAGGAGTTGGGGAGAAGAAGCGGAGCCAGAGAAAGAATGAAAAAGCATGAAAATGTATTTTGATACTAAAAATGTATTTATATTAATATATATTTTAGTATGTTTGTGTTAATAAGAGCAATTGCCAACATGGGAACACTGGTGGAAAGGTGAGAAGGAAAAAGGGCGAGGACATACTATGCCACCCACCTGTGTTTAGGACAGCCTCCTTAAGGATTGCGTGTCCTTAAGGGGTAACGAGAAAACTAAAGTTTAGAATACAGGGGTCCTCAAACTCCGACCCCCCCAGATGTTGCTGAACTACAACTCCCATGATTCTTTGAATTACATAGATAACCAGAGAATCATGGGAGTTGTAGTTCAGCAACATCTGGGGGGCAGGAGTTTGAGGACCACTGTTATAATAGCAGGAGCACTACTGAAGATGAGAGGGCGTGGAAGACGGAGGGAGATCATTTTACAGAGAGAGAACGAGGTGGGGATCTCTGTATTGCAGCTCTATGAAACCCATCACTGTGATCATGGTTGTGGATAGGTTTGAGTATCTCCTTGTGTTCGGTTCTGTGTTAGTTCTCTTTATTTTACTCTACCAGTTATATGGGCATCTCTGTGAATAGTTGAATACTATGCAGCCACTCTTTACACCTTTTTATTTTTTTGTTGTGTTTATCAGAAACCTTAAAATCACCTGACTAATTTTGAATATGTACCCCTTATGCTGCCCCACCAGTTCTCATGTGTTAAGGCAAACTCCACAAGCTCTATAAATGTGTCCTGTGGTATCTGGCACCAGGATGTTAGCAGCAGGTCCTTTAAGTCAAAGTGCGTGGTGAGACCTCCATAGATTGGATTTGTTCCAGCACACCTCACAGTTGCCTAACCAGATTGAGATCTGTGGAAGTTTGAGGCCACATTTCTGAAATTTTAAGCAGTGGGGCGGGGTACATTATTCTGTTGAAACTGGCCTCTGCTATCTGGGAACACCACTGTTGCATACCATGTAAACCCCTTCATGGCATTATCTAGATAGGTTGTACATTCAAAGAAAAAGTTACCTGCGCGCTCTCCTTAATCCCTATGTATATTTAGACAAATGGAGGTCATTTAGTTGCTCCAATGACCATTGGAGGGAATGCCCACCTGCCAATGTCAAGCCAGACCCCCCACCCCCTGCTAAAGAGGGTCCTAAACTGACCCTTCAGCCTGATTCCTTGAGCTTCTGACAAAGATATCTGAGACAGAGAGGGGTATTTTTTTTTTTTTTTATTTATATACACCCCTATATTAACCCTTAATAGGGAACACATGGGATGGGTGGCTGCATTGTAACAAGGCTGTGTGATACAAAGTAAATACAAATACAAAAAGAGAAGTCCTGCGTTCACACCCATCACCAGTGGGGCAGCAGCAATGACTACAGTACACATAAGTATATAGGGGTGTATATAAAAAAAAAAAAACGTCTCTCTGTCTCATTAGAGATATCTTTGCCAGAAGCTCAAGGAAGCAGGCTGAAGGGTCAGTGTAGGACCCACTTTAGGGGGTCTGCCTTGACATTGGCAGACGGGCATTCCCTCCAATGGCCATTGGAGCAACTAAATGACCTCTATTTGTCTAAATATACATCGGGATTAAGGAGAGAGCGCAAGTAACTCTTTTCTTTGGTTTTTACTCTATATTGGGGCTGATGTGTACTGTAGTCATTGCTGCCGGCCCAGTAGTGATGGGAGTAAGGAAAGAGTATCAGGACAGTAGTGTTAGGAATACTGATATTTATTAACCCCTTAAGGACACATGACATGTGTGACATGTCATGATTCCCTTTTATTCCAGAAGTTTGGTCCTTAAGGGGTTAAAGGATTAGGTGAGCCAAGAGACCGGCATAAATGAAGAATTTACAACAGATCGACAAGAGAATTTTAAATTACCCACTCAATTTATTTTCACCAGTTTGCATATTATAAATGCGATGTAGTCACATATTCTCATTTCGCAACTGCCTGCTCCTCTGCAATTGCATGAACCACACGGAGTTCTCCCCAGAGTGGCTCGATGATATTAAGGTCAGGAGACTGTGATGGCCACTTCAGAACCTTCACTTTTTTCTGCTGTAATGACTGGAGGGTCTACATGGCCTTGTGCTTAGGGTCATTGTCATGCTGGAAAGTCCAAGAGTGTCCCATGAGCATCCTTCGAGCAGAAAAGTTCAAATTGTCTACCAGTATTTTTTTTTTTTTTTTAAATCATGCTGCATTCATCAGTTTTCAAAAGATTCCTCCTGCATTTAGAGCTCAACCCCCCCCCCCCAAAAAAAAAAACAATCCGTGAGCCACCACAGTGCTTCACAGTGGGGATGGTATTCTTTTCACTATAGGCCTTGTTGACCCCTCTCCTAACATATTGACTATAAAGTTCTATTTTGGTCTCGTCACTCCAAATTAAAGTGTGCTTTAACCTGTGAGACATGTCAAGGTGTTGTCAGGCATATTGCAACCAGGCTTTTTTTGTGGCATTGGTGCAGTTAAGGCTTCTTTCTGGCAACTTGACCATGCAGATCATTTTTGTTCAAGTATCGTCGTATTGTCCTTGAAACAACCACATGGTCTTCTTTTTCCAGAGCAGCCTGTATTTCTCCTTAGGTTACCTGTGGGTTTTCCTTTGTATCCCGAACAATTTTTCTGGCAGTTGTGGCAGAAATCTTTCTTGGTCTACCTGTCTTTGGCTTGGTATCAAGAGATCTCCGAATTTTCCATTTCTTAATATGTGATTGAACAGTACCGACTGGTATTTTCAAGACTTTGGATACCTTTTACTATCATTTTCCATCTTTATAAAGTGCCATTACCTTGTTACACAGGTCTTTTGATAGTTCTTTTCTGCTCCCATGGCTCTGTATCTAGCCTGCTCAGTGTATCCACCTGAGAGCTAACAAACTCATTGACTATATATATTTTTTTTTTTTGCATGATCAGTCATATTTTGAAAATCAGTTCCACAATTTAACAGTTTCTGCCACGGTATGCAAACGTTGAGCACAACTGTTCGAGATGGATGTAACCCATTCCAGTTTCATGCAATGCAAAAAAAACTTTATTGCAGTTCTTCTGAGTTCTTTTTTTTTTGCAAGGCATAGTTCACAGCGGCAGTCTCTTTATGAATAGCAAACTCAATATGTTTGAGTGCTTTTTTACAATGTAGCTCTAACCCACACCTCCAATCTCATTTTATTAATTGGACAACCAGGTATGCCAATTTTCAACTCTAACTTTTGTTAAAGTCATAAGGCTCAGGTTTCACATACTTTTTCTTGTATTGGGAATTTTTGAATGATATATTTAATATGTACTAGAAAAATACAATAATTTGTGTTATTAGTTGAAAGAGATTGTTTGTTGATTACTGTAACTTGGATAAATATCAAGCCAGACTTTAAAGTGGCACTGTCACTGTCTGGGGACTTTAAAAAAAAAAACCAACGGTAATAACAACCCTTTGGAGTTTGGTGGCTGGCACAAGGGAAAGCTGAGTTCTACTTACCTGAATCTTTTTCCTTGTGGGTGCTACTATCTTTTTTCCAGTGGGTCATAGAGGTCTATGGAAGATTCCACGGGATCCAATTCCCTGCAGCCATCACTGTTTGATGGCTGGGTGGGGGGAATTGACACTTCAAGGCAGTGGTATCTCTGTCCCTACGTTGTCTTATGTTTTTAGTTAGAAATAGATGAAACATTAAGAAAAGAAAGCAGAGTAGGAAAGAGGGAAAAAAAAGTGACTGGGAAAAGGTTAGTACGGCATGAGAGTGCCACTTTAACAGAAATTCATACATAAATTCAATAATTTCTAAAGGGGTCACATATTTTTTTCTTATCACTGTATATATACAAAAGTATCCATATTCAGGAAGGATAGGGACAGATAAATTTGGGCCCAAAATAGGGCCTTTTTTCACTCCTAGTGTTTTTTTTTTGGGAGTTCAGTATTGTTGGTGTGTCTGTAATGTATGCCAGTAATAATACTCACAGTAAGGTGTCTTTAGTCTATAGCAAATCTGTAGAAAGCAGTCAGTGTAAGCAGGATACATTGTTCTTCTAAATTACATTTTAGTTGCATAAATTGTCATTAGTGAGTCAACTAAATTACTTAAGATGGCCCGCCACTGCTCACACCCTAACTCACACACCTATAATGAACATGCTCCTTTCTGACCATTGTTGGAATGATGGAAGGTATGCATATATGTTTTGATCTTTTGTCATATAAACGTCAAATGCCTAAATAGTGTTAAGACAATAAAAAAGAAAAAAAAATTTAAGAAAATGTTGTTTGTCACTGCAGTTGGTTTTGTACTAATGGATTGTCATGGAATTGACACAAATACCAAGAAACACAAGTTAAGAAACTAAGCTATTTTTTAAAGTTATTATTGACTTTTTAAAGTCAGTTTTCATTAAAAGAATAGTTTGACACACTTAAGCTTGTTAGGGACTAAATTATTATAATCTTGAATCATCCCACACGGTTTTTGAATGAGATATGAAAGGCTTCCCTGAGAAGAACATTATCAGCAAAAATCAGCATGGTTTTATGAATCACGGGTCATGTCAAACTAACTTGACATGACCCGTGCTTTCATTCTACGAAGAAGTAAGTAAAAGTATAGATCAGGGTGTTGCAGTGGATGTGATCTATTTGGATTTTGCCAAGGCGTTTGATACAGTTCCATACAATAGATTAGTGTTCAAACCCTAATAAATCGGTCTAGATGGAAATAATTGTTCTTGGGTAGAACATTGGCTTAAAAATACAGTACAGAGAGTTATCATTAATGGTACATTTTCATGCTGGACAGAGGTGGCAAGTGGTGTTCCTCAGGGTTCTGTTCTGGGCCCTTTTCTATTTAACATGTTTATAAATGATCTTGAAAAAAGCATTGAAAGTCTTGTTTCAGTGTTTGCAGATGACACAAAACTTTGTAAAATAATACAATGTGAGCAAGAAATTACTTTGCTGCAGAGGAATTTCGATAGACTGGGGGATTGGGCACTCAAATGCCAAATTAAATTTAATGTAGAAAAATGCAAAGTTATGCACTTCGGCGTCAGGAATGCACAAGCAACGTATACCCTTAATGGAAGCGAATTAGAGATAACCACACATGAGAAGGACTTGGGAATTGTTCTAAACCACAAACTATGCAACAATGTGTAATGTCAATGTCAATCAGCAGTGGATAAGGCCAGTAAGGTATTGTCGTGTATGAAAATGGACATTAATTCTCGGGATTAGGAAATCATTTTGCCTCTTTATAAATCGCTGGTAAAACCACATCTTGAATATGCTGTGCAATTTTGGGCACCTGTTCTAAAGAAGTTATTATGGCACTAGAAAGAGTACAGAGGAGGGCTACAAAATTAATAAAAGGAATGGAACATTTTAGCTATGAAGAAAGGTTAACAAATGTAAACCTCTTTAGTTTAGAAAAATGTCACCTCCGATGGGATAAGATGACATGTGGCCAATACAAATCATTGTGTGGAAATCTATTCACAGACAGGACTTTGCATAGGACACAAAGTCATACGTTTAGATTGGAAGAAAGAAGACTTGGTCTAAGGCAAAGGAAAGGGGTTTTTTTTTTACCATAAGAACAATAAGGATATGGAATTCTCTGCCTAAAAAAGCGTTTTTTTTTGTTTTTTTTTATCAGAGTCCATACAGCTGTTTAAATGGCAACTAGATGCATACTTGCAAACATAGAATATTCAAGGATATAATTTTTCAGTGTAGGGTAAATGCTTCTTGATCCAAGGATAAATCTGACTGCCATGCTGGAGTCAAAATGGAATTTTTATTTCCTAGTTTTTTTGCAAAATTGGAAGTGCTTCAAACTGTGTTTTTTTTTTTTTTTTTTGCCTTTTGCCTTTTGGATCAACAGCAAAAAACAAATATGAGGAAGGCTGAATTTGATGGACATATGTCTATTTTCAGCCTATATAACTATATAATATGAGATTAAATATGCATCTCATTATATCACATATTATAAGGGGGATAGCAATGGCTTTATTAAAAAAACAAACAAAACAATGCTTTCTTGTCAAAGTACTTGCATGTTCAATTCTTGTACATAGAGCTCAAAGTTCTAGAGCAACACTAAATCCTGTCATTATTATTTAAAACACTAGATGGTGCTAATGTCACTTCAAATTATTTTCAAATATCTTCTGTGAACAGGGAAAACTGTCAAGAATACATTTGTAAAAATATATATATATATATATATTTTTTTTTTTTTACAAAACATTCTGGATTCCCATTTGTGTTGCTAGGTACATGTTTTGTAAGATTGTAAAAGTTTTACATAAGTGATAAATGCAGAAGCAAAAGCCCATGCAGGGTTGAACTACAGTAGAACAGTTCTTCAAAAACTTACAGGTTACTGTATCTTGTTTAAAATGCTTGCACTTTGTATATTTTCATCCCTTAAAAGTTGTTGACTTGTTAAGAATTGTGGGCTGAAAAGAAAACTTTAGTTCAAAACATTACAGTTTTTCGGTATACATGAATGCTTGCTTAATTCATTTTTTTAACTTATTTTAATACTGTGACCTTTTATGAAGAGCAAACAGATGCCTTATGCTTTGATTTTTATAAATAAAATCAAGGTAATATTGTACTTGCATCTCACTGAAATGTCCATGTGATATAACATGCATCCCCTGCAGAAACCACTGCCATTACTGTTCTGAACTATTGTAATAAATCAGATATTGACAAGGCAACTCAGAACTGATCTCTACTTGATTCATATAACAAGTCAATCCTTATGGTAAATCTTTGCCATAGCCCTAGAGCCATTACTCATAACAGCTGATACTTGATACATTAAGTATTTTGAAGAGCACATGTTGAATATATTAAACTCCAATTCTACTTATTAATATTTAATAGCTAGTGCTTAAAATTAGTATGTATTTGATTAGGACACAAATCCTTTTCACCTGTGATGAACGAATCACAGTCCTGTTAACCTACCTCTATTAAAGTTTAACTAATTAAGCTTTATCGGAAATAGGTTGTGAATTGATTTCTCTGCACAGCTTATTGACTGGGCTGGCAATTTGAACAAGTTGGGCCTTGTCATTAATTGTAAGAGTATTTAAAGGACCACTATACTGCCAGAAAAACAAACTTGTTTTCCTGGCACTTTAGTGTTAATAGGTCCCCCACCCCACCCTCGTGGCCCTCCTCCCGCCGGGCTGAAGGGGGAGGAAGGGGTTAATCACTCCCTCGGTGCTGGGGACTCTCCTCCCTCTTCTGACCTCATCCGCCAAATGCTCATGCACGGCAAGAGCCGCGTGCTCATTCAATCAGTCCATAGAAAAGCATTTATCATTGCTTTCCTATGGACGGCAGCATCTTCTCACTGTGAAAATCACAGTGAGAAGCACGGAAGTGCCTCTAGCGGCTGTCAGTGAGAGACACAAGAGGCTGGATTAACCCTATTGTAAACATAGCAGTTTCTCTGAAACTGCTATGTTTACAGCAGGCAGGGTTAACCCTAGATGTACCTGGCACCCAGACCACTTCATTAAGCTGAAGTAGTCTGGGTGCCTATAGTGGTCCTTTAATTGGAACGGATTAGCTCTAGAAGAACAAAAAAACGTTGTTAGATGAAACCGGTCAGTGTTAAGATACTGCCAAGAAGAGGCTTTAGGCACTCAATGTGTTCAAAAGTTTAGCAGTTTTACTGGTCCGTTACCTGCACAGCAATGTTTCAACTGCCAGAAAGGTCTATGTGTTAAAATACTGCACTTTGGAACCGCATTACAATACCAGTCTAACAGAGACCATTCTCATTAGTTTCACGCCGAGACCATTCTCATTAGTTTCACGCCGAGCAAGAGCCTGGTGCCAGAATAAAGAGCTGGCTGTTAATTACCAGGTTGCAGACAAGTTCCTGAGCACCCTGATAGAGTGAAGTGAGCCTTTAGTGGAGGAACGTTTCGACTCTGCTATGGAGACTTTATCAAGCACAATACATCTAACAGCATCTCATATATATATATCTATATATATATATATATATATATATATATATATATATATCTATATATAATTATATATTATTACGATTATCATGATTTTATAGGGCGCCGTCAAATTCCGCAGCGCTTTACAATGGGTGGACGAACAGACATGTTGTTGTAACCAGACAAGTTGGACACACAGGAACAGAGGGGTGAGGGCCCTGTGCAATGAGCTTACATGCTAGAGGGAGTGGGGTAAAATGACACAAAAAGGTAAGGACAGTATTAGACTGACAGTTGCAGAAGAGGATATATATATATAGATTAGATATAAATGTATGTGAACAATGTAACAATTAGCCATATAAGTAACATAATTGCAAATAATTAATTTGCAGTTAATATCAGTCCCACTTACTGTGTAACAAGTGCTCCATAAACCATAAGAGATTCCATTTACTAGCATCCTGTCCTTTCCTCTCCCACAGTTCATGGATCACTTGTTACACAGTAAATGGGAATAATTATATTCATTGTACATGTAGTATGTCAGTTATGTTAATTATATGGCTAATCGTTATGATGTTCACCTATAAATATGCAAGATGATGGTTGGTATACTGTACTTCATGTTGCTATAGCAGAGCTGAACGTTGCTCCAATAAAGTCTGCTTGGAAATTTGACTACAATCTATGTTATATGGGATTCGCACCCTGGCCTGGCTAGCGCTGCACCTGGTTACTTTATCTATTTTGGTGTGTGCGATCTCTACTGGATAAATGGAATTTTTTTAATAGGTTGTTTTTTCCAATTACTTCACAAAGGCATACCAAAGTGGGGCGTATACCCAGCGTAAAAATTCTAACTTAAATGGCTGTGTCTCAAGTGTGCCCCTTCAACGTTGTCATATACCTTGTAAAGGTACATACAGGGGGTATTGCTGTACTCAGATGACATAGCGGAGCAACATATGTATTATACTGCTGTAGAACATATAAGGTTTGCAAAATATATATTACAAACTCATTGAGTATGTCAAAAAGGCATAAAAAATGCTTATTACCACTACACTTGGTATAAACTAGCAGAAACATTATTTCACGCTAAGGTTCAAAACACATCTTTTGAAAGGTGTCTTCTTTAAGAAATGGTATGCCTTTATGGGGTAGCTGGAATAATTAACCTACAAAAAAACCTCCAAATGCAAAGTTTGAAAAAACTTAAATGGCTGTGTCAATATCCGCATATACCTGGCAAAGGTACATATGGGGGTATTGCTGTGCTCAGACAACATAGCTGAGCAAGATAGGAAGTATTATATAGCCGTAGCTGATATAAGGTTTGCAAAATATACAGTACAAACTCACTGTGTGTCAAAAAAGCAGAAAAAATGCTTTTTACCACTACACTTGGTACAAGCTAGCAGAAACTATTTCACGCTAAGGTTTAAAATATGTCTTTTGAAATACCCTAGGGTGTCTTCCTTAAGAAATGGTATGCTTTTATGGGGTAGCTCGAATAATTAACCTACAAAAAAACCTCAAAAGTGGGGTATGGACACAGCGTAAAAATTTAAAGTTTGAAAAAACTTAAATGGCTGTGTCTCAAATGTGCCCCTTCAATGTCCGCATATACCTGGCAAAGGTACATACGGTGGTATTGCTGTACTCAGACAACATAGCTGAGCAACATATAAAGTATTATAAAGCCGTAGCACACATAAGGTTTGCAAAATATACAGTACAAACTCACTGTGTGTGTCAGAAAAAGCAGAAAAAATGCTTATTACCACTACACTTGGTACAAGCTAGCGGAAAAATTATCCCACGCTAAGGTTCAAAATTTGCCTTTTGAAATACCCTCGGGCGTCTTCTTTAAGAAATAGTACGCCTTTTTGGGGTATTTGCTAAAAGCAGCCTGCTAACATATTTAAAAATAGAATACAGACCCATTAAAACTCTCCATGTAAATTCACACTTAAAAACCTGAACTTGTCACGTCTCTTTCACAGCACTGTAACTTCACAAAATAGTGTCTAGGTCATACATTGGGCTTATTGTTTTACTCAGAAGAGGTAACTGAGCATACTTAGGGGGAATTTAGAACAGTGGCACTTATCAAATGTAAGAAATACCCAGTGAAAATGCAACATGCATGTAAAAAAAAATGGTATATAATATGTGTTGGTACAATAAATGAGAGAGATGCAAATTGCAGTTGAACACAAACAGCAAAAAATGCAATGATTGCTTGTGTCCTTAACCCCTTAAGGGTATGTCCAGCTTCTGAAGCCATGTCCTTAAGGGGTTAATAAAGATAAAATGTATGTCCCTGTTGGTGGAAACCTAATACTTGCACATTTCTGTAGTGCATATGTAGGCCTGAGGAAAAGCAACACTTGTTCTTTGTTCGTGACTGAATCAATTAGCTTTTAATGCTTGCATGTTGTTTAGACATACTATTCAAGGATTTCATATCTTTCTCTGTGTCCATCTCTGTGCTCTGGTAATAAAATTAAAAAAATCTATGACCTATTAAAGGGGCATTGGCTTTGAACTGCACCTCCATCTGCTCTGTGCTAAAGTTTTGGAATGTATTTTCTTTGTCTACCAAATAAAATTACAAATAATAATAATAATAATAATAAAAAAAATGTAAACCACAAAATATTAACATAATTATTATTATTTATTTTTTTTACAAATATTGTCCACAATCGGTTCTCTTATATTGCGTAAATGTAAATAGAGGACAGTGTATACTGAATTTAGTGTGTTGTTTTATAGGTTGTATATAATATCAACATAATATCTATTTTCACTTGAATATAAAGGGATAGCACATCCTTTGAAGGATTTTAGAGAGTATAGAAAAAGATAATGGTTATAATAAAGAAAACAGAGGCAACAAATATTCCAAAAACTGTATCCAGGTAAAAAGTAATTAAATCCATTTGGATCTATTTTTTAATTTTATAATAATAGTGATAATTCATAGTATCTACTAAGACCATGTGGTTGTATTGTATTACTTGTACCAGAAAAACTCCTTTCTCCTAATGCTTTTTTTTTTGTTTTGTTCTTGTTACTGTGTAATTTGGGTGCAGAGTCTATAATTTGATAATTTGAGTTTCAATTGAGACAAATTGTATCTTGGTTCTTAAAATGGGCTTCTACATTAATATTCATATTGATATGCTACTTTAATATTGACAGCCATTGTGCTGCACTGAAACAAGTATTTATAGGAATTGTTTGTGTTCTTCTGTTTTATTTGTTCTGCAGGTATGTTAAAGGAACACTATAGTCACCTAAACAACTTTAGTTTAATGAAGCAGTTTTAGTGCACAGACAATGCCTTTCAGGTTTTACTGCTCAATTCACTACCATTTAGGCGTTAAATCACTTTGTTTCTGTTTATGCAGCCCTTGCCACACATGAAATGCATGAAAAAAAATGGGTTCACTTTCAATCAGATGTAATTTACCTTAAACAATGTTATCTATTGCTCTGTAAATTGAACTTTAATCACATACAGGAGGCTCTTTCAGGGTCTAGCAAGCTATTAACATAGCAGGGGATAAGAATATCTAAATTAAACAGAATTTGCAATAAAGAAAGGATAAACTTTAGATGACGCTTTACAGGAAGTGTTTAGGAAGGCTGTGCAAGTCACATGCAGGGAGGTGTGACTAGGGTTCATAAACAAAGGGATTTAACTGCTAAATGGCAGAGAATTAGTTTGTAGTCGGGAAGTACCTGTATACTAATGCAGAAGTATGAATATCTCTTTTTGCATATCAGTACAGAGCAGAAGGACTGCGGGTGCCCAACAGAGACAGGCAATTTGTCACTGTGTTACACTAACAAATGTGATTATAAGTCATCTGTTGTATTTAATGCATATGTTCATGTAAAGTTAAAGGAACACTAAAGTCACCTAAATTACTTTAGCTAAATAAAGCAGTTTTAGTGTATAGATCATTCCCCTGCAATTTCACTGCTCAATTCACTGTCATTTAGGAGTTAAATCACTTTGTTTCTGTTTATGCAGCCCTAGCCACACCTTCCCTGGTTATGATTGACAGAGCCTGCATGGAAAAAAAACTGGGTTCACTTTCAAACAGATGTAATTTACCTTAAATAATTGTATCTCAATCTCTAAATGTAACTTTAATCACATACAGGAGGCTATTGCAGGGTCTAGCAAGCTATTAACATAGCAAGGGATAAGAAAATCTTAATTAAACAGAACTTGCTATAAAGAAAGACTAAATAGGGCTCTCTTTACAGGAAGTGTTTATGGAAGGCTGTGCAAGTCACATGCAGGGAGGTGTGACTAGAGTTCATAAACAAAGGGATTTAACTCCTAAATGGCAGAGGATTGAGCAGTGAGGCTGCAGGGGCATGTTCTATACATCAAAACTGTTTCATTAAGGTAAAGTTGTTTTGGTGACTATAGTGTCCCTTTAATTAGTTTGTTTTTTTTCTAGATTTTAGTCTTTTCAAATTTGATGTATCTTTCGCAATGCCTTCCAAATTATTTTAAAGGGACACTATAGTCACCTGAACAACTTTAGCTTAATGACGCAGTTTTGGTGTAAAGAACATGCCCCTGCAGCCTCACTGCTCAATCCTCTGCCATTTAGGAGTTAAATCCCTTTGTTTATGAACTCTAGTCACACCTCCCTGCATGTGACTTGCACAGCCTTCCATAAACACTTCCTGTAAAGAGAGCCCTATTTAGTCTTTCTTTATAGCAAGTTCTGTTTAATTAAGATTTTCTTATCCCTTGCTATGTTAATAGCTTGCTAGACCCTGCAATAGCCTCCTGTATGTGATTAAAGTTACATTTAGAGATTGAGATACAATTATTTAAGGTAAATTACATCTGTTTGAAAGTGAACCCAGTTTTTTTTCCATGCAGGCTCTGTCAATCATAACCAGGGAAGGTGTGGCTAGGGCTGCATAAACAGAAACAAAGTGATTTAACTCCTAAATGACAGTGAATTGAGCAGTGAAATTGCAGGGGAATGATCTATACACTAAAACTGCTTTATTTAGCTAAAGTAATTTAGGTGACTTTAGTGTTCCTTTAACTTTACATGAACATATGCATTAAATACAACAGATGACTTATAATCACATTTGTTAGTGTAACACAGTGACAAATTGCCTGTCTCTGTTGGGCACCCGCAGTCCTTCTGCTCTGTACTGATATGCAAAAAGAGATATTCATACTTCTGCATTAGTATACAGGTACTTCCCGACTACAAACTAATTGGTTCCGAAGCCTACTTCATAAAGTGAGAGTTCATTAAGTGAGAACTAATTTTCCATAGACCGCAATGTAATAAACATGGGTTCCCTTCTTGACCAAGAAATTTTACCATGGAAAACTTAAATTATTAAGTAGAAATACAAAATGAAAGCACAACAAATACATATATGTTGTAGGAACACTAAAGAAATACATACCATATTGAATTCTTCATCAAATCATCCTCAATCATCATCGTCCTCAATGAAGAGACAAATTGCACTTGATGAATGGGGCACTGCACAGTCCACCCTCAGTTGTCTGGTTCTTGTTGAAGGCTGCACCGTACTTGTTTCTGGTTTGTTTGAGATGGAACTAGTCACAGCACCTTTCTGTAGACAAGCTGTGATAGTGGTTTGCTTCCAACACATTCTTTTCTTTTTGTTGCAAATTTCCTTATAGCAGGCATTAGCATTTTTTAGATATCTAGCAAATTTGGTACTTCTCTCAAAGTTGAATTTATTGAAATGCTTCCTTAAAGCCTTTAAAATGAAAGAATGAGCAAGGGTCTTAGTTGCAGTAACATCTTCTACCTCTTCAACTTTCTTTTGTTCTTCCATATTTAAGATGTCTTCATTCATAAGTTCTTCTTTGTGTGCTTCAAAAAGGTCATTTATGTCCATTGCAGAGACATGCAGTTCCAATCTGTTGGCAAGAGTAACGATTGCTTCTGTGTTCTGCTGTACAATTTCTGCTGGTTCTTCAAACGCTTCAACATTAGTACCAAACAACCGAGGGCAGAGATTTTTCCAAACATCTTTCATGGTTGTGTCTGAAATTTTGTTCCAGGTATATGCTGTAATTTTTATTGCATCTAAAATATTAAATGATTTTCTCCAAAAAGACTTGGACCTGTCCCATTATCCATTGTTTTAATCAACATTGCCATTGCCAAGGTACAGTGCTTTAAATGTGGTGAAACACCCTGGTCCATTGGTTGCAAAATGGAAGATGTATTTGGTTGCAAGAATATGATTTTGACATTAGGTTGGTGATGTTGAAGAGAGGGTGGATGACCGGGTGCATTATCTACAAGCAGAATAACTTGAAAATTTATTGATTTATCTTCACAATATTTTTTCACTTCAGGTACAAAATAATGTAATAACCAATCTTCAAATAGCCAAGCAATAACCCAACCTTTTTTATTGGCTTTCAATATGACTGGCAGTGTACTTTTTAACAATTCCTTTACGTGCCCTAGGATTTTTTTGCATGATGCACCATCATGGGTTGCAACTTATAATCTCCAGCTGCATTCCCACCAGTCAAAAAAACGTAGTCAATCTTTTGCTGGTTTAAAACAGGGCATTGATGATTCTTCATTTGCAATGTAGCTTCTTGATGGCATGCGCTCCCAAAAGAGACCAGTTTCATCGACATTGAAAACCTATGAAGGTCAGTATTTTCCCTCTTCCAATATTTCTGCCAGCTTAGCAGGAAAAATTTTTGCCGCTTCTGTATCAGCACTTGAAGATTCTCGAAGGATCGTAGTCTGTTATGATGTTCAATTTTGTTTCCGTGTTATGGTTATTGATTTTCATACTTCAACTGTAGCATCCTTTCTTTTTGGCGGCATTATGGGACCTACTTCTTCACTTTCTTCTTTCTCAACTTCCCTCTCTCCTTTATCACTTTCCTTTTCCTTCTTTTATTTCACACCTCTCTTAAGCCCTCCTCCTTCTCAACTTTCTTCTTCTTCAACTTTCCGCTTTCCTTGTCCTTCTCTTTTTTTATTTCACAACATTCTCAAGCCCTCCTTCTTCACTTTCTTCTTCTTCAACTTCACTCTCTCCTTTGTCACTTTCCTTTTCCTTCTTTTATTTCACACCTCTCTCAAGCACTCCTTCTTCACTTTCTTCTTTCTCAATTTCCCTCTCTCCTTTATCACTTTCCTTGTCCTTTTCTTTTTTTATTTCACACCACTCTCAAGCCCTCCTCCTTCTTCAATTTCTTCCTCTTCGACTTCAATCTCTCCTTTGTCACTTTCCTTTTCCTTCTTTTATTTCACACCTCTCTCAAGCCCTCCCTCTTCACTTTCTTCTTTCTCAATTACCCTCTCTCCTTTATCACTTTCCTTTTCCTTCTTTTATTTCACACCTCTCTTAAGCCCTCCTCCTTCTTTACTTTCTTCTTCTTCAACTTCACCCTTTCCTTTATCACTTTCCTTTTCCTTCTTTTATTCTACACCTCTCTCAAGCCCTCCTCTTTCTTCACATTCTTCGTTCTCAATGTCCCTCTCTTCTTTATCACTTTCCTTTTCTTTCTTGTATTTCACACCTCTCTTAAGCCCTACCCCTTCTTCACTTTCTTCTTTCTCAACTTCACGCTCTCCTTTATCACTTTCCTTTTCCTTCTTTTATTTCAAACTCTCTCAAGTTCTCCTCATTCTCTTCTCTTACTTCCAGGCTTGCACCTCTCCTTTATCACTTTTCTTTCGCTCCTTTTATTTTTACTGCTCTCAATTTTCTTCTCCTTCTTTCTTACTTTAAGGCTTGCACCTCTTTTCCTCTTTTTATTTTTTGAGCTTTCAAGCTCTACTCCTTTTACTTTTAGAGTCTTTAAGCTCTACCCCTTCTCCCCTTTCTTCAGGCTCTTCAGCCCTCTTCCTGCTCCTTAGTATGTTGCCTGCCAAACTATGGCACAATATCACTTCATATGGCTGGACTGCTAAAATTACAGACACTACCTGGCTTCCATTTCTTGTGTTTCCAGATCTGTCTGACTAAAAAATTTTTTTTAAAAATACCCCCAGTATCTGCATCTAAATAATTCTGACATGCCCATAATGCTACTCTTTATAACTAATGTAAATAAACTCTAAATAATAAATAATGACAACACCTTGCAGAATCTACAGTCAGTACAGTATCTGTACAATATGCAGTAGTACTGTACAGTATAATTCCAGGCTTTCAGATAGCGTTCGGAAAGGTGAGAAAATGAAAAGCGTGAGTTCGTAAACCGGGAAATGCCTGTATTACTTTTGGGCATTATTTAATAGCTAAGAGTATCAGCTGACACTGTAAGCAATGCTTAGTTCCCTGACTCCATAACCACCCTAGCAGGCTGTAGTGATTGTGATGCTTAGAGTATCCCTTTATCACCTAATAACAATCTGCTGGTTAAAGGGATCCTGTAGGCATTATAACCATTTTAGATCATCTAATTGTTTATAGAGCATGGAGTTCTCTGGCACTGTCCCTCCATTCAACATTCAAAATTTACAAGCAGTTTAACAGTAAATAAGACTCCCTGGCCACCCACAGCCCAGCCCTCACTAGAGGTATGGCTAAGGCAGATATTATAAACTTTCTACTAGCGAGTGTCAGCAGCCAGCTGACACTTTCAGCCAATGACAACACTTCTTGCTTTTCAGGCTACTACATCTCTTATGTCAAAGCAGCACAGAATGAATGGGCAGCTGAAGACTCTCTTTTAGTATGAACATTTAAAAAACGGTTTAACAATGTATGATGGTGGGACGGAGCCACAGAACTCCAGACACTGCATACACTTCAATTTGTTATAGTAAGTATAATGTCGCTTTAAAGATCCTAATCAAAAATTGGACTTCAATTCAATACTGTAATGGTGGATAAAGCTGCCAAAGTTGGGGGGGGGGAATAGAATTTCCATTTTTGTCAACAGGGTCCAGAGTACGATGAGAGCAAAGTGAGGAATGTAATCCATTGTAAATCCATTGTATAGCGCTATGGAATTTGGTGGCGCTATAGAAATATAATAATAATAATAATAATAATCCTTTGAAGGAATATTCTATGCATTAAAACAACTTTAGCTTAATGCATAGATCATGCTTCATGTATAGATGTATAGATCATGCTCCTGCAATATTACTGCTCAATCTTCTACCATTTAGGAGTTAATTGACTTTTGTTTATGTTTATGCAGCTCTAGCCACACATCCCTTGACTTGACTCACATGTTTAATTTTCACAGATGTGTTTTTTTTTTTTTTTTCTCCTGCTCTGTTAATTGAATAATAATCACACAAGGGAGGCTATTAAGAGAGCAGGAGATATGAAATTTGAAAAGACTGTGGGGTAAAGGAAGTTTAAACATTAGATTTCTTTTTACAGGAAATGTATAGGTTGCAGGCAGGAGAGGTGTGGCCCCATTAAGTCAATGTTGTTATGCTTATAGTGTCCCTTTGAGGGCTTAAATAAAGACAGACATGTCCACTAGATCAGCCATATCTAAAACACTGGTTACAAAGTTAAAAAAAATAACTTATGTAGTAAGATTGTAAGCTTGTTTGACCAGGGCCATCACTTCCTCTTGTCAAGCCTTTATTGTTAATTTACACATAAATCATGAGATTCCTTTGTGCTGCGGAAATTGCTGGGGCTTTATAAATAAAAATGAGTGAACTGTAGGGGCTATCACACCTGCCCCTGGAGGATGAGTGACGTCCAACGTGACTGTCACTGATAAACACAATAATGGTGATCCTAACTACTGATTATTGATCAAAGAATTAGTGTATAAACAATCAACATTATTATACTGTCTGACTCTATGCTCCAAACTTTGTTTTCTTTTACTGTAGATATAAGTGAGAGAGAGAGGCTTGGGGCTACAAACAGATCATGTTCTCATCCCAAGAATGTTCACTATTTCCCTTTCAAAAGTCTTTTTAGGGTATATGGTAGTTGTGAGAGTAGCTTCACACAAGTTGTGCATTTTTATGAGACAGACTTATATGATTCACAATAATGCAATGTCTTTGTAACAATATAAAATAAATTCCATCATTGATTTTAGCATACATTAGTAATATTATGTACACATAGACAGTTTTAAAATGCCACATCTGTCTAAGCTATGTACTTTTAAAAATAATATGACTTAATAGAGGTAAATTGCTCGACTACCTTTTGGGGAGCCCCTCACTTGTTGGGGAATCCTCCGAGACTCTGCCCAATTATGGAAATTATGTGACACTGTAACAAGTCTGAAAAAACACATGGAGGTACTCACCAGACCATTGCACTGATGTTCATGTGCTATGCTGTATGCCGCACTTTTCCGATTTAATTGCTCACCATTTACTTGCCATAGGTTTCACTTTCACCTTTACTAGAGTTAGGGGGCGGGATGCACATTTTATTTTCTTATATCTTTTCTTTTGTTTGCCTATATATAAGTTTGTTTTGAAATTAACTGAAAAGATGTCCACACGCCTATATATCCTTGGTGGTTACATGCATTCTGAATTCACAACCCTTACTCAGTTTTAATGTTATTTTCTTCCATGCTAAGTTATCTAGAGCAGGCTAGTATCACATTTATTTTTCTTTTCTATTTTTAATAGAGGCTGTATTAAATAGGAGTATGTTCACACGTATCTATCATATGTCATATTTTTGTTTTTATATTTAGTCAGCTCAGCTGTACTTCTACACTCTTGCAATAACTTCTTATGCTTCCATTGTATTCCTAATCTGCCTCAATAAAAAACAGATTGCCAAATAAAACAAAACATAAAAACAAATCGAGATAACTTGAGTTGGCAGGCTCCTAAACTACTTTAAAATGAAAGAAGTCCCATTTCAAATTCTCAAATTTGAAACTGAAATGGGTATATTTCTAGTTTAACACAGACATTTAAATAAATATACACTTTCTTTTATATTGCAGCAGTAAATATCAAGTTTACCAAGCTTAAAAAAAGATTTAAAAAGATCAGAAAATATAAATTGTCACTAACTTTAACCAGGGCAGGATTAATATAGGGGTTGATGGAGCTGCAGCTCTAGGCCCATGCCTATGGAATAGGCCCATTTATTTAAAAAACAAACAAACCCCCCCCCCCCAAAAAAAAAAACAACAACATTTTTTTACTACTCTTCCCATGCTCTTGCTCAAGTATGGAAACTTAAGAGGTGTGGACTTGCTGACAATAAAATTAGTCGAGGTAAATCTGACTTTGTGCACTATGCAAGTGCTCTTGCTGTTTCAGTCTCTCTAACACTGTGGCATATTCCCTTTTTTCTAAACTCACTACATACACTTTTTGTCTGTCCCAGACTCTATAACAAGAGCTTCTGCCTGCTAGTAAGAAGGTTAAGAGAGGAGTGGGGCAGCAAATGCTAGGGGACATTCCTTAGAAAGCGTAGAGCTAGAGCATCATTAGATGCATCTATGCCAAGCACGGGGTGCTGTCTGTACAGTATGCCCTAGGTTGGTTATCCTGCATGATTGGCAGGCAGATTGATGGGCATTCATGCCAGGCTGACCATCTAATTCTTCTGCCCTTTTGGCGGTTCTGATTACGTGTTTCACATCAGTGGCCCACCATTTTACCCTGCCCACCGCAATCCTGCTTCACCGGACGCTGCTGTTAGGTGGTATGGATTTACCTGAAAGTGAGAGATTAGCATGGTGCAAGCATGTCAAATTCGCAGCCCAGGCGGCATGTGGCCCACATTGAACATCTTTGCGGCCCGGCGAGCCGCGAGTACAAGCTTAGTGTTAAAGCAGAGTAGGCACCTGCTTTCTCCACATTGCAGGTGCCTGCTCTGCTAAAATGTACCCGGCCAGGACTCGGAGAAGTCGCTGGAGGAGCTTAGTCTTCCTGCTCCTCACTGCTTCCTCGCGCACGCCGTCTGTAGTGATGCTGGGTGTCGGAATATGATGTCATATTCCAGCACCCAGCATCACTAAACTAACTGCGAGGGAGCAGTGAGGAGCAAGAAGGAGATCTCCAGATTGAAGTTCCCCACTGGACCCAAGGGAGAGGCCTCACACTAGCTCCCAAAGGTAGGGAGCAATAAATAAAATGTGAGTGTGTGCAAGAATGTGTAAATGTGTGTGTGTCTGTGTGTCAGTGAGTGTGTCTGTCAGTTAGTGTGTGTATGTCTGTCAGTAAGTGTGTCTGTCAGTGTGTGTGTGTCAGTGAGTGTTTGTGTGTCAGTCAGTGTTGCGTTTGCCGCTGCTGGACAGTGGAGTACCTGGAGATGCACGGAGGCATGCAATGCCACGTCACATTCCGACATGACATCGACATGCTCCACCTTTATAGGGTTTCAAGAAGTAGCAGGAGGATCCGCTTTGGCACAGGGTGCGGACGGCGCCATTTGGGGTATACCAGAGGCCGGACTCCAGAGTCGCATACTGGCAGCAGCAATGTGAGTGGAGTCTGCTTGCTGGCTAGAGGGGGGTGCTGGGATTTAGTATAGGGGGAGGACTGGGATTTAGTTTATCAGGGGGGCTGGGATTTAGTAGAGGGGCACACTCTTTTTTTTTTTTTTTTTTATACTGTACTTTTCAAAATAAACCTACGTTTCTATGAAAATTAGACTTTGAGTTTTACATGCTTGGCATAGTGTATATGTTTTCTGATAGCTATATCCTGTGAGTTTCTCTCCAGCACCACCTCCACCAGATACATGACGTTTGGGAGGTATAACTGTTTTAGTGTTTTCTGTTGATAATATTCTGTAATTAAGCCCATCATAATTGTCAGCACTGACTTTAACCAAATGTGAATATGAAATGGCAGTATACAACATTTTAATTAATGAATGTGGTTTGATATTGTCATTTGTATTTTGTATATAGTATGCCATGACAAAGAGGAATATAAAACACAATAAATAATGGTTCTTAGAATTGTTTAGAATATGTTTATTGGTTTCACAATATAAATTCCAAAGCAAACATATTTGTGTTTAAGCAGATAAGTGCCTGCGCAGAGGCGTAATCATCAATACATGTATATAAAAGCGAGTTGTTGCCTTCGCAGAGGCAATAGAATTGAGTCACTTGTTCTGCAGCATTTAGTTGCGTATATTGTTGTGTACCTATTGTAACCCTTACTATGAAGTATATGTCAATTAAGCAGTGACGTAAAAAAAAAAAAGGGCTTATTGCGTAAGCAATTAACAGTAAACTTTAGCCCCTTTAGGAGCATTTTAGCATTTCTAAGCTAAACAATTTGTGCAATTTCTGCTGGTAACTAGGCAACTTAAAGAGTATCTATGTGACAGAGTGAGAAAATGTTTCCATCAATCATGAGTTTAAAAATGCGTAAAGACAAAAAAAACCTAATAGGCATCAAGAAACTCTTCTTAGGCGAGCTGCCAGTGACCCTTCCCTGTGGCCTTATATACTCTCTGTTGATTTCTCAGTTCTTTGCATGATGCAGCTTTTAGGAAGGGTAGAGCTTATCAGGGTTATTTGGGCAAGCCGTGTTGTACTGGCGTGGCCAGTCTCAGCACTATCTCTGCATGATGCGGGCTAAATGACGCAAGGTCCAGTATTTATAAAAGAAGGTGATCATCCTATAATGCGCAGTCTAACGTAGACTGTTACTAATGATGCAGTGCTTATAGAAGGGAATATAGACAAACCAGTTATATAGGGTTCATTGGTAGTGCATAGCGTGTCATATCACTGGCATGCGATATTATGGAATGCATAAACAAATAACAACTATAAGAACTATAACAGTGTAGGAGCAGAGCTGTTCGTAATGTCGGTTCGATGAGGGCCTCCCATGGCTCAGCCGTGGTGTGTCTCCCGGGACGCTGAGTCTCCGTCAGTCCCCCTCGGGACGGTCCCAGCCCAGCACCTGAGTCCTCCGTGATGCTGTGGGCACTCGGGAGCAGAGACAGTCCGCTGGACCCCCACAACTAGAGTCCACGGGCCACCCGCTCCCTGCACCTCCCCATCACCACCCCAGACCCAGTGAAGATTGTGTCCCAGTGTCTCTCCCAGTGCCGGCCTCATACTTGGGACTGGTGCACGCCGCTCCCGGCCACCGGTCTGCCAGAAGGGCCACGCAGACCCACCCCACAGGGCTCTCGCCATCAGGGACATGGCTCTCTGGGGACCTCCCAGACCCAGAGGCCCGGACACTCACTTTTCCTGCGGGTCGGCAGGCATCCCGGGGGGTCCATCACGGGCCCAGCAGCACCGGGGTCCGCTCCGGCAGTCCAGGTCATCTCCCCATGGTGAGTTGTCTCCTTTGGTGCCTCTGCACTCCTCTTTCAATGGTGTATTTGAGGAGAAGCCATGTCAGTAGTATGGCGCAGCTGCGTCAGATCCCCAACCGCCTGAGCTTCTGTGTCGACTTGAATCACCTCTGTCCTTGCCAGGATGTTTTCTCAGTTTAGTATATTTCTCCTCAGTGTTGATGTGTTGGCCGTCTCTTTGCCATTGCCAGTTTAGGTAGTCAGCATAGTGTCCATGCGGGGGCTCCCTCTGTGGTACCTGTCGCCACCATGTGGACGGGATATCCCCACCCCCGGTTCTTAGAATTGTACCCAATTTTAGATCCTAAAAAGCAGCAGAAGCTTTAGTCTATTGATATAGCTCGTGAACCATTCTAGCACTTGACTGCTCCAGTTCAGAAAACATAGGGTATATTTTATATGTTTTGAGAAAGATTAAAAGGTAATCTCCAATAAATTTAAATTAACAAAATTGCACAATAATGAATTGACTTAGAATGCAAGCTATTACCAATCTCTGAAAGACAAAAAAATGAGAAACAGATAAGTTGTTTGAAAAAAAATGAATATTCATATGGTTTTATGCTATCCAACAGCTCTGTTAAACATTGTATTTAGAAATATGACAAAGTATAATAATTCATTTATACATTCTGTCTGTTTTTCTTGGTGATGGGGTAGTTTTCAGTCTAGATTTCATAAAATAACTATTTGAGCTGCCAATAACTCAGGACCAAGAGCACACAGTAATTCACAATGATTGAAAGCTTAATTAAAAAGAGATGTGGCATATCATTACATTTTCCCTGTGCCTCTTATCAAAGTTCAACAGCTTTCCTGAATGATTTTACTTGCACAATCAACTCTATCACTTAGCGATGAGATATGAGGTGTTTCTGAAAGAACAATTAACCATTTATGACCTATGTAAGGAAAGGCAATTGCTTTCATATCTGTGTCGTTAAAGCAATTGCTCAAAAAGAGAAGCAGATTATTGGATGAATAGGGATGGACTGAGAATAATAAAAACTCAATCATGAAAAATACCATCTCTAAACTTCACTGTGTCTATGTGGCACACACATAAAGGAGGCAGCAACCCCACCTCCCTCAAAAAATCCCCACATACATTGTGTCACATTCATTGACGGTACTCACCTGTCCTGGGCTGTCCGCAATGCACTGGAGCACAGTCCACAGCAGTTATAATGCCTGTGGCTGCTGCACCCCAGTTGGCATCCTCTTATCCTCTATTCACGGCGGGGGAATTCGCAGTAAATTCTCCGACATTCCAACATAGAAACTTAGAATGTGATGGCAGATAAGAACCATTCGGCCCATCTAGTCTGCCCAATTTTCTAAATACTTTCATTAGTCCCTGGCCTTATCTTATAGTTAGGATAGCCTTATGCCTATCCCACGCATGCTTAAACTCCTTTACTGTGTTAACCTCTACCACTTCAGCTTGAAGGCTATTATATGCATCCACTACCCTCTCAGTAAAGTAATACTTCCTGATATTATTTTTAAACAATTGTCACTCTAATTTAAGACTATGTCCTCTTGTTGTGGTAGTTTTTCTTCTTTTAAATATAGTCTCCTCCTTTACTGTGTTGATTACCTTTATGTATTTAAATGTTTCTATCATATCCCCCCTGTCCGTCTTTCCTCCAAGCTATACATGTTAGGATCCTTTAACCTTTCCTGGTAAGTTTTATCCCGCAATCTATGAACCAGTTTAGTAGCCCTTCTCTGAACCCTCTCTAAGGTATCAATATCCTTCTGATGATACAGTCTCCAGTACTGTGTACAATACTCCAAGTGAGGTCTCCCCAGTGTTCTGTACAATGGCATGAGCACTTCCCTCTTTCTACTGCTAATACAGGGAGTGCAGAATTATTAGGCAAATGAGTATTTTGACCACATCATCCTCTTTATGCATGCTGTCTTACTCCAAGCTGTATAGGCTCGAAAGCCTACTACCAATTAAGCATATTAGGTGATGTGCATCTCTGTAATGAGAAGGGGTGTGGTCTAATGACATCAACACCCTATATCAGGTGTGCATAATTATTAGGCAACTTCCTTTCCTTTGGCAAAATGGGTCAAAAGAAGGACTTGACAGGCTCAGAAAAGTCAAAAATAGTGAGATATCTTGCAGAGGGATGCAGCACTCTTAAAATTGCAAAACTTCTGAAGCGTGATCATCGAACAATCAAGCGTTTCATTCAAAATAGTCAACAGGGTCGCAAGAAGCGTGTGGAAAAACCAAGGCGCAAAATAACTGCCCATGAACTGAGAAAAGTCAAGCGTGCAGCTGCCACGATGCCACTTGCCACCAGTTTGGCCATATTTCAGAGCTGCAACATCACTGGAGTGCCCAAAAGCACAAGGTGTGCAATACTCAGAGACATGGCCAAGGTAAGAAAGGCTGAAAGACGACCACCACTGAACAAGACACACAAGCTGAAACGTCAAGACTGGGCCAAGAAATATCTCAAGACTGATTTTTCTAAGGTTTTATGGACTGATGAAATGAGAGTGAGTCTTGATGGGCCAGATGGATGGGCCCGTGGCTGGATTGGTAAAGGGCAGAGAGCTCCAGTCCGACTCAGACGCCAGCAAGGTGGAGGTGGAGTACTGGTTTGGGCTGGTATCATCAAAGATGAGCTTGTGGGGCCTTTTCGGGTTGAGGATGGAGTCAAGCTCAACTCCCAGTCCTAGTGCCAGTTCCTGGAAGACACCTTCTTCAAGCAGTGGTACAGGAAGAAGTCTGCATCCTTCAAGAAAAACATGATTTTCATGCAGGACAATGCTCCATCACACGCGTCCAAGTACTCCACAGCGTGGCTGGCAAGAAAGGGTATAAAAGAAGAAAATCTAATGACATGGCCTCCTTGTTCACCTGATCTGAACCCCATTGAGAACCTGTGGTCCATCATCAAATGTGAGATTTACAAGGAGGGAAAACAGTACACCTCTCTGAACAGTGTCTGGGAGGCTGTGGTTGCTGCTGCACGCAATGTTGATGGTGAACAGATCAAAACACTGACAGAATCCATGGATGGCAGGCTTTTGAGTGTCCTTGCAAAGAAAGGTGGCTATATTGGTCACTGATTTGTTTTTGAATGTCAGAAATGTATATTTGTGAATGTTGAGATGTTATATTGGTTTCACTGGTAATAATAAATAATTGAAATGGGTATATATTTGTTTTTTTGTTAAGTTGCCTAATAATTATGCACAGTAATAGTCACCTGCACACACAGATATCCCCCTAACATAGCTAAAACTAAAAACAAACTAAAAACTACTTCCAAAAATATTCAGCTTTGATATTAATGAGGTTTTTGGGTTCATTGAGAACATGGTTGTTGTTCAATAATAAAATTAATCCTCAAAAATACAACTTGCCTAATAATTCTGCACTCCCTGTACCTTTCCCTATACAACCAAGCATTCTGCTAGCATTTCCTGCTGCTCTATTACATTGTCTGCCTACCTTTAAGTCATCAGAAATAATCACCCCTAAATCCCTTTCCTCATATGTTGAGGTTAGGACTCCATCAAATATTCTGTACTCTGCCCTTGGGTTTTTACGTCCAAGATGCATTATCTTGCACTTATCCACATTAAATGTCAGTTGCCACAATTCTGACCATTTTTCTAGTTTACCTAAATCATTTGTCATTTGGCTTATCCCTCCTGGAACATCAACCCTGTTACATATCTTAGTATCATCAGCAAAAAGACATACCTTACCATCAAGACCTTCTGCAATATCACTAATAAAATATTAAAGAGAATGGGTCCAAGTACAGATCCCTGAGGTACCCCACTGGTGACAAGTCCAAGCTTCGAATATATTCCATTGACTACAACCCTCTGTTGCCTGTCACTAAGCCACTGCCTTACCCATTCAACAATATTAGAATCCAAACTTAAAGATTGCAGTTTATTGATAAGCCTTCTATGTGCAACAGTGTCAAAAGCCTTACTGAAATCTAGGTAAGCAATGTCTACTGCACCACCCTGATCTATAATTTTAGTTACCCAATCAAAAAAATCAATAAGATTAGTTTGGCATGATCTCCCTGAAGTAAACCCATGTTGTCTCTGATCTTGAAATCCATGTGTTTTTAGATGTTCAACAATCCTATCCTTTAACATGGTTTCCATCACTTTCCCCACTACTGAAGTAAGGCTTACTGGCCTATAGTTCCCCGACTCCTCCCTATTACCTTTCTTGTAAATGGGCACAACATTCGCTAACTTCCAATATTCTGGGACTACTCCTAGTGGCCGCTGAATGAGGAGTCTGGTCTTCAGGTCAAAGGAGGTGTGGCTGAGGGGCGGAGCCAGGGCAATGATACATTCAAGATGGGGCTGAGTCCCACAGTTAGTCATATTGACCTCAGGTAACCCCTCCTATAGGTAAGACCAGGTTATGTGATTGAGCCACTCCTTTTTAAGCAGAGCACGCCTTTCTGTCAGTGCTTGGGTGCCTCAGAAATCCTAGCATTTGCCTCCCTGTGTTTCCTCTCCTTGAGGGTTTCCTGACTTTGTCTGCTCTCTGGATTTTGCTGATTGCCGCCAGCCCTGACGTCTGGACAGTCGAACTCTGATTTCTGCCTGACCTTTCTTCGGATACCTTTGCCTTGGATTTTTTCTGTTATTTTTTTATTAAAGTCCCTGTGCCATCACTGAACCAACAGAATCCTGTTCTCACTCTCATGATCTCTATGGATCGTACTTGTAAGGGAGAGCTGTTACTGCACCTGAGTTCCAGGACTGAACACGACCCCAGTAGATTGTTACACACTCTTGAAAACAGAAACAGATTATTAGATGAATATGAATAGACTGGGAATATAAACCACCCATGAAAATGATTTCATACCGTCCCTTAACTGCACCATGTCAGTATGGCACACACATATAGGAGGAAGTAAATATAAAAACATAACCATAAACTGATTCTTACATCATCCATTTTGTAATGAAGCACAAAAATGTTATCTGTGCACTATCCTATGCATCTTTAAATAGCAGTAGCCATATTCCTATGCACTTTTAAGTAACAGCTGTTTAGTCTTACTCCAATGGCCATTAAAGTGTAAGCTGTTAGATGAGACCTACACCAAATCACCTTGTTACTCCGCATACATGCAAAATCTCCAATAAAACAGAATGGGGTATTCTTTTGAACCCTAATATGGCACACATGACCGGCAACAGCACTGTAACCACCAATCAGCCAGTAGTGATTATACAAATTATTGTGCAACCTCCAATTGTCTGTTTTTTTTTTTATTTATTTTTTATTTTTGGCATTTTGTACCTTTGATGTGTTGAGTATGTTCTGTAAATCAAATGGCCAAAACCCAATAAAATCCACTTTTTGGTTCAGATGGATCCACTCAATTGGGGTCCAATGGGAAGTCTGCAAGCATCGATAAGACCAGTCCAATCCAGACTGATATGCAGCATCCATATTATTTTCAATAAAGAATTCTTTTGCAGATATTTTACTGTATTGTTTGTTAGATAACATAAGTAAAACACATTTTTTATTTACATTTTAATGAGCTAACATACTGTTTCATATAATATTACATTTTGAAAAATGTATTGGTTTTCTTTAAAACAAAATATTGAAACTTTCATTCTCATTCTTACAGTAAAATAAAGATTATGTAAAATGGAGCATAATAATATTAGAAATTATATAAAGCAATTAAATGTAAAACTATATTTACTCAAAGTATGAATTAAAATGTGTTTTAGAAACATAAAAATGCTAACTTTTTAGCACTTCTGTTTTATTTAATGCTTTATGAAATAATCATTTAAGTTCAAATTTGTAATTAGTATGATTTTAAAATAAATAACCAGCTGCATAAATGTTTCAAACAATATTCTAAGACTAAATACATATTAAAAAAAAATATTTTGAATGTATTACAAAAAAATGCATTCAAATTTAAAATACATTGTCGTTGTTTGCTTGAACTTTGTACTCATGAATCATAAAAATTTAGTAAAATATGTTTTTTCATGAATTTATATATTCCCTCCATGCATAATTGAAACAAATTATAGCATCACCTAAAAACTGTAGTGATAAACACTGATATTCACCGCTTGACGTCCTGACGAAGCCTTCTCGGCGAAACGCGTAGACGCGGTGGCTACGTAGTGACGCTTATCTGAGTGGGCGGAGTCACGTTGGTATCCGCGAACCTCAAAATAACTTGGACGCTCTGGAAATACTGTCTGCAATAGATCCGGTGAACACAGTATTTTATAGCTACCCGTGGAGGATTCCTAGCGTATTAACTGGCTACACTGGATGCTGAGCATTCATAGAAAAGCGTTTGTGAGTAGCAGTTGGACACTGCAGATACTCACTATTTCATTCCTGTAAGAGGCTGATTTTAACTCTTTTACATTATTGTATCATTTGTTTTTAAGTGCAGATAGGAGTGTTTTTTGTCTAGTATTGATATAATAAATGTACACATTTTTTACCTGTTATAACTATACTTCACTATGACATGCTTTTTGTATTCTGTTGTATGTGACTCTGAGCTGGAGTGACCTCAGGATTTTCTGGGGTCCCTGAAGTCATTAGTGCTCCACCTACATAAGTATATATTTTTTCTGATATTCATTTAACTGTCATGTAGAATATTTATCAGCATTGTTTTTTAAAAAGGTACAATCCTTTGCATCTGTTTGAATATTAATCCTATTTATAGGTGTTATTTCCAAGTCATTTTTAAGAAGTACAAGTTAAATAATTATCGTTTCAAAATATGTATGGATCATACTATTTTATCTGACATTCTCTTCCTATAATCTTTAAGTGATTAAACATGATAACTTGGATAATGTTTGCTAAAGAATGTACAGTTAATTAACATGTAATTAATTAATGATCTTTCCATCCTACTAAGCAACCATGTAAATCATTTAGCTTTTTCTCATGAAGGCTGACTTTGAGCAACTATGATCTGCCTTAATACAATCTCTGATTTCTTAATAGAGAGAATAGCAATATTAATATACAATAAGGAATCTTGTCATATGACGTGTGAAAATAGTATATTGTTTTAAAACAAATGCTGTAAAAATTGTCTGTGACTGTCAAGAGCGCTCTTACTGTTTACAACAACTTCCCTTTGGTTTAAATTATTTTCGGTACAAAGGGTCGAGTATCGGTATTTTGAGAGATACTTGTTTTGAAATAGTGAAAGAATTCAGAAGAAATGGCAGGAGCAAAGTCCAGGAGCAAAGGTTGTTTGGCGGAAATTGCAGAGGTAAAAATGCCAAGATTTAGCTGCACCTTTTTTTGGGTTCCAGCCCTTCATACGAGATAATGAAGGAGTAGGTCTGGTCAGAGCCAGTTGGATACATAGCTTTCTCATTACATAGCTGCTGAGAAGTTTGTGTAACATGTCCGAAATCATTTCAAACAAGGCTGTGTGGGTTCCCTTTAAGAATAACATATTTCCCTGTACGCTTCTCCATGTTTTCACTTACTGACATTATCTAAAAAGTCTCAGTGCTGGCCGAGCTGTAAGTAGGATCTTATGTATAGTGTAGTTTGTTGCCATATAGTAAGATAGGCTATGGAGCTGGGGCAACCCCTGTCGGTCAGGAACGGCAAACAAATAAATAGGCTTTGTGTGGGACATTGGAGGCCAATGTAGCGGGGAGGATGTCTGAAGGTCTGGGCTTTACAGCTCTATTTCTAGATCTCTGCAGGTGTGATTTAATACACAGAAAAATAGGGGACAATCTGCTAAATACAAATAAAAAACATAGCATATAACTGTGTGGAGACTGGTATTGATGTGTGATCGTAAATGGTCACTCACAATTTTGAAGAATTAAGATAGCCTTGAATGATGTCTTTGTGGAGTTAGAGCAGCTTTAAATGGTGTTATTCAATATCCAGTATATTGTCTCTCCTCACATATTCATCAGCAAATAGATATGTGTGTCTCAAAAAGAGAAAATGTACAAAAATGTAGTGCACTTCCAGAATATGATAAAAAATATATTTAATGACTTACATTTAGGTATAAAACAAACAGCATGTCACCATACACGTCCTACGCGTTTCGTCCTGAAATTGGACTTCCTCAGGGACTTGGTGTAAAAAGTGCAATCAGAAATAGCAGCAATAATAATAATAATAATTATTGCTGCTATTTCTGATTGCACTTTATTACACCAAGTCCCTGAGGAAGTCCAATTTCAGGACGAAACGCGTAGGACGTGTATGGTGACATGCTGTTTGTTTTATACCTAAATGAAAGTCATTAAATATATTTTTTATCATATTCTGGAAGTGCACTACATTTTTGTACATTTTCTCTTTTTGAGACACACATATCTATTTGCTGATGAATATGTGAGGAGAGACAATATACTGGATATTGAATAACACCATTTAAAGCTGCTCTAACTCCACAAAGACATCATTCAAGGCTATCTTAATTCTTCAAAATTGTGAGTGACCATTTACGATCACACATCAATACCAGTCTCCACACAGTTATATGCTATGTTTTTTATTTGTATTTAGCAGATTGTCCCCTATTTTTCTGTGTATATCTATTGAAGACAAGAGGAAGTCTTCGGGGATTCATCTGGATACTTCACCTTAAGATAAGGGAAGTTTTGGTTTGCTCCTATATTTTATTATTTTCACTGGGGTTGTGTTCACATATATTGTTGTTTTCTTTGTATATTCTAATCCTCACAGGTGTGATTTAATACCAGAATCAAAAAAGCAACACAAAAGCAACTTGTGACAACTTTCAGTCATCAGAAGCCAATTTGCAGGGTTAGTGCAGCAAGGTATGCTTAACATTCAGTCAGTGTAAAGATGATGGGAACCTGTGCTAGTGATTGGCCAATAAGAAGCAGGTTAAGGTAAACCCTAGGATTACTTGTGAAGTGGATCATTAGAGGTAAGTTGATTTGGTTGGGTGCAGGGCTGATGTTTGATGATAACATAATGGATGCCATCAATTTAGCCTGCAGTTGTAACTTGCACATTAAAAGTCCACAAATCATAAAAGCACAGTCAAAATGGCTGAAAGCAACACTCAATTAACAATTAATTTTAATTATTATTATTTTTTTTAAATATAATTTTTATTTAGAAAGTTAGATGTCAAAATGTGGTATATACATTCATTAGATATCCAGTAGGAAACTGATAGTTAAGAGGAATCCTGATATAAAATAGGTCACATTAGCGTACATTCTTTTTACATCCAGTTTTAAAACATAATATAAAGAATAACAACAAACCACAAAGATGCCTGCCTGCCCGTCCATCCCACCACCATCCAATCCACCACAAAGTGGACCTTTCAGAGTAGTGTGACCATCTCTGCTCTCCATTATAAACATAAACATACTAAATCATACTTAAACTGAATAGAAATACAGGTTGTCAGCTTGCAGTATTTTCTCAATGGTCTAAACCTTCAGACAGCCATGTGGAAAGGGAATGGCTAGTTAAAGATGAGATATGTGTTGTAGAAGATTGTGGCCCACCTCCACGGAGAACCATGTCCTGTACTCCAAAGTTACCTTAATTTGTCATTGGAAAGAAGAATCCAAAGCTGGAATATAAAAATGTGTTTAGAATTTTTTTTTTTAGCTAAGTGTTTTTTTGTTTGTTAGTTTGTTTAGCCATTTTAAACAAGAAACTAACTTTAGTTAAGAATAATTGCAAGGCTGGTGCACCCAACTGGCTTCAAACCTGGAGTTTTGTGCCCCACAGTAGCAATATTGGTTATTCATTTTTTTGTGAGGGAAGAAGTAAGCTGGGAGAGGTGCCTCTTTTATTACTTTTTAACATTCTATGTAATTATTGTAAAACAAAGATAATGCTGGGAGTGTCTGCAAGGTTATTCATTTGTTGGACTGGGTCCTTCAGCATAAATATTGCTTATGAGTCCCCTCTCAATAATCTCATGTTATTTCCTCAAGTAGTGGAAATATTGCAATTAGTGCAGTATAAGTTCAAAGTTTCTATTTTAAAAGCCACAATGGAAATATTTTAATTAGCTGATTATGTTATTTTATAATTAATAATTTTTTTCATTTTGCTAAAAAGAATATCTGAGCATTATAACAATAATAGAGTTTAATGATTACCTGAGTTAAAATAGTGGCAGCTCTTTGTAAGTCTACTGGCATGCACACAATGCACAAATAAAAAAAAGCACTAATACAACTTGAAAACTCTATATTGCTTTGAAACTAGTCGGCATCCTTCAAAATTACAAGAGGCGCAACATTTTTCTAATGCTGCAACGGCAGAAATCACAATAGCTTTGAGTGGCAGAATAAAATACCATATGTGATTGATTTGCTTTAGAATATAATGTGTGATTTATTAAATAAATTAATGAGAATGTCAAAATAATTGTTCTGTGTACATAGAAACCTAGCACCGAATCATAAGGAAAAGTCATGGCTGTCAATCATTGATGATAAAACATTAGCTCATACTGTATCTAATCTCTTTGCACTCAATATAGGTCAATCTCTTTGGCACATTAATAGTTTAGAGGATAAATGACTTATTTTTTTAAGCCATCAACTGTTATCTTAATAATTTTAACACACTCTTCCGACACTGTCATCTTACAGACACTTTATAAAAATGTAAGAAACAGACAAAACATTTTTTCTTAATTTAAAAATGTGGATTAATAAAAAATACATCTGATTTTACTTTACATTTATATGGGGTGGATAAAAACACATTACAGTATGAAATTGAAACTTTTTAAATACAGTGGTATATGTATACAAAATCATGAGTAAAAAGCAAAACAGCTAAATTATTAACCCTTCCTTTGTTTATAGATGTTTCGGTGTGTGACAAAGAATTAGAGGGACCCACTATTGGCCTTATCTTGATGCTGATATTAATGTAATACCCCAGAAAAGATGTTATACTATGTCTGTGCTTAAGACAGCTGGCATATAAAAATATAAGAACCAAGTAAACACAACATTGAAGGTAGAACCAGAAATGTACGTTAGTAGGTTAGAACCTAGAACAAACAATTTCACTTAAAGGAATACAATTTGACAGTAGTTGATATTTCCATACACAAGACAAAGTATGGATTATATTGATTTATATATGCCTATGCACTGAACAAAACTAGAAAATTTGCTCATTTATGACTGCCTTGCCTTAAAGGGACACTCAAGACGACCAAAACAACTATAGCTCAATGTGCAATAAATGTCCTATTTTGCATTCCTCGCAAAGTAGGCTGAAGAAAATCAAATAAGTACTAAATAAGGTGAATGGCCATAGTGACAGGCTCCCGATCATCAATTGTAGGAGCTGTCTTTACTCCATGAGCTGCACTGAAAGATGTACCTGCCTCCAAGTCCACGGTGACCTCCTCTGAGGATTAGGAAGATCTGTCATCTGGCAGTGCCCTATTGGGGCATATTGCCTTTTATGAGTGCCTAAGAAGTTCACTGATATCATGGCTGGTTGGCACCTTATGAACCCTGGATGTTTTAGTTTTGCATCCCATGGTGGTGAAGCCGGCCAGAGAGTGAGTTCCCACCTTACTGGGTAAGAATTTTAGCTAAGACTTATAGTTTTCAGCATTAATGCAGCGGAACTCTGTAGGCTTGTGTTTGCTCGATTCCGTTGAATGCTCCGCCGCCATTATATGCCTTTATATATTTCTTGTGCACCATTTATAATTTTTTCTCAATACAACAAAGAAAATCGTTGCTGGTACAGATGGAGGAAGAACTGGAGGTGTGTATCTCTTCCAATTCCTTTATTTTACTAGGCACTAATGTCAAGCAGACTTATAATTATTAGAATTGCATTAAAATAAATACTGAAAGAAGAGTTTCAAGTTGTTTCTCATGGTTATACTCACATGTAAAGTTAGCAAAAAGTGGAAATCCTGCAGATATACAACAACGTTACACTGTAGTATGTCTTTATTAATTTATTTTGCAGAAATAAAATTCGGTGTCACTAATGCATTTTTTCTTCAAAATTATGGGCAGTTTTATATTACGAGACATAAATCTAACTCTGGTGATTATTAATACAGTTATTAATACAGTGCCCCTTACTGTTTGAAAGAGAATTAAATGTCATACTCTCGACTTTAACAAATAACATCTGGATGGATAGATTGATGCATTCATGAATGGGTGGATGGATGGGCTAGGTGGTACTCAATTTATTTGTCTTATTACATTGAGATGACCATGCCAGGTATTAAACAAATAGCATAATAGGAAAATTTAGGCTCTTTAAAATGCAGACTTTATTTAGAACATCCAAGCAATCGCGACGACGTTTCGTTATGCGATGTGGCCTTAACAAAGGCCACGTTTTGTAGCCAAAATATTGTCACAATTGCTTGGATGCTCTTATTAAAGTCAGCATTTTAAAGAACACTAGGTGCCTGCACTAACTTATAATTTACAAGTGATACGTTTGGTCTTGCAACCCCAGCAGACTGGGGCACCTTTTCCTCATGGAAATTCCATTCTAACATGAGTTTAGAACCTTTTCTATGTACAGGAATTAAACCAGAAGGTTCAAAAAGGTATACGTTTGGTTCATTAGCAAGCAAACATTTGATATGAAACAAAATACAGTTCTTGTAGATAATACAAATTATATGGAAGGGTTTTCAGAAACATCAGCATTAGCGTTTCAAAATAACCCAATTATATTCTTGTTTTTTAGTTCTTTGGTGAGTTTTGTTGTTCTTTTTAATGTAGCAGCTTGTTGTTGATTTTTACCTTTTACTTAGACATTAGTTTTGTCTGATAATACCTTCCAATGTTAACATGATGTTCTAGGTGTAAAACTTTGTAAACTCATACAACAAATCGCCCAAATATCTGAAAGCCCCTGTGATCAACCATGAGTTGATCTAGTTCATGTCGACATGTATCAGAAACAGACTCAAATATGCTAGAAATATCAAGCAAACAGCTCCGGGAAATATATATATATTTTTTTTTACAGTGCCTCACTTGAGCCCTCTGTATAAATAAATAATAGACAACTAAGAAATGTGTCTTTGAAAACTGCTTACAGGAGTGCAAACATTTCTTTAAAAAGCAGCAACCTGAACCTCTGTATATTGTAAACAATGTAAGAAATATACAATGATATGTCTTACTTGCCATAGACAAAACCCAACAAAATCTTACAAAAAACATAATATTTTTAAAATTCTGTTACTGTTCAATATATCACATAATTTAAAAAAAAAAAAAAGAAGCCACATGGAGTACCAGCATTAACCCAACCCAGCGAGTCAGTAATTAAAAAACAAAATGTGCATTTTTAAAATGCTTGTGCCATCTCTTTTTTTTTTTTTTTAAATAAAATTACAAATATTACTAAATGTAGATTTTTTCACCAATAGCCCTAATATACACTTAGCGTTGTTACACTATTTTCTCCATCTGTTATTAATTAGGGAAAAACACACAAACAGTATTATTTTAAGTAACCAAATTATAATATCAGACTATATACTCCTTGTGTCTCCAGGCCAACCCCGAATAGAGAGGGGGGAGCATGACTGCGGCCCTGAGGGGTTGGCATAGTGACCAAATGGATACAGTTGGTTTGACAGTTGGAAGCGGGGAATTCTGAAAAAGACCAGACTGCTGGTGAACACAGCTGAGGAACCTGGAAGTGTCTCTCTTCTGGTAGTTCCTTCAAAAAAGAAAAAATTACATTTATTAATTCAGTTTTCCTCCCAAATAAAATGGCTAGTGTTTCAGAGATGTCGAGGGGGATCTTACTTACTCTACTAAAGCCTTTCATAGGACTCCTGGTTAGAGTCCTATGCTTCATTAATACAAGGTGTCATGGAGGGCTCTGGAAAATGTGGTGGATCAGGACAAGAAGTGTATTCTTCACCTGTGAGCAGACAGACCCGGCTCGAGTCTGATTCAGCAATTCAGAGCAGCTCCAGCATCCCCCAGGAGTCCTGAACTTAGTGTGGCTGGTTTGGGGACTGATATCCCAGTGATTGTGGCAAGGAGAAGGCCCGTGAGAGTATAAAATCTCCAGATCTTGGTCGCATTCCCAAGATGGTAGTGCAAGGCCACAAGATGACGCTGTATTTTTTTTTATGGCTAGGCAGGATGTCACATCAGAGTGTGCGGCCACATGCCCAGGTAGACAGTGAATGGCCATAGTGACAGGCTCCCGAACCTCTCCCAGGGGCCCGTACATGATGTCCGTACACACCGGTGAGTGGATATCACAGGTCCCTATGTCATTTGGTGGTGCCAGATCAAATTCGGGAGAAGTTTGCGAAATGCATTAAGAGGCAATTTGGCGATTGGATTCGGATGTCATTTGGAATTAGAATGTCATTCAGTCACTGGATTCGGATGCTATTCACATGAGGGATTTTGAGTATGTTCACTGTAGTATTCAAATGCAGTTCTCAAATGAAAATCTGAGTCTATTCAACGTCAGAATTCTGACAAAATGTACGCAGTGTGGTTCTGTGGGCTGAAGAAAGCAAAGTGCAGTTTTCTGTTGCAAAGGAAAGTAGTGCAGTTGCTCAGGGCAGTGTTAGAGCACTTCACTCCTGCCCAGGATTTAAGGTCTTCATTGGGTCCACGGGTGGGTCTCCTCCCTATCCTGGGGTGTTACTTACGTGAGTTATGGATGCGGGACCCGAGTTAAATAGCACCCCTACTCTGGGTCCAGTATGTAACATTGCTATGTTGGCTTTACATGTGCCCTTGGACATAAGAAAGAGAATTAAGGGTGAGTCAGCTGACACACCATGGCAAGTGGCAATCAGGGAGGGGGGCAAAGGTAAGCAATTGCTTAGAATGTTTGGAAATTGGTTCCAAGGCTTTGTGACAATTGCACACCAGTATGTTCCCTGAGAGGGCACTGTCACTGTACACCTATTTGGACCTCATTTGGGGTGCCTACAAGGTATATGAAGGTCAGTGCTTGTTAGGTATGACCAACAGTGTAGTCAATAACTGGCAATTCGAGCTCAATTGGATTTTGGAGTACAGGGGGCAACCTTTGGTTGCTACTCATGACTCCATGTAGCCCACCCACCTTTCCACCCCTCCTGCAGGAGTGTCGGCATGTCACAAGAAGGGCATCTGTTGGCTTTTTTATGAGAGCCACTGTAGGTGGTATAGCAGCTGTCGATTTAAGCAAGAGTGTTCCAATTGCGGGGGAGCAAACCCGACAGTGCATTGTTTCAAGTTGGATAAGTCCCTCCTGAGAACTAAATCCAAGGACATCCAATAGACCAAGGACCCCAGTGAACGCAGAAAGGCTGCTAACATGGCTTGTTTGGTACCCCAAGTGTAGGGATGCTAAAATTTTATGGATTGTTTCCTTATTCTGTTTGTTGTGTCGCAGGAGGCATCGTTATCGCTTAATTTGTTATGGTGGATTTTGATGTTCAAGGCGCTTAGGAGAAATCAGAGGGCTGTAGTGTCGGAGTCCTCTGCGCCCGAGGCACAGATGACATTTACTTTCTCGGCCCGTTCGTGATACGGCTTCAACATATTTACATGGAGCATGCGCTTACCGCCTGCTCCAGTACACGGGCCAATTATATAGGTGATGTCACACACTTGTTCCACCACCTTGTAGGGACCCTGCAGTTTGTCATTCTGGATGGGCTTCAAGATTAGTACCTTTTGGCCCACTTAAAAAATGCGGTCCCTGGCCCCCCTATCGTACCATCGTCACTGTAGTTGTTGGGCTGTCTGGAGATTGGAGCGTACCGTCTGGGTTAACGTCTCCAAGCGTTCCCTGAACTCTAGCACATATGAAACAATAGGGGTACCATTACCGGTGACTGTTCCCTCCCAGTGTTCCCTAATGAGATCCAAAGGGCCCCGTACTCTCTTTCCGAATAGTAATTAGAACGGGGAGAACCCCATGGATTCCTGAGGTACCTCTCTGTATGCGAAGAGTAGGTGGGGAAGGAACCGCTCCAAGTCTTTCTGAGTATCTATGAACGTACGGAGCATCTGTTTCAGGGTTCCGTTAAAGCGTTCACAGAGCCCATTGGACTGGGGGTGGTAACCTGAATTCACAATGGGTTTCACCCCACATACTCTCCACAACTGGTGGGTAACTTCTGCCATGAATTGGGTACCCCGGTCCGAGATAATCTCTTTGGGGAACCCCATTCAGGAGAATATTCGGATCAGGGCGTCCACTATGGTTTCAGCGTGTACATTAGTTAGGGCTACTGCCTCAGGGTATCTGGTAGCATAATCTACCACGGTTAAAATGTACTTTTTACCGGAAGGGCTTGGTTTCGCGTGGGGTTCCGATTATATCTACAGCCACCCTACTGAATGGCTCTTCAATTATGGGAAGGGAATGCAGTTTCGCCTTGTACCTGTCCCCTCTCTTCCCTACTCTCTGACACGTATCACAAGTTTGGCAATACTGCCGGATATCTTTGGAGACCCCTGGCCAAAAGATGTTTTGGGTCAAACGGTGTTTAGTCCTACTGACGCCTAGATGTCCTGCCAAGGGAATATTATGGGCAATACGTAATAGCTCCTGCCTATACTTTTTAGGAACGACTAATTGCTTAATGGTCATGGGTATTGATCCTGCTACCACCTTCTCTGCATATCTATACAGCAATCCTTTCTCCCAAACATATCTCTCCCCCTCCAACCCCGCCTGATTCTGTGCTACCCTATCTTGGTATACTTGTAACGACGGGTCGGTGTCTACCTCAGTACCAAATTCTAAAGGGGGGGCCCATGGAACAATAAGGGGTGCGTGACTGTTGCTTACCTGAGCCTCAGAGTGGTCGGAGGATACGGTAGTGCGAGCCTGCTGCCGGGTAACAACTGTGTTGGGGCACAAAAGCTGAGGTCAGCTCCCCCAAGTCATTACCCAAGATAACATCGGCCAGTAAATCCTGCATGAGGCCCACTTCCACGTCCCCGGACCCCACTCCCCAATCCAAATGTACCCGGGCAGTGGGGATCTTGTATATGGCTCCCCCTGCCACCCGTACTGCGACATACTCTCCAGTGAGCTGGCCCTTTGGGACTAAGTGGTTACGAACCAAGGTGATGGTGGCTCCTGAGTCGCGCAGTCCCTGGAGGCGTTTCCCCTCCATATGTACCCCTTGACGATGTCCTTGTCGGTTGTCTTAGGCCACCTGCACAGGGTTGACTTCGCGTAAGGTACCCAGGGGTTCCTCAGGGAGTCCTGCCGCCAGTGGTGGTTGTCGGGGTTCACCCTGGTGTACGGCCGCCCGGTTGCCGGAAGGGTTGGCCGGGTTAGCCCAGGTTGATCTGTTCTTGTTCCTGGGACAATCTCGCTGTATATGCCCCTGCTGATTGCACGTGTGGCAACGGATAAATGCACAGTTATTGTATCTGGTGGTGTTGCGACCCCTGAGGTGGGTCGTATCTGTGCTCGCTGCGCCCTTCTGGCATCCTGGTACTCGTCCGCCAACCTGGCTGCCTCTGGTAGGATAGGCGGTTTCCGATTCCTCAGCCAATTCTGCAAGTCCGGGGTTAACCCCTGGAAAAATTGTTCCAATAAAAGCAGCTGTAGCATGTCCTCCACAGTAGTGGCTTGCACCGCTTGGACCCATCCCTTGGCGACCCTGGTTAAACGGTGTGCCCACTCCATGTGGGAGTCTCTATCCGATTTTCGGATCTCCCTGAACTGCTGCCGGTATGCCTCTGGAGTTATGGCATACCTGGTTAGGATGGCCTGCTTCACTTTCTGGTAGTCCCTGCTGTCTTCGTCTGGCATTGTATGGTAGGCTTCGGCTGCCCGGCCCGCTAGCTTGCCCACCAGCAGGGGTACCTGGTCAGTTGGGCTGATGTCATGTAGTTGGCATAGCCTCTCAAAGTCATGCAAGTATCCATCAATGTCTTCAGTTTCTATGTAATTTTTAAAAGTGTGGTAGGGGATTTTAGGCTTTGGTCCGCTTTCTACTTGGCCATCAAATATTCATGCACATCTGCCATGATTCCTTCTACTGTTTCTGTCGGGGGTGTTCCTGGGAAAAACGCCAGCCTGCTTTTGAGTTCTTTCTCAAACTCTGTCTGTGTAGTTTCTGTAGGAGGTGTTGCAGCAGCTGCTCTATCTCCCACCATGAGTTCAGCAACAAGGATGGCTTTAGCTTTATTGCTGGCAATGATTCCCCTTGCTTCCAATAGCTCTTTTAGTGTAGCTCGTTTCAAACGTGTATAATCCGTCCCCATTCACTGTCCGTTCGGGTATATTCACATACCCTCCAGCTTCGGTTTCATACGAATAGGAATTTCCACGAATTGTTGTTCCTGTTCTCTTATTCTTGCTCAATCTGCCAAACAACGGTCGGCTGTGAGGTTTGAATCCCGTCGCTTGCCACCAATTGTAGCGGAGTAGCAGGGCTTAATCCAAGGGCTCTCCTCTGGGAACAAAGTTTCAGCATACAAGAATACAGGAACACAGCATAATCCCCCTCCCCAAGGACATACTCAAAAATCACCCAGATCGGACCAGGGGTTTGGGAGTTATTGAAGGGAAAAGATTTCACCGACTGCATGGGCACAGTAGCCGAAAATAGTTCCATGAGTTTTGGCCCTGCGGTTGGTCTCGGTTCCCTTGTAAAAAGTCACGAAAGTCTTTGCCATCCATGCTTGACTTTGCATTCGAATGAATCCCCTCGTTCGCGGGATTCATCCTACCGAATGCTGGGCTGTTCGTGCGTAAGATTCTTCCCTTTCCGGAGTGCTGGAGGTCTTAGCGGTGCTTGGTTAGTCGAGTGTCCGATTTGAGTTCCAGACACTCGACGACCAAACACCGCTGTTCATGCGTAAGATGGCCGCCGCCACGTGTTCGACAGGTGAATGGCGGCCACACACGAACCTCAATTACCAGCCTTTGCAACATTGTTGCCTTTGGTAATGAGTGACACACGACTGCACCGGGGTGGTCTCTCATTCGGTATTTTACACACTTTCGTGGGTAAGTCAAGGGATGCAGTTCGTGAACCGATTGCCTGAGGATAACCAGTCTAATAGCAATACGTCCATTGTAATCCAGGTGTATTTGAATTTCGAAAGCCCTTTTCTCAGTCTCTTAGTGGTTATGTTTGCCACATGTAGTATGATTATTTCTTCCTGGAGATTCAGATAGAGTTGGTAAATAGGGTGTTTAACTTGCTGGAGGACAGGTTTCAGGTTGTCATCTCTGGTGGATCAGATTCGAGGGACCAAGTACAAGTAAAAGGAAAGATGCCAAAAAAACTAAATAAATAGAAAGAATAATTCTGAGATATCCCCAATACTGCCTGTGGTTATTTCTGATATCTCATAATTATTCTATTTATTTTGTTTTTTTGGCATCTTTCCTTTTACTTGTATTACACTCATTTTAGGAGCAGGTGAATTGTATTTCATTCCAAACTAGGGTCATTTTAGGGGTAAGGGGTGCCCTCGAAGGCACTATAGTGACAGTTATTTTGTTAACCCCTTTCCCTTTCTCCCCTCACCCTACCCTGTTCTATAATTAATGAACTATAGGAATACCTTCAGTGTCAGACTCTTTATCAAACAGTACTCCTTCAACTACATAAGCTGACAGTTACTTTTGTTACATTTTGGTTATATTTCTATAGCTACTGAGATACATAGTTGCCAATAGAGTCAGAATTATATTGGTGGCCACCTAGTAAGTATTTACAATTAATCTGCTGTCAGTTGACATTCTGTTATCAAACAGTCTAATTGATATATGATTTATTGATCTACATAAAATCCCTTTTATGGACATTTACAATTTTCCCTACACTGTGGACCAGCCTCTGTTTATTTTAAATTTATGTTGCGTGTATGTGCACGTAGTACTATTAGTTTTGTGTTGTAGTGGGTCTTTTTGTCTTAAGAGACTTTTTAGGGATTTATACTTTTATTTAAAGTTACGTTTTAATTTTATAATTTATATATATATGTACACTTTTTCCTAGTTTTCCATTGTTTATATATATATTGTATCCTCCGCTTCTTTTCTTTACCATGGAGATTCATCCCAGTGCTGCGGGTTCCTTTTTGTTGCATGCATATGTATCGGTTCTTATCTGTTCACTAGAGTCTTTATATTGGTGTTGTGCTTGTAAAGTGTGGATGATAGTGGTTACTGAACTCATTCATTCCGCATCGGATCGACTGTGCAGGTAAGCTGGTTAGGTCTGTCAGACTCTTCCATTCGGCTGCTGGGTTAGTGGAAATCAAGCAGGTTTGATTGTATTTTTGTCTGCACCTTTTATAGGTGCCTAGGTATCGTCAATGTTTGGTTTATTTCTTTTTTTTCAAGCTATCCTCAATATGTTTGGATCCTTGGGCATTCTTTTATTTATTGGGCAACACGTTGGGCAGAGGAATGGTAGTATAACCAGAATCTTGGGATTCCTCGCCAGGTCAGGGTTAGGTAGTGTAGGATCAGGTGGTTGCGCTGGCAGCAATTTTATCAGGAGTGATCACTTACGTGGTGGATTCTGCTGATCCATGCTGGTGGTAATTACCTGGGTTAAGGGCGCACAACGCCAAAGGGGTTTAGCGACGTAAATATCCCTTTAATATGACTTTATGTCACTTCAATATAATATCATTATTCGTACAATGCCTCAGTGGATTGGTTATTTGTCATGTTGAACTAAAAGGAGATAACCAGAATGTAATGCGTATTTGGTACACCTTACTCATATCGGTTTGGATGTATTTAATATGGGTTTACAATCAATAATTGAATAGGTCCTGGCTTTGGAGGGATGCATCCCCCACCCCCATAGTAGTGATGGGGGTCTGCAAGTGGCGGGTTTCCTGGGCTAGCAAGTTTGGAAAATTAATGCATGGACGGGCTTGGGCAATCGCAGGCTGAATTTGGTTGCTGATGAAGGAAGTCTGAAGAGGCTCTGGAAGAAGTTTAAAGTGTACCTTTCTGCTGGGTAAAACCAGCAGCTGACAGTATTTGGTTGTGCTGGTTTAAGTAAAGCTGTGGTCATTGCCCTTACCCACTTAACATGGTGGTGTATTAGTTATTGGGAAGGGTAATGGAATTTGGTGATGGAAGGAGTCAGCAGTCAAGTACATTAAAGAACACAATTTGAAAATCACATATAGTCTTCTAAATCAAACACAAATACAAGCAATCACATAAGTACAGAGTATGTTTTATGACAGTTAGATGACAGAGAGGTTGTTAAAGAAACTTCTCTGTGGAAAAACAACATTTTCAATACACAGACTGTAACTTAGACCAAATATAACAGATTAAATATATACTTTCACATATTTTAACTGGAAGAGAATCACATTCTTATTTTGCACTTTTAGCTTTGCTTTGTTTAAAGATCTTGAAAGTAAATTTAACTTACATTTGGTCTCATAAAATAAACCCAAAACTACTCATTAGAAACTCAGATTTCATGTCCAAATGGAGTAAGCTTTACTTCTACCTTACCTCTAAAGTGTCAGTTGTGTGACTTCATTTTAATAGAGGCACAATGCTTGCCCAGGGACAGTACCTGTAGTCCCCTTTCTTGAAGTTAAACCCTGCACGTCAGGCCTCTAAAATATTGACATAAGCTTTGTAAGCTTATATATTGGAAATACAGTTTGAATTTTTATTTAATTCATGCAGTTCTAATTGTGTTTTCACTGTTCAGTTCAAGAGCAAATATTCAGTTCAAGAAAGTTTTCAAGGTGATAAGTGGTTTTTGCATTTAAATATATTTTCTTAGTTCAAAAAGAACACAGCACAAGGTAAGCAGTGCATTCATTTGGGAAACAGTGAAACTATGTCATCTATTATTTATGCTGCGTAGCAAATTGGTCAAACTTTTGAAAACTTAACTTTTTTAACAAGCTGTTATAAAGTGTTCTTGCTTATTTGCAAATTATGATTTGGTAAACTATTTCTTAAACTTTGATGAGTACATCAGCAGGACACAGATCTGCAAGCATTTAAATTATATTCCTAAATAGCAGTTACTTTGTTAATGCTCTAAGTATCTATATATCTGTATAACTATGGATTTGCCTAGACCTTAAAGGAACACTATACGGTTAGGAATACAAGTATGTATTCCTAATGCTATAGAGCCCTAGTCACAGTTTAGGTGACTAGGGCCCCGTTCCGCAGCGAATAAATGGTTACTTCTCCTCCATCGACATCAGCTCCCGAGTTGAGCCGAATGCACATGCGCGGTCAGAGGCGCTTGCGCATTCAAACCCGCCCACTGGCCGCGTATGGGCATTCGGCTCCAATCGGGAGCTGACGTCGATGGAGGAAGAGATAAGTGTGATTTACTCTGTATAAATCACGGAAGCGGCCTCTAGTGGCTGTCAGGGAGACATCCACTAGAGGCTGGATTAATCCTGCTGTGTAAACATAGCAGTTTATCTATGTTTTCAGCTGCAGGGATAAAACTAGGGGGACCTGGTACCCTGAGCACGTTATTGAGCTAAAGTGTTCTGGGTGCCCTTTAGTGGTCCTTTAAGCCGAGCAAATCAAGCTTCCGTTATCAATAAATAAAAATAGGGTTCCAATGTAAACATATTTCTGAATTTAAAGGGTCTTCAAGGAAACTCAGTTATTTTGTTCCCTGAAATATTTTATTATGAAGATCAAAATGTAGTGGACTAGCTTATGGCAATCGGCTGATTTAAGCATTAACATATGAAGCTTCAAAAATAAAAATGTACATCACTGCCTGCTATAGTGGGACTGCATGGTAATTAAGATTTTAAATGTAATACAGACATTCCTCACTTACTGACTGGGTTCCGTTCTTACGTTCCGAGTATAAAACAAATTGGTCGGTAAGGGATGATGTGCTAGTGAGCGTGCGCAAGAAAGTAGGTCTATGTTCGGGGGAATTCCCCGAACATAGACCAGCTCTCTAAAGTGGGGAATCCCTTGAATCCTCACGCTAGAGAGCTGGCCATAAGTGCGAGCCATTGTAAAACAGGTAGGTTGTAAAGGGAAGACTACCTGTAGTGTTCACTGTAATTATTGTAATAGCATACAAAAAAATAACTTTTTTTCAGTTTTGAATATGAAAAATAAAAACAGATTTATAAAGTTTTACTAAACTAAGCTAAATCTTTTTTTAGCAAAATGAAAAAATAAATATATATATAGATAATAAATAACATGTATTAATTATATTAGTACTTTTGTAGAGCAAAAGGGATACTTTAAGAATTTGGTTTAACCAATTACCCTTTTTTTTCTTTACTTAAAACAAAAATTTTAAAATTTATAAAAATCATTGAATTCCCACTGGCTTTATTTGACATGAATGATAAAATACCAAGCATGCTCTCAAGTGACATCATACATGCATGCTTAGAGGTGGTCAAGAGGAAAGTCATAGTGAATGCCCATATTAGTAGAGTTGAATAAAATGTTTTTTTGTCCCTAACTTCAACTATGCAATTGATTTTTTTTAAATTGTTAGAATTCTTTCTTGAAACACAAGAAATTTAAAAAATATTGGTCCATTTTTTTAAATTAGTTCTCCTAATATAGAAGTAAATATCATTCTTAGGTTGGCAATTACGAGAAAAAGAGAGATAAGAAGTCAACTTGTAAAATCAGGATCCAGTCACAACTGGCCCTGCCCCCTTGGATGACATAATCAAACTTGATGATCTCATCCAATCCAAAAGTTTCCCATAGTAAAGCATGGGGAGGCTATCGGGCATTTGTGGCAAAACACTGCTCTGAACCAATCAGCATCTCGCCATAGAGATGCATTAAATCAATGCATGGTTTGTTATTGCTGCTTGCAGCTTTTGTTAGGGACCAGGAACCAGACAGAGACAGAACTAGATGCAAAAACATCTTTATTAATAAATAGAAAATAAAGTAATAACCAAAAGCAAAGTCCAGGAGGCAAGCAGGGGTCAGGCACCAAAGCGGGTAGTCAGACGAGCCAGGATGAGGAGAACGGAGAGCAGCAAAGTCAGGAACAAGGCCAGAATCAGGAACCAGGAACAAGGAGTCTTCTGGGAAATAGGAAACCACGCAAGGGCAATGAGGTACTGGGATTTGCTGCTTAAATAGGCTGCCTGATTAGCAGCAGGGCTGGTTACTACTATCAGGTGAGTAACCGTGGCAACATTAATGAAGGAGCTGATCGTTAAAATCAGCTGAAAACTCAGACACAGAAAAAGGAATGGTTGCTGTTTAAAACCGCAAAGAAACCCTGACAGTACCTTCCCCTCAATGACTTCCTCTATCTGCTGGTGGATCCAGGCTTCATGGAGAAGCGAGCGTGATAGGAACGAAGGAGGGATGGTGCATGGACATCAGTGGCTGGAACCCAGGAGCGTTGCTCTGGACTGTACCCTTTCCAGTGCACCAAATATTGGATCTGTCCTCTGAACACTCGTGAGTCAATAATGCTGCGTATTTCATATTCCAATAAACAGCTAGTGGCCAAAAGGCAACCAGCCAAGTGTGTGTCAGGGGCAACCTGAAAAAGGGGGTAACCCTTACATATGTATTATGAAAAGAAAAACAAAGGGGAAGACCTAGGGGAAAAAGAGAGATCATCCCCTCCCCCCACAGGGTCAACCGACTAGGAAACCCCTACCTAGATGTAATGCTAAAACTTAACCTTTAATGAAAAATACAATAAAATATCGTAAATACAAAGGTACAATACACTTAATTAAAATTGAGGTAGAGGGTGCAGACAACTATCAAGCAGAGTGTCAGGTAAAGGATATATATTATATTGCAGTAATAAGACCACTAAGATCGCCTAGTGATATTGGTAAACTTACTAGAATTGCAGCGTGTGACACCCTTACCATAACATATAAGGTTGCATATAACCGGGAAACCCTGTAGGGCTAAGATGAGGGGTGTAGGTAAGAGATAGGAAAGGTATATATAAAATACCCACATGAATGAGTCAGAAAAACCTCCTGTAGGAACCTACCAACTGTAAGAGGGGGAAACAACCCATAAACAACTGTCCTAAAAATACTGAAACTCCTAGTATACAGTTGCATGAAATGCTTGTATCTAGATGTACTATTGGAGATAATAAAGAAAAGACAGTAGGTGAATCTGCTATCGATAGGGAAGAGTAACACTGAGAATTCTAGTTCATAAAGTGGAGACAAAATTGCTACAAAATATATTGCAGTGAAACAATTTATCCCTCACAGATGTAATCCCTACAATACAGCTATCCTATTCAAACATGATTTATCTAAGGATACAGGAAAATAAGGCAAGTAATGCCACTGGTGCAGAATAGAAACAGTGCGTCTCCCCCCAAAACATCAGAAGCCCCAGGTTAAAGTTGCTAACTAGTAATGGCTGCTATAAAAGATTGCACTGTCTGCTTCCTCTCCTGAACTGCCTCTTGTATACGTGTCACTGTATGATTGGTAGGGCATTCAATAAGTGTTAACCCCTTGTTTGTCATAGTCAAGATTACAAACCAAAATGTACATAGAGAATCTACCAAAGTATTTACCACCAAACGAAACAAAGGTATTTCATATTCCTCATGATTATCAACCAGAACAGGAATTGGACATGGCACTGAGGTGGTGTAATGATTACATACCAAGGGTTTCAAGAGGGAAACATGGAATACATTCGAGATGCGCATGCTAGCAGGAAGGTCAAGTGCATAAGCTACAGGTTTAACTCTCCGAGGTATTTGAAATGGCCCAACTTAGCAGGGTGCCAGTTTTTGTGAGGGAATGCGGAGCCGTAGGTTGAGGGAAGACAGCCAGACCCTCTCTTCGATCTGATAGGTAGGTGCAGGAAGGCGTCTGCGGTTGGCCTGGAGATCTGGTAATTGCACTCCGCTGGGTTAAATTTCTTCGAGAAATACCCGCACAGATGCATGGAGCTCTCTGGGTTAGGACGTTGAGACAGGAGGGCGCCTACTCCTGTCTCAGACGCATCGACTTCAAGAATGAATGGTAAGGCAAGGTTAGGGTGTGCCTTTGCAGCAAAGGCGACTTTGAGAGACTCAAAGGTAGTAATGGCTTCCTGTGACCAATGTTGTGGATCACCTTCTCTCCTGGTCATATCCGTGAGAGGTTTAACCAAGGAAGAAAAGTTGCGTATGAACTTCTGATAATAATTGGCGAAGCCAAGAAAATGCTGTATAGAGCGAAGACCCGTAGGTTGAGGCCATTGTAGTACAGCAGAGAGTTTCTCTGGGTCCATAGAGAATCCAGCATCTGAAATAACATAGCCCAAGAATGTGACCTGTTTGCAGTTGAACTCACATTGCTCCAATTTACAGAAAAGATAATTTTCTCTGAGTCTCTGTAGAACACGAGAAACATCTGCATTATGGTTCTCGAGAGATGTGGAATGCATAAGAATATCATCAAGATAAACCACCACACATTGCTGCAGCATTTCTCGCAGGACATCATTTATAAATTCCTGGAAAACCTCCGGAGCATTGCAAAGACCAAAGGGCATTACTAGGTATTCATAATGCCCGCTCCTGGTGTTAAATGAGGTTTTCCATTTGTGGCCCTCTTTTTTATCCTGACAAGATTATATGCCCTTCTCAGATCAAGTTTAGTGAAGACCGTTGCTCCCTTGAGGCATTCTAGTAACTCTGTGATCAACGGAATGGGGTAGGCATTCTTAATAGTAATACGATTCAGACCCCTATAGTCGATACAGGGTCTCAACTCACCACTCTTCTTTTTCACAAAGAAAAGGCCGGTCCCGGCAGAAGAAGATGACTTCCGAATGAATCCCCTTGACAACGCATCAGCAACATACTCCTCCATGGCTTGATTCTCTGCTACAGACAGCTGGTAAATCTGGCCACGAGTAGGAATGGCATCAGGTTGGAGTTTGATACCACAGTCATAAGGATGGTGTGGTGGCAGAACGCTGGCCTGACCCTTGTCAAATACATCTTGGAATTCTTGGTACTCAGCGAGTAACGAAGAGGCAGAAAATGTGCCCAAAACTTTGACCGGTTTCCAGAGACAAGAAAATGTGCATTGCTGGGACCAAGATAATATCTCAGATTTGTGCCAATCAATTGTGGGGTAATGCTTCTGTAGCCAAGGGTATCCCAAAACAACCGGTTAATATGGAGAGGAAATGACCTGGAGTTGGATCATCTTGTGATGTAGAGCCCCTACAGCCAAAGATATGGGCACAATCTCATGGGTAACGTGGGTTGGCTGTATTGGTCTGCCATCGATGGCTCGAAAGCTAGTGGAGAGTTGCGAGGCTGTAAGGGTTTAGAGTGCTCCGATGCAAATGTACATTATATAAACAAGCCTGCGGCCCCAGAATCAAGAAATGCCCTGATTTTAATGGATGAATCAGGCCAGGAGAGGATAATAGGCACCAAGGGTTTGTCCTTATATATCTCTGGGTCTGCAGAAAGACTACCCAAGATCTGCCTCTGACAGTATCTTAGGTGCGGGCATTTTACCGGATGAATCGAGCAAGACTTTAACAGGTGACCCTGGTGTCTGCAGTATAGGCACAGGCCTTCCCTCCTCCTAAAGACCCTCTCCTTGACAGAGAGGCATGAGAAGCCTAACGGCCTCGGCGCCACACCGCCAGAGGACTCAGGACCAGGAGGCATGGGAGGTGAGGGAGGCTTGGGTGGGGAAGAAAAGCTTGGTGCCATATATACAGGAGGCCGCCGCAGGCGCTTCCTGAATGAGGATCTCTCTCGGAGTCTGATATCAATGAGGATGACAAAGGATATCAGTTCCCCAAGATCTTTAGGTAATTCTCTGGCTGCAATCTCATCCTTAATAACATTGGAGAGCCCATGTAAAAAAGGCAGCCACGAGAGTCTCGTTGTTCCAGTCACGCTCTGCTGCCATGGTATGGAATTCACTGGCATACTCGACAATTGTTCTCATGCCCTGTGCATTAGACATGAGTTGTTTGGCAGCAGAGGTGGAATGAACTGGAATATCAAAAACCCTTTTAAAGGATGCAACAAATTCAGGGTAATTGTAAATAATGGGCCTCTGACTCACAGCTAGGGCTTTTTCAGACAGCAAAGAAATCATGAACCGAACTTTGCTTCTGTCTGTAGGAAATGCCTGGGGAATCATTTCAAGGTATCCTCCAACCTGGTTTACAAATTCTTTGCACTGAGCTGGGTTGCCCCCAAAATACTGAGGGAGCTGCAACAGGTTTGGAGGCTACAACCGGTGCTAAAACAGGAAGTGAGGCAGAGGCGGCCGCAATTGCAGGCTGGCCGGGTGCTGGATCCAGATGTGCATGACGAATCAGAAGGGTCTGGAGAGCATGTGCACACTGGTCCAAACGGTGGTTCTGCTGGTCCCACAGAGTAAAAAGGTTAGGTATAGGTGTATTGCCTGTACCATCTGTATTCATGGCCCTTGCGTAATGTTAGGGACCAGGAACCAGACAGAGACAGAACTAGATGCAAACACAGAACATTATTGAAGGAGCTGATCGATAAAATCAGCTGAAAACTCAGACACAGAAAAAGGAAGGGTTGCTCTTTAAAATAGCAAAGAAACCCTGAAAGGTTTAAACCGTGAAAAGATTAAAAAAAGACATACTAAGGTATGTCAGAACTTAGCATGTCATTAGAAAGATCTTTTTCCAGTTATAAAAATAAAATAAATAAAGTGGCATCTCCTCTTTCTCTTTTACTTATTTAGGCCCACATCCCTTGAGTCCTTCATATTATATATTGGCCCTGTAGATGTCCAGTGTCTGGAAGCTTTTATGTGTTTACATTTATTTAACAACTGCACAATTATTTGGTTGGTAGAGGCAAATTTAGAGGCTCTAGAGCAGGGGTGTCAAACATGCGGCCCCCCAGATGTTGCTGAACTACAACTCCCATGATTCCCTGACTATCTGTTTCATTGAAAGAATCATGGGAGTTGTAGTTCAGCAACATCTGGGGGGCCGCATGTTTGACACCCCTGCTCTAGAGGCTCAGGCACTCCTAGCTATAGGGGGGATTCCTATAATTTAAATATTTGGGCCAGAGAGACTATTTATCTCTTGAGTCCATGAGGCTGAGTTTTATAAAGGGTCCATGGAGACCCAATAATTAATGTACCAAGGAAACTGAGCATTATTGACCCATATGTAAAATAAAGGGCAAGTAGCAAAACAGTTAATCGTTTGGGTGATCAAGGAGTCTGGGTCCTTTTATAAAAATGTTGGCAAATATAGCCAAATTTAGGAGAATATACAGAACTCAAGAATTTATGTGACAGTTATTTCAACTTCAATTTAGTCAAGTTTATGTTTGCTTAATCAAAAGGTACTATTTAGTAAATAATGTTCTTATTGGATGGATTTTATGAATTTTCAAATTGAATTTAGAATTTGATGTTGGATCAATGTTTACTTAATAGAATTCCAATTCAAAAGAATTAAAACAGGTAATGGAGATGTTATTGTAACAATGGAGGAGATTCTCCAATTGCTTGCTTCTTACAGGGTTATTTGCTAAAGTAAGATACGCCAGGAACTCAAAATTAATTTTAAAGTAAATTTCAAATTTAATGCCAAAATATCTGAACTAACAGCATAGGTAAATGTTGTCACATTGAATTCACATTACATTTTTGACAATTGTCCATTTTAATGAATTGATAAACAGCTTAAAAAGGAGTAGTAATGTATTTTCCTTGTGTGTACATCTTTCTTTATTGTTGAAGAATAATGAACATATTAAGCAAAAAAGGAAATGTTTTGTATGATTCCAGTTGAATTTTCTTCTCATACTGTCATATTCCTTGTTGATTGTGTGTTTTTGATTAAATCAACAAACCCTCAGAGCATGTGACTTACTGAAACTTTTCTTAACGGATTTAAATATTAAAGTTATATTTTTGGAGAAATCAAATAATAATGAAATGTGCTTTTTACAGATATCAGTTTCATTTTCTAGTTTCAATTGAACAGGTTATCTGAAAGAAGCACATTTATGTATGATTAATTTTTTCATTGTGTTCCAATGACAATTACATGAGCCACTGAGTATTACAATTTGACTGTGTTGTGGCACAAAGGAAAGATTTGCTACATGTATTGTAATAAAGAAATTGAATTTGTATTTTACATTTCTGGGTTCCAATGGATTAACATACATGAATCAAAGAAAATCCCCTATTATATTTTGAAATTGCACTACAGATACCTTTATAAGTTCAATTTGTTAAGTGCAAATTTGGTTTATTTGGTTTGGTTAACCTACTAATGATCATTCTCTTTTGAAAGGTTCTTTGACAAATAAATAATAGTGAAGTGCTTGAAATTACATGAATAGTGGTTTTGATTATTTTTTCAGGTGTCTGGCAAATATATTTTGGAAACTATGTTTTATAAAGTAAATTATATAACATATAAATAATGAAATACTGAATTTCCATACAAAAACATACAACAAGCAAAATACATACATCACCATCTCATATAAACTCTTTACCACACCATCTTCACCTAAAAAAAATTAACAGCGAAACTTACCTGAACTTATCTCCTGTGTTTATTTTTACTCTGGGATGCTTAAAGGGGCACTATATACTTCAGCTCATTGAAGTGGTTTGGGTGCAGTGTCCCCGTTCCCTTAACCCTGCAAAGTTAATTATTGCCGTGCATGCGCATAAGGGCTCCTACACCGACGTCAGCAAATGCTCAAGGCTGACCCGAGCCAGTGCTGAGGGACATTGGAGCTGGACCCAAGTAAATGACAGAATGGATCTTTAAGGGAGTTTGTTTTCCTGGCACTGTAGTTTCCCTTTAATTCTTCTAAAACCACTTGAGGCCTGTCTGTCTGACTTTATAGTGAATATTAACTGAACCTTGCATAGTGAGTTTATTATCCTTTATCCTGTGATGGACCCAGTCATAGTTACATTATACTATTCCCTTTCCAGGGATAATGCCGTTAATTGCCATATTGAGTTATTCACAGGTTTTTGCGTCTCTTTGTAATAGTTAAACAATGTAGAAAAACAAATTGGGATACAGTCCATCTAAGAGGAACAACATGATAATTGTAACCACTGGTATTGACTTATTGTGGGCTAAAGCAAAAAATGGCAATGTAACTTTTTTTTAGACTTTAATCATATTAAATTAGGTTTTTATATATAAATATATGATGTGAAAAGAAAGTCCTATATCTCCTAAACAAAATTATATATAAGTGTGGAAACAAGGAAAGAATTGGAGCCAATTTATGATAAAGGGTACGCTTGAACGGGGGTTAACCCAAGAAAGAAACTAAACAAAACAAGACATAAAGAGTGTACCCTAAGGGAATCTAGTCATAGTATTAATGTTAATATCTATTCCATGAGGTGCAGTGGACATATATAATGCCTAGAAAATAAAAAAATCACTACAAATTAAAAATCTTTATTGAGTATAGAGTAACAAATATATTTATTAAGAAAGTGTAAAAATACCACACTATTAAATGTGCTCATGAAAAAGTGCTTATGGCGTATCATCGTGGCAGGTATATGGTACTAGTGAAAATACGTAAACTGGCCACTAGGTATCAGATATAAAATGATCCTGATAAATTGATATTAGCGTTAGTATTCTGTGGCTAGAAGGTAATCTGCAAAAAAAGAAAAGCTCACAGAACCAAATGCCTGCACTGGAATACACTGTGTTATTATATTAATACATCCCTTCTCTATATTATTGCCTAATATGGTCTAATAGATACTAAATTGCTGAATGCTCTACAATGTTCTAAATGCACCTTAAGAGAAGGCAATGATGTAATAGATCGTAATTGAGGGAGCAAGCTAAATTTCACAGTGAGATAAATATGCTGATAGTCGAAGGACTGTTACTAAATATAGGAAACACATCACAATTATCTCCACTGCAAAAGTTGTGGAGACAGTTGATCCCTAGTAGGTTTTTATGTGTACCAGTAAATCCTGTAAAGTCACGTTGGTACCTAACTCTCTTTGTGGTTTCAAGGGCACCTAACTATAATCTCCAAACAGCCCAGAATATGAGACTATGAAGAATTATGGAAAACATCAGCTATGAAGAAAGGGTAGAAAAACTGCATTAGTTTTCTTTAGAAAGAAAGCATGTTAGGGGGGATATGAAAGCACTATAGGAAAATACACAAAAACTGCTATTTGCTAACCTGTTCATTATCAGGAATATATCACAGACAAGAGGTCATCCATTGATATTGGAACAAAAAATTATCATTTACAGCATAATAAAGTTAAAGGACCACTATAGTGCCAAGAAAACAGACTTGTTTTCCTGACACTATATAATCCTTAGGTCTCCCCCACCCTTAGGGCCCCCTTCCCGCTGGGCTGAAGGGATTAAAATCCCTTCGGCGACTTACCTTTATCCAGCGCCAGGCTCCCTAGGTGCTGGTGACCTCTCCTTCCCCTCCGACGTCAGCTCCCGAGTGGAGCCCAATACGCATGTGTGGCCAGAGCGGCGTACGCATTCATACCGCCCATAGGAAAACTTTTCTCAATGCTTTCCTATGGACATTCTGCGTGTTCAATGCGATTTTCGCATTGAGCATCGGGCAAGCGCCTCTAGCGGCTGTCAGGGCTAGAAATTACAAAATAGCAATGGTGAAAGCAGTGAGTACATACACAAACTTTCCACCAGGAGTCGATTAAAGTAAATCTAAAATGTAAATTCACTAAACAGTGAAAAATAGGTGAATCATAAACAGAACCAAAAGTTGGAAAACTGTAGTAATGAACAATGATAAAATAATAAATATGCTTAAAATATATGAAAGTCGTAAAATTCAATAAATATAGAAAGATGTGTTTTAAAGGTTTAGCTCAAAGGAATTGAGACTTTTTTCAACTTAGATTACTTTGGAAGTATGAAACACATAACAATATAAAAACAATATGTAACTGCCCTATCACTCTTGCTCTATTTCTATTTCGGACTGAAAAGTGATCTTTGAACGATTAAACATAGAAAGAGAGAGAGAGAGAGAGAGAGAGAGAGAAAAGAAGGTGGTTGTTAGTTCTATCACTTTCAAAAAAAAATATTATAAAAAAAAAATATACAAATTGGTATTTAGTAGTAAGGTATACCTCCTGTTAGGGAGGATTGTGTGTCCAATAAAGTGCTAAAGATCAAGAATAAATTAAAGCTGCTCATAAACACTTGTGTGGAAATACCCTGTTATCCACACTTAAAATAGTCCAAAATCTATAAGGCGGTTTAAGTGCAAAAACCTACACCTCTAAGTGGAGCGCAGAGAGAAATAACGGGATACGCTTACCCCATATAACTTGATGGCGAGCTTAATTTGCAGTACATGTGAAAAGAGTAAAAAAAGCAATATAGTGCAGATGGTACATACAAATAAAATGGATAAAATGGTCGTGAAGTGGAACACTCACATTTAAGGGAGCCTGTATGTAAACACTGGCTCCTTATTCAGGCTTGTATGCTTTCAAGGCAGCATCACACCTGCATTCCACGATATGTTGGATCTTAAAGATAAAACATAGAGAGAGGAGAACAATTGTGCAGTCTGTTTCAATTTGTACAGTGGTGAGAATAAGTAAAGTGCTCACCTTTTTCAGAGCCCTATATCCTGGCTCTGAGGAGTAGTAGCTATGTGCCAATATTTGTGGGGATGGCGCTAACCCTAAGTAGATTCAGTAGGCTCCAGAGGACTATTTTAAAATAATAGGATATTAATACAATATACACAAATAACATATAAAATACTAAAGTATAAAAAGTCCTGGATAAGCCGAAACGCGTTTCACTCTTGTAGAGCTTCCTCAGTCAGCTGGGGGTTTGGTCCTCTCAATCTTTGATTTTTAAATGTCTTTTTGTCCCTCCTCCTTTGATCACATGGGTGTGTAATTGTCCAATGGTAATGTCCTGTTAATGCCTATAATTATGGCCTTTGACCTCAGCAGCCTCCAAACTACTTTCAATTACTTCCTCCCTCATACTATCACAGTGGGCTAATTCTCCCACCCATGTAGCTGGCAATACCCTCAACCTCATTTTCTCTTATGCATGTACAGTATCTAATATCTGCAACACTTAATTTCCTCTCTCTGATCATCACCTCTTATCGTTTGCTCTCAAGTACCCCATCACCCAACAACCTCAGCCTTACCCCCCTCAACACTCTAATTTTCTTGACCTCCAGCAGCTGTCAACTGATATTGATTCACAACTGCTATTCATCCCTTCCCTCTCCTATCCCTCACTGGCCAACTCCACATATAACACTACCCTCACCTCTGCCTTGAACGCTGCAGCCCCACTCCAAACATGCACCTCGAGGAAGACACGCCCCCAACCATGGCATACTAAATCAACACGCTACCTGCAAAAATTCTCCCGTTGTGCTGAATGCTCCTGGAAGAAGTCTCGCACCCAGTCAGACTTTCTCCATTATAGATTCATATTGTGTTCATACAGCGCAGCCTTTTCCCTCAGCAAACAGTCCTACTTTTCCTCTCTCATGCTCCCACAATCCCAGGCGTCTCTTGGACACCTTTAATTCTCTTCTTTGCCCTGCTGTGGCCACCCCCCAAACTAACCTTACTGCTGATAGCTTTGCATTTTACTTTACTGAAAAGATTGAACAGCTAAGGGAAGAATTCTCCCCTCCTTGCCGTTCTCTTTCTCAACCAGACGTAGGTCATGCCTTTCCTACCCTTCAAACATTTTCTGTGGCTACTGATCAAGAGGTGACTGCACTTCTCCTTTCCTCTCGCCCCACCACTTGCCCGCTCGATCCTATCCTATTTCACCTTTCAGATCTCTCTCCACTTGTCTTGTGCCTTCTTTAATGCACATCTTCAACTGCTCTCTCTCTTCTGGTGTTGTCCCTGCTGATCTTAAACATGCCACTGTAGTACCTATCCTGAAAAAAAAATCTTTTGACCCATCCTCCCCCTCTAACTTTCGTCCTATATAGCTTCTGGAAAGACTTGTCTTTACCCGTGTGTCTCACTTCCGCAATTCCAACTCTCTCCTTTACCCTCTTCAATCTGGCTTCCACCGTTTCCCCTCTACTGAGACTGCGCTTAAGTTACTAACGACCTAATTGCAGCTAAATCCATTCCAATTCTTCTTGACCTCTCTGCTGCCTTTGACACCATTGATCATGCTCTCCTTCTTCAAACTCTTCAATCACTTGGTCTCTGTGACTTTGTCCTCTTGTGGTTTTCCTCTTATCTCTCCGAATGCTCATTCAGTGTCTCTTTTTCTAATGATACCTCCTCCCCTCATCCTGATTAAGTTGGAGTCCCCCAAGGCTCTGTCCTTGGTCCCCTTCTATTTTATCTTTATACTGCCTCTCTTGGCAAACTTATTACCTCTTTTGGATTCTACTACCACCTATATGCTTATGACACCCAGATATATCTCTCCTCCCCGGACCTCTCTCCTGCCATCCTGCAACGTGTCACTGCTTGCCTTTCTTCCATCTCTGACTGGATGCCCTCCCGCTTTCTGAAACTCAATCTCTCTAAAACTAAGCTCCATGTCTTTCCTCCTCCTAATACCGATCCTCCTCTTTTGCTCTCCCTTCAAGTTAGTGGTATTCACATAAATGTGAATGCCTTCAACCGATGCGTCATACTTGATTCTGGCCTCACCTTTGAGCCTCACATCCAGTATGTTGCCAAATCCTGTAGATTCCATCTTAAAAATGTAGCCCGCATCCGCCCTTTCTTACGCAAGATGCTACCAAGGAGCTTGTCCATGCTCTAGTAATTTCCCACATGGATTATTGTAACCCTCTCCTGATTGGTCTTCCCAAAAGCCGTACTGCACTACTACAGTCCGTAATGAATGCTGCCACCAGCATTCCTCTCTAGTCGGTTCTCTTGCACCTCACCCCTCTGTCAGTCCTTACATTGGCTTCCTATATCCTTTAGGAGTCAATTCAAGGTACTAATTCACACCAATAAAGCACTGAACAATTCTAGCCCCTATTATATCTCCTCACAGATCCATAGGTATGTCCCTTCTCGGTCTCTCTGCTCTGCCTGTGACCTTCTCCTATCTGTTATTCGCACCTGTATGGCCAACTCACACTTGCAGGACTTCTCATGGGCGGCTCCCTTCCTATGGAATAGCCTGCCTACCGTCATCAGAATCTCCCCTAGTCTTTTACGAAGTGCCTTAGGAAAGCTTATGGCCTGAAAGAGTAACCTCTACCTTACATACCTGTCTCTTGTTCTCTCCTAGAGGGCAGCACGCTACTCTCTCCTCCAGCTCTGCCTTACTCCCACCATATTTGATTGCAAATTCCTGTCCTATTGTGTTTTACACCCCACCTCCTATAGAATGTAAGCTCGTTTGAGCAGGGTCCTCTTCAATCTATCGTTCCTGTAAGTTTTCTTGTAATTGTCCTATTTATAGTTAAATCCCCCCTCTCATAAAATTGTAAAGTGCTGCGGAATCTGTTGGCGCTATATAAATGGCAATAATAATAATAATAATAATAATATTAATGGTGATAAAGTGCAGCTGGAGTTGTAATTTGAATAAATGGCCAGTTTGGCGCCATTTTTTAATTTATTCTTTTTATTTTTTGGTCCAATTTCATTGGGGGTCAGTGTTGGTTGGCGGAAATGCACAATCTGCCCTCTATGGTTGGCTGAAGGGATGTCACAGACATCCGCGATAGTCACGATCACGATCTCACCAGAGCTGTCCTCAATCTATCCTCCAGGTGTATTTGCCTGGGAGGGGAGGAGGGTTCTTTCGTCATACACTATTGGGGAGGGCTAAGAACGGCGCAGTGTGTGACCCACTACATCGTCCCGCCCCCTCCGGAATGTGTGACGTAATTCCACAAACTCCCCTATCCCAGTTTGGCTCAAAAGAGCCCATATATGCCATATTGATTATGGGAAAATAGCGAGGGCAAGGGAAAGACAGAAAAAGGGAAATAAAGGGAAAAAATATTTTTAAATGGAATATAATTCCAAACATTACACAGATTGGGTATATATATAATTAATCTAAATTAATATTACACACATATATACAGAGAATCACTAAATAATTGGCAATAATATATATGGATCAATATGCATTGCATAATATGGGTGAATGATGAAAAATAGAGACTTAATTGAAATTTGTGGATTATGTTCTATCTCTGAATATATTAGGGTTATTTTCTTGAGGATAGAATTTATATTAAAGCTTGGTACCTGATTTTTTGGGAATGTGTCACAAAAACGAGCGGTGTGAAATCTCCCTTGCCGATTTACATTAAAGAAAGCATATTTAACCTATTTATAACTCCTTATAAGGTTATTAAAATATTTAAAAATTTCAGTGAGTATACCTGAATATCATGCAGGTGAATTTAAATAAAATTATGTAATTCAAAGTCGATATTTAAACCTCTGGGTTGTAAAGTCTGGAAGTTGAATATCCACCTCATCTTGTTTTGTCCTAAAAACTTCCCCTTAACTTTCTGAATTCCCATGAATTTCAGGCCTTTGGGTTCACTGTTATATTCTTTTTTAATATTTCTAACGTGTTCCTCAATATGTATGTGCAGTTTACGTTGTGCGGCCCACATATTTTAAGCCACAGGGGCATTTCAGTAAGTATATGACATGAACCGAATGACAAGTTATTAATTCTTTAATGCAGAATTCTTCATCATTATTGAAATTTTTAAATTTAGTGATGTTGCTCTTTTTGTTATTCGTACTTCTGCATGCCAGACATGTGCCACATCCCAAAAAACCTTACCTATATCTAAAAAAGTTTGAGTTCATTCTTTTTTTAATATGGTTTTTAACTAAAAGCTTTTTTTAGGTTGGGGCGCCTCTAAAAATCACTTTTGGTTTATCGGGGAGAATCTTGAATAGTAAGGGGTCTTTCTTTAAAATAGGCCAGTGTTTATTAAAAATTCTGTTTAGTGCTCTATTGTTATGACTATAGTTACATATAATGGGTACAACTTTTCTTTTGTCAACTTTATCTTTTTTTTGTAGTAAAGTACCCCGTTATTTCTCTCAGCGCTCCACTTAGAGGTGTAGGTTTTTGCACTTATACCGCGTTATAGATTTTGGTATTTAGTAGTGAAAGGAGAGACACAACAAAAGTATGAATGATTTGATCAAAGAAGGTGAACTCTTAAAACATAACTTTTATTTACATTATGTATAGATTATATATAGATTAAAAGATGATTTAGAGCAGTGGTAGTCAACCTTTTTCTTCCTACTGCCCACTAATACATCTTTCTTGATGGAAAAATTTCCTTATCGCCCACCAGTTTTCGCGCAAGTGCAGAATATTTTTTAGAAAGGAGGACATTGTAAAAAAAATAAATGTACGTACATTTATCTTTTTATTTCTACTTAATGCATGTTTATAATGTTTTTAACTTTATAAAGTTTAATGAGAAAACAATAAAGTAAATTGAAATTACCTTTACTAGTGATTAATGAGATCCTTGAGGTTGATGCTGCGAGACTAAATTTGATATCTGGTTCGATTTTGGTAAGGAACAAACGAAGGTCTCCTCTTTCGGTGATATTCAGATGACTTCTCTGTTTGCGCATAATATGATTTCTCATCTGTGCGTTAGCTCCCCTCCTCTCCCTCCTCAATTCTCCTCCCCAACTTTTTGTTTCCTTTTTTCTATTTTTTTAACCTTACCTATAGCAATGCCCAGTAGGAAGGCTGAGCTAGGTAGCCCACTTACTATTGCCCACTATAACAGACAGGCACACATACATACAGACACACACACAAGACACACATACAGACACGTACACAAGACACACATACACACTTACAAAGAAACATACATACAAACAGACAGGCACACACATACATACAGACACACTTTTTGCTGCCCGGGCCGGGGCCGCAGATGGTGATGGCGGAACCCGGTCGCAGGGGTACCGCCGGCTCGCACCCGCCTGCCCACCCAATCTCTCCAAATGAGGAAATCCCTACTGCCCACCTGGAATCCTGAAACACCCACTAGTGGGCGGTAGGGACCAGGTTGACGACCCATGATTTAGAGAGAGGTACAATATTGTAAGAGTTTGTGAATATGTTGTTTGGTTTCCGGCAAATGAAGTAAAGTAAACACAATAGGACTCTCAGGTCTCCATGTACGATATTATTTTTGGCACGCAGGACTGAGTATGGTTTCACAGAAATTGAGATTGAATGCACATCTGACAGAATTCTTTAAAAATGTATGTATAATAAGATAACCAGCAACTTTCCTTATGAACTAGTCCTGTCTCCAGTATTAGGGTCATCAGGCAATGTCATATAAAAACTCTTCAAGCATCCTTCCAGTGACTCTTTCCTATATTGTGGTGCATAATCCCCACCCTCTATAAAAGGCTAAATCAAGGTTTGGTATCATAGGTTATAGATAAACAGCAGTCAGTTTGAGGTGTATAGCTGTCTCCCATATATGGGGGTGGTGGGAGATTCTGATTATGTTGTTGCTTAACGTTTAGGTGGGAGATAGTATTTCGATGTGGGTCTGTGTCATCGCACACAGGTTTGAATGGAGTGAGTGCCCTGTGTAAGTTTGGCTATTGGGGAATATGGATTATAAATTGTTTGTACCTTAGCCTGTGTAGGAAAGTGTTTGATATGCCATCTAATTGTGTCCCCCAGCCACAACATGATAATTCAACATATTGTCAGAGTTTGTAGCAAAGCATGTCTGTATTTTCCACTATTCTTTAGGGCTAATAGTTTGTTAAAAAGTAAAAAAAATAATAAAAAAAATACATTAGTTATATATATATATATATATATATATATATATATATATATTTGTGTTAGGTGCTTATGATAGTACAGTGTGAAATACCATAAATAAATGCAGGATAGTTAAAAGATTAAGTCGGTTGTGGTGTGCCGGAACCGACGATGAGGTAGGCCTGAGAAAGAAGAGGGCCTACCCAGGGAAAGAAAATAGAAAATAAATGTTAAAATGTGGTGTGGTGGGAGGGTCATTCAACGCTGACCTCGAACGGTAAGGAGCCAGGTAAGGGGAGTGCCTTAAGTAGGCTAGGGGTAGCAAACCAGCACCTCCCAGAAATCCAGGCAAATTGCCTTAATACTTGTGTTAGGTGCTTATGATAGTACAGTGTGAAATACCATAAATAAATGTAGGATAGTAAAAAGAGCAAGTCGGTTGTGGTGTGCCGGAACCGACGATGAGGTAGGCCTGAGAAAGAAGAGGGCAAAAATTAAGTAATCACATTTATTACAGACAACCAATACATATACATTTTATCAACCAGACATGTTTTTGAAAGCATCCCTTAATTCTTGTACTGGGTTTGGTATGTACCGTGAGTAAGCGGATGACTTCCAGCGCCCCAGTGTTTTGATAACATGAGTTGGGATGTTGACACTGGAGGCTGTGGACGCGGCTCCTATATGAAAGGAGTGCCCTGAGTATTTGGCTGCGTTGAGGCCCAGTTGTGTGAGCAAGGACCTGACGTAGGTCATGAAGGTTGTAGTGGTGAGTACTGCACCTTGTAGCTGTAGTAATGGTTGTGAGGGCAGTAAGTTATGATGCTGTATGTAGGCATTAAGAACCCTGACGGGACACCATCTGCTGTGCGTGGGATAGTACGGTACGTTTACGGGTATGTGCTGACTGGTTTTGGAGTGAGGTAAAGTCAGGATGTAATGATCCATATGTTTTGTCAAGTGGGAATAGAGGAGGAACGGAGTAGTTTGATTCATGGAGGTTGTAGTGAATTCTCTAGGTCTTAGAAATCCATAGAAAGCGATGTATATTGCTGTTTTGATGACAGAATTTGTATCAGTGTCAAACGGTTTTAAGTCAAGCAGGTTAGACAATGCTTTGAAGATATGGTTATCTATGGGTAGCCTCTGGGTTGTATGTGTGGGTTCTGATTTCTGAATACCTCTGAGTATGGTCTTAATTTGGTGTGAGGCCATGAAACTGTTGTTATTTGGGTGTAGGATTAACATGTGGTATTAAATGCCAGTGAGATAGAGTTTGATGGTGTTATGTGACATTTTAAGTTTAAGGTGGCAAAAGGAAGCAAACCCCCAAAAAGATGTCATAACAAATGGTTGCATGATGTTTTGTTCCAAAAGGAATCGTTTGAATAGTGTGAAAGCCCTGTTGTATGTTTTGTGTGTATTGTATGAAAGTGCCAGTTGGGACAATGTCCTGCTATGCTGCATGATGGTGTCTAGTCCAGTATGAGTTGTTGAAATGTTGGAGTGTTTGTGGCTGTGGGCGCAGCTGACGGGAGTGCTTGATGAAACTCCTGAAATTTAAAGCGAGACTAATTGTCAGCAGCTGTGTTACATACACCTGGAACATAGAAACAACATAGGAAAAAATTATGACAAGCTGCCAACCAAGTGAGTTTCCTCAGAAATCTCATGATCGTCAGGGATTTGGAACGACCTTTGTTGATGATGTGCCAGGTTGCCTGGTTGTCTGAGTAACAACGCACTGGAATATTAGCCCATAAGTGACCCCATGCTACGGCAGCCGCCACGATGAGATAGATCTCATAAAGAGCTGAGGTAGTGGAAAAACCTTCCAAATCCTGAACTGCTGAAGGCCAGCTGCCCCAAAGCCATTTGTTCCCAAAAATTGCTGCAAAACCAGTGGTAGATGCTGCATCTGACCAAATGGTAGGAGATGAGTCAGTCAATTGAGGGAGGAACATACTTTTACCATTCCAAGTGGTTAAAAATCTCTTACACATGTTTAGATCTGCTGTAGCTTGGGTATCTAAGGACAACCTGTGCGTTTCATGTAGGAAATGTGGGAAAAGATGCAATAGTCGTGATATAAAGGAGCGGCCTTGAGGTATGATGCGCATAGCAAAATTTAGTGACCCCAGGAGGGACTGTAGCTCTTTGCGATTGCAAGGACCGAGCTGAATGTAGCTGTTTATGTAAGTGAGAATATTCTCTATCTTATCGTGTGGTAGGCTCGCTTGCATTGTGGCGGAGTCTAGTTGGATACCCAGAAAAGTGATAACCGTGTCTGGCCCCTCTGTTTTCTTTGGGGAGATAGGTACACCTAGTTGCTCAAATAGCTTAGTGGTAGCTTTGAGACTAATAGGAGGTGAAGTATTCTCCTTGATCAGTAGGAAATCGTCCAGGTAATGTAATACCGTAGGGCATCTGGCTATGTTCAATAGTAACCAGCATAATGCTTCGGCAAATGTGGCGAAAATAGCTGGGCTACTTTTGGACCAAACGTTAACCGGGAGAAAAAATAGTAGTTCCCTGACCACTTGAGGCCATGCAGGTGCCACAGTGTGGGGTGGATTGGTAGTAATTTAAAGGCGTTTGTAATGTCGGTCTTACTGAGCCAGGCTCCAACCCCTGCTTGTATGATAGCGGTAATGGCGTGGTCTATGGTGGTGTATTGCGAAGAGAATTCCTCAGAGGGTATGAGGGAATTAAGACTGGGGTTGGCCGATGAGTGGGGTGCCGATAAGTCAATGATGAGTCTCTGTTTTTGGGAAGATTTCCATGTGACAATACCAATGGGTTTGGTGCGCCATTCTATGAATGGAGGAGTTTTGAAAGGCCCCAATACAAAACCCTCATCTACTTCTTGGGCTATGAGGGTGTCAACCGCTGTGGGGTTGTGTTGGGCGGATTGTAGATTAGGGCATTCCAGAGTTCCGGCTGGTATGTGTAGGATACCTATATGGAAGCCTTCTGTTAAACCAGAGATGAGAAAGTCTACTAGGTGTCTAGATGGGTGCTGAGACATAAATGCCGTGAATACTGGCATATTAATGAACGTTAGGTAAGGCTTGGAATACATTTTATTTGGACACATGGTCTTTGCATGTGCCCTAAAACATTTTAAACAGACATGCAATAGTCTACATTCACTGTAATTACAAGACCCAACATTAAAATTATTACATATCTGGGACTTGGCCAGAAACTTGATTGGGCGTCCCAGTTTGTTTCTTGATAACTTCTCTGGAACCCCAGAGGAACTAGCTCCTTGCGTGGAGGCATGCTCGTCCGCCGTGTTGGGACAAAAATTTGTAGTATGGGCTGTGGAGGAGCAGTATGCACAAGCTGGTGTTCTTAGACCTGCAAAGTGTCTGCAAAAAATGACGGTATCAATCCTTCCCCAGTTGGACCGTGTTCCGTACTGGGAGAAGGCTCCAGACACTTTTGCAGAAAACGACCTGTGGTAGTCATAGAAGGCTGAACCACCATATATGTTGCCCAGGTCTACCAGCTTGTGCATATAGAGATCAAACTCCTCTCTTCTGTTGGGATAGACCGCACAGATGACATCCCTGTAAATACCAAAAGCTAGTACAAATTCAGGGATAGTCAGTTTCCTGTTCAGGCGGGCATCCCTAGATCTGACAACAACAGATACATCATCATAAGCATACGTCTTATTCTTAACAATATCCTGGGAGGCAATCAACAGGGAAGCCAGGTTGACGTCTTTACCTTCCAGGATATCCCTTTTAATGTGCTCAGGTATCATATGAGCCGGGCTAACTTCCTGGTCATCCAGGGTGATGGCTGGAGCAACTAATGGCAAGTCGGCTGGTGCTTGTGAAGCAGCAGCGGGTTGCCCTGCTAGAGTAAGGGCCGTGGTGACCGACTCAAGTTTCTCCAGCCTGGAGTTGACCTTGCTCATGGACGCCATGAGTGGGGATAACATGGCATGTATGGGTTGGACTGGCTAGGTCCTTCCCCGGCATCCATGTTATTTGTCGATGTGCGTAGCAGTTTGAAAAGTTCTTTCCTAGCTGTAGCGGGGTAGGGGATTTGTAGTCTCCTCAATTCCGTGGTTATACGTGGGATCGTCCAGGATCTGATCGATGCTGGACTAGCTAGCTCTCCTCCTTGTGTGGGAGTGACAGCTCTAGCCGGGGTGCTAGGCAGGGAGAAATCCTCTACCCCTTCCTGAGACATACTATAAATAAAACAATTAATTAGTATATGAAACCACCAAATTATACTGGCAGGCTAGCTAGGCCGGATGGCGAAACATTATACTTGTTTGGTGACAGATGAGGCCCTGCTAATTGCCAAGCTGCTTGAGAGGCTCTATCTATGCGTTGGCGCGAGGGGTTATTGAGGCCACTCGACGTAGTGGCAGGAGTTTTAGGCCTCTCGGTGACTGTAAGACAGAAAACAGGGGAAGGGAGTGACAGGTGAGGCCCTGTCTATGCAACATGCGAGGCGGCTAGCTAACGTGTGGCCCGATGGGTGTTCGCCTCTGAAACGTTTGAGGCGGGGTGTTGGCCTCGCGGGACCACTAACTGATGGCAACTGCCAAGACGGGGTAAATACCTATTGGGAAGCCTGTGACCCTATTGCCAGTACTCTAACCTAGGGGGACGAAATGAAATGAATGGTAGAATACCATATGAGCAGGTGTACGTACCTGGTAGTATGACAAATTCACAGGAATAAACCGTGTGGACCAAATATATATAAGCTTGACAGCCAGAAATGGGTAAAAGAGAGTAGTATGATGAGTGTGGATTGTTTGAAAGAAAACAGCCTTATAGCCTGTAGCAGCAATGTTTGAAAATGTTGATACCATGGGAATAGATATGAGTTACTCAGAAATGTTGTCATGCTTAAATAAGACATCTGAGGGAGGCCGTGGCCTATGTACAAACAACATATGTGTTCTATGATAACGGTGTGTAAGGGAAACATAAAATGTAGGTAATATATATGTGAATATGGAAAATTATGAAAACTCCTGTAAGCGTGGGAGTTCAATGATCCATACAGAAATGTAGCTGGTTTAATAGAAAAGAACATGGGTGAGGGTCATGGCCTATTTTACACAGCGTTATGTGTGATAAGTAGTAGAATAACAAAAGGGGCAGGGATACACAAAATGCTTAAAGTGATGAAAAGTGATGTATATATATGATTTATCTGTATTGAAAAAGACGTATGATTGGTTGGATCAGTACGTGATTCAACCCGAGAATTTATTGCTTGTAAATTAAACTATATCCTTTTGTATGTGTAGTAGTAATAACACAGAAATGAGGCCTGTAATGTAGGCTGAATCCATTTGGATAAATGGATAAGTAATGCAGACCCCTGAAAGCGTGGGAGTCAAAATTATCTATACAGATAAGTGAGCTTGGTTGTATGGACATAATACAATACTGAAACATTTAAAGGGTAATAGAAATAATCTGTCTATTTAAACAAGCAATTCGTTAACCGAATATACATGAAATGGTGAATATAATCCACGAAAGGATTAAGCGTAATACTTAGAAATACAACCGAAACCCAATGTGAGGGAAAAACAGAAGTTGTAACGAATAGTTTAAACGTATGAACTTATGCGAACCGCAAGCGTGTTTGAACGTGTATTGAAAATTGCCGAACGGCAAAACAACCAAATTGATAATCCGTTTCAATGTAACATGAAATAGTTATATGCGAAATGACTATTTGTACGAATATACTGTTCAGCCGAGTGACCATATGAATGAAAATCCGCGAACGGCTTGTACCATTCGTGACATAAACAGGGAAAAAACGTAAAGCGAGGACCCGTGCTGTACCGTACGCCGTGGTAACCGGTCCTGGCGTGACAGGTAGGTCTGACTTACGGTTTAGGAGTCCCTGGGACGCGATCTACGACGAAGACCGGGGTCAGAAGAAGCTGGACGGTGGAAAAGGCCTGAACAGGATTCCTGGACACAGCTATCGCGGTAAAACCTCGTGGATACTTGAAACCAAGATGGCGTCTGAGAGAACCCGGAAGTGGATCCTAATTCAATGCTGACCTCGAACGGTAAGGAGCCAGGTAAGGGGAGTGCCTTAAGTAGGCTAGGGGTAGCAAACCAGCACCTCCCACAAATCCAGGCAAATTGCCTTAATACATATATAGGCATAAGTCTGCAGCTTTGCTTTATCTATTTAATCTTTTGAATACATTGGGCAAAAAGCCTGTTGTGCTAAAGGTAGACTATTGAACAGTGCAGAAGACCAGGATAATATTTACAGAAGGAGGCAGAAGGACAGAATAGAACACAAGTGAGGTAAAGGTGGGGAAAGCAAGGTAGTTTTTTAGCTATTTAATTTATTAACTGGTATTTTATTAATGCTATTAAAACAATGTGGCAATGAAGTCAATGTAGAACTAAACTAGGCACATGTGTAAAACTAGTGCATAGTGAAGTTGTTAATAAATGTATTTTTAGCATACACAATGTTATTTTTTCATGCTTCAGAAACCAAAAACAAGCAATTATAGTATTAAAAATATTGTTCCATGTTATGTTTATGTAATGAAGCTGATAGAATGCAACGGAATGGAAATTTTCAGACTAAACATCCAGTGATAAGTAGCTAAAGAATATGAAAACAAGCTGCAGATTCAATAACCCAAGGCATTACTACATACATATTTTTATTGTAAAAATTTGATAAGCATATTATTAGTTCTTAAATCTTTCAAATAATTAAATATAATTTCTGCCCTACAGAAAACTACAAAACCAAAAAAGCAATACAAACAAAAACTCACAAATAATGCAAAAACAAAGGTGTTATAGAAAATTGAAACATTATTATTAGAAATAATTATTTGAAATAATGACAAAATAGTTTATATTATATATAATAATCTTGATATATGTATAATACCTAGATTGCTGTTTAAGCACTACATGAAATGTTGCATATTCTGATAGGATTAGCTCCAACTAATAACTATCACAATTGTAATTCAGTTAGTGTCATTAAAGGAACACTATTGGGTCAGGAACACCAACATGTATTCCTGACCCTGTAGTGTTAAAACCACCATCTAGCCCCTCCTTGTATTCTTGTCTGCAGATGCTGCCTCTGTGTGCCTCTGACCTGCCTGCCTGCTGTCTGCTGACATAATCAGAAGTGGTGGTCTGAGCCAATCACAATGCTTCCCCTTAGGATTAGCTGAGACTGTCAATGAGGCAGATCAAGGGAAGAACCAGCACAAGTCAAACACAGCCCTGGCCAATCAGCATCTCCTCATAGAGATAAGTTCAGTGTCTGCATGCAGAGGGTGGAGACACCGTGATACCGGGAAATTTCCTGGTGGGCCGTCGGCAGCTGGGGCCGGGCAGGCAGCTGTCTCTTCTGGCGGCTGCAGAGGGAGCTCTTTTGGTGGCCGCAGGGGGAGCTGGCTGTTCTGTCTCTGCTGCCCCTCCCCAGCGCGCTACAAAGAGACCGGGGCCGGAATATGACGTCATATTCCAGCCCCGGTCTCATTAAGCGGCGCGCTGGGGCAGGGGAGCAGAGACAGAACAGCCAACTCCCCCTGCAGCAGCCAAAAGAGCTCCCTCTGCGGCCACCAGAAGAGCCAGCTCCCCCCATGCGGCCACCATCAGAGCTCTCCATGCAGCCGCCAGCACACAGGTAGCAATTATGTGTGTCAGTGTGAGTGTATGTGTCTGTGTCATTTGTGTGTGTGTCTGTCATGGTGTGTCTGTCTGTTTCATGGTGTGTGTGTCTCTGTCTGTGTCATGGTGTGTGTCTGTGTCATGGTGTGTGTCTGTGTCATGCAATGTGTGTCTGTGTCATTGTGTGTGTGTGTGTCTGTCTGTCATGGCGTGTGTGTCTGTCTGTGTCATGCAATGTGTGTCTGTGTCATGGTGTGTGTGTGTCTGTCATGTAATGTGTGTCTGTCTGTGTCACGGTCTGTTTGTGTCATGGTGTGTGTGTGTCTGTATGTTATGGTGTGTGTCTCTGTCTGTGTCATGTAATGTGTGTCTGTCTGTGTCATGGTGTGTGTCTCTGTCTGTGTCATGGTATATGTGTGTCTGTCTGTGTCATGGTGTGTGTGTCTGTCTGTGTCATGGTGTGTGTGGCTCTGTCTGTGTCATGGTGTGTGTGTCTGTCTGTGTCATGGTGTGTGTCTGTCTGTGTCATGCAATGTGTGTCTGTGTCATTGTGTGTGTGTGTCTGTCTGTGTCATGGTGTGTGTGTGTCTGTCTGTCATGGCGTGTGTGTCTGTCTGTGTCATGCAATGTGTGTTTGTGTCTGTCATGTAATGTGTGTCTGTCTGTGTCACGTTCTGTTTGTGTCATGGTGTGTGTGTGTCTGTATGTTATGGTGTGTGTGTCTGTCTGTGTCATGTAATGTGTGTCTGTCTGTGTCGTGGTGTGTGTGTCTGTGTGTCATGGTGTGTGTCTGTCTGTGTCATGTAATGTGTGTCTGTGTCACTGTCTGTCTGTGTTATGGTGTGTGTGTGTCTTTTTTAAGGTGTGTGTCATGGTATGTGTGTGTGTCTGTCATGGTATGTGTGTGTGTCTGTCTGTGTCATGGTGTGACTGTCTGTCATCGTGTGTCTGTGTTTCTGTCTGTGTCACGGTGTGTGTGTGTCTGTGTCATGGTCTATCTGTGTCATGGTATGTGTGTGTGTATCTGTGTTTTTACTCACCTTTTTTTTCCCCCACGTCTTGCTGGTCTCCCCTCAACTGGCCCTGCCTCTATGGCTGAGATCATCAAGATTGATGGTCTCAGCCAATCCGCACTGACACAGCAAGCACCTCTAGTGACCATCTGAGTGTCTGTCACTAGGAAGCAATGTAAACACTGCCTTTTCTCTAAAAAGTCAGTGTTTACATTGAAAAGCCTGCAGGGACAGGCTATAGACACCAGAGCATTAAGCTGTGTGTGTGTGCGCGTGCCTGCTAGTGAGTGGGCTTGCTTGTGTGTGTGTGTGTGTGCCTGCTATCTAGGGTGGCAAGATATAGCCTTACATGCGACAATACATGGCGCAATGACTTATGGGGCTGGCATAGATTTTTTTTCCAGGGCTTCTTTGGAATCCCCAGTCCGGCCCTGCTGCACAGTGTGCAGCACTGCCCCATGAAGCACCTATAGTAGCCCTCTGAAGAGTGGCTATTGGAGGTATCACTAGGCTGTAATGTAAATACTGCATTTTCTCTGAAAAAAACTGTGTTTATAGCAAAAAGCCTGAGGGGAATGATTCTACTCACCAGAACAAATACAATAAGCTGGTGACTATAGTGTCCCCTTTAAAATTACACTCTCGGCATACCGAATTGTGCAACGGTTCAGTTTTAAAACCATAATTCACTTGTATTTCTCCTATAACTGACATCAATTTATTGAAATTATAAACATGGGAGGCATTTAACATTCAAGGCTAATAAAACTAAATACAAAGTCTTACTTATCTGGTAGATAGTCGGGTAAAACAGACGGTAGCTACAGTGCCTAGAATGTCCTTATGAAGGTATATGCAATGACAAAAGCAGAAACAGAAGGAACTAATTGGGTAGTAAGTTAAAACTTCTTTGTAGAGTAAGGACAAAATAAAATTGTGCATTCACACTTTTACGGAGCTTCAATTCAGCTCCAACTTATGGGCAGAATAATCCCCACCTAAGGATATAGTGTAGTGCTGAATCTTCAAGTGGTCCTTGTTGTAGGAATAGGAGTTAAAGAAAAAAAAATGACAAAAAATATATAGTGTAGTATGTTGAGTTAACTAGCAAAGGTAGGTATGTATATATATATATATATATATATATATATATAAAGTGTGCACCAAATGATCGGTGCGGTGGCAGCATCAAAATCTAAAAATATAAAAGAAAAGCTCCCTGTGGTGGAGGGGATGCAAGGGAAGTTCCCTGAATAGAGGGAACTGAAAAATTAGGATTCACAAGTGGAGCCCAGCCGCAACACTGGTGTCAGTGCTCCATCAAGATGGCGCCTGTCTGTATCTGAATGAGTATTCCGAAACATTATAGACAGTGCCACCTAGGGGCATAAATCAAAACCACAAAAATGAATAGTGTGTGCATACCTCTCCTCCAGGGTATTGTTGGATGATGAAAATTGCGTCAGAGAGTGCCACTTACAACATACCTAAATCATTGATAATGTCAGACTTCAAAGCCTTTTGGTAGTCTTTTACCGGTCAAAGAGGCACCAAACCAGATACATGTTTACTCAACTGACATGAATGAACTAATTCTCACATCTAGTATGAATAGCTTCTTGAAGAAATATCCATACTAAGTTATGAGTAATTGCTTACAAAGAAGGATATATATATATATATATATATATATATATATATATATATGTATTATAAGACTGTGAAACATTATTTTATGTTATCTCATCTGTGTCTGGGTTTTTAGTCACACTGTGTCTATATTGTTAGAATATAGATAGATGTGTATATGTGTATATTAGTTATAGATACGTTTATTATTGATACTACATGTATAATGTTAGGATAATAAAAAAATAATAATAGTATCTATGTATTAAAAAAATGATTGCAAAGGAGTAATGTCCTATATGTATGTATAATCAAGTTATAATTATATATTTTCAATACATGTATGTATTAACCTATGTCTGGGCTATTCTTACCCCCCTTTAGTACAACCCATTCGTTGTTTCTAAAGGCAGTGTGAATATTGTAGGAGATCTGAATGTTTATCTTAACCACATTTCAAGTTTTATGACATGGCTAGTGTGAACACACACTGGACACATGCCTTGTCTCCTTTTATTGAATAGAAAAGTTTACCAGATATCAAGATGAAGTCATAATTACTAAGCTGTGAGTTGCAATATATTCCGTCTTCAAACTGCCAGGTCTCCACGCAAGCTGAGCTTGCAGGGCATAGAAAGACTCAGAACACTTTCCCCCCACAATGCAAGTTGACTCTGAGTGCTCTGATTGGTTTGCTTAAGCCAACCAATCAAAGTGCTCTTACAGGTAAATCTTGATACTGACAGGTAAGTCTCAAGATTTACCTGTCATTTCATCCAAATTACATTTCAAAATGAAAATAATGAACGAATTTAATCTCAAAACGAATGGAGAAACTGTCAAATTTGGTTTGGACAAGACGAACATTTCATCGGTGCCCTAATCTACGTAGACAGGACATTTGGAAATGGCGAATGTAGACAACGTGCAAATACAGAGGAAAGGTGAGTATTATGGGACACATAACTTTCTTATACACAGGAAGTGGATCCTACTTAAAAGAAAGTCAAGTATAGGAAAAATACATAGGACAAAGTAGTCCCTAATTTGTCTTGTGTTTTTAATTAGAAATTGCTGGAAAATGAAAAAGAAATACAGAGTAGGAAAGAGGAAGAGAAGAGGAAGTGATAGAGACAAGGTAAGTACAGCGTGAAAGTACCACTTTAACAACCGTATATTGATATGATCAATGTCAATATGCCTACCAGTCTCATATCTCCCACTGAAAGTTGATTCAAGTGCTTCAGGCAGTACCAGGTAGATAAAACTAAACCTGGTCTCATACTAGAATTAATTACCATGTCTATCTCCCACTCTAATGACACAGATACTGCAGGGGTAAACACAGATGATCACTTCTGGCCTTTCTCCCTCAGAAATGTCTAGAATAATCTTACTCAGAAGTACAGTTGTTTTGTTGCTTCTTCTTTTTTTTTTTTTTGTTCTCTTGGTTATTTCACTTGATCTGTGAATAAAATCAAGATTTAATGTATGTCCTCTAACCATCATTTAGATTGTTGTTTTCTACCATTTGATTGGACAGGAGATCAAGCACACATGACTACATGGACTTCTTGACCATCATGGCAAACTAAGCAGTTTATTTGCCCAACAAAATGCTTTTTTTTTTTTAAAACACCTTTTCCCCATTGCATCCATTTTTCCTGGTGCCAGGTACAGCACTGTGAATCATGAACTGAACTTAATCTGTTTGTTCCCCCACGAAGCTGACATGCTATGGCTCAGAAATCAGAATTTCAGCCCAGTTCACAATACTTTGACCAAATTGCATTTAGTTCATAATAGACCCCAAAGTTTAATAAAATTACCTGTTCTTCAAAATAACTCAACATCATTTCCAGTGATAGTAACACTAGGCAAGGCTTTACTTTTCAAAAGGTACATGTGATTTTCTTCACATGTACTCTCAGGCATTCCTCAAGCACCTATAAGAATCTAGACCTTCTTCCCCAAATTACAAAACAAAGTATACCCAGGACTTTACTATACTATTTATTATTATTTGTTCTTTATAATTTGACAATAATTAGTCACCACCAGGTGCAACCTGTTTTTCCTTTTCTGTTGTACAGGGAGTGCAGAATTATTAGGCAAATGAGTATTTTGACCACATCATCCTCTTTATGCATGTTGTCTTACTCCAAGCTGTATAGGCTCGAAAGCCTACTACCAATTAAGCATATTAGGTGATGTGCATCTCTGTAATGAGAAGGGGTGTGGTCTAATGACATCAACACCCTATATCAGGTGTGCATAATTATTAGGCAACTTCCTTTCCTTTGGCAAAATGGGTCAAAAGAAGGACTTGACAGGCTCAGAAAAGTCAAAAATAGTGAGATATCTTGCAGAGGGATGCAGCACTCTTAAAATTGCAAAGCTTCTGAAGCGTGATCATCGAACAATCAAGCGTTTCATTCAAAATAGTCAACAGGGTCGCAAGAAGCGTGTGGAAAAACCAAGGCGCAAAATAACTGCCCATGAACTGAGAAAAGTCAAGCGTGCAGCTGCCACGATGCCACTTGCCACCAGTTTGGCCATATTTCAGAGCTGCAACATCACTGGAGTGCCCAAAAGCACAAGGTATGCAATACTCAGAGACATGGCCAAGGTAAGAAAGGCTGAAAGACGACCACCACTGAACAAGACACACAAGCTGAAACGTCAAGACTGGGCCAAGAAATATCTCAAGACTGATTTTTCTAAGGTTTTATGGACTGATGAAATGAGAGTGAGTCTTGATGGGCCAGATGGATGGGCCCGTGGCTGGATTGGTAAAGGGCAGAGAGCTCCAGTCCGACTCAGACGCCAGCAAGGTGGAGGTGGAGTACTGGTTTGGGCTGGTATCATCAAAGATGAGCTTGTGGGGCCTTTTCGGGTTGAGGATGGAGTCAAGCTCAACTCCCAGTCCTACTGCCAGTTCCTGGAAGACACCTTCTTCAAGCAGTGGTACAGGAAGAAGTCTGCATCCTTCAAGAAAAACATGATTTTCATGCAGGACAATGCTCCATCACACGCGTCCAAGTACTCCACAGCGTGGCTGGCAAGAAAGGGTATAAAAGAAGAAAATCTAATGACATGGCCTCCTTGTTCACCTGATCTGAACCCCATTGAGAACCTGTGGTCCATCATCAAATGTGAGATTTACAAGGAGGGAAAACAGTACACCTCTCTGAACAGTGTCTGGGAGGCTGTGGTTGCTGTTGCACGCAATGTTGATGGTGAACAGATCAAAATACTGACAGAATCCATGGATGGCAGGCTTTTGAGTGTCCTTGCAAAGAAAGGTGGCTATATTGGTCACTGATTTGTTTTTGTTTTGTTTTTGAATGTCAGAAATGTATATTTGTGAATGTTGAGATGTTATATTGGTTTCACTGGTAATAATAAATAATTGAAATGGGTATATATTTGTTTTTTGTTAAGTTGCCTAATAATTATGCACAGTAATAGTCACCTGCACACACAGATATCCCCCTAACATAGCTATAACTAAAAACAAACTATAAACTACTTCCAAAAATATTCAGCTTTGATATTAATGAGTTTTTTGGGTTCATTGAGAACATGGTTGTTGTTCAATAATAAAATTAATCCTCAAAACTACAACTTGCCTAATAATTCTGCACTCCCTGTATATATCTCTCCCTGGGGCCATTGACAGCATCCCCTATTTCAAACTTGGCTGCCACATTTCCTTTTTGCTCAGTTATTTAACAAGCAACTCATCACTCTGTTTTCACAGTATTAACCTAATGATTTTCTTACCTCCTACCTCTCTCAGAGTTGCTATAGGTGCCACTAGCAGTTACTAAATAGGTGAAAGCAGCATTAAACTAAACCTAGTCTCACATTAGGATCAATGTAACTGGCTATCTTCTATACCAAGGTAGATATAGTAATAACCAAAATTTAGTACCTTGCTAGGATGAATAAAATAGGTTATCTCCTATCTCCCACTTAAAGTTCTTTTGAATGCTGCTGGCAGTAGAGAGCTAGGCAGTACCCATAGGCATGCACATAGCATGTACCAGGTGTAGGAAAACCCCAAAATGGATAAGGGCTAAGAAAACAACTGGCTAGACATAGGCAGGAAACACCAGGTATAGGGGATAGCAAACCCTAAAAATAAACAGCATAAAATACAAGAAAAAAGGTTGTGCCAAAAGGTGTAAAACAATAAAAATATATAATAATAAATAAATAACTATATAAAAAAGTCCAAATAGTCACTGTTTGGACAGGAAAATATGACTCACAACAGTGGTATATGAGGTAGCACTCACCAGAACAAATGGAAAGTATGCACCCAGACTTTTAAAAGCAATTGGGGTTCAAAACTGTTGTGAGTCCTATTTTCCTGCCAAAATAGTCTGCACTATTATTTGTCACTTTGTGTCTCCCTACATATATGTGCAAGCACCTTTACCAAGAACCAACATTCCCCAAGAATCCAGAAACAGCTAGGATTGTGATATTTGGACTGTGAATACATGTACCAGTTATGCCTAGGCATACTCTAATGGAGTCCTTTCTGCCCCCTGTCTGGACACTTTTGTGTGAGTTGGGATTAGTTTATGTTTTTGAAGATAATCTCTGTATACTTCTAGTTATCATTAGAGCAAAATATGCATTTTGTACCTCTTTTAGCTAGATTTGTATTTTTTTTTTTAAGCCTAATGCAATATTCTGTACGCACTTTTGGCAGTAACCTAAACTTAGTCTCCCACTCCCATACAGGTACAGTGATGGTAAAACACAATCACCAATGGTCTGCCTTCCTGAAAAGCTGCAGACAAAGTGTTTGAAGAATCTTGTTTAGAAATATATATTGTTTTATTGCTTCCGCCCAATCTACTGGTCAGGTGTCATTAGATCTGTTAATAAGACATTAAAACATTTGCTAGTTGTTCCTTAACTATAGGTAATCTTTTTTCCACTATGGCACAGATGATTAGCCTGACCTCTTGTAAACTAAGCTGCTTATTGGATCCCAACAAAAACAGCTCCTTCTCCATTCTCCCCCTTTAAATAATAAATAATTATTAATAATAATAATAGTTATTATTATTATTAGTTTTGGTGGAACTGGTGTACATTCATTGTTCTGAATAAGTGCTCTCATTTTATATGTGCTGCTTATGTGTTTTAATTCAAGTGACTTAGAGAAAAAACATTAACTGAGTCATTTGCAAGTGATGTACTAGTAGCTGACTCTCACACACTGACAAGTTGGTTCACGTCTAGTATGGGTAAATAGTTACACACGTTATGTGTAAAAATTCACACAATAACAGGTACTCAAAGAGCTACACCAGCAAACAACTGGAAAACATCAATGAAAATATATACAACAGACAGGAAATACATACAGAACCTATGGCAATAGATATGCAAATGATTGCTGCAAAAAACTGTGCAGAAAAATTTTAAATGACTAACTCAAGAGAAGGTGCTGCAGCAACTAAAGATAGTAAAGGAATCAAGTGTGGAAACAAGGGAACCTCGGTTTTTAATCTTTCAAGATACATTTCTTTCAGGAAGTGTTCCGGAGGATTAAAGGAAGGTGGAAGGGGTTCCTATATTCAAAAAGAGTTCAAATTATAGACCTGTGAGCTTACTTCTGTGGCTGGGAAAGTATTTGGAATGGTATTAAGGGATAATATTCAAGAATTTCTTGAGAAGAACATGGTTATCAGCAAACATCAGCATGGTTTTATGAAACACAGGTCATGTCAAACTAACTTGATTGCATTCTACGAAGAAGTAAGTAGAAGTATAGATCAGGGTGTTGCCATAGATATGATCTATTTGGATTTTCCACACAATAGCTTAGTGTTCAAACTCAAGAAAATCGGTCTAGATGAAAATGCTCGTTCTTGGGTAGAGCTTTGGCTTAAAAAGAGAGTTGTCATTAATGGTAAATTTTCAAGCTGGACAGAGGTGGCCAGTGATGTCCCTGTGGGTTCTGTTTTGGGACCCCTTCTATTTAACATGTTTATAAATGATCTTCAAAAAAGCATTGCAAGTCATGTTTCAGTGTTTGCAGATGACACAAAACTGTAAAATAATACGTCAGCAAGAAATTACTTTGCTGCAGAGGAATTTAGATAGACTGGGGGACTGGACACTCAAATGGCAGATTAAATTGAATGTAGAAAAATGCAAAGTTATGCACTTCGACGTAAAGAATGCACAAGCAACTTATGGATAACAACATACGAGAAGGACTTGGGAATTGTTATATAAAACAAACTATGCAGCAGTGGCTAAGGCCAGTAAGGTATTGTCATGCATGAAAAAGGTCATTCATTCTCGGAATGAGAATGTCATTTTTCCTCTTTATAAATCGCTGGTAAGACCACATCTTTAATATGCTGTGCAATTTTGGGCACCTGTTCTAAAGAAGCAGCGGCGGACTACAAAATTAATAAAAGGAATGAAACATTTTAGCTATGAAGAAAGTTTAATAAATTTAAACCTCTTTAGTTTAGAAAAATGTTGCCTCAGAGGGGATATGATAACATTATACAAATATATCCAGGGCCAATACAAACCATTGTGTGGACATTTATTCACAAACAAGGTCACGAGGTCATGCGTTTAGACTGGAAGAAAGAAGATTTAGCCTAAGACAAGGAAAGTTTTTTTTTGTTTTTTTTTACCGTAAGAACAATAAGGATATGGAATTCTCTGCTTGAAGAAATGATTTTATCAGAGTCCGTACAGATGTTTAAAACAGCAACTAGATGCATACTTGCAAAAACAGAATATTCTGGTGTGGCGGAACCAACCTCGCCACTGTGCACTGGAGAAGCCTGGTTGCTCGCCTGCTTCCTTTAGACTATGGCCCTGCAGTTAAAACCAGTTATCTTCCCTGCTGAAAGGTTTATTCGTGCCTTTCTGCCGGGGTGTTCGGTAGATTCAATCTACCGAACAAAGTAATGAACGATGGACAACCTGGGAACTGGAGTGTGCCGCCAATTGACCGCCCAGAAGCTGCAGTTAACAGCAGCTTAATTGATGAACGCTGGGTGGCCTTTGTTCGTTGTGGCCATTTTAGCTCCCGAACGGCCAGCGGTGTTCAGCGCCCAAACTATGGAACTGAAAACGGACACTTAATTGCGCGAACACCGCTGCGCCGCCAGCCTCCTTTCCTCTGCATTCGGTTGTGGAACCGAATCACTGTTCATTCGGTAGTTTGACCGTATGAACAGCATCACCCCAGATAGCCATGCCATGGAGCCTTTTCGTGTAACAAAAGACTATGGGAAAGACTTTGCGCCATTCGGTAGTAAAATGCGCTCAGATCTAAGCTATCTGGGGATATGTAGAATGTATATATTTTATGTGGCAAATGTAACATTATGTATTTTATTGTATTTTAGTGTTTTATTGTAACCATGTGGTTAATGGAGTTTTGCCTCTGTCCTTGGAGATAATTGGATTACTTCCCAATTATCTCCAGGACAGAGAGGAGGGATTGTGATGCATTGTGGGATTGTAAGCTTGTGATTGGTTAATGTCCAATATGTTTTCCAGTTTCCCAACTGGTGCCCTAGGGGAGTGTCCACCAGGTGGGAGACCTGCATAAAAGCCGGGCAGTTAGCCCCAGTAAACCAGATTCTGCTTAACCCTCAAAACGAAGTGTCGTCTCGTTATTGGGGGAATTGGATTGTATGCTGATTGCCAGGAGTGTAAGCGGATTGTATGCTTTTCCTGTTCAGCTGTTTCCAGTGTTCGTGTGTTTCCTGTTCGGGAGTTGGAGGATTCGTGTAGTTTGCAGTTCCGGGAGACTGGTGCTTGCAGTAGCTGCCTGTGCATTGGAAAGGGGAATATCGCCTAAACGGTTTTTAACCTCTTGTGTGCAAAACGGTCCGTTACATCAGGGATATGATTTTTCAATGTAGGGTAATAGCTTCTTGATCCAAGGATAAATCTGACTGACATTCTGGGGTCAAGAGGGATTTTTTTTCCTTGTTTGTTGCACTTATTTTGGATCAACAGCAAAAAAACAAATGTGAGAAAGGCTGAACTTGATGGACACATATCTCTTTTCAGCCTATGTAACTTATTGATATTTAAGGAGGACTCAAATATCTGTCTCCAACATGTTTCTTGAGGTGGTTCTGTATGTAAATCAGGCCATCATTTAAATGGATAAGGAAACAGCAAACATATAAATAAGACAGAAAAATGCCATTTCTTTATGAAAAACAAATTGCACATCTTTAGTTTCATATTGTAAAGAACACTTTCTTATTATGTAATAAACATCTCCTTTTTTCCAACTCTAAATGAGTCACCTCTTGTAATTTGTACAGTACTATTAATGAATATTTTTGTTCAGTATTTACAGATGAAAATGAAGGAAATGGACCTCAGTTAGGAGAAAGGACAAATGAGTAATTAGTTAAATGTGGGTTTACAGAGGAAGAGGTTCTATTTCAACTGTCAAAAGTAAAGACAAATAAGTCAATGGGACCTGATGGAATTCACCCAAAGTTATTAAAAGAGCTTAGTGGTGTACTAGCAAAACCATTAATAGATGTATTTAACCAGTCATTGTTAACAGGAGTAGTGCCAGAAGATTGTTAGTTAGCGAATGTTGTGCCCTTTCACAAGAAAGGTAGTAGGGAGGAGTCGGGCAACAATAGGCCAGTAAGCCTTACTTCAGTAGTGGGAAAAGTAATGGAAACCATGTTAAAGGATAGGATTGTTGAACATCTAAAATCACGTGGATTTCAAGATCAGAGAAAACATGGGAGATCATGCCAATCTAAGGTTAACACAGTGAAGGAGTTTAAGTATGTGTGAGATAGGCATAAAGCTATCCTAACTATAAGATAAGGTCAGATGGGCCAACCGGTTCTTATCTGCTGTCACATTCTATGTTTCTATTTTTCTATTAATGAACAGGTTAAAATAGAGCCCAGTTTGTGCAGGCCTTGTTTATTTGGTTCTAATATTTTAATATATATGCTTTTATATTATATGGTAGTATCTATAAAAATTATATATTTTTTAATATATAAATTGCACCACATATTCATGGTCGGGTTGTTTACCTTTCATAAAAATGAACAAAATCATATTTTCATCACATGAATACTTTTTATGCATGACTGTATCTTCCTGGCTTTTGCAACTGCTGACTGACATTATACATTGATCCAGGACAATATTCGTCAGATCATAGATGCCCTAGAAGACAGGCCTGTGTATTGTCCTCCCTTTGGGCAACAGTATCAGGTATGAGGAGTTCAGACCTGTTTAAAATATTTTTTGTTGTTTCTCAAACAAATGTATCTATATGATTGTGGTATTTAATATTGAATAATCTCTCATTGTTTTAGGGATTGAGAACAGGGAATTAAATGGGTAATGAGAGTCAGGTTTAGAATCTGGTGCCCCACCATCTTTAAATCAGTCACCATTGAAGCATAGGTAATTTTTTTTTGCTTTGCTTTGTTTATGCATACTGGCTAAATACTATAGCCAAGGCAGACATCCAAGAGTGATGGTATTCTAGGAATTGTTTGAAATAGTTAATATATGTTGACTTCAGGGATCTATGATAAGCAAACAATATGTGAGCATTTAAGTTAATGTTGCAAACACATGGTATATGCTAACCTTTTAACATTTAATCAATTCCCTCACTAAATTATTAATTCCCTTTTTTTTTTGTTTTATATATTTTACGAAGTCATTTCAGCTACTAAGTTCTATGGCAAATTCTGCCAATTCTCTTCATGATTTTAGTACTTTTGATCGTTGATCATAACCATAGCCAAATGGGTGCAGATGTCATGCCTGACAATGCAACTAAAAAGCTGTAAGGCATGACCTTTATTGACTTTGTGTTTTGCACTACTGCTACTTTATACTGGAATTTGTAATAGAAATGACAGTATTCAATCAGCTATTGCTAAGTAATTATAAAACAATATAAAGTACATTTTACATTTCATATTTGCATATTTTCTGGAAAATGTTGAGGCTGGCATTTAGTAAAATATTACTTAATATGTGCCTCTCATTAGAAAAAAATGCTTTCATAAATAACATTAATGTGTGTGAGAAAAAATATTAAGTAAGGCTCAGATGTTTGGCCACAAGCTACATGATGTTTGCAGTTTTGCATCAAACAACCTTTTCATCTTAAACATATAGCTGTGCACTTTTACAATAAAAGCCTTTAGAAAGGCATTTCAATAACTACTGATGAGATGGCTCAGTATGTTCATCTATACATTATTAATGATTTAAGTCTGGTGCCTTGCAGACATAGTGCTTTATATTAGTGCCAGCAGATGCAGAGATACTCTGAAAGCGGTTCTAGAAGAATTGTACAATGCTGCCATATATAAAAATCATATTAAATTTTAAAATATAATCAAGTTAGCCTTACAACTTAATATGTGAGCCGATATATCAGGAATAGGAAAGTGAACATTGTTAATGAGCTTAAAGGGTTATTTTAAGCACCATAATCATTTCAATTTGCTGATGTAGTTAAGGTGCATGCACCTTGTCTGTGTAGTGTTTGTAGTTGCCAATTATTAAATATTTAAATTTTCTTGTTGTGGTTTAGATCAGCCAGATGGATTTTTCCCTCTAGCTGGCTATCTCAATATCATCTAAGTTTTGCATGTGGTGTCTGCAAATTGCATGTACAGTTGTGCTCAAAAGTTTGCATAACCTTGGAGAATTTGTAATATATGTACCATTTTTAAAGAAAACGTGAGTGAGCAGGCAAAACACATTTTTTTTATTTCTTATGTGACTCATATTTAACTGTAGGTTATAACAGAATGGCACAATCATAAAACAAAACATGGCAACAAAGGAAAAAATTAAATACTGTGTACTGCCAACTCTAGCAGTAATGACCGCATACAGTCTTTTGTAATAGTTTCCTATGAGGCCCCTAATTCTTGCAGGTGATATAACTGCCCATTCGACTTGGCAAAATGCCTCCAAATCATGCAAAGTCTTTGGTCATCTTGCATGAACCGCACTTTTGTGATCTCCCCAAAGTGGCTCGATGATACGAAGTTCAGGAGACTGTGATGGCCTCTCGAGAACCTTCATCTTTTTTTATTGTAACCACTGGAGGGTCAACTTGGCCTCGTGCTTGTCATGCTGGAAAGCTGGAAAGTCTAAGAGCGTCCCACGTGCAGCCTTCGTGTAGAAGAATGCAAATTGTCTGCCAGTATTTTCTAATAACATGCTGCATTAATCTTGCCATCAATTTTCACAAGAGTCCCTGTGCCTTTAGTGCTCACACACCTCCTAAATATCAGTGGGGATGGTATTCTATGCACTATAGGAATTGTTGGCACCTCTCCAAACATAGTGCTTACAGTGTGCCAGAAGCTGTGAGGCATGTCTGGTGTTGTCTTAAAGCTTTAGCGCATGACACCAATATCACCATTAGACCCGCCGACAAAGGCGGAGAAATTGTTCTACAGAACTATTAAACATATAGAGCAGAGATTCTCAGACAATTGGCAGATACCTTGACTTACAAGAAGATCTATTTTAACCCCACAAGCAACATTATGGAAAAATTGCAAGGATTGGTAACCAGGGACCTCGCCACAGACCACTAAATTTCTAATAGATCCTCATTCTAAAATTCCTCTTTTATATACCTTACCTAAGGTACACAAGGACCCAAAAGCCAAGGGCTCCAAAATCCCACCTCTGGCTGATATCGTCTCAGCCAGAAGTGGGATTTTGGAGCCCTTGGCTAAATATGTGGATTACTCAGGATCTTCTGACATGCCTCAAAGTGGTTCTTCCGAATGTACCTATCATTTTTGCCACTGCTGACGTAAAAAAATCTTTATACGATCATCCCCCATGCGGCAGGCATCAAAGCCATGCGTAACATCTTATTGAAATCAAACCAATACACTAGACCACCAATTGAGTATCTTCTTGAATGTTTGGAATAATAATTATTTTCTTTTTGAGAAATCCTTCTATCTACAGCAAACTGGTACTGCGATGGGATCGGCCATAGCTCCAAACTATGCTAATTGCTACATGTATTCATATGAGCAACGATACATATTATCAAAATATCGATCTAATCTCCTATTATATCTTAGGTATGTGGATGATATCTCATGCTCAGGCCCTCCCTCATCATTATACATAATGATTAACAACTTGAACACTGAAGACTCTCCTGTTCGCCTGAGCCTCACTAGTAATACTAACAAGATTCAATTCTTGGATGTGGAGTTATACCGCACACATAATTCCATCGGATACACGCTGTACAAAAATTTTTCAGATCATAACACCCTCCTACATGCCACTAGTTTCCACCCAATAGCTCTTAAGAAATCTCTTCTCTCAATTTCTCAGAGTTTTCAGGAACAATTCAGACTCCCACAATACCGAAGTCCAAATCATGTCTATGAAACTAGCCTTTTTGACAACAGGTTACTCCAAACATATATTGGAACACTATTTACAAAGACCACTTGAAATATATAAACCTTCCACCAGTGTTGGACCCTCTTCATCTCTCTTCATCTGACGCACCCAAGATCACAGTACCATTTTTATATCACATAGTAAGTGACAAAATTTCAACTACCATCAAAAAAAGATGGGATCTTTTATCCTCTGACCACATGTTACACTCTGGTTTTTCTCAACCTCCTAGTATTGCCTTCAGCCAAAATAGAAATCTGAGAGACATCATTGTCAAAAGTAATTTTCCACATCAATACAAGACCAAGAGAACCCACACTAAAAAGGGTTGTTTCAAATGCGCGAACTGTGCAACATGTGGACACATGCTCACAGGTTACTCCTTTGTCCAACCTCATTCAGGGAAACAACATCTCATCAAACACCATATTACCTGTTTAACTGTTCATGTAATATGCATGATATCCTGCCCCTGCGGCTTTCATTACATGGGCGAAAACTGATCTCACCCTACAGGACAGAATACGCGGCCACTGATGGGGGATTATGACACCTTTTAGAGATGGCAAAACAGACAAACCAGTAGCCAAACATTTTTTAGAGGCACAGCATTGTCTTCCAACACTTAAATTCATGGCCATTGACCACATCGTCCCCCTCTCCAGAGGAGGAGATCGATCTAAATTGCTTCTTCAACGGGAAACATAATGGATTAGGACATATGTCTCATTCAATTCCTTTTTAAGTACTCGCTAACTAAAAAGATTTTTTCTTTTTTTTTTGCATCTTTTTAAATTATTTTGAATTTGCCATTCAATACAAGTTGAAAATTATTGTCCCTATTTCCACTTTTTCTTTTCATTTTTTTGGCCTCTAGTGTATTTATCATATATGTTTTTACTTTTTTAATGTTTTTGCATTTTTTTTCATTTTCTAAAAAATTTTTTAGTATGCAGTATTTATTCTTTATTTATTTATTTTTTATGTTTTATTTATTATTTTTTACTTATTTTTTTCTAATTTTTGTTGTCTTTATCCAGGCATTGGGGATAAGATATATTTACTTCTATATGCTCTTGTAACTTTTTTGTTGAATCTTGGTCAAATAGGTAAATTGACCTGTAAATATATGTTGATTTTGGCTTAATTACCATGTGTTTTTTTTTTTTTTTTTGTTGCATAGATAGCATCATTACATTTCTTGCTTTTTCATTGTTTGGGCTACAAAATATATCTGTCAATATATTTATGAATAGTACATAATTATGTATAAAGACCATAATTTTCTTATTATGTCACTTTTTCTCTTTCTAGATTGTTTCCACTTTTCTTGGGTGCCATAGTTCCTCACTTTGTTTCTTGTTCCACACTTTTCATACCACACTTTTTCACATTATTTTTTCACACCACATTGCTTCAAACGTCCATTCCTTTTTTCTTATTTTTTTCTTTTCTCCACCATTCTTTTTCCTCACATTCTCCATTTTCAACCATCCTGCTTTTCTTCACCCTTTTCTACCTTCCACTCTTTACACTTTATTCATCACTCACACACTCACTACTTTTTCCATCTATAGATCGGTTTTCTATTTCTTTGGTCTACTATTTTCTACAGATTTATTTGGTCTAATTTGCTCATTTTTATACCTTTTGATGTACATGTTTCATCCTCCTTTTTATTTTTACAAACTTTCATAATACACACTATACACTTATTATACTTTTACCATCACTATGGTTACTAGACGCGATCACGACCACATAAAGGCACGTACATCACGTCAACACGCACACGTCCTTCACACATTACCAGTCACGTACACCAGTCCACACAGCGTCTGAGCACTGATCAAGGGGGTTACACCTGCACTGGGTAAGTGATTACCTTTCTTAATATTTTATGCCTTATATAAACAATCTATTTATTTGTACACACATCTTCATAAAGAACTTTGGGGTCGAAACGTTGATCGCTTCATACAACACAAATTTATTTTGAAAATCCTTTGAGTGCTTTATTCATTCATTTTTTCTCTCTCTCTCTCTCTCTCTCTCTCTCTCTATATATATATATATATATATATATATATATATATATTCCAATGGTTCTCGGCACTCACCCCTTCCGTTCTTGAAGCCTCGGTGCAGACAGGTCCTCTCACAATCTACTGTATATCAAGGCCCTCCCATCGAATACGTGTTGGAATTGTTGGAATTCACGTTGAAACACAACTACTTCCTGTTTGAACATACGTGGTACTTGCAACTGACTGGCACGTCCATGGGTGCTGCAATGGCACCCATGTACATCAATGCCTTTATGTACATATATGAGATGAACAATATTTTTTCTTCATTCCAACAATTTATAACCAGTTACTTTCGTTACATCAACGACTTGTTCATTATATGGCATGGAAATGAACAACAAGCCTATATGATGGTTGAACACCTTAAGGGCCTTACATCTCCAGTACAGATATAGTACAGACAAATATCAGCAGTGAGACAGTTCACTTCTTAGATTTGGAACTCAAGATCCTGGATAATAAAGTGGCATACAGCCTATATTCTAAACCCACTGATCGTAATACCATTTTACATCATGACAGTTCCCATCCAACGTACTTGATCAAATCTATCCCTTATGCTCAATACTGTCGAGTCATTCGCAATAACTCAGAGGACCATCTCAGGCAAAATCCAAATCACTGATATGACCAACAAATTCCTTGAATGGGAGTATAGTAGACAAAATTCGTCAGCAGCGTTACAGAAGGCAAAGAGTGCACACGCCCCAAAAAGTGCTTCTATGACCCCCACGATGGTTAAGACAGACACAGTGATATGCTATCAACCCAAATCAACTATACAAGTCAGGGGTAGCGTGAGATGCCTTAGTTGTGTCACTTGCGGCCATATGACCCCGTCACGTACATTTAACCATCCTCACAACAACATACAATATAATATCTGTCACACTATTACCTGCAAGACAACACACGTAATTTATAAGATACCTTGCCCATGCGGACTTGCTTATATCAGTAAAACCACCACTCCCATTTGCGATCGTATCAGGGGTCACAGATCTAACATCAGAACAGCATACCAAGATAGCTCCTCGGATAAGCTGGTCGCTAAACATTTTTTGGAGAAGAAACATCCTCTTTCAACTCTTACATTTGTGGCAATAGATCACATACCACAACCACAATGTTGGCGGGGACCGGAATAATTTGTTATTGAGGAAAAAGACATTCTGGATCTACGAGCTCAACACCGTTTACCCCAACGGACTGAATGAAGTGATTTCATCTCACACTTATTTATGATGCACATAAATTAATCTCATCTTTGTCCTTTATCCATATTTTTAAATTTTTATTATTTTTTGTTTTTTATTTCTTATTATTTTTTTTTATTTTTTTTCTTTATTTTTATTCATTTATTTTCATGATTATTATTTTTATTTTATATTATTTCATATTTTTTTCCTATAGGATATCTCTCTTGGAACTTTACAGTGTTTTTTTGCCTTTTTGATTATATACTTTTCTTACACAAGAATATATTTATACAACTTAGATCTTACTTGTGTACCTATATAATAGCCTAATTTAACCATTGTACTATATAGTACTAGTTAGTTTATTACACAGATATATGTGAATCCTCTACTCTCTATCTCTATTTTTTACTAGCATATTGCATGCATTCATATCTAGCTATTTCACATACTTTGTTATGCACAGCTTCACTTTGTAACTTTTGACATTTTACTAACATGGGCTTAAGGCATAGTACCTGCTCCCATATATGTACTAGCACTTTATTAGGCACCTCTATTGATGGCATTACACATATATCAAGTAGTTCTACTTCTCCGATGTCTTGTCTTTGCACCGCACTTTATTATTGTTTACTATGGTTTCCATAGTACCCTCTTGCGAGGGAAGGTAACCATGTAAACAAGGTCATGTCTATGCACAATATTTCTGGGTTAAGATACCCCCACGCATGTGCACATGCACCGAGCTCATCTGAGCGTTGGAAATCATGTCCCCGCACAGTACTTCCGGGTTGTGATAACCCTACGCAGACGCACAGACTCAAAGTACACGCCGACCTGGCAAACAGACATCACCTGTTGTGAGTTTAACTTCTTTAATTTCCTCCTCTCTTTCCTCCTACTTATGGGTATATATTGCAGCACTTTAGGCTGATATGTTATTGTTGTTTGTTGCTTCTAAAGAAAGCCCAGGACGTGGGCTGAAATGTCGATATTTTATGGAATAACCGAATAAAGATGATTTGTTAACTACAAGACCGTGAGTGCTAGCCTATATTTTACATATTTTTATATATATATATATGTATATATATATATATATATACACACATTAAAGGGACACTATAGTCACCACAACAACTACAGCTTATTGAATTTGTTCTGCTGAGTAGAATCATTACCTTCAGGCTTTTTGCAGTAAACACTCTTTCAGAGCCGGACTGGGGAAAAAATTTGGCCTGGACATTTTTTCTTCACAGAGGCCCACTGAAAAGGGGGCGGGGCCAGATAGGGTGTGTTTTGTCATCCCCAATGGAAGTGAGCATGCTGGTTCAATGCTCTTCCAGGGCATGAGAAAAGGGTCCTGTATTTGTTCTGCACAGCGCAAGCAAATTTAATAAAATGCTTGCGTTGTGTTTGCTTGAAACTTGTCTCAGGGGTTTCCATAATTGGGATACTCACTGTATCCCATTAATGGAGACATTATGTGTTTGCTTAAATGGAATCTAGTGTGTACATAGGGGATCCAGAGTGTGTATGTCAGAAATGTAGTGTGTGTGTAGCTGGTGCAGTGTCTGTGTGTAGGGGATCTAGTGTGTGTTTGAAGGACTCAGGAGTGCGTATAGGAGATCTAGTGAGTGTGTGTGAGAGTGATGCAGCGTGTTTGGGGGCTGCTGTGTGTGGGGTGTAGTGTGCATTTGTGAGGAGTATAGTGTGTGTGGGAGGGTGCTGTTTGTGTGTGTGAGGGTGCTGTGTGAGGGCACTGTGTGTGAGGGTACTGTGTGAGTGAGGGTGCTGTGTGAGTGAGGGTGCTGTGTGAGTGAGGGTGCTGTGTGTGTTAGGGTGATGTGTGTGTGAGGGTGATGTGTGAGTGAGGGTGCAATGTGTGTGTTAGCGTGCTGTGTGTGTGTTAGGGTGCCTTGTGTGTTAGGGTGCTGTGTGAGTGTTAGGGTGCTGGGTGAGTGTTAGGGTGCTGTGTGAGTGCTAGGGTGCTGTGTATGTGTTAGGGTGCTGTGTGAGTGTTAGGGTGCTGGGTGAGGGTGATGTGTGTGTTTGCAAGGATTATGTATTGGGGAGAGGAAGGTAAATGCCAATATTGTCTTTTTTTTAATTATAAAAATAAATATATTATACCTGTAGCCTGGAAGAGGGGGGGGGGGGTCATGCTGCCACCATCCATCCCTGGTGGTCCTCGTGGTAAGTGAACTCTAGCCCTTTGGGGCCAGAGTTCACTCTCGTTAGACCCGGCCAGTTGCCATGGCAACGGTCCGGATCTCGCGAGAGAAACCCGGCGGAGATGCAAGTTATCGCTCTGCCGGGCCCTCTCTCCAGCCTGGCTATCTCCCTACCTTTCTCCCCCGCCGGTGGCTGCATTTGACAGCATGTGGGCCAGAGAGGGAGATCCTTGATCTCCCCACCGGCCCTTCATGGAACACAGCGGGGCCGGCGCTCGGATAGCGCCGGCCCTGCATAGACCAGCTGGATCTCCCCGGCCTCGGGCCCACCCGGCATTTGCCCGGTTTGCCCGATGGCCAGTCTGGGCCTGCTGTCTTTTCAGAGAAAATACAGTGTTTACATTACAGCCTAGTGATAACATCACTTACACTCCTCAGATGGCTGCTAGAGATCCTTCTTGGGTAATTGCTGCCTAAAATGCATCCCAACATATCAGTATATCAGAATATCAATATATCAGTATCTCCTCCCTCTGCATGCAGACACTACACTTTCAATTCATTCAATTCATCTCTATGAGGAGATGCTGATTGGCCAAAGCTGTGTTTGAGTTGTGCTGGCTATGTCCCTGGCCTGCCTCCTTGTCAGTCTCAGCCAATCCTATAGGGAAGCATTTTGATTGGATCAGGCCACCACTTCTGATAATGTCAGTAGGCAGTGGCCAGGACAAAAGGAAACAGGGTCAAAACAAGCAACCCTATACTTGAATACAAGTAAGATTTTACTATATTTAGGGAGGCATGAGCGGGCCAGAGGGGGCTAGATGGTGGTTTTAATACTACTACATGTTTGTGTTCCTGACCCTATTGTGTTCCTTTAAGCAAAGAGGTGCACTCATAGGTCTTGTTCCAAAGTGAAAGTCCCGATGTTTTGACCCTTCAGGGTCTTTTTCAAGATCAAATACATGGTGTAATTTACAAGTTTAAATACAATTATAGTGATCAACACCTACCAAGCAGAGTGTGTGTATAGAACAATTAGTTCCCTTTGTTTATATTGGCAACTCTAGGGACAATATATAGAGGGGAAGCACACAAAATACCACTGTCAAAAATGGGGGACACTAATAATTTCAACTGTGGGGGTGGGGTAATGTGTCACCATTTCCTGTCTGGAGCCAGCAGTCAGACACCAAATTTGCACAGTATTCACGTTAGCCACCTGGAATTTTTTTTTCTGGACTGGGTAATGACATCTCTTAATTCTGATCTTTTAATTATTTCATAGATAGCTTCCCAATCTTTATGTGGGATTTCCAGATTTAAGGACGCCAAATAAGAGAGTTGATGTAACTGAATCCTCATATGTGTTTGCTGTTAGGTCATTTTACGTAGCCTTTCTAAAATGTCAAACTGTGCATATATTTTGGTCGTCACGGCAGCACCACTAGTGTGCAAATGTGTTTCAGTTGTGCCTTAAATACCCCTTTTTCTAGGGACATGTTTTCCATTTTCATAGTTAGATAATATATTGCAAGTGTCATTATTTATTTTTGGTCTTTACTTTGAATCTCTGTTAACACTTATTTATTGGCTTTTTTTTGTTTTGTTTAAAGCCACTTAACCAAAAGTAAGGGGAAAAATTATACAGTTAGTACTCTTACTAGACAGCAAAACTATTGATTTCAGATTTTCTTCTTCCGTGATATAAATGTCAGAAAACTTGAAACGTTTTAAATGCAAGGGTTATAATAATGATCTATTTATTTCACTATATTCATGGTTTGCAAAAAACTGAAATCTAAAAAAAAAAAATTAACAAAAAAAATATATTAAAAGGTTATATTTTTTTATGTCAAGAATTTAACCTAACAATGTTACCACTATTGTCGAACTGCAGAGAATTTTGCAATAAATACTGTGTGGTGCTGAAGAACAAAGCTTTGCTTTGTTCAAGAAAAAGGTGACAAATCATTCTAATAAGCTGTCTGCTACTGTCCATTTCCAAAGTTTTGTATGATTTGCTTTTCTATGGGGATGTATCTTACAAATACAAAGAATATAATGTTCACAACTCCATACAAAATGTAACAAGCTGGGTCAGATTTTAGAATGTTACAATTATATAACCTGACTTTTGTTTAAATGCTGCGTTTGCAGTTCTACTTTTGCTGAATAGTCAAAATGTATATATTAATCCACAGAGGTTCTTATTTTGCAATTGTTTCTATATTGTAATATCAAACACCAGCATGAGCTCATTTAAATCATATATGTGACTTTATACAACCTCAGAATTTTTTATTTTTTTTGTAAATACGATTTTTATTTGTGGTAACCAGGTTGAGCCATGACTATGGAACTCGCAGGTCCCCATCAGCGTAACATATATCATATAATGTGCACAACCTGTGCGGAGACAAAGTTATTATTATTATATTATTATTGCCATTTATATAGCGCCAACAGATTCCGTAGCGCTTTACAATATTGTTAAGCAACATTGAGTATTTGTTCGAGCTTGCATGACCTCTGATTATTCTGATTCACGAAGTTCATGTAACTTTTATAATTGCCACATATGCATTTAGCGTATGCACCCTTTGTCAGGGATGAGCAGCTTCAAGGCTCTCATTTCTATTAAAGCTTAATTTCTCCCATACCTCTCGTATCACCTGTGCAGGAGTAGTTTTTAGTTAATGCAAGCGTTCCTATGGGCTCACAGGCCCACAAAGTTGACGGACACGCAGGCCCTGAGTATTGTAAGTAAACCTTTGTGAAGACATTTCTCCTGGGAGATGAGTTTCGCTATTTATTTATGTAACTGACTGTTCCCCGCTTTGCTGGTATTGTGTGTTCTAGCGTTTTTGGTGCTCGCGAGCGTGGAATGTGGTAGTACTTTGCGTTGTGTGTGTGTATGCTTGAGGTTAATGCCCTCAGTATTCGTACTCTGCCCTGCAGTCTATCCTTTGTCCCCGCCCGTGGAAGCAACCTGGCTCATCTATGAAGTCGTGCGTGGGTTTGTGTTCTGTGGGGGCGGCTAGCTTCTTCGGTTGGTTGGGGTCTGTCTGCTTTTGGGTCACTGGGATGTGTCTCGTGTCAAGCTTGTCCCTGATCCCTTTCCCTGTGTTTGGTGTGTTTCCGATTGCAAGCGTACGTTGCGTCTCGGGTCGTTACTATTTGCAGTTGGGGCATACATTGCTGTCCAATATGTGAAGTAGGCTTCCTTCTAGGGTTGAATCAGATCAGATTCACTCAGGCAATTTTGTTTTGGTTTTGCTTGTCTTTGTGAGAGTGTGTCTTTTTATTTCCTAGCGTGTGTTACATAAGTATAATTATTTATGGTTTGCCTGTGGTAGTCTGACTGTGCCTCTGTCCTCTCTCCTTCTCCGTATGGATGGTGTCTTGATGTGTAGACCTCCACATCCCTTGTCTATTGTTGCTTCATCAGTGTTTATGTGGTTGTTCGGTTTGATTTTGTGAGCAGGTGTTTTTTACGTGTCCTGGTTTTATGACACGTTTCACAGATCTCGGTACCTCCCGGCCGGTTATGAGTGTATGAGATGAGGGGAAAAAAAAAAGAAAGGGGGGGGAAGTGCGAGGTATGTCGTAGCACACCCAGGCCCCCACGGGTCCCAAGGGACCACGTTGCATCTTCCTACTTTCTGTATTGTGAAATATAAGTGTACCATGGTCTCCAGAGAACCGCGTGTTTCTCTCTTTTCCCTATAAGTTCTGCGTATCTTGCTTCCGCTGTGTGGATCTCCTTGACTCTCTGTAGTCATTTTTCTTTGGTGGGCGGTTGCGTCTGCTTCCACCTGGCCGGTATTAGTGCCGCATTGAGCAGGTGTCGCAATATCGATCTCTTATATTGGGATATTGTGCTTCCGGTGAAGTGTAGGAGCGCTGCTTCTATGGTGAGTTTGGGTATGTCACCCAGGATTGTCGCTATTTCCTGTTTGCTATTTCCTTCTCCCCTGTATACCTGGATCGGTGTGCAGTCCCACCAAATGTGACGCAACGTACCTGCCTGTGCTTCGCATCTCCAGCAGGTATCCGGCGTCTCCCGGAATATTCTATGGAGCAAGGCAGGGGTCCTGTACCAATGAGATAGTAGCTAGAAATTGACTTCCTGATAGCTGGTTCTTATGGAACTTTTGTGTTGAAGGATAAGGATCTATTCCCATTGGTCTTCTGTGTATGTTCTGTCAGCTAGTTTCTCCCATTGCCTTTTGAATGCATTTTTCCTAGTGAGATTTCCCGTGATCAGTCTCTGGTAGATGTCTGATACTCTGCCTACTTCATTGGAGTCCGTCAGGCAGAGTTGTTTAAACCATGTCGTCTCCCTGTGCACTCCTCCTCTGTTTGGCATGTTGTGGTAGAAGTGCCTTAGTTGTGCATAGTGGAATCTGTGCATAAGTGTCTGCCTTTCTACGTTTGACCAGTCCTGTAGACTCTGCAGCCCCGTGTTGTTCAGAACCGTTTTCAGAGGGATGTAGTCTGCGTCCCTGTCTATTGGCCATGCGGATGGCGGTAATCCCCCCCAATTGCTTTGTTGAACGTTAGTGGGATCAGGGGGCTAGGTGAAGGCGATATAAGTTGGTTCCTTCTCAAGCTTGTCCATGTTTTCAGAGTCTGTGTGATTCGCTGCCTAGAGTTTGTGTGGCGTCTTTTGCATCTTGCCAGATACACGCGCGGAAGGCCTGGTGTGTGCTCGCTCTGTCTAGGTCTGCCCATAGTTTGTTTGCTGGGGCCATCTGCCAGTCCCTAATCTGCTGGAGCACTGTCGCTTGGTAGTACCTGCATATGCCCGGCAGGGCCAGTCCTCCCCATGCTTTGGGGAGACATATCTTTTCATAGCTGAGTCAGGCCCTCTCCCCCCTCCAGACATATCGGATTATTGCTAATTTGAGCGTAGTGAAGAATTCTGAGGGCATATGCCATGGTATGGCGCTGAAGCAATATAGTAGTCGCGGTAGGATGTTCATCTTGACCACTGCAATGCGTCCTTGCCACGAAATGTGGTCGTAGTGTCATGTCTTCAGGTCTGCCAGAATTGCGTGTAGGAGGGGGTTGTAGTTTCTGGTGTATAGCTCTGCCGGTTTAGATGGGATCCATATTCCGAGGTAACGCATTTGGTCCGTGCCCCAGTTGAAGGGAAAGTCTTTCTTGATGCGATCTCTCACTGGTAGAGGGGATGCCACTTTAGGATTTCACATTTTGTGAGATTCAGCTTCAGTCCTGAGATTCATCCGTATGCTGCAAATTCCTCTAGTAGTGCTGGTAGGGAGCGTAGAGGGTTGTCTACAAAGAAGAGCATGTCGTCTGCATATGCAACCACCTTGTGTTCTTGGTCCCTGTATCTATACCCCCTGATTTCTGGTGTTCTGCGTACCTTGTCCAGGAACGGTTCTAATGTCAGGTCGAATAGGAGTGGCGATAACGGACAACCTTGCCTGGTGCCGTTGTGTATGGGGAAGCTGTCAGTGAGTGCACCGTTTACCCTCACTCTGGCACTTAGTTAGTGTATAATGCCTTGATCCATGAGAGCATGCCTCTCCCCAGGCCGACCCTGGTCACTGTTGCCATCATGAAGCTCCACGTCACCCTAGTGAACGCCTTTTCGGCATCTGTGGAGAGCATGAGTAGATCCGTTTTCTCCTTGAGAGCCAGTCCCTGAATGGTGAATGCTCGTAGAGTACTGTCTCTGGCCTCCTGGCCTGGGATAAAGCCTGTTTGGTCTGGGTGGACCAGCCGTGGGATATATCGTTGCATTCTCATCGCTAGGATTTTAGAGAAGAGCTTCACATCAGTGTTGAGGAGGGATATGGGCCTGTAGTTACCATAGCTTTTGGTGTTTTCCCTGGTTTGTGTATCACCGTGATAGTGGCCGCTATAGTTTCCTGATGAAATTTGTCCCCTTTCTGGAGTTTGTTTAAGGCCATCATTAGATGTGGGATTAGGATCTCTTTGAATACTCTATAGTACCCTGTAGGTAGACCATCTTGTCCTGGTGCTTTTCCCCTTTTTGCTGATTTGATCGCCGCTTGGATTTCGTCTACAGTTATTGGGGTTTCTAGCCTTTGCAAGTTCATCCCGATGTATGTCGGAGTTTGCTGGAGTGATGTTGTACAATTTTTGATAGTATGTGTGGAATTCGTCGGCTATTGCCTCTGGGTGTTGTGTGAGGGTGCCCTTGGTCGTTCGCAGTTCATGTACCTGTGCCCTAGCTTGTTGGTTTCTGATCATGCGTGCCAGCAGTCTCCCTCCTTTGTTGGCGTGTATGTAGAAGAAGGCTTTGGATCTTTAGGTGTCGCTGTGGTGTTTTCTGGCTACCAGTTCCATGAGTTGTCGTCTGGTGTCTAGTAGAGTGCGGTATTGTGCCCCTAATTGTGTTCGCTTATGAAGTGTTTCTGGTGTCGCTATTTTGTCAGATCCTTATGTTTCGTTGCGCTTCCTTCTTTTTGCATGTTGCTATTCTTATGAAATGTCCCCGGAGTACACTTTTATGCGCTTCCCAAAGTGTCATCTTCGATGTATCTTCCATATTGTTTTTGGTGAAATAATTGTGCAGATGTTCTGTCAGTTGTGTTCTCACGTCTGGGTCCGATAGTAAGGATTCGTTCAGCCTCCATGCCGTTCGTGTGGGCCTATAAAGGGGAGAGTCAAGAAGTATGTGTACTGCGCTGTGATTCGACCATGATGACGGGAGAATCTCCGCCTTCTGCAGCCGTTGTAGGCCCTCTTGTTGGATCAGGAGGTAGTCTATGTGCGAGTATCTCCTGTGGATGGCCGAGTAGTGCGTGTAGTCTCTATCAGAGGGATGCAAGGTCCGCCAGGTATCTAACAGTCTCAGGTCTCTCAAGGTCTTCCGTATCGACCTTATTGCGGAATGGGGGATACTGCTATGTCCCGTTGAGGAGTCGGACAAAGGGTTCAGGGGGGCATTAAAGTCCCCACCCAGGACCAGCACTCCTTCTGTAAAGTTGGCAAGTATCGAGATAGTCTTGCTAAGGAACATCGCCTGTTTCGCGTTAGGGGCATATAAAGTTGCGACTGTGTATGTCTTCTGCGATATCGGACCCTTGATGAAGAGGTATCTGCCATTCAGGTCGGCTAGTTCTGTTAGGGTGAATTGGACGCTGTTAGCTAGGAGTATCTCTACTCCTACTTTGCCTGCAGTGGGGTGTGTGCTGTGGAAGCTGGTCGGGTAGCTTCTGCGTTTCATTCTGTGTTTCTGTCATTTTGAGGTGTGTCTCTTGGAGCATGGCTACGGAGACCCAACCGTGTTTAAGGTCCCGTAGGAGGTAAGAGCGTTTCTCTGACGCGTTCAGTCCTCTGCAGTTCTGTGTTGTAATACGAAAGGGTGCTGTTGTGTATGCCATGTTGGGAGCATGGGTGTTCTGGCGGTGTCCAGGTGGTTTCCTGTTCTTAAGTGCTTTTCCCCCCGGTACCCGGTTCTCCGAGGTCGGGTGAGGAAGGGTGGGGGGGAGGAGAGGAAGAAGGGGGTGGGGGTTTGTAGTGCGTTTGTTGTAGTGTTAGGAGGTGGGGCTCCTTATTACAAGGGATGTCGCGGCTGATGTGCTTGCGTTTTAAGCTGTGTCCGGTGTTAGCCTGACCCGGGAGGTTTCCCGCTATCTGAACTCCCGGGTGTGCTCCCTTGGTGTTGCGTCCCTCAATTTGAGGGAGTCCTGTGTAACTGGGTGGAGTTCAGGCCCGTACCGATTCCCAGTAGTAACTAGTGCAGCCACGGGAGTGAGACCCCCAGTGGTCTGGGTATACACAGGTAGGGTAGTACAACCGGTGTACTCTTCTTTTGACTGCTGGGTCACAGGGGAATAGAGTTAAGGGTTTGTGATGTCGAGTTTGGCAGTCCTAGTGGGATTCCCGTACCCCACTTTTGTCTGAGCTGATCTCTGTTGTAAGTTGCTATTATGGTGCTATTGGAAGGTCACGGTGTGTTCTTGTTAGATAGTGTTCTCAGTGCTTCCGCTATCGGGGTGGGCTATCGTCAGACGTTGAATCCAAGGGTAAGTGGTAATTTCTGTGATAAGTTTGTCGTCTATTGGGGCATGCCAGGGCGGCGTGGTAGACTGGGCGCCGCGGGTGGGGGGGGGGACGTCGCCCAGTGGGGCCTAGTTGTCATCTTATAGGTTTGGTCGATCGGGGTTTGATTGGCCTTCCTCTGAATCTACTGTCTAGTGCACTGTGTGTTCCGGGAGATGTCTATGTTGAGTCCTCACCTCAGTGTGCGTGCCCCACGTTTAGTATGCATGGTCTCTGTGTCTAGGATACGTGCGGTGTGGTCATTGTGGGTGCCTATCACATTTTTAGCTGTCCTCGTTTCTCTGCTCCCTTTTCTCATCTAGAAGGTGCCCTTGCAACCTCCTCTACATCACCCCCCTCTACTGGTCTATGTTCGGCCTTGTCCCACCGTTATACACTACCCTCCCCTCTTCGTCTCCCGCCCCCCCCTCGGACTTCCCACCCCCTGCCGGTCCCAGCGCTCCCTGTCTCGTATTTTGGTTCCATCTGTGTTGCCCTTTACGTCAATGTAATATTGCTTCGGTGTCTGGTTCCCTTCTCCCCCCTCCCCGTTCCTCTCCCCCCCACCAAAGACCAAGACAATGCACCATGTGACAAGTTGTGTGTGCCATGATATTGTACACCTCCGGGATCCGTGTCCCCTTATTACCAAAGTATTTCTTTTATCACCCTGCCTATATCTCTATGCGTAGGTGTGCCACAGTTGAGTTCAATGTCCAAGCATAGTGTCCCGCCTGGACGTGTTGGTGTTATTCCCCAGTCTTGCTGTGGACATAACCTGTGATGGTCTCCCCACCTACCTGGATCCCCTCCTAAATCAGGGCAGCGTGTCCAGTCTGGCCTCATGCTACACCATAGGGGTGCCCCGAAGCCTTGTGTGGGTGCCCAGGTCAGCGCCCTCTCCTGTTCATGTAATGTAAGCAGTACTTATCTGGGTAGTCCTGTAGGCCAGAAGATTCTGGTCTCTCATTGGGTTCTTCCTCTGGGTCGGTGCATGCAGGTCACAGATGGTTTGCTCTTGTCCGGTAGGGTGAGGTGGGAAGGTCCTCGTTCTCACTCCTCAGGGTCTGTCGGTGCGAGCTGTCTGCGGGCCTGTGGATGCCTCGTGTGCCGTCTCTGCATCTCCTCTGTTGTTCCGGTGTCTGTGGGCCCTGTCTTTGATCGACGGGGCCTAGTATTCAATTGACAACCTCTGTTGATGGTAAGCTGAGTCTCTGTAGAAATCTAGGTACCTCTTCTGGCCAGCGTAAGGGGGTCCATTCGTTGTGTTGGCTAGCTAGTAGCATAAAGGGGAAGCCCCATTTGTACGGGATACCCCTTTCTCTAAGAAGTGATGTGACGGGTCGCAGGGGCCTGCGGGCCTCCAAAGTTAGAGGGGATAAATCTTGATATAGTGCCACCTCTGCGTCTCGGAATCTCCATGTTGGTCTCGAGCGTGCTTTATTCATTATTTGTTCTTTTAGCTTGTAAGTGTGTAGGCAGCAAATTATGTCTCGTGGTGAATTATCCAACGCCCGAGCTCTATTGGCCCTGTGTGCTCTGTTGAATTCTATGGTCGTCGGTGCCTCAGCCCCCAATATTTCCTGGAACAGTGCTAGCAGTGTGGCTTCCACATTCTCATCCCCATCTGGCTCTGGTAGGCCCCGCACCCCTATATTGGACCTATGTCCCCTATTATCTAGGTCCTCAGTTTGGTGTCTTATAGCAAGTAGCATGTTACCTTGCTTGGCAATGGCGACATTTTCAGCTTCCACTTGTGCTGTCAGGGCCTGGGAGGATGTTTCAACCGCCTGTAACCTGCCAGAGTGTGCTGTAATGTCTGCCTTGATCTCGGTGACTTCTGCTCGGATCGCTGAGTGTAGGTTCTCAGAGAGGGCCCTGAGGTCTTCCTTGGTCACCATTGCTGCAGTCAGGGCTCTGATATTGGTGCTGATGTCGGCTAGCGAGGGCCCGCCGGCCTCCGAGGTGAGCGAGTGAGTCAGGGAGGCGGCCATGTTAGTACCTGTGGCCTCGTGGTGCGGTCCCGTCGACGGGGTAAGGAAGCCATCTATGGGTCCAGCTTGTGAGCTGCTGGGGTGGCCCCTGGGGGTCTGGGTGCAGTCAGGGCATTTAGTGCGCCCCATTATCGTGCCTTTCTGTGCTCTTTTAATGTTAATATTAGTTGAGTGGGACGGAGTTCCTCTTCTATGCTGCCATCTTCCACCGTGTCTAGGCCACGCCCTCCAACCTCTGAATTTTAAAACAAAGTTAAAGTAATGGAAATACCACTTTCAGTGATAAATCATGACATGGTTACCACTGAAAAAAACTTTAATGTTATTATTTTGTAAATAAATGGAAATGGGATATAAGAATTATAATTTTGCTTTACTGGTTTGTGTAACTGTTTATGATACTTTTGTTGTTATATACTTCTTTGTTATAGCTTGAATCATAGGAATTGCTAAGGGAGGGCTTATGGACTATAGCTCTGTATGTGGGTATCCATAGGCAATAGTTCATTCTGCTTTTTACATGGGACTGACAGACATATGGTAGCTTCTCAAAGTAGCTGCATGATGTTTATAAAGCATTAGTGTTACACAGTCCAACACACACTCACATTAATAAATCAAGGGTTTTCAGTGGTACTGACCTGCAAGCTCTTCAGCCTGGCGAGAATGATTGACAGCATGGCTCTGACATAGAACCAATGGCTAACTGGAGGCCACTGTTTACTTGTTAGAGTGGGTGAAGAGGAATTCCTCTTCTGCCACCCAATCACGGAGCTGACATTTACAGGACTTTGTGTAAGCAGGAGGATCGCAGAAGGTGGAACAGCTCTAAGAGTTTTAAAGCAGGTCAGCTATTGGCAGAGGATACTAGGTACAGGGACCCCTCTATAACCCAGCAAAGTATAGAAAAATATGACAGAAACAGGTTGCTCCAAATCATAGCTGTAAAATAAAACAATAAACAGAAAAAATATATATAAAAGGTGAAGCCCAAATTGTCTTCTAAAAATCTGGGTTCTCATTTAATATGGTTCATCCTCGGGTGCATATGTAAAAAGAGAGAGAGAGTACTGATAGTATTTAACTATCAGTTAAATACTATCATATGGTATAGAGCTTTCAGCTTTAGTAATGAAAGCATATAGTGGTATGATCCCCAATAGTGGATATAGGCGTATATGTGATCACTCCAATGGATTACAATGGCATATGCAATGGCAAGATACAATCCAATAGTGTAATATTGCAAATGTAAGGTGCATAAAGTGTGAATAAAAATAGAAAATGCACTCAAAAGCTATGTGCTTTTCATTAAAGCTCAAATATTCAGGTATGAGGTGGTACTTTCCCCACACAATTTCTCCAACAGAATATACATATATGGAAGAGGAAAACAATATATAACACTGTCTGTGTTGTAATACATAGGGAAAGATATGAAAATTTACTTCCAATTTCCAGAGCAGTAAAGTTTCTCACTTTTGACATCCAAGGCTCAGATTATAGTATTCCAGAGACATGTGCTAACTAGTGAAGACAACACAAATGAGTCTTGTCCATTGCTCTGAACTATCATGTACAAACTCACACTTCTGTATGTTTAATTTCAATCCAAATTCCTGTAGCCATTGGTTTTATTAAAATACTGGGGAGAGATGAGATGAATCTGGTTTTAATTTGAAAAGGTCTAAATGCCGAATTAGATCTATTTCATGTAATGTTTTTATACTTACACACTCTCCTCATTTTGTTTTGTAAATTTATTTTTATTATGTAAATATATATATCAATGAAATCAAAATAAGGCGACAAGACATCTATTGAGGCACGCAGGTCTCAAATAAAGTTATGAGAGAAACATAAGAAATAGTCGCATATGGGAATATGTAAAACAACAGGAGACATGCAGGTCTCTATCTTAGGTCAATATTTCACATGTAGCAAGAGAAAGAAAGCAGAACAGAATTTTTTTTTTGTCGAATAAATTAACATAACATCAAAATACGTTCTTAACATGTCAGTATAGTGATAAGTAGCCAGTCAGTAAGGTGCATAATGTGTAGGCTTAGTACAAAAGCCGGATAGCCATCAACCACCTAATTAATTGATATTGTTAACAGTGTTAAGCGTGTTCAAGACTCAGAGTCCCCCAACCACAGAAAAGGAAGGAGAGAGAGAAAAAAGGGGAAGGAAAGGGGTGGAGGAAGAAAGTAATAATGAGGTGATCAGATCAACATAAATCTATTCATATATCCGTAGATATCTAGCTATATCTGAGATCTGCTACTGGAATTGAAAATGAGTTCCTACAGAGAGTGGAGCTCCTCCATGTTCTGGAACCAAAGGATAACAGGTGGAAGCATCTATTCTAAAGAGTTATTAGGTTCCTTATCGTTAAGGAATTTTTGTATACGGAACAATGCTTAGTATGTTGTAACAGGAGCAGAGGTCTGAAAAGCTCTGAATAATTGTATGAATTTTCCTCTAAAGGCAGATCAAGTTGCAATCCCATCACTAGTGGATCAGGGTAGTCCTCTAGTCCACATCTCCAACATCCCTCATTAATGGTTGGAATCGCGTGTAACACCTGGGGGTTTGTACCAGAAAGTTGGTAACTTGTATACAGATTCCTGTATCTTACTGAATACTGCACTATAATGTGTTACATCACATATTTTATGCCATTAGCATCACTTTTATGAAAGAGTGAATGGCTGCCAGCCTGGAACTGCTAGCCATGGTATTAGCATCATGGTCTTACCACCTGAGCTGCCTCTAATTTCTTTTTAAACTACTCCATGCTTGGACCACTCAACTACCATCTGTAGGTGTGTTGCCTGATAATAAAGTTTGAAGTCCAGGAGGGCCAGACCTCCCCCAGATTTCGGCAGTGTGAATACATAGTTTGGATTGGTTTGGATTTGTGTCAAACAAACCTCAAAATCAGCATGCAAAGTGTTGGGGATAGTTATCGGGAGTGCTTAAAACTAGTATAATAGTTGGCAAGAGGTTTTGACAATCACCACCCTGACGAACCAAGAGAGGTGCAACTATGACCAGTCTTCGAAATCTCTCATTTATGTCAGTATTGGCTGAAAGTTAGTTTTATAAAGCTGGGTAAGATCTTGTGTTATCTAGACCACAAGGTATTTCAGAGCTGTCTCTGTCCATTAAAAAGAGAACCGCTTTTAGATTTGTATGGCCTGCATCTTTGATAAAGATACATTCAGGATCGTGAATTTTGTGTAATTAATTTTGAAGTCCGAATTCTGTCATATGTGATAATAAATGAGCAGGGTCTTTCATGAAAAATAAAAGCTTGTCCGCATATGCAGCCACAGTATGTTCCGTCCTCCCAACCCTCATCCCTCTAATATTGTTAACCTGTGAGCTTAACTTCTGTAACTGGGAAAATATTTGAAGGGCTACTAAGGGATAATATTCAGGAATTCATTGGGAAGAACTTTATCAGCAATAATCAGCATGGTTTTATGAAACATAGGTCATGTCAAACCAACCTAATTGCATTCTACGAAGAAGCAGGGTGTTGCAGTGGATGTGATCTACTTGGATTTTGCCAAGGCATTTGATACGGTTCCTCACAATAGGTTAGTCTTCAAACTAAAAGAAATTGGTCTAGATGAATATTCTTGTTCTTGGGTAGAACATTGGCTTAAGGATAGAGTACAACGAGTTGTAATTAATGGTAAATTTTCAGTCTGGACAAAAGTGGTACGTGGTGTCCCTCAGGGTTCTGTTTTGGGACCACTTCTATTTAACATATTTATAAATGATCTTGAAATAGGCATTGAAAGCCATGTATCAGTGTTTGCAGATAACACAAAACTTTGTAAAGTAATAAAATGTGAGCAGGTTATTGCTTTGCTGCAGAGATATTTGGATAGATTGGGGGACTGGGCACTAAAATGGCAGATGAAATTTAACATAGAGAAATGCAAAGTGATGCACTTCGGGGTTAAGAATGCACACTAAATGGTAGTGAATTAGGGATAACAACACACGAGAAGGATTTGGGAATTGTTATAGACAAATTAGGCAGCAATATGCAATGTTAATCTGCAGTTGCTAAGGCCAGTAAGATTTTGTCATGTATAAATAGGGGCATAAATTTTCGGGATGAAAATATAATTTTGCCGCTTTATAAATCACTGGTAAGACCACACCTTGAATATGCTGTGCAATTTTGGGCGCCTGTTCTAAAGAAGGATATCATGGCACTGGAGAGGGTCCAGAGACGAGCTACAAAATTGATAAAAGGAATGGAGCATTTTAGTTATGAAGAAAGGTTAAAAAAATTAAATCTGTTTAGTTTGGAAAAACAGCACCTGAGAGGGGATATGATAACTTTATACAAATATATTCGGGGCCAGTACAAACCTTTATCTGGACATCTATTCATAAACAGGGCTATACATAGGACACAAGGTCACACATTTAAGCTGGAAGAAAGGAGATTTCATCTAAGGCAAAGAAAAGTTTTTTTTTACAGTAAGAACAATAAGGATATGGAATTCTCTGCCTGAAGAGGTGGTTTTGTCAGAGTCCATACAGATGTTTAAACTGAAATTGGATAAATACTTACAAAAACATAACATACAGGGATATAATTTATAATTAGTGGGTTAATAGCTGCTTGATCCAAGGAGACATCTGACTGCTATTTTGGGGTCAAGAAGGAATTTTTTCCTAGTTTGTGGCAAAATTGGAAGCGCTTCAGACCAGGTTTTTTGCCTTCTTTTGGATCAACAGCAACAACATTTGTGAGGAAGGCTGAACTTGATGGACACAAATCTCTTTTCAGCTATGTAACTATGTAACTATGTAATATTAGGATTAGATCTAATTGCATTAAGCAAGGGTACTAGGTCAAGGACAAAGAGCAAGGGCGATAAAGGGTATCCCTGCCTGCTACCCTTGAGAATGGGAATGGTTCCGTGAGTGCCCAATAATGCATTATGACCCCATGTGGAGTGGAGCAAACAGAAAGTCCCACCGCACCCTGTGGGCAGCTAAAGCAGGCTCTTCAAAGTCATCTGAGCATAGTGGAATATGGACAATGCTTGGATTATGTTAGCTTGTGCCTCCCTCCTGGGGACAAACCCCACTTGATCCCCATGAATCACTTCCAGAAGGTATGGCTGAACTCTTAAGGACAGGATTTTGGTAAATCGTTTCAGATCGCAATTCAATAAAAAAAATAGGGCGATAGTTTGTGTATTGCTCAATGTCCTTGCCTCTTTAGTAATCAAGGAGATATTTGTAGCCAAGGACTGTGGAGTGATAGATTGGCTCTCACTCCCATAAGATTTACTTTTACTTCTGATCACCGTACCCTTTTATATTTTTTACTTTTATTTTATTATTTTATTACCTCCTATTGTCTTGTTTTGTCAGTTGCCAATATATTTCTATGTGTGTTAACAGTATATGCTCTTTTCACCATTTTAAAGATGGCTGCTGTGGCGTCACATGACTCACACCACACAGCCTCTTATTACTGCGTCAAACTTGTCTGGTTACAAATACGTATCTGTAAGTCCATCCATTGTACCACTCTAGAGAACTTGTTGGCGCTTTATAAATAATACTACTAATAATAATTACTAAATTAGCTTTTGCATTTTCTCCATTTTCTTCAAAATGTCTGATGGATCCATTTTCTTCAAAATGTCTGATGGATCCCAGTCAAATAGCTTATTTGCTTTTACTCATCGAATTGGCCTTCATCCTTACTGAACCAGTGGAGATCCCGTGGATTAATATTTATTTAATGATCATCCATTTTCGTGACCAAGGAAAGGCCAAAAGAACTTGGCTGTTACCTAAGCCTTCAATGTCTCTAATTCGGCAGAGTTATTCCAAACGTCAGCTGGCATTCTTTTCACCCATTCTATAAGCATTATGGCTAGATTTTGGGGCTTGTAATACAAGAGTTAGATGTAGCAGATCTGCAAAGTGGTAATTTCCTTGCATATATTTGCCTAAAAAACGTTTTATGTTTTTGCAACCCATTTGACAGGAAAGGTTGTTTTTGCAACCTTGGATGTATGAATGAATTATCATACTGGGAATCAAACTCGTAAGCCTGAGTTACTGAAGGTAAAATTATCACAAATGATGTTGC
>OW240917.1:101270498-101280844 GCA_933207985.1 Pelobates cultripes
CAGCATAGCATATCAATTAACATATAAATAGAAATGTCTCCTTACTAATTATATTGTGACAAGTCTCAGTTGGAACATATAATAAAGAAGTGATATAGCCTGTTAAATAGAGTTTCTATAAAAAAAATAAAAACATAAGCTCAGTATTAGTGAACACTATAGCATTATATAAATAAAATAACCAGTATCCTTCAGTTTTCAATTATCATACTAATAATGTCATTTACAGACATGGCGAGAAATAAAATATATGAGGTGTATGAGGAAGTAAAACAATCTGAGCTATCACACATTGCAAAAAGTTAGATTTAATGTTATGTTATTTATGTATCCATTTCCAAGGAAATATATTGATTAAGTGTTTTCCCAAAGAACAGTTATCAGTGCAAATAGATGAATAGATATACCTACAACACTATATATAAATAGTTAACTTATTTCCTCTGTCTATAGATTTGATAACAGCAAATAGAGATCAATAAGTACTAAGAAAGCTGTCAAAATTGCAAGTTATATAAAATACAATTACCCTCCATCATCTTGCCGCCATGTTGCATGCTTTGATACCACAGGCCATTCTGACATCTTCCTAAATATAGATTCCCCTTCAGTGCCCAAAGTGTGTGGTTGGGACTGGTGTCCCATTTGGCAAACCATAAGGATGGACCTGACTTTGTTATCTTCATCTTGCTGACAAAATAAAAAACTAATGAGTTCATTAAAATATATTCACCTCAAGTCTGCTTCTTTCTCCAAGGTGGTAATGTTGAATGTATAAGGTAATATGTGGGGCATGCTATTGGAACATCCACATCACAAATAGGTGGTGTGGCTGAATATACAGAATTTCAGAACCTTCTTACATTTAGTATTTATTGTATTGGCAGTAGTAAAGGCTACAATAACTAAACATGTTTAGCCCATCAATGCATTAGCATGCAGTTTGGCTAATACAATGCATTGGTAATGTTTTATTCTCTAAAAAATAACCCTATGTCATGACTGGAAATTATAGATGGATTTACAGTGCACTTACTCTTTTCTACACTTGGTAGTCCTTAGGTAAATTCTTTACTTTGGTCACGTGCAATTCCGTAAAGCAAGCCTGAAATTGTCTTCTTCATGGACGTCCAAAGAGACATTGATTTTCCGATGTTCTTACATGCAATGCCAATAATGCAACTCACACATGCATAAAATGTTTAATGATAAAAACAACCACATACACACAAACAAAAATGAATTCTATCACAAAAGCAGCCATGTTGCATTTTTAAATACATGCACATTTCATATTGTATATCATTATGCCATGCCCTTTTTCTTGATACTGATATAGATCTAATGTGATCTTTGTGATATTCAAGGGAGCCCAGATTGTTATATATTGAACATTGGAATCAAAGTAAATCCTTTCACATTACATGAATATACTGTAAAACTTAAACTGTAAAACAGAATGTCCATCAAATGTATAACTAAATGGAAAAAACAAATAAAATAACACAAGTAAGCTCTGTCTCTGATAACTACAGTGCAGGTTGCTTATTACTACTTCATTTATTTTAAACCTTGAAAAGTACATTTCCCCACTCCAGTGAGATTTCTCACCCATTAAGCTTCAGACTTAAATGATATGAACTTTAATTATAAAGGCCAAATGACATAATTGCATCAGATAGGAGTGATCAAGAAAAAAAGGAATTATAAAAATAGATCTGAAGTTCTAAATCTATTTTAATTAATTATGTGTTCTATTCACAATACAGTGTATACCAATGTTGAAAAATATCTTGAAAAGCCTTTGTAATTATTTGTACTCTCATATGACTTTAACCTAAAATGTGATCTTATTTTCTTCAACTTCTCTATAACTGATAAATTTAAAATGATAAAATTAGATTTTAAAAATAAATTATTTTTAATTTCTTTACTATTCTTATTGATCCGGTGTTCATTGTTTTTGTTTAAATGGTATCACATTCTCAGAAGGTGCAAATCAACAACTGACAACCTAGCCTGGTGGTGTTTAGAACATTTTTCTTTACAGAATTGCTTTAGGTAGTTTGCTTAGTTTAGGTTATACCACAGTATGTGGTTTTGCTATAGTCCAGACAGCTACAAAATGTATAATCTCTTCTGCTTCATTAATTTGATTGTAGAATTTGGATTGTTGTTCTTGCTCATTACTCACATTTTAACATGTGGACAATCTTACATTGTCATTGCGAATTCACTTGTACAATCCATAATTAGTAGTTTGTGCAATGAATGCAAGCTGTCTGTATTCCCTAAAACCTGTATCAAAATAAGATGTATCTACCATTATGCTATCTAGATGAGAGGAGGTTGTTTCAATGGAAAGCCAGTGCTTTGTTATCAACAGATAAAACCTTGTTTTGATTATGTTCCAAAGTTCCAGTTTCATATCATCTCTCAATAGTACTTTCTTGAACTAGCTACCTGGAACAAATAGGTGATCATTGTAAAGTGTGAACTGAATTAAACTTAAAGAGTTACGCTGTTCCTAATCAGAGTAAAAAAAATTAAATTAAGTAATGATCCCTATATAAAATGACAAAATGTTTACTAATAATAAAAATAAGAATATTAATATTAACATCAATAAGTGGTAGTTTTAAATCACATAAATGATGCCTGGTTGCAGAACATGTCAAATAAAAACACAAAAGGGATTTATCTTCTCTGCAACATAGGTATTCCGTGGAGCGTTCCTACACTTGAAAAAATGAGCCTTTGATTTGTGAAGGAAGAGAGAACTAGATGAAGTGGCAGGTCTCTCAAAATGTGAAACAAACCTTGATCATCTAATATTTGTTTGAAAACTATTAAAAAAGCTTGTTTCATATTTTGAAACATCTACGAGTGTATCCATTTTTTTCAGACAGGGAATCTGTTGTCAGGTAAAGTGTTAGACCGTGGGTTTTGTTTGATGTATAAATATAGTGTGCAATTATATGGAATATATATTCCCTATCCAATTACATTATCCTATCTAGACTTTGCACTGTTGTAAGCCATAGGTGTATGGAACCTTTCTCTGTGCCACCGGGGTCCTCCAGGAGGTCCTGCAACAACTAATTGCAGCTTCTTCATTGGTACCTCAGCACTAGAGTTGAGCGGACACCTGGATGTTCGGGTTCAGTGGGTTTGGCTGAACTTCGGAAAAAAGTCCAGGTTCGGGATCGAACTTGACCCCGAACTTGACCCTGAGCCCGAACCCCATTGAAGTCAATTGGGACCCAAACTTTTGGGCACTAAAATGCCTCTAATAAAGTCCTGGAAAGGGCTAGATGGCTGCAAAAGGAAGTAAAATGGGGGTTAAGAGTAGGACAAGTGCCCTGCAAACAAATGTGGATAGGGAAATCACTTAAAATAACATAAAATAAGCAGCCACTTAGTAGATAACTCCCTAATTCCCACGGTATTAGGGAGCTATCTACCAAAAGGCTGAAAGACCTAAATTGGGCTTTAAGCCACATTTACTAATACTAAGTAAAGATTACTTAGTATTAGTAAATTCAGCCCCTACTCACTATGCCGCCAGTGGCTGCTCACAAAATAAAAACCTATTGGCCCCCACCCCTGAAAGGTGGGTGGAGGCCCTAAAGTAAAAAGGGGGGGACAACACCTACTGTCCTCCCCTCGGCCCCAACCCCTGCACAGCGGGTGGGGGCCCTACTGTCCTCCCCACCGGCCCCCACCCCTGAGTGGTGGGTGGGGGCCCTAAATAAGAATGAGGGGGGGCCTACTGTCCTCCCCCCCAGCCTCCACCCCTGTGCGGCGGGGGCCCTAAAAACAACGAGGGGGGACCTACTGTCCTCCCACGGGCCCCCACCCCTGCGTGGTGGGTGGGCGTCCTACATGACAATGAGGGGCACTGACTGTCCTCCCCCCCGGCACCTACCCCTGAGCGGTGGGTGGGGGCACTCAATTTAGCCCCCCTCCAGCCCCCACCCCGAGCAGCAGGTGGGGGCCCTAATTATTAATAAGGGGGACCTATTGTCCTCCCCCCCAGTCCCCAACCCTGAGCGGTGGGTGGGGGCCCTACATAACAATGAGGGGGGAACCTACTGTCCTCCCCCGAGCCCCCACCCCTGAGCGGTGGGTGGGTCCCTACATAACAATGAGGGGGGGACCTACTGTCCTCCCCCCGGCCCTAACCCGTGCGTGGCAGGTGGGGGTCCTACATAACAATGAGGGGGGACCTACTGTCCTCCCCCTCGGCCTCCACCCGTGAGCGGTGGGTGGGGGCCCTAAATAAGAATGAGGGGGGGACCTACAGTCCTCACCTCAGCCCCCACCCCAGCGCGGTGGGTGGGGGCCCTAAAAACAATGAGGGGGGACCTACTGTCCTCCCCCAGGCCCCCACCCGTGCGCGGCAGGTGGGAGTCCTACATTACAATGAGGGGGGACTTACTGTCCTCCCCCCTGGCACCCACCCCTGAGCGGTGGGTGGGGGCCAAAAATTTAGAATTAGGGGGGTGTAACGGACCGTTTTGCACAAAAGGGGAAAAAACCGCTTAGACGATAATCCCCCTTTCAGAGACAGGCACAGCTACGGTATAATCACCAAAACTCACGAACCGCCAATAAGTGAATGCTCCAAACTCCCGAACGGCATACAAGGGAATAAGGTAGCACTTCAAATAAACGAACAGGAACCATACGAATAGCTGCTAGCAGGCGAACAGGAAAAGCTTCCAAGCGGCTTACACTCCTGGCAATCAGTCCTTAGCAGCATACAGTAAATCCCCCCAAAGACGAGACAAGGCTCCGTGTTGAGGGTCAAGCAGTGGTCTGTTTAATGAGGGCTACCTGCCCAGCTTTTATGCAGGTCTCCCACCTGGTGGACACTCCCCTAGGGGACCAGATGGGAGACTGTGACAAGGGACAGACATGTACCAATTACAGACATACAGAAGTAAAACATCCCCACAATGCATCCTGGCTTCCTCCCTCTGCCCTGGAGAAGTAATTCAATTATCTCCAAGGACAAAGGCAAAACTCCATTACACACGTGGGGACACAAAGACAGACTATCACTTTAAAATACATAATGTAACATTTATCACATAAAACACAGACATGTAACATATCCCCAGATAGCTCAGGTCTGAGGCACATTATTAGGTGAATGGCACTCAGACCACACGAATACAGTTTAATTGCCATGGAGCCAAAGTCTTTAATTCCACGAATAGGCTCCATGGCATAGCTATCTGGGTTAAAACATTCCTCCAACAGAACATACCGAATTTACAGGCATTCGTTAAATCTGTGCGAATTAGAACCAGGGGTTGGAGGTTCAGCGGTGCCTGCACGTAAAAGTGTCCGGGTTTGGTGCATGAGAGCCGGGCAGGCAAGCACTGGCTGCCCGGGGAGCTCCAGAACACCGCCATCGTGTGGCGGCTAAGTGTAACCGCGACCACCCAGTAACAATCAATTAAGCTGCGGTTAACCGCAGCTACTGGGTGGTCAATTGCCGGCACACGCTCGTTAAGCCGCGGTTAACCGCGGCTTCAGGGAGGTAAATGGAGGGCGCACTCCAGCTTCTGGGTGGCCAATTAAGGTCGCCGGGCGGCTTCCCACGGCTCTGGGGAGGCTGAAAATAAACTGTTTGTTTGGTAGATGGAATCTACCGAACGGCTGTGCAGAAAGGGAGAAATAAATCCTTCTGCACAGTAAAATTAACCCTTTAGCTGCCGGTCCATAATCCAAAGGCAGCAGGCGGGCAACCAGGCTTCTCCAATGCAATGTGGCGAGATTGGTCTCGTCACAGGGGGGACCTACTGTCCTCCCCCCAGCCCCCACCCCTGAGCAGCAGGTGGAGGCCCTAAATATCAATTTTTAATTAGGCCCCCACGGTCCCTACCCCTGAGCGGTGGGTGGGGGCCCTAATTAAAAATTTAAACCCCCCAGGTGACTAGGGGTCCCCAAACCCCTAGTCACCTCCTCCCAAAAATATAACCCCTACCTACCCCCCTCATTCTAAAAATAATGAGGGGGGAACCTTATCTAAATACCTGAAAAAATAAATAAATAAATTTACCATTTGATGTCTTCTTTCTTCTAAAATCATCTTTTTTTCAGCCAACCAATCAGAGTGCTGTGACAGGTAAATGTAGAGATTTACCTGTCCGTCTCTTCATTTACCTGTCAGAACACTCTGATTGGATGGCTTAAACCCACCAATCAGAGTGCTCTGAGCCTAATTGCAGGGCGGGGCAAGGCTTTATAAGCCCTTATAAGCCTTCCCCCACCCTGCAGAGCTCAGTCTGCGTGGAGCCCTCCATGGGTCAAAACTGAGTTATATATATATTTTTTTTTTTTTAGTGCATCGTTATTATGGATTTTTATTTGACCTTTTTTGGGGCGGTAAAAAGAAGATTTTAGACATCAAATGGTAAGTTTATTTAATTTTTTTTTTTTACAGGTATTTAGATAAAGGTTCCACTCTCATTATTTTTAGGATGAGGGGGTTAGGTAGGGGTTATGTTTTTTTGGGAAGGGGTGACTGGGGGTTTGGGGACCCCTAGTCAATGGGGGGGGGGGTTAAATTTTTATTTAGGGCCCCCACCCACCACTCAGGGATGGGGCCGGAGGGGAGAATAATAGATCCCCCCCTTATTGATATTTAGGGCCCCCACCCGATGCTCAGGGAGGACAACAGGGGCTCAGGAGGGGGGAATGTTTTTTTGTTTTGTTTTTTTAACAGTGAGCAGCCACAGGCTGCTTAATAGACATGCCATCAGTAGGCATGGCTATGATGGCTTCTAAGGGCACACAAGTCAAACGCTTGTTGATTGGCTGCTCTGCAGCTTTTCAAAACGTGTCATTAAATCGCCGAACACCGAACTCGAACCCGAACATACACTGAAATGTCCGTGTTCGGGTCTGGGATCCAAAAATCATAATGTTCGGTACAAACCTGAACTTTCCAGTTTGGGTTCGCTCAACTCTACTCAGCACCATCAGCCAATCTCTGAAAAGAGTGTTATATATAAAAATATTTTTTTTCCTATTATTTTCTGGTATATGTTTTAGCTGAGTTTTTAACTTTAAAATACTTTTAAGGTCAAGTTGAGTTGTGTAAATAATTTCTAGATTGCATTACTTCTAATATAATATATACAATATGAGCTGTTCTAATTGCCAGCACCATTAAATTAATGGTTGACTGAAGAGCTGTACTTTGTGACTCACTGATGTCTGCTCTTACATAATCGTTAATGTCCAACTCAATTACTATAAAGTCATAGAAATATTTACACTATTTGACAAAGATCAATTCAATTATTTTACTGAAATGATTAATGAGTGGTGGCAACATGTTTGATTTGCACTAGCCAGAGGTCCAAACTTGAAACATCTCTTATTTCTTTTTTTATTTAAGATCATTCAACATAATTAAATTCACTTAGCATAGCTAGATTAATTTAAATGTGTGGTAACTTAATTATGCAGTAACAAAATGAGAATGGGAATTTTAGCTTCTGCTGAATAGGATTTATAAAAAGAATGATATCTCTGCCATAATTTGCTATATTGCAGGAAACACCAGAGAATTTAGATAAATAAAAAAACATGTTATTTTATCAACTATAGCACAAATATGTACTCTGGTGATCTTACTTTAATATTGATGATGCAAATATCATATAATATGCTGCTTTATTTAATGATAATCTCTTGATTTGTATTAGGACAACCTTGTAGAGAAGTCAGTCGTAGAGGGGTTAAATCTGTAACGAGACAGTATTGAAAGATACATATGTGCTTTTAAATGCTTTTATTTTTTCCCATGCCTCCAGTTCCTTAACAGTCACTATACTCACGTTGTTGTCATATTATTGTCTCTCTTTTCAGGATCTCTCTATCTTTCCCAAGTTTTGCTTCTCTGCAAATATTCTTGTTTCTGTTATCACTTCAGGTCTGCAGTCTCTCTATGTTTCTTTGTTTCTATATTTTCTATGATAAATTAAATAACTGGCAGAACATTTATTAACAGGAATTGTACGAGGCCCAGACTGGCCATCGGGCATTCTGGGCAAATGCCTGGTAGGCTGCGATGGCCATGGGCCGAGGCAGTCAGGGGAGATCAGTGCATCTCCCCTGAAGGCTCATGCAGAGCCAGCGCTATCAGAGCGCCGGTCCTGCTGTGTGCCTTCATGGGCTGGTGGGGAGACAGACTCTTTCTCCAGTGGTTCACAGGCACTGAGATGCGGCCGGAGGATGAAGGGAGAAAGGACCCATGGAGCTCTATCCTGCAGCCTCTCGCCAGGTTGGAGCATTGCCACAGTTACTATGGCAATGCTCCGATCTTCATGAGTGAACTCTACCTCAGGAACTACAGGGTAGCGTTTACTCCTCACCGGACCACCAGCGATTTCCCACTGGATCACCAGGGCTGGCAACAAGGTTCCTCCCTCCCAGGACTCCAACATGCACACACTACAGCCCAAACATCACACTGCACCCCTCACAGACTCACTCTACACCCCAAACATCACACTACACCCCACACACACACACACTGCACCACAAACACACACACACCAACACACTACACCCCAAACATCACACTACACCCCATACACCACACTGCACCCCAAACACTACACAGCACCCGTAGCGCACACAGCACCCCAAACACACAGTGCACCCCCCCACACACACACAGTGCACCCTTCACACACACACACACTGCACCCCAAACAAACACACTGCACCCTTCAAACACACCCTGCATGCCTCACACACCCTGCATGCCTCACACACCGTGCACCCCTCACACACACCGTGCACCCCTCACACACACAGTGCACATCCTGCACCTCTTACACACAGTGCACCCTTCACACACACACTGCACCCCTTACACCCAGTGCAACCCAACACACATTACATTCTAGACACACACACACTACATCGCTTATACCCACACCCTAGATCACGTACATAATTATGGATCCTCTACACACTAGAATCCCTATACACACTCTGAATCGTCTACACACACACACACAGAAACTAAATCTCCTACACACACTCTGGGTTCTCCACACACACTAGATCCTCTACGCACACAATAGATCCCCTATAGGCACACAATGCACGACCTACACACACTACATTAATGACATACACACAATCCCACAAGCAGGCTCTAAACACATCTACAATATGCATTCCTTACACTTTTGTCCTTTGGTATCCCACTTATGGAGACACCGGAGACATGTCCTCATGTTATTATTGGCTACTTTATTGCTTGATTGTGAACCAAATGGCTGATCAGATGCATCTATCAAAATATGTACATGCCATTTTTATTATGTATATATTTTGCTGTACACTGATTTGCCCATTTTCATGGCTTTTTGTTCATCTGATTTATTTTCTCAATCAGTTTTGTGTTACAAAAATTTGTCAAAATTCAGCTGTCCTGAGAAAATTTTTATTTTTAGAAAACCAAATTTTCTCACTGTGCACTAGTCTAGTAACTACTTAGAGTTAATTTATTAACAGGATTTATGAATTAACAAATTTGGGTCAAAAACTGCATAACTGTAAAAAAAAAAAAAAAACAACAACCTGTATTTAACTTTTCTTACTTTTTGCTAGGGCTAGATTTACATGTAGGTTGTAGGCATTAAATTTTAAGGCATCCCTTCTCCCTAACCTCAAAGTAAGACAGATAAAGTAAGTATAATTAATCTAATAACTTGGCATTACAGTCTTAAAAACATAGTTGACAACTGTGTGTGTGTGTATATATATATATATATATATATATATATATATATATATAAATAGGACCCGGTCTTATGGGAAAGCATGTGGGGTAAATTGGAACCATATGAAAATATTGTACATGGAATAGTATGGTATAATAGAAAAGAAATGAGAGCTAGTCTCATAAAAAAAATAGTACGAGGACTCACAATGTTACTACTAGACAATTTGTTTGGTGCAAATGTGAATTTGGATGAATTTTGGGCAATTCGGACATTCAGATGCTTCCAAATGTCTGAAGTACCGAACTTCAGAAGTGTTGAACCGAATTACCGAAGTGCCAAAGTGCTTCAGATTTCTGAAAAGTGTCAAAACAAGAGGGGGAGGGAAAATTCCATGAATGATGAGAGAGGTAGGGGTAGGGTTAGGGTTAGAGTTAGGTTTAGGGAATTGCTGAAGTCCTAAATTGGCGAAGTGCCGGATTGCCGAAGTCCGATTTTTTTTTTAAAATTTTTTTTTTTGCCCATGCACATCCCTAGTTACCACTTGTGGCGGACCACCACTCCTCTAATGGCAGCCACAACTGG
>OW240917.1:101281229-101335184 GCA_933207985.1 Pelobates cultripes
TGTACTAAACTCAATTATCTCCAGGCACAGAAAACATACACTTTACAATAACCCAAAAGTACCCCCAGAACACATGGAAACTGCAAAATAGTCATATCCCCTGATAGCCTCGATCTGGGAGACCAACATATCCAAAAATCACCCAGATCAGTTCAGGGGTTCGGGATTTCAATGGAAGTCATAATTTTGACCGACAGTGCACATGGTCCTATGCCCAAAACAGTTCCCCTCCAAGAGCCCATGGCGAGGTTACTTTCGCCACACCACTATAGATGTTGATTTTTGCTACACATAGGACCTCAACATCTATAGTGGTAACATTGTGAGTCCTGGTACCAGTCTTTTTCTGAGACCAGCTCATTTATTTTCTATATTTGTATTTCAGGGTTATGCCCTGGTTATCCACTTAGCCCTTTTTCAACGCAAAAGGTGTAGGACAGTTTCTGCGTTGCACTTGATGTGCGTTTTTTGTTTTTAGTATGGAATAATATTATTTATCTCAAACTCTTTTTTGATCTAAAACTCTTTGTATTGTGCAAACTAGAATCAAGAAAATACATTTACACAATACAAAAAAAACCCTTATGGTCTGATGACATTTTTCAATAATATATGTTAATCATTATTATTACTGTTTTCTGGAATGGTGTAGAATAGTTGTATGAGACATACAAGTAAAAACAACACATGTAACACTTACAAGAAAAAGTACTAATGAGGGCCATGCTCAAATGTGCTAATAATCTTTAGAACATATCCTTATATCTATCTGGGCAGAAGATCATGCAGCTGTCGGAAAGTACAGAGGGTTGAGCTCAATGACTAAAAAGGTGGCTTGTAAATCCTAGGTGGTGGGATAGTCTGGAGAGCATTTTTGCTGCATCCCATCTAAAGGTGGTAGAAGTGGGCTGATCAAATCCATGCTGAAGCATAGGGCAAATCTCTCAAGCAGCCATTTTCTCAATGAGCTGAGCCATTTCATCCATATTATTCATGTTTTTGTCTTAAGGTAAGGCTCTGGATATTAGGCTACATGCAGCGCTATATGATATCCCTGTGGTTTGCAATTTTTTTTTTAAATGCTGTATGACATGGATGGGAGAAACACATTGTTTTTCTTTTTTCTTTACCATGTGTCCGGGCAGCGGTGCGTGGACCGGGACCCAGTATGCCTGATGTTCAGAGTAGGAGTCACAGTGTGGAGGTGGATTAGCAGGGTCTGGTGCAGGGTAACCGCACGCCCCCTGGTGTTGAGCACCAGCATTTGTACAGCCACATACCAGAACCCTGATTCAGCTTAAGCGGATCCCAGGAACTAGGAGCTTGATATGCAGACCTCCCAGGAGCTGAATAGGGAGGCTCTGCAGCAGGAGTGTATCTAGTACAGAAGGAAGGCAAGGCTAGAGATAGGCACCATACATGAAAACAAGACAAAACTAGGAGAACAGGGCAAGCCTAGAGATAGGCACCATACATGAAAACAAGACAAAACTAGGAGAACAGGGCAAGACTAGAGATAGGCACCATACATGAAAACAAGACAAAACTAGGAGAACAGGGCAAGACTAGAGATAGGCACCATACATGAAAACAAGACAACACTAGGAGAACCCAGAACCAGAGCAGGGCAGAAAGCAGAACCCAGAACATGTACACAAGACAAGAGGAAAACAAGAACATAACATGGGCATGACTGGACAGGACTGTACATGGACTGGGATTACAAAATAAAACAAGACAAGATAAGATAAGATAGGCAAAACAAGAGGAGACATAACTAAGCACTATATATGAAAAGTATGGGGATTTAGTTACATTATATGATCATACATTGCATAAGCCTGCCACAATGCCAATGTACCCCATATTCGGCAGGTCCTACACTGCTTAATGTTCACTAAAAGAACCATACTAAACCACAATAGCACTTACCTGCAAGAAAGGGCAGAGACTTGAAACACTGCTGCAGGTCCAGACTGAAACAAAAGGAAAACGGAAAACAAACGGGTGTGGCAACATAAAACAAACATTTAAATGAATCCAAGAGACTGGGAAATCCAGGGACGGAATATAAGAATGTACCCAGAAACCCAGCATAAAGAAAACCAGACATAGACTAGAAAACCAGAAAAACCAAGAAAAACTAAGCAAGGATAGTAAAAAGAGTACTGGATACCAGAAGCCATTGCCAGAATGATCCACAGCTAGGAACAGGATGTGACACCATTTTGGTCACTGTAAAACTGCTATTACATTATAATTGCTATTAATATGATTAAACATTGTAACTTCATTGGTACATATTAATAAATGGAAGCAAAAGATTTTGAGATGAAGAATAGTCTTGACAGTCACAAATTTAATGTCATGATCTCTCAAGCATGGCATCAAGATTTTCTTCCGTTTCTTTTTTAAAATAATTTTTAAAGAAAACCATATACCTTTATCAATAAGGAATTATATAAGATTCATTATCAAGAACATAATAATAAAGTATTTTACAAAACTACCAACTCTAAGTTTTTGAGTGTTTACATTACACCTAATGTATCATCATTTTGTTCATGGCCATGATTACCGGATTATATTTTTCCATTACAGTAACTCATTACCAGATTACGACAAAGCAGGTTTTGGGAGCAACAAAATATTAACAGCCTCTATTATGCTATTCCTGTCATTGCGGTTTTTTTCTACCATGTCATTACAATATGCTATTGAAGAAGACAGAAAGAATGTGAAAATATCACAAAGGATTTTCTTCAATTATATGCACTCATTTTGTTTTTTGGAGTACTAGCATATTAAAAATAACTGCAGCTTGAAAAGCAGAGAGCAAACTATTTTCTTTATCATGTTACAAAATAATTAAGTACTTAATATCCTTAAAAAGAACAAAGGGAATATTTCTTTAGTTTAACATTTTCTTTGTCACGAATGAAGCAGAGCAGAAATAATGGACTCATTATTATATAACTGGATGGTATGTTGCGGTGCATTTATTTGCAAAGGTAAAGGCCATAATATACACGTCTAGTATTTATAGTGTCATTTGGTGAAACACAATATCTAATATGGAGTGTATTTTTTTTTTTTAGTTTGCAAGCGTATCAAAAGTAATACATTGATGTTTTATTCTCTGTTTGGTAACTGCCTACAGGTACTATATCACCTAAATTATCAATACCAAATATTTGCACTGTAGAGAAGTACAATGTGCCAATGCCATACCCATCAACACTCCTGGATTTGGCCGGGTTATCACATTTTTGGGTCTTATCCAGCCATTCCATAGCATTAGAACCATGTTAAGAGCATTTCAGAAGGGCTTTCTGCATGGTCTGCCTAAGTGGAGTTGAGCAGGGAAGCTGCCGGTCACACTCCTTCTTGGGGTGTCCTCCCCTTTCCAGGCAGGTAATTCAGTCTTAATTCCACAGGTGTATCACCATATGGGATCATGGATCAGATTGCCAGACTATGATTAGTATGTATTCTCAAACAGGAAGTGGAGTTGAAGAGGACATGATTTATGGCAGTGCCCTGTCACTACTCAGGTCATTCTGTTACATTTCATACATTACTTATTCACTGTGGGGAGGAGCATGATCTCAGGATGCGAGTTATAATACATTTGATCTTATATTATATATATACTATTATATACTTTAAAACGCATTCATTTTGTTTTCCCATAAAACACGGGAGCCAGAGGTTGAATCATTATCTCTTAGTAATACTGGGTCAAATTCTACCTGCGCACGGGAGACAGCTGCGTGCAGCAATCCAGAGGTCAGAGGTGTTGAGTACCCATATGTTTGTTATCTGGTAATCACTGTGTTATTATTTAAATGTTTTATGCACGCTCTTCATGTTATCCTGATGAAAGTAAATGTAATGAACTGAAATGTCACGTCAATCGATTTTATTGACATCCAACCTGAATAAAAGCTAAATGTAACAAGACCCTCAGTCAGCCAGGGCAATGGCTGCTTGTGAATATGTCCTCAGACTGTCCCCAATGCAGCAGCCTTCTCCTGTTGCTGTATGCTGGATTGCTAAAACTATCCCCAGCCCATTCGTGCAAATTTGCGTTTAAACTGACTTTAATGGACATAATGGAGAACTGTACAAAAGCACAAATTTTGTCCCGAATGGCCGACCCCCCAGGTTAGGAGGGCACCTCTCATTTACCTCCCAGCTTCACAGGGCACCATCCAAAACCACAAATACTCCATTGCTCTCTTTGTTCTACACAGTGGTCGGCGTTCGTTTGCCGAACACGTGGCGGTGGCCATTTTATTTAGTCGAACGCACTCAGCTAAAACCTCCATCCTCTGTGCATTCGGCTAAATTCATACGAACACAGCACTCTTTCCCTGGTTTCAACTCCCGAACAAGCCTTTTTCAATGAGTCCAAGCATGAAGCAATCCGTTCGGGAAAAAAAGGACTTTTCGTCGAATGAAAATAGACCGACTGCACAGCCTGAATCTGTGGAACTGTTTTGGGCATGCAAACAGGCGTGCAGTCGGTCCAAAGAGACTTTTTTGTATCTCAGGAACTACCAAATGGATTTGCACAAATTTTGGATATGTTTTTCCCCAAGTTGTTCTGTGCATAAAATATAAATTTTATTCCTGTATCTCATACAATCTCAAAGTTATAAAAATGTACAAAAATGGTAACTTTTCAGCTTGGAGATAATTGAGTAGATACAGTTAATTAACTCAATTATCTCCTAAGCAGAGAGGAGGAATTTACTGTAACTGCTGGGAGAAAACTTGTACGTGATTGGTTGCTGTAACTCCCTTGTCGGTGCCCCACAAGGTCCAGTGGGTGTTGCCAAACCTATAAGATCCTGCATAAAAGCAGCAATAAAAAGTTCTTCTTCACCCTTCAAAACGTAGCTGTATCTCGTTATTGAAAGGGAATTTGCAGCATAATCACTAGCTCTTTTCAGAGCTCTGCCTCTCTACTGCTCCAGGGATCCAGCTGATGGTACTTCGCCTCCTCACTTCAGCCAAGCACCTGGCCCGGAGAAAGGACGTCCCCAATGGCAAATACCCCTCTCCACTCTGGGTAGCCGTTACACTAAGTTTTACTTTTTTCATCACTAACTAGTCCTTGGAGTGCTATCATTTCAAACCTCTATATATCAAGCAGCAGGCCCTATACAATAACTTTACTGGAGTGCAGGCAAACAAAAAACTTTTATATATAAATATATATATATATAAATATATATATATATATATATATATATATATATAAATGTCCACGTGTGTCCAGCACTCTCTCTCATGGTCTTGTGCTTGCCTGGGTGCTTACTTCAGCCAAAATGTACATAATCCAAGAAAAGTGCACTCACAGGACTCTGTAGATCAAGCATGTCAAACTCAAACTTAAACCTCATAAACAAGGTTTAAGTTTATGTGGGCCGCACACACACACTCACTGACAGAAACACACACATACTCACTGACAGACAGACAAACACACACACACTCACAGACAGACACAGACAGACACATTGACAGACACACACACACACACATACTCACTGACAGACACAAACACATACTGACAGACACACACATACTTGCTGACACACACACACACAGACAGACACAGACAGACACACTGACAGACACATACACATACTCACAGACAGACACACACATACTCACTGACATACAGACAGACACACACACATACTCACAGACAGACACATACAGACACACTGACAGACACACACATACAGACACACACATACAGACACACACATACTCACTGACAGACACAAACACATACTGACAGACACACACATACTTGCTGACACACACACAGACAGACACATTGACACACACACACTGACAGACACACACACATACTCACAGACAGACACACATACTCACTGACAGACAGACACACACACATACTCACTGACAGACACACACACATACTTGCTGATAGACACACACGGACACAAACACACACACACACACACACACTCACTGACAGACACACACATACTTGCTGACAGACAGACACACACACTGACAGACACACACACACTGACACAGACACACACACATACTTGCTGACAGACACACACATACTTGCTGCAGACACACACACACACACTCAGTGACAGACACACACAAACACATACTTGCTGACAGACACACACACACATACTTTTCTTTATTGCTCCCTACCTTATAAGGCCGATAGGGGGCATCTCCCTGGGGTCCTTCCTGCTCCTCACTGCTCCCTCGCGCGCAGTTTAGTGATGTTTAGTCAGGACTAGCTAAACCTTTCCTTTTCCCTCACCCTATTCAACTGTTACACAGCTACGGGCCTGTTCCCCAGCTGTCTTATCTCCTCCCACTCCTGTAACTGTCCTCACTAAACTCTGCTCAGTGAGAAGCAGACATTTTTCAAGACTGTCAGTCTCCATCAGTGTTGCAATTTGCTTCTCCAGATCTCCAATCCAAGCTTCCAGAGAAGACACTCTCTAACCTGCTACGGAGGTATGGACCCTGGAAAGGTTCATCCAGGCATGCATCCATGCAGCACATGTGCACTGAGTCAAACCATCAATCCTGCCAACACCCATTATCACAGATGTAAAGAACAAGTACAGGAATGTAAAAAAATATTTACCTTGCTAGTTTAACCTTCTTGTTTGTTTTGATTCCTACTTCAAATAGCCTACATAAAATATACTATTCACAAGCAAAAAGTAAGAAAGCTCACTAAGTTGGCTGTGGGTTCAGGGCCGTCTTTAACGCGGGGCAAACGGGGCAGCTGCCCCGGGCCCAGTTTCTCTTGGGGGGCCCGAGGCACCTGCCCCGTGGGCCCCGCTGACCCCGGCGGGCGGGTGGCCGGTCGGGCAGGAAGGCGGGCGCACGAGGGAGCACTCACTGCTTCCTCTTCAGCTCCCTCGCGCACCGCACTGATGCCAGAGCCGGAAGATGACGTCATCTTCCGGCGCCGGCATCCCTACGCGGCGCGCGAGGGAGCTGAAGAGGAAGCAGTGAGTGCTCCCTCGCGCGCCCGCCTTCCTGCCCGACCGGCCACCCGCCCAGGAGCCCAGCAACACCACTGGACCCCAGGGAATCCCCCCAGCACTCCAAAAGGTAAGGAGGCTGGGGGGATTACATTTTTTTTAAAAAATGTGTGTTTGTGTGTGTGTTTGTGTGTTAGTATTTGTGTGTTAGTGTATGTGTGTGTTTGTTTGTGTCTTAGTGTATGTGTGTGTTTGTGTGTTAGTGTATGTGTGTGTTAGTGTTTGTGTGTTAGTGTATTTGTGTGTTAGTGTATGTGTGTGTTAGTGTATGTATGAGTGTTTGTGTGTGTTAGTGTATGTGTGTTAGTGTGTGTGTTTGTGTGTGTTAGTGTATGTGTTTGTGTGTTTATGTGTGTGTGTATGTGTGTGTGTATGTGTGTTAGTGTTTGTGTATGTGTGTTTGTGTATGTGTGTTTGTGTATGTGTGTTAGTGTGTGTGTGTATGTGTGTGTGTGTGTGTTAGTGTGTGTGTGTGTTAGTGTGTGTGTTTGTGTGTTAGTGTATGTGTGTGTGTGTCAGCATGTCTGTGTGTGTCAGTATGTCTGTGTGTGTGTTAGTGTGTGTGTATATCTGTGTGTGTCAGTATGTGTATGTGTCAGTATGTCTGTCAGTGTCAGTATGTCTGTTGTGCATGTGCATGCATGTGTCAGTATATCTGTCTGTGTGCCAGTATGTCTGTGTGTGTGTGTCAGTATATCAGTCTGTGTGTGTCAGTGTATGTGCCTGTGTGTGTGTGTCAGTATTTCTCAGTGTATGTGGGTGTCAGTATATCTGTCAGTGTGTGGGTGTCAGTATTTCTGTCAGTGTATGTGTGTCAGTATGTTGATCAGTGTATGTGTCTGTGTGTGTGTGTCAGTATGTCGGTATATGTGTCTGTGTGTCAGTATGTCTGTATATGTGCCTGTGTCAGTATGTCTGTCAGTACGTCTACCAGTGTATGTGTCTGTGTGTGTGTCAATATATGTACCTGTGTCAGTGTGTCTGTCAGTGTATGTGCCTGTTTATCTGTATGTAGTCAGTGTATGTATCTGTGTATCTGCTTGTGCGTCAGAGTGTGTACCTGTGCATCTGAGCCGCAACTTTAAATACAAATACACCCCTCCATTCAAACTTCAACACTACATATAAAACACACTCCTGCATTGAAACGTCAACACTACATACAAGCACACTCCTACATTCAAAAACAAACACTACACATAAATGCACACTTGCATTCAAACTCCAGTACCACATACAAACACATTCACACAAACATACTCCATACAAACACATGCTTACATTCAAACATACTAACATGGCTCAGTGCTAAATACAACCCTGCAAGCATGGGAAATTGGTAGAGTCCCAGCTGTCAAAGCATTGTTGGAGTTGCACGACAGATGGGGTTCTACCTTTAGTCCAACCTTGCAATTGGGGGTCCCAATAAAATTCATTCTACTTTAGTACCGCCACTGCGTTGGGATGGATGCCGTGATTGCATACCAGGGAGTGAGGGGCGAGAGCGGCAGGGCACAGGGGGCCCAAGCAAACACTTGCCCAGGGTCCATTCGTTATTAAAGACGGCCCTGTGTGGGTTCATATAGGAATAAAAATCCCATACAGATAAGAATTAAGGGACACTCCCCCAATTACCTGAGTGGCAAAAGAAAATTGCATTTTTAACCTTTTCAAGTTAGGCAGATAAATAAATTATACAAACCACTCTCCATAATACTGTAGTTCTCCAATGAACTCTTGTTTTTTAACTCTCAGTTGATATAGCCTACTCTGTGGATGATTTTTTTCTTGAAAAAAGTTCCACAGAGGACTAAAACGTTGACCCGAATGTGTTGTATCTATATTGCACAACAAAGAATTGGAAAATCATCTACAGCAAGCATGTCAAAGAACAGCTGTTATATCACATTGGGAAGATTGCACATCTAGGTGACATTAATTATATTATTGGAGATTTTAATTACTCAGACATTAATTGGGATAGAGGAGGATAGAAGTTAAGCAAGGGGAATCAGGTTGTTGAATGTGTTAAATGATGCCTTCATGTCACAACTGGTACAAGCACCAACTAGTAAGGATGCTTGTCTGGATCTGGTTATAACAAACAATGTCAATCTTTTGACCAAAATTCAAGTAGGGAAACACTTGGGAAATAGTGATCACAATATGGTGTCTTTTGAAATAAACTCAAAAAAGCAAAAGCACATGGGTAAAACATATGATTTAAAAATATCTTCAAACAAATATTAGAAAGGTACATTTATCAGTATATACCATTGGGTATTAAATATAAAATAAACAAATTGAAACCAATGTGGCTTATTGAGAAAGTAAACCAAGAGATTAAAAATAAGAAAAGGGCATTTAAAGCATTTAAACTGGACATATTAAAACCATCCTATATAAGATGTAGTGAAGGGAATACTGCATGCAAAAAGGCAATCAGAGTGGCTAAACTAGTAATTGAGAAATTGATAGACAAAGAGAGCAAAACCAACATCCAAAAATGTTTGAAGTACATAAATTCTAAAACACCAAAAAATGAAAGTGTAGTTACACTGAAAACTTACCGACCGGTTACTGCAGCTAATTCATTCCCTCAGCCACTCTGGAACCATTAAAATAAGCAGACATCCATCCCCCAGTAATCAGACGAAACATAGTCCTGGGAGTCTACTGATTTAATTCAGGCCACACATGGCTTAAATGCACAGACCCCTATATGGGGTTTCCAACACACATATACAGTGTTTTCAATCCAAGGATCCTCTGTACCTGAGAGATAATTGCGTGAGAAAAATCCTAACGAAATATACAGTACCCCAAAAGTGTCCCCACCATACTTAGGAACCCCACAAAAAAGTACATTCCTTTATAGCTCTGATTTGAGTGTATAACATATCCAAAGATCATTCAGAATGGTTTGGTGAAACGGGAATGCAATCGAGGTAAATTTTTGACCGGTGCTAGGAAAATAGGTGTCCTGGCCGGTCTCTGTTTGTCGGGTTCCTGTACGAACACCATGAAAGGGAATCTCTTAATTTCAGGATACAACTGCTCCCCCTGTTCGATAGTTCATATCTCCCAAATGTCGTTCGTATAGGTGGTCGGGAATTAGAACGGGCAGCGGTCTAAGTTTTACCGGCGTTCATGTGAGTGCCTAGCCGAAAAGAGTTCCGGACACTAGACAACCAAGTACCGCTGCCCACGTTCGGCAGACAAGATGGCCACCATTCTTTTGTCAACCATGTGCATTGGGCTATATGAAATAGCAGCCGCCCAGGGGTAGCATTCATTAATTACTTCCCTTGCGGTTTCGCACTAAAGTTGAATATTCTAATGGGGTACAGGGGTGGTCCTCGTTCGGGAGACAAATGGATTTTGTTCTTATAAATTACTCCTGAAGGAAAAAGGGTAAAATAAACTAAATGAGGGGAAAACACATGAATAGGTGGTAAGTTCCACCACAGGTGTGTTAGTTAATGAAGACCAGGAAAAGGCAGAAATTTTAAACAATTCTTTTTCCTCAGTAAATATTAAGGAAGATCCTATGGTAAGAGATATGCAAATGATTGCTGCAAAAAACTTGCAGAAAAAGTGTGACAGGATGTCTCAAGCCAAGGTGCTACAGCAGCTAAAGAAAGTTAATGTAAAAAAAGCTGCTGGGCCTAAAGATATTCACCTACGAGTACTTGAGCAGCTTAGTGTGGAAATAAGTAAACCTCTGTATTTAATCTTTCAGGGTTTTATTTTTTTCAGGAATTGTACTGGAGGATTGAAGGAAGGCAGATGTAGTTCCTATATTCAGAAGGGATTCAAAATCTTTGTCTGGAAATTATTGACCTGTGAGCTTAACTTCCATGGCTGGGAAAGTATTTGAAGGGTTCTTAATGGATAATATTCAGAAATTTATTGGGAACATCATTGTTATTAGCAATAATCAACATGGTTTTATGAAACGTAAGTCACGTCAAGCTAACCTAATTGCATTCTACGAAGAGGTAAGGAGAAGTATATATCAGGGTATTGTAGGGGATGGGATCAACTTGGATTTTGTCAAGGCATTTGATATGGTTCCTCACAATAGATTAATGTTAAAACTAAAAGAAATTGGTCTAGATGAAAATTGGGTATAACATTGGCTTAAAGCAGCATTATCATGCCTAACTTACCTTTCTCTTATTATTTCCTCTTCTCTTCCTCTCTTAGAATCTGTTCTTTTTTCTTTATTACCGATCTAGTTTTCTTTAAAACATAATACAAAGTAGGGACAGGGGGATTTAGATAGATTAGGGGACTGGGCACTCAAATAAAAGATCAAATTTAATGTAGAGTAATGCAAGTTATGCACTTTGGGGTAAAAAATGCACAAGCAGCTTATACCTTAAATGGTAGTGAATTAGGGATAACAACACACAAGAAGGTTTTGGGAATTGTTATGGACAACAAACTAGGCAACAATATGCAATTTCAATCAGCAGGTGCTAAGGCCAGTGAGGTATTATCATGTATCAATAGGGGCATTAATTCTCGGGATGAAAATATAATTTTGCCTCTTTATAAATCACTGTTAAGACCACATCTTGAATATGCTGTGCAATTTTGGGCACCTATTCTAAAGCAGGATATTATTGCACTAGAAAAAGTGCACATGTGGGCTACAAAATTAATAAAAAGAATGGAGCATTGTATTTATTAAGCAGGGTTAACAATGTGAAGTCTCTTTAGTCTTGAAAAACGGCGCCTCAAAGGGGATATGATAGTATTATACAAATATATTCTAGGCCAATACAAACCATTGTCTGGCAATCTATTCATAAACTGAACTATACATCGGACACAGGGCCACACATTTAGACTGGAAGAAATTAGATTTAGTCTAAGGCAAAAGAAAAAGGTTTTTTACAGTAAGAACAACAACCTAATGCCTGCTCTTATAAGAATAATCCACTTACTTGGGAAATCTTTCCTCCTGGGACACTGCAGGGCAAAGTTAAATAGGGCCCTAGTATCAGGATTACAAGTTGATCCAGCACGCAGAACTGTGTCACACCTAGGACTAAGGATAACCGGACCTTATAATGGCTGGACTTAACGTATCCAAGAATAGTCAAAATACTTGCCGAGGTCAGGAACACATAATCAGACACAACGATGAGGGAAAGCCAAAAGTCAAGGATACCAGAATTCAGGGAAGTCAAAATGACGCCAAAGCCAAATACCAGAAAATCAAGATAAGGAACGCACTCTTGGATTACCGTCAGGATGAAACCATGACAGGGGAAAGAGCAAGAGGAGAATTGGGTTTAAATAACCCTCCTGTAGATCCAATTGGCTTTAACTGGCCTTTGACCCCAAAAGCAATTACCAGGTTTCCATGTGCATGATTGTTACTCAGCACAAACCATTCTGTGGATCTGATTGGCCATAACCGGCCTATGACCCCAAAAGCAATTACCAGGTTTCCATGTGCATGATTGGTGCTCGGCACAACTTTTCCTGTCAGGACAGTAATGCTGCTCGGCACAACTTTTCCCGTCAGGACGGTAATGCTGCTCGGCACAACTTTTCCTGTCAGGACGGTAAATGCCATCTACCACATTTTTATGTGCGGATGAATACGTGACACCTAAAATGAGCTACGTGTGACAGGGTGGTGTACAAAACAAAGTTAGTGCAGCCTGTTTGGTTTCATATATATATTTAGGAGTCTAGACCAACTCCCCTGTTTTCATATCATAAGAGCAAGCGTTAGATTGGTAGGAAAAGACGTGCCAAGAATGGGGTACATTGGCGTTGTGGCAGGCTTATGCAATATATGATCATATACTGTAACAAAACCCACATTATTTTTAACTGGGGTAGGTGTTTTATTGCATTTTGTAAGCTTAGAAATTGCTGTTGAGTGAATGCATGAGTGCAATAGATGTTTGTTGTATGAATTGGTCCCCGCACCACTCTTATAATGTATGCATGTTCAGGTGAGCACAGCCTGGTTTAGTTTTGTAGATAGATAGATAGCATAGGCTTGTGCAGCATATTGCATAAGGGTGTGCACCCTAAAGCACAAACAGAGACGCAACGTGTGTATATATATATATATATATATATATATATACACACACACACATGCATACACTGCTGTGTGAGGGTGCTGTGTGTGTGTGTGTGCTGTGTGTGAGTGAGGGTGCTGTGTGTGTGAGGGTGCTGGTAGTGTGCTGTGTGAGGGTGCTGTGTGTGAGGGTGCTGTGTTTATGTGTGTGTGTGTCACGGCCCCCGCTCGCCGCCATGTGCATCCGTTCCCGACTGGCACGACCGCACCAACTCACTGAGCATACCTGCTCAGCGGCGAGCCGGGAACCATTCATCCACACTGCTCGGGGAAATCCAAGATGGCGCCGACCATGAGGTCGCGTCCATCCATGGCTCCACCCCCCAAAATTATACGAACGTGCGCGTAACGTCACGACGTCAATGCACGCGCACGTTCTGGGGTCAGAGGTCACCCTCTGACCAATCAGAGCCAAGAAAGGGATATTTAAATCCCTAATTCCCCCCAGTACCTTGCCCTGTCGTGGTTTCCTGTTCCTGGTTCCCTAGAGTGCGTTTATCTTTGTGAATATTACTTCCTGGTATCCTGATCTTGGCTTTTCCCTAGTTATTCCGAATTCTGGTTCCCCTGACTTGGCTTGTTTAAACAGTATCTGAGTATTTCTGGCTTCCTTGACCTCGGCTTTCCCTTTGACCATTCTCTATCTCTAGCGTATTAGTCTGGCCATTCTAAGGTCCAGTTTACGCTCTGTCCTTTTATTTCCTTTCCTTTTGTATGTATATGTTTACATAGTTTCTGCGTGTTGGACCACACTAGCAGCCGTGACATTATGATAGGGCCATGGATCCTGCGGAACTATGTAAACATATGATAGCCTGTGAGAGTAGGGTGGAGGATATGGACCACAGGTTAGATCAGTTTGCCCAAGTGTTCCAGACCTTGCTCCAGAGAACTGCTTATCTGGAGGCACCTCCGGTACCACCTGTAGTTCCACCACCTATACCTGCACCTGTAGTATATAAACCTCCATCCATAACTCTTTCACCTCCCTCTCATTTTGGAGGTGATTCTAAAGAATTCAGAGGTTTCCTTAACCAAATTGAATATTTTTGGAGGCTTCCCCTGGTTCCTTCCCTACACATAGGTCAAAGATTGGTTATCTTATGAACCAATTAATAGGCAAGGCCTTAACCTTGGCCAATCCCTTATGGGAGAGTGGAAATCCAGTTGCCCGTGATTATAATGAATTTTTAACGGCATTTAAAGCCACTTTTGAGCCAAAGGGAAAAGAGAAAAATGCCGCTAGAGCCTTAATGAGAATAAAACAAGGCACCCGCTCTATAGCCAATTATGCCATAGAGTTCAGGACATTAGCTTCTGAGGTTGACTGAACCAATAGTGTCTTGGTGGCTGCTTTTTCGGAAGGTTTAGTGGAAAATATACAAGATGAAACCACTGCCAGAGACAGGCTCAGAGAGAGGGAGAAAAACAAACAGCGTACTAGATGTACAAACTTGTCTATAGCCCCTCGTTTCTCTAACCCAGTGACTGTTAGTCATGCTCCACCTGCAGAAGCTGAACCCATGCAATTGGGCATTACCAAACTGACTGAGGCGGAGAGACAAAACAGACACAACGAGGGGTTGTGTCCATATTGTGGCAAAAGAGGACATCATAGGTCTAAAAAAAAAAGGAGACCTACGCCCTTGTATTGATTATAGGGGTCTAAATAAAATTATGATTAAAAACGCCTATCCCATTCCCCTTATTTCTGAGCTATTTGATAGGTTGAGGGGTGCCCGAGTATACACAAAACTCGACCTAAGGAGCGCATACAGCCTAGTCAGAATTAGGGAAGGGCAGGAGTGGATGACCGCGTTTAATACGAGAATGGGACATTATGAATACCTGGTCATGCCGTTTGGCTTATGCAACGCCCCAGCGGTATTTCAGGACTTGATTAACAATGTCCTTAGAGAATATCTTCACATATTCGTACTAGTGTATCTAGATGATATTCTCATCTATTCCCCAGACCTAGAAACTCATCACGAACATGTGAGAATCATACTAAAAACCCTGTTAAAAAATGGCTTATACCGTAAGCTGGAAAAATGCAGGTTTGACCCGACTGAGATACAGTTTCTTGGCTATGTAATATCCCCTCCTGGTTTCAAAATGGACCCACACAAACTGGAAGCAGTCTTGCAATGGCCGTTACCCAAAGGCCTTAAAGCTACACAATGCTTTATAGGTTTTGCAAATTATTACCGTAAGTTCATTAAGAATTTCTCATCAGTAATCGCTCCTATTACCAACCTAACCAAGAAAGGAGCAAATTGTAATTTACGGTCCAAAGAAGCAAAGGAGGCATTTGAAAGATTAAAATCTTTATTTGCTTCAGCACCTGTCCTGACGCACCCTGATCCGACCAAACCTTTTATTTTAGAAGTAGATGCATCAGAGACAGGTGTAAGAGCCATTCTGTCTCAACGAGAGAGTCCTGATGTGCCGTTACATCCCTGTGGCTTTTTCTCTCGAAAATTAACTCCAGCAGAGAGAAATTATGACATCGGGAATATGGAATTACTGGCCATCGTTCTCGCCCTTAAGGAATAGAGGCATCTCTTGGAATTTTTACCGATCATAAGAATTTGGCTTATATTGGGGATGCTAAGAGATTGCCCTCCTGACAGGCTAGATGGTCATTATTCCTCTCCCAGTTTAATTTTATAATTACATACAGGCCTGGGACAAAGAATACCAAGGCAGATGCACTCTCTAGACAGTTTGAGACAGATGAAGCCCCTGAACAAGATGTATCCCCGATCGTACCTCCAGAATGTATTATCGCTACTACAGTTACTGAAATATCTTCTCCACTCTTTGGTGCCGTAATAGCAGATCAAACACCCGTGGGGAAACCTCAGGACAAATTGTATGTTTCACCCTTATTAAGGAAGAATGTATTTGGAGTGTTTCATGATAATCTGACAGCAGGACATCCTGGAATACATAAAACTCTCTCTGCTATTTCCAGAAAATATTGGTGGCCTACACCCAGAGGTGACGTTAAAGACTATGTAGGGGGATGTCAAATATGTGCGGTTTCTAAAACATCTCATCGATCTCCCCCTAGGTTGCTACAGCCACTTCCGATACCCGATGCTCCATGGACCCATTTAGCCATGGATCTCAAAGTGGAACTTCCCAGTTCTAATGGGCATAACACCATCCTCATGGTTGTAGATAGATTTTCCAAGATGGCACATTTTATACCTCTTAAAAAATTGCCATCTGCTCAAGATCTAGTCCAAATTTTCATAAACGAAATCTTTCGCTTACACGGAGTACCAAAAAACATTGTTTCTGACAGAGGAACCCAATTTATCTCTAGGTTCTGGTGTGCCTTCTGTAAACAGTTGGGCATAGAACTTTCATTTTCCTCTTCGTACCACCCTCAGACTAATGGCGTCTCAAAAAGAGCCAATCAATCTTTAGAATCCTATTTGCATTGCTTTATCGATGACAATCAGTCCAATTGGTTCGAACTCTTACCCATGGCTGAATTTGCCAGAAATAATGCGACTCACGAATCCTCGAGTCCATTTTTTGTAAATCAAGGTTATCACCCCACTATTTTACCTTCTGCATTTTCAGGGACTGATATTCCTGCATTAAACACCCGTTTGACTTCTATCCAAGACACTTGGGATTCTGTTCATTCAGCATTATAGAATGCCTCTGAACGTACTAAAGTTCAAGCTGATAAGAAACGGGGTGCCAATCCTGTTTATCAAGTGGGGGACAGGGTTTGGTTGTCCACATGTCATATCAAACTCAAGGTTCCTTCCATGAAACTAGCTCCTCGATTCATAGGTCCCTTTCGTGTCCTCCGTCGTATAAACCCTGTGACTTATTCATTGGCACTCCCTGCTCATATGAGAATTGCTAATTCCTTCCATGTATCATTGCTTAAGCCCCTCACTTGCAATCGATACACAAAAATTATTGTTCCTCCTCCGCCCTTGGTAGTAGGTAATCAAGAGGAGTACGAAGTCCAAACTATTTTAGACTCCAAGTTCTCTAGAGGTGTTCTGTCTTATCTGGTTGACTGGAAGGGATATGGCCCAGAGGAACATAGTTGGGTTCTTGCAGACCAGGTTCATGCTCCCCGTCATTTCACAACTGTTTTCCTCGCAAGCCGGCTCCTTCCTGCCCGGTGAGCGGTCTTCGAGTGGGGGGTACTGTCACGGCCCCCGGCTTGCCGCCATGTGCGTCTGTGCCTGACCGGCACGACCGCACCAACTCACTGAGCTTACCTGCTCAGCGGCGAGCCGAGAACCGTTCCTCCACGCTGCTCAGGGAAATCCAAGATGGCGCCGACCACGAGGTTGCGTCCATCCATGGCTCCACCCCCCAAAATTATACGAACGTGCACGTGTCATCACGGCGTCAACGCACACGCATGCGCGCGTTCAGGGGTCAGAGGTCACCCTCTGACCAATCAGAGCCTAGAGAGGGATATTTAAATCCCTAATTCACCCCAGTACTTTGCCCTGTCGTGGTTTCCTGTTCCTGGTTCCCTAAAGTGCGTTTATCTTTGTGAATATTACTTCCTGGTATACTGAATTCTGGTTCCCCTGACTTCCCCTGGCTTGTTTAAATGGTATCTGAGTATTTCTGGCTTCCTTGACCTCGGCTTTCCCTTTGACCATTCTTTATCGCTAGCATATTACTCCGGCCATTCTAAGGTCCGGTTTACGCTCTGTCCTTTTATTTCCTTTCCTTTTGTATGTATATGCTTACATAGTTTCTGCGTGTTGGACCACACTAGCAGCCGTGACAGTGTGTGTGAGTGTGTGTAAAGGTGCTATGTGTGGGTGCTGTGTGAATTTTTTGGAGGGATTGTGTGTGGGGGTAGGGAGACAGATTAGAAAATAGACCCCCTTCCTTCTTACCTTTTGCCTGGGAGGGGGATCCTTGCTGCCATCCTTGATCCCTGGTGGTCCTAGTGTGAGTGAACTCTAGCCTGCAGGGCTAGAGTTCACTCTCGCGAGATCTGAGCATTGCCCTGGGTCCTCTCCTGCCTCCCTCCCTGTCTGTGGGCCAGTGAGGGAGATCTATGATCTCCTTCACTGGCCCATGGAGGCACACAGTGCGGGCCGCGGGGATTAGGGTGTGCTCAGGCCCACCTGGCCCACCTATGATAGATACATAGATACATATTGAGATATTTATATTAAGCAAACATAATTTCATTTCAGATAATTTATAGCAGTGTTTTTTACTTAGGTTTCAAACTCCACATTTTATTCTACTATAAATTAGTTATGGGAAAAAATGAGAGAAATTGCTTTCCATAGAACTATAAGTTTTTTTCTGCCCAGTCAAGCAAAGAAAAAAAATAATTGTGAAAAGCACTATTTATGCATTATCTTACCTTGTGACATGTTGTCAGATGAAAATACACTCTAAGCACTTAGTAGTTCTTGATAGAATTCCAGAAGTGTATATTTTTTCATTCAATGCAACATTAAATCTAACGTGTGTCTCCATACTATCTCACTGGGGAGCTCTGGAATCTCTCCAAAATCTTTAAAATGCATTTAATGTGTTAAAGAAAAGCAGATTATTTTGTGTCTACCTTCAATGCAAGCACTTACTTTCAGCTACAATGGTAAAACTACATTTATTTTAAGATGTAAAGACAGTTCATTGTCATTTGTCAGGTGAAACATTTCTAAGAGCCTTTTTTAATAATGAACATCAGAGACACTTAAATTAATATACTCAACTGTTAAATGCTTAATTAAGTTAATTGATCTTTGCAAAATACACACAGAAAGAGGGGATACGAGGGCCAGGGGAATTGCAAGTGAAATGAATAGAAATAAAACTATATATATAAAAAAAGTAAATATGTCTGCTTTATAATACCAAAAATAAAATGTAATTAGAAAATTACTGAAAAAGTGCAAACATTCCTCATTCCTCTTCTACAACTTTGATAGATTAAGCAAGACTACAAAAAAAGTCCTAAAAAAAGTATATGGAATTTAAATATGCAACATACATTCTACTACCATCTGGTGAGATTAAAGGGACACTCCAAGTGCCAAAACCACTACATTGTAATAAAGTGGCGTTGGTGCATAGGTGCTCTCTCTTTTCTCTGGCAATGTAAAACATTGCTATGTCCAAGAAATGGAAATGCTTACATTTGTCACCTAAGATGCCTCTAGTGACTGTCAGACTGACTCATATCCTACTTAAGATCTTACAATCAAAAATTGTTGCCTAATGGTGCTAATGCTAATGGATAAGAAATGCATTTAGTGCTTGCTATGAGAAATATCCTATTGGCAGGGCATAGTGATTGGGAGAAGCACTGGTTTGGACAAAAGTCATCAATCCTGACGACTCCATTGGAGGCAGAACAGTTGCAGAAATTTTGTTCCAGCTGGTGCGGCTTGGTTGGCAACCAAGATGACCCAAAAGCATTAGTTCTGCAAAGTTCTGCAAATATCTGAGCTAAAAAGCTTTCAAACTATATGAAAATCCTTTGAATTCTAAATTAATCCAGCATATTTGCACTTAAGAAGCATGCTAAAACACAAGAAAAGCACGAAATCCTCAACTGTATCAAAATTAGCAGAGAAGAGTGATTCGACACGGAATAAGGTATGTCAAACATACAATATGATTTTCCATTACCAGATGAATATAAATCTCTCACATTTAATAATCAAGATTTGGCTCTTCAAGAGGTGGAGTGAGTTTCTTAAAATAATGACATAGATACATTAGATACAGACAGGGGTTACCAGTGGAACTGGTCATAAGACATCATGGAAAACTGTATATTACACATACACCAGAGGAGGACATTCCTCTGGAGGAGGAGTTCCTCCAATCTCTGCTGACTGAAGATGTGCTGGATCCTAAAGCCCCATAGAAACTGTGAAGATTGATTAATATTTTCCCTTATGAGAGGGCTGTGCATCACATATTGATTTTTCTTTTTCTTCTCTTACATTGACCTTTTTTTTTTAACTTTTTTTTGTGGACAATCTTTGATTTAATATGTTCAGACTTTTTTTTTTTACAAGTTTTATTTTTTTTTTCAAATTTTTTACATGAGGTGGTACATAATTCAATCAAAACTGTATTTTTCTGAAATATCAAAATAGTAACTTGGTTGTAGTTATATTAGTTCTCAATCTCGGTCAAACTCATGTTTCCCTCTAGACTAACATACATTTAGACATAGAAGTCCTGCCATACTCGCAGGGCTTTTACATTTAAGACAAAAGTCAATCCGTTGTTGAGCAGGGGTGGTCGCAGTTAGTAATGTGCACACATTAGAATCTGTATTCTTTTCTAAATTTTCAACGTCATAGGGCTGATTTTTCTTCTGTAATTCTCATCTATTTAGCCACTCCTCCCATATTTTAGTCATTTTGGAGCGGTAACCTTGAGATTTACTGATGATTCTCTCCATTTTAATTTGTACTTGTAATTGTTTCAAAACATTTGGCCAGAAAGGGCCTTGAGAGTTTTTCCAGTTGCACGCAATTTCAATCTTAATGGCCAAAAGAAAGTGTATAATCAAAAAACATATATTATTATTTTTTTCGGACAATTTAAATGAAAAAGTGCAGTTTCTGGGGTAAAGTTCAAATCTATATTAGTATGAATGTTTCATGAAAAGAAAAATATTTTTCCAAATATTAACTATTTTTTCACAGCTCCACCATATATACATAGGATAAATTTTTTTTCAATCTTGTTGGTACTAAGTACCATCTGTGTAGTACCTTAAATTGTATTTCTGCCCAGTTTATACAATGCATTACTTTTTTAACCATATTTCACAACACTTCTTCATATTTATGTTGTACTTTAGGTCTCTTTGTCAAATCTGAAAGACAGGAAACGCTTGTCATTTTTCCATTGAGATCAACAGATCTGTACTTCTGGAAACCTCTTTTGTTATAGGATCGTATCTTAGAATATTAAAGAGTTTATCTATTATATTTGACCTTTCTAATAGATTGGCCTTTATGTAGTTTTTTATCCTTAGATAATTGAATATCTCTGATCCCGGAAGTTTATATTCTTGTGTTATTTGTGGAAAGGGTTTAACCCTGCCTGCCATTGTAATTTGATCTACCTTCGATATGTCCCTCTGTCTCCACTCCTTAAAGTCTATGTCCATGATATAATGTTGTAACGAGGCTAAATAGATATGTTCAGGGATGTGGTTTGATATACCGCATTTGTTTTTTAGTCCCATCCAAAATCCCATAAGGTGTCCTAGGATAGTATTAGAGTTTCTAGTAAATTTTTGAATATTTGAGTTTTTAGTTTGCCTGAGTAAAGAGCTCAAATTGGCTACATGACAAGATCCGCTCTCCATTTAATACCCTGCTTCTTCTTCTTCTAGTTTAATTGGGTATTATATATCATATTGGCCAAAAAAGAGTTTTTAATTAGAGGGAATTTGACTCGTCCATTAGATGCGTTTTGAGCTAAAACATTTTGAGTTAGTCTTGTTTTTTTCACTCTCAATATAAAATTTGTAAAACTCTTCTGAATTAAACTTAGCCACCAATCTGAAAATGTTAAGGGGGTCATTCTAAACATATATTGCCCTTTGGGGAGAATGTATGTTCAGGCTTTCAGTTGTTTATCCTAATTGTTCCAAAATGCTTTAAGATTGCTTTTTAAGCTCTTTTCATACAGGCATTTTATGATACATCTTTTTCTTCATTTTTTATAATGCTTGATTATTTTTGTTTTAATTCATTATATGTTTATTATGCTTCGGAGCTTGGTTAGGTAATAGTAGTATTTAATAAGTGCTATGTGTATATCTCTTATGTAAATATTTCATCTAAGACACTTGTTCTTCTGCATGGTACATAATATCATCTTTTGATTTTTCTTATTGTATAAGTGTGAATATTTTAATTTAATCTCAGTACAGGGTAATATTTGTATGTCTAATGCTTAGATTTGACATATATGGTTTGTGTGTATGTTTATCTCCCACCTACACGTCTGTAAACATTTAAGGGGGATGTAATATACACTTCACCCTAAGACCTACTTTTTGCTGTATATACTTTTGTATTTTTTTTTAATACCCCCTTCTCCAGTAATTACACATTTTTTTGTACAAAATATTATTTGTAGCGTATGGTACAGTGAGTTTATTTTACTCTTTTTTTCCGGTTTGATTATTTGATTATTTGGATATCATGTTTGTTTAGTAATCATATTCTATATTTATAAGATATGTTAACGTGCTCTGTGAACAGTTATATGTACACACTCCTATACATTTGTCTGGAGATTGGGTGTTTGTTTACATCTGTTTTTCTCCTATATGTCTTGTTCCCTTTTCCCTTGTTATCTCCCCATAAAATTATTTGAACACATTGCGTTCCAGTGATGCACTAAAGATGTTCTATTTTTATTTAAAACTTTTCTCCCTGCCTTTTAAAATGAAAATAAATAAAAGAACACATACTGAAGCTAAAAATACATATATTTATTTTTAGTTTCAATGTGTTCCTTTAACACTTGTTCATGGAGTCCACTCATTCTCTAGATGTACCTGTTCAGACCATGGTCTCATAAAAAGTATAACGAAGATCTGTTAGTCTGTCTACTTGAAGCTGGAATAAAGTAAACATTTGGTGATTTCTTCATTACTTACTTGAGCTATCCAATCACATGCACTGTATGAGCACACTCATCATGCAGGTCAAGTCAATCTCCTTCTTTAGTCAGTGAACATGAAGCTTGACAGCATGGTGGACTGCTGTAAAACCCTGTAGTTGTTGCTTGGAGTGTCTCTTTACATTTGGCTATTAAATCTAATGATATTCATGATAAGTAATATTACAATTTTGTTATCACATTATTTATAAACATAATAGCTATTTTGTAATATGGGACCATTACATTTAGTTGCAACTAGCAGGAAAGTATGTAGGTATAATCTTCTAAGAATCAGCAGGGACATAGCAATTCTTTTACAAAAACAACATGATGTCCCTTGCCATAAGCAGAGCTTTCAATTACAGCAAGGAATGTCAAAGGAAGGAAGCCAAATTCAATGCGAGAGGAAAAGGTGAATTAATAACAATTTTCTAGAACAAACAAAAACAATTGGGAGCTGCTAAGCAAAACCACAACTGCGATATGTGCATGATACATAATTTCTGCTGCATTACAAATCTGTGATTTTGCACCAAGAAAATTAACTTTAGGATATATAAAAAAGAAAATGGAAAAGTACTATAAAAAGTACTAATAACAATTCTCTTTTTATAATCAGTGGGAAGCGTATATTCAATTCTAACAATAACTAAAACAAAAGTAGAGGGTACTATCCAACACCTGTTCAATTTTTACTCTGTTTACAATTTCACTCATTAGTGGACATATCCCCAATGAAAAACACATTTTACTGGCAACAAAACAAATTTTGTATTATCTCCACGCTAATTACTTGATTGTCTTAATAAAGGTGTCTGAATGATAGCAGGTGCAACTGCTACGTAGCTATTGTTATATGACATTTGTGATTGATTACAGGTTTGAGGATACAGACTATTCGTCATACTTGAGTTTCTTTAGAGTAAGAGTCACTTGAATTTATATATTATTTTGTTCTCTGTGCCAGAAATAGAAACAAGAAACCTTTGTTTGTTTATAAAAAGTAATTTAGTTAAATTAAAATTGCAAAATGCACAGAATAAATAGCATATAAATAAAATATACAAAAGATAAAATAGCAAGAAGATAACATAACAAGATGCAGCGGCATTACAAGCAGGTTTTTTAGTTTACAAATATAGATTTTCCTCTGTAATAAATATATATATTTTTTTTAATTTTAAGGTTTTATTTCATTTTACTTCATATGAAAGCAAGGGGGAGGGGGATACAGAAGGAAAAAAGGGGGGTGGGGAGTTATGGGGAGATATTGCAATCATACATAGTCAATACATAGAGTATGAATGAAATTGTATACATATCTATGTATATATAAATAAATAAAAATAATACAAAATATACATATGTCCATATACAAAATTACATAAATAATAGTGTATAAATATACACGCAGACTTCAAATATATAAATATGCATATATATTTAAATTCTATGTGCGTATTTATGTAATATTTTTACATAATTAAGTAATTTTATTCATTGCAATTTGAGGGACCTGCCTGCCAACCCAGGCCGAAAGTCCAGAGAATTTAATTTGCTAGCACTGTATTTTACCCTGTAACTTTCTAAGACACCCTAAATCCTGTACATGGGGGGTACTGTTTTACTCGGGAAACTTCGCTGAACACAAATATTAGTGATTCAAAACACTAAAACATATCACAGCGATGATATTGTCAGTGAAAGTGACTTTTTTTGCATTTTTCACACACAAACAGCACTTTTACTGATTATATAATTGTTGTGATACGTTTTACTGTTTTGAAACACTAATATTTGTGTTCAACAAAGTCTCCCGAGTATAAGGCTTGATTTTACTTTTTTTTTTTTTATTGAAATTTGTCAGATTGGTTAGGTAGCCTTTGAGAGCATATGGTAGCCCAGGAATGAGAATTACCCCCATGATGGCATACCATTTGCCAAAGAAGACAACCCAAGGTATTGCAAATGTGGTATGTTCAGCCTTTTTTAGTAGCCACTTAGTCACAAACACTGGCCAAAGTTAGCGTTTTTGCATTTTTTACACACAAACAAATATAAATGCTAACTTTGGCCAGTGTTTGTGACTAGGTGGCTATAACAAAAGACTGGATATACCCCATATTGAATACCTTGGGTTGTCTACTTTAAAAAAATATGTACATGTGAGGTGTGATTCAGAGATTTATGACAGATAACGGTGTTACAATGTCACAATTGATAAATTTAAAATATATATATATTGAAACAGCAATTTCCTACTTGTATTTCTAGGCCTATAACTTGCAAAAAAAGCAATAAAGCATGTAAACACTGGGTGTTTTTAAACTCGGGACAAAATTTTGAATCTATTTAGCAGTTTTTTTCATTAGCTTTTGTAGATAAGTAAAAGATTTTTCAAGTACAAGTTTTTTCACCATATTTTTCACCATATTTTATTATTTTTTTAAAATAAAATATATGACATGATACAAATAATGGTATGTAAAGAAAGCCCTTCTTGTCCTGAAAAAAACAATATATAAATTGTATGGGAAAATTACAGTTAAACACAAACACCACAAAAGTGTAAAATCTGCTCTGGTCCTTAACGTACAACATCGCAAAAACAGGCCGGTTCTTAAGGGGTTAAAAAATTTTAAAAAACAAATAATACAATATACTGTGAATAATATTAAAAATAAATTGCGTCGGCTTTCTTAGGAGGAAATACACTTGCGGTGGCCATATTAGGGAAGGATATGTTATGTAAAATTACGGTGGCCAATTTGGGAGGGGAAGGTGTATATTTAGCTTATAAGAAATTACATAAAAGCATGTTTTAATATACAGAGGGGGGGTTATAACAGGGTAAACAAGTGGATAGCAAAAATATAGACATAATTATATGCTTCCGAACAAATAGTAAGTAATATATAAAAGATAAAAAGAAAGGATATTGACAGTAAAAGATACAATAATACAGTCATATAAATATAAATCAAAGAAAAATTAATAAATCAAATTCTGCATTGAGACCATTAGGGGCTAAAGTTTTAAGATTATATACCCACTCCATTTCCGATTTACATAATATATTTTTTATATTTCTCCCTCTCCATGGAATGTTAAAGTTTTGTATACCAATGCATTTTAATAGTTTGGGGTTATTGTCATGTATCTTAAAATGGTCGGGTACTGAGTGGTTCTGGTTTCTTTTTATGATGTTCCTGCAGTGTTCACTAAGTCTTATTTTTAAACTTCTGGTTGTCATCCCCACGTATTGTAGACTCCAGGGACATGTTAATAAATAGATTACATTTTTAGTATTACAGCTGATAACATCTTTTATTTTATACGTTTTATTTGTATTTTTAGAAGTAAAATGTGTGACTGATTTTAGATTTAGATGTGACAACGGGGTCAGTGTGTTTACAGACAGTGCAACCTTTGTATAAATAAAAACCTTTTGTGTTTAAAAATAAAAATTTGGTTTGTTCTTTATTAGTTTTATTTTCTCTAGTAAAATTGTTTGTAAGGATGGATTTAAAAGTTTGTTTGGTTTCTCTGGGATAAAATCTTTAAGGGTTTCGTCATGTCTTAAAATATGCTAGTGTTTTTGAACTATCTTTTTGATATGATTGGATTTGTTGTTGTAATTAAAAATCATAGGGATAGAGGGGGGATTCTTGTTTCAATCTTTATAAAGCAAAATATCTGTTCTATCTTTTTTTCTTATATTATCAACAGTAGTGTCTAAATTTGTTGGACAGTAATTTTTATCAACGGACTCCTTTTTTAAAAAACCTGCTTGTTCATTAAAATCAGTTATTGTCAAGCAGTTTCTACGTAGTATTAAAAATGTACTCTCCAACCAATGCTTATAGTGACAACTGGTCTGGTCTATAGCAATGTTAGTACGGATTTTCTTTAAAAAAAAGTTTTGGTGTGTATCTTCCCATCTTGAATAAAAATCTGTGTTGAATGTAAATCTAAAAAAATAATAGTATTTTAATTATGTTCACTTGTTAATATGATGCCATGGTTTTTTGAATTCAAATTGTTGATAAAAAAAATTGTCAATGTATCTAAAATAGGTCACCAGGTTGACCCACCAGGCATTCTCCCCCCAAATGGCAGAAGGACTCCCAACCAGCCATAAAGAGGTTAGCATAGCTGGGTGCAAACCTAGAGCCCATAGCTGTACCGCTTTCCTGTAGATAAATCTGTCTAAAAAACAGAAATAATTATTTAAAATAATATTGATACCTTATACAATAAAACCTATTTGTGTAGTCGAAATTCTATTTTAATTTGTTAAAATATATTTTACTGCTGGGGGCGTGGCCTGGTAGCTCATGGACATGGATGCGTGAGCCGTCAGCTCCTGTGAGGGTGAACCGATTATCAGTGATTAGCAGAGCCTAAGTTGACATACCTTCCTCAGAAAAGCTTCCTCAGAGTCCCCTCTGCCACTATGTTGCACGGACCAGCAAAAAAACAAAACTGCGCCCTGCAGCACTTCAAATCTAGGCACCAATAAACCCATAAAACCGTGCTCAGAGGTCTGCTTATCAAACACCCCAGTTATGCCAAAAAACAGAGGACTGCCACATATAATGAACTTATTCAACAGATATCGCCCGTCACCCACATCAACAAAACAAACCCCTCTCTGGCGCATTATGTCAAACTCAGGGCCTTACAAGCTCAGTTACACGACATTTAATTAGATAGGACCAATTACCTTACAAAGATACAAACACAGATATTTTGCACAAGGAAACAAATCGGGCTCAGTACTGGCATCTAAGCTGGAAGCATAGATGACCACATCTCGTATAGCCTATGTCCAATCCCCTGGCAAACGAAAACTCATGAACCAACAAGACATACGTAGTAGAAGAGTTCGCTCATTACTACAGCTCCTTATAAAATCTCAAAGATGATTTAACCACACCCACACCATCCAAAGCCCAGAGTTCAGAGAAGGGCTACTAAACTGGTTCATGGACTGCAGGATAAAACTTACAAGGAAAGGTTAAAGGAACTTAACATTTATAGCTTGTGGGAAAGACTAGACAGGGGGCATATGATAGAAACATTTAAATACATAAAGGGAATCAACACAGTAAAGGAGGAGACTAAATTTAAAAGAAGAAAAACTACCACAACAAGAGGACATAGTCTTAAATTAGAGGGGCAAAAGTTTAAAAATAACATCAGGAAGTATTACTGTATTGAGAGGGTAGTGGATGCATGGAGTAGCCTTCCAACTGAAGTGGTAGAGGTTAACACAGTAAAGGAGTTTAAACATGCATGGGATAGGCATAATGCTATCCTAACTAAAAGATAAGGCCAGGGACTAATGAAAGTATTTAGAAAATTGGGCAGACTAGATGGGCCGAATGGTTCTTATATGCCGTCACATTCTATGTTTCTATGTTACTTCAATACCCTTATAACCACACTCTCCCACAAACCCAAACAACTATTTCACACATTTAACTCTCTTCTTCACCCTTTTGTTCCTCCTCCACCTGCTAACTTGACCGCCTCAGACTTTGCAACTAACTTCACTGACAAGATCTCTACAATCAGGGAAGAGATCTCTCATCTTTCTTCTTCCCCTTACAATACTTCCCCTAACCACAATCCCTCTGCTGTTCTATGTTCCTTCGCACCCGCTACAGCAGCAGAGGTTTCTGCTCTGCTCTGCTCCAGTCCTCCTGCCCCACCACTTGCGCCCTAGATCCAATTCCCTCGCATCTCATATATACTCTATCTTCTTCTCTTCCTCTACCTCTCACAAAAATTCTCAATCTCTCTCCTCTGGCATATTTCTATCGCCCTTTAAACATGCAAATATAACCCCAATTCTAAAGAAGCCCAACCTTGACCCTAACTCCCCGTCCATCTTCCGTCCTATCTTGCTACTGCCTTTTGCATCCAAGATCCTTGAAAGAGTTGTGTATGCGAGATTGACAGACTTCATCGAATCCAATTCTCTGCTAGACCCACTTCAGTCTGGTTTCCTCGCTAAGCACTCTGTGGAAAAGGCACTGATCGAAGTGTTCAATGATCTACTCGCTGCAACATCTTGTGGTCACTACTCTATCCTAATTCTCCTTGACCTTTCTGTGGCTTTTGACACTGTTGATCATCAACAACTTCTTCTCATCCTCTGCAATATCGGTCTACAAGATATTGCTCTCACCTGGTGCTCCTCCTACCTCTCCCAGCACTCTTTCAGTGTTTCTTTGTCCGGCTATGCTTCTTCTCCCCAACTAATCTCTGTTGGTGTCCACCAAGGTTCAGTCCTTGGTCCCCTACTGTTCTCCATTTATACTGCCTCCCTTGGTAAACTCATTAGCTCCTTTGGCTTCCAATATAATTTCTATGGGAATGAAACGCAAAACTATCAATCCTCTCCTGATCTCTCCCCGTTCCTCTTGACTAGTGTCTCTGACTGCCTCTCTGATATTTCTAACTGGATGGCTGCCCACTTCCTTAAACTCAACTTGACCAAAACTGAAATTCTGGCCTTTCCTCCCTCAAGTGTTGCTACTCCTGTATCTTTCTCCCTCCAAGTCAACGGTGCTAACATCAGCTGTACCACGCAGGCTCGCTGCCTAGGTGTTCTCTTTGACTCCGACCTCTCCTTCACGCCTCATGTTCAGTCTATCGCCAAATCGAGCCTCTTCCATCTCAAAAACATTACGCGCATCCGACCCTACATAACGCCAGATGCGACTAAGGTGCTTGTATATTCCACTGTCCTTTCTCGCCTTGACTACTGTAATACTCTCCTCAGTGGTCTTACATGCTCCCAACTTTACACCGTTACAGTCCATAATGTATGCGGCGGGGTTCATCTTCCTGTCCGCCCGCACCGCCCACGCCTCACCCTTCTGTTAGTCCCTACATTGGCTTCCTGTAAGATATAGGGTTCAATTTAAAATTCTGGTTCTTACTTTCAAATCTCTACATAAAGCTGCTCCCACCTATCTATCCTCCCTTATACACAAGTATGTCCCGTCTAGGCCCTTACGCTCTGCTGAAGACTTACGCCTATCTTATGTCTTTACTCCCACCTCTGATGCTCGCCTTCAAGACTTCTCGAGGGCTGCACCATTCCTGTGGAACTCACTTCCCTCCTCTGGCATATGCTCACCCAGTCTCCACTCCTTCAAAAATTTATTAAAAACTCAACTTCTTCATAAAAGTGTATCAATTAAATTGTTAATAGCTCCCGACTGATTCCTCTCTTGCAACTGTCATTAGGCTAATACTATCCTTACCTTTTGTGTCACTTTGCTGGTGCTGGTCCATGCTGTTATTCTCTCCCGCCTTGACTACTGCAATCACCTTCTCAGTGGTCTTACATGTTCCCAGATTGCACCGCTGCAATCTATAATGAATGCGGCGGCGAGGCTCATTTTCCTGTCCACTCCCACCTTCCACCCCTCCCCGCTCTGTCAGTCCCTGCTTTGGCTTCCAGTTAGATATAGGGCTCAATTTAAAATTATGGTGCTTGCTTACAAGTCCCTACATAATGCTGCTCCAACCTACCTATCCTCCCTAATACACAAGTATGTACCGTTGAGGCCCCTACATTCTGCCAAAGACCTACGTATAAACTCTGTCCGTACTTGCACCTCTAATGCTCGGCTCAAATATTTATCCAGGGTTGCACCTCCTCTGTGGAACTCCCTTCCCTTCTCCATAAGAATTTTACCCAGTCTCCATTCATTCAAAAAATCATTGAAAACTCACTTCTTCAAGAAAGCATATCAATTAAACTGCAGGTTTTTATCGCTCACCCCCCCATGACTCCTCTCCTGCAACTGTCAAAATTACCTACTAAGCCCTCAGTGAATACTATTCTAATAACCTACTTCATACCCCTACTTTTACCCTTTGTGTTACTATAACCCACTCCCTCTAGCTTGGAAGCTCATTGAGCAGGGCCCTCAATTTCTCTGTTCCTGTGTGTCCAACTTGTCTGGTTAGAACTACATGTTTGTTCATCCACCCATTGTAAAGCGCTGCGGAATTTGTTCATGCTACATAAATAATAACATAATAAATAAATAATAACATAATAATAATGTGATTGGGATACTCCTGCTATAGAGAAAAAGTCAGTGGATCCCAAGAAGCTGCAAAATACTATAGTTTAATACTGTATCTTTAGTGGATAAGGTATATATACAGATAAGTAGATGTTCTTAAAAAATTTGTGATGTGATGATGGATGATCCGATGAATCTAAAATACAGAAGACATAGACATAGTGCTATCTGCAAATAATTTTATTATTAAAATAAAGAAATAAAATAAACTCACAGGAATATATGCAGAAGCGTTTCCCCACAAGGACAGTGGTCTAAGTCCGCACTAGAATCCCCTCATTCCTCCCAACTGCTGGCTAGGGAGAAGGTTAAGTCTTTTGGGATGTGTATGCAGCCACTGCTTGATACTGGCGTGCGTTCCACTGCAGACTCGGTTTGTGTTCCACTTCGCTGTTCCTGTCTTGTGGCATGCTGCCTTACGTGTTTCATGAAACAACCGTTCACTTCATCAGAGGTAAGCATCGGTCACGGTTCTCACCGTGACATCCAAACAGCAAGACGTTGTCGCCCCCGAACTGCCAAACAGGTGATTTGAACCTGGGTACTTTGCGGTCCTGGGCAACAGCAGTTCCTAGTCCTTGGAAATATTTCTGGTCCTGTTCATCCTGGCTTGTCTGCAGCACTGGGGGTTGGACTTCATCTATTGCTGTGCTTCACCTGACTCTGATCAGTCATCAGCAGGCTATATAAACACAGCCTCACCCTGGGAACTTTGATCATGTTGTGTGTGTTTAGTTCCTGTGTTCCAGTCTCTTGATCTTCTACTCCATATTGACCCTGGCTTCTGACTTTGTTAATCCTGACCTCTGGCATCCTTTGACTTTGGCTATCCCTGCTGTTTATCTCCTTGTCGGTACTGCATTGTAATCCTTTCCTGCACAGCCTCTGTGCACAGATTCACAATCCATTTGGCTTCTTGTCTGGTCACCTTGGACTGTGTCTATCTGCAAGGGTGAGCATACATATCTACGCTAAAGACTCCCATCTCAGGTAAGACCCAGACATAAAGACTTGATCATCATGGAGTCCGCAGAAATGTGCAAGCAGCTTACCCAGCAAGTGTCCAGCCTGGCCCAGACTGTTTCAGAGTTGCAGCAAGCAGTCATGATCCTTAAAGGCACAGTACACCCATCCCCGGAACCTGCTTATTCTGAGCCATTCATTATCATGCCTGAGAGATTTGATGGTAGCCGCACATCCTTCCAGTCCTTCAAGGTGGATTACGAGGTGTTGTTTTCTCTAAAGCCTCGGACATATGCCTCACATTTCATCATGGTCTGACCCTGACAGCATCCAATGGGTGTTGTGTGGTTATATATAGCTGCCGGTGATTTCTTGTATTAGGCTGTTAACCCTTCCATTACTGTCACTTTTCTATATCTCACCTGGCAGACCATATTTTTACATCGATATCATATTCACTAAGAATAACGCTGACTATAATATATATTCAATAATTAGAGTTTAAAATCACATTAAAACATAACTATATTGTTGAAATATGTATTTATAATAACATATTACTTACAAATTGTATCAACATAAAAATAGAAAAATACAAGAAGAGGAATGTATCTAATACATGATGCGAGATATATGCATCAAGAGAAGGGGTTCAAAATAGCCAACAAAAGGCCTACTATATAGGCCAGACAGAACCACTAAAATGAAGGAACAAAAAATAATAAAGATTTATTAAACACTACAAAAATGTAACCCAAATATGTGCTACCATATAAACACCAAAAAGTTAAAAATATAAATATAAATACAGGTCGTATGAAAAATAATAAAAACAAAATATAATTGCAGATCAAAATATAAGAAACTATTACTATCGGTAGTAGCTAGTAATAAGTCAGGTTAGAAGAGCAGAATGCCGATCTAATGGATCAATAATCAGTAGTGTGGTCTGGTACTATGGAAACCAAAACTAAGCTAGTAGGTTAATATAGATCCTATCAACCAGTGAGTGTGACATAATCTAGAAAGCTGTTCCTGTCCATAGTGGCTAATGATGTGCCATACATTCAAACACCCTGATGGTTCAACAGTAGATTATAAAGTCTGTTGCTTGAAATATCAGAAAATGCTATTGGACTATATAGGTCCTTTAAATATCTGAGAAAAAGTCATAAATATCAGTAAAAGAAAAATGAGATCATTAGATGAACGTTGAGCTGATATTCAAACCAGTATTGAAGTGGTTAAAGTAGTAATCTAAATCGAAGGATACCGCTAATTAACTAGATATAAGGGGTATATATAGAACGGCAGCAGCCAATAATTGCTGTACCGACAGTAAAGCATACATGAGAATAGCTAGGAGGGAGAGAGTAGAACAAAGACACATGTAAAAATCAAGTAGCAATAACTAGTGCTACAAAGTATCATATACCAAAATTGTCCAATGATACAAAAAAATATAGTTAACGATATGAGAAAAGGTAGCACCCTTTATATGAATATGTGTCCCGTGCCTTCAAGGGCACCTAACTCCAACCCCCCAAAAGATCTATTAGTCAAGATAGAGCTATGAAAATTAATAAGATCTGCAAAAATAGGAATAAACACTATATATGTTTGAATAGAAATATAGAATGAAAACAGCGCGGTCGCTAGTCTGTGTGCTGCACCAAGGATCCAAGGAGCGCAGCACACCACAATCCTCTGACGCGCGCGTTTCGCTACACCTAGCTCGTCAGAGAGGAAACGGGAGGTGCGTGAGCACCGGGTTTAAAATTCCAAAGAAGTTGTTTGATTGGTCCAGGTAAGCAGTTCCCCATTGGTTGCCTAAGATGACGTGACGGAAAGCATTTGGAGAGATAGAATGATCTATGCGGTTGCAAATAGTTAACCCTTTGGTGACAGAATTGGGATTTCCAAAATCGAAAAATATAACATTTAGACTAAACTACTACACAAATGTTTGGTAACATAAACAGATTTGTTTATGCAGTTATTAAATACGTTTGAGTCTATTCTGAAGTAGCTCCATGGGTGGAGGTCAGAACGCAACCATAAGACCCAAAAACGATTAGATTCCATAATACATCATTAGGACAGATTCTTATGTAAACAGTACAATTCAATGATCAATGATATAAACATGATGTCATTCCGGGAGCCACCAAATCATATATTATAAAAATGAAGATCAGACATAATCAGCCTTGTATGGTATATAAGAAAAAAACAGTACAAGAGTGTCCTGATAAGTCTTAGATAAGGCTTAAATAGGGATTTATCTAGACAGAAAACACTATATCATATAAGTAGAAAGAATACTGATATATTGAACTTAAAATAGTGTCTAATGTGTCTGACAAAATAAAATTGCAGATCAAAATGTGAAAAACTATTACTATCGGTAGTGGCTGGTAATAAGTCAGGCTAGAACAGCAGAATGCCGATCTAATGAATCAATAATCAGTGGTGTAGTCTGGTACTGTGGAGACCAAAAACTAAACTTGTAGATTAATATAGGTCACATCAGCCAGTGAATGTGACATAATCTAGAAAGCTGTTTCTGTCCATAGTGGCTAATAATGTGCCATATATTTAAACACCCTGGTGGTTCGACGATAGATTATAAAGTCTATTGCTTGAAATATCAGAAAATGCTATTGGGCTATACAGGTCCTTTAAATATCTGAGATGAGATCATAAATATCAGTAAGAGGAAAATAAGATCATTAGATGAACGTAGAGCTGATATTAAAACCAGTATTGAAGTGGCTGAAGTGGTGATCTCAATAAAAGGATACCACTAATTAGCTAGATATACGGGGTATATATAGAACGGCAACAGCCAGAAATCGCTGCACCGACAGTAAAACATACATGAGAATAACTAGGAGGGAGAGAGTAGAACAAAGACACATGTATAGGTCAAGTAGCAATAACCAGTGCTACAAAGTATCATATACCAAGAATATCCAATGATATAAAGAATAGTTCACGATATGAGAAAGGGTAACATCCTCTATATAAATATGTGTCCCGTGCCTTCAAGGGCACCTAACTCCAACCCCCCAGAGATCTATTAGTCAAGATAGAGCTATAAGAAATTATATGATCTGCAAAAATAAAAATAAACGCTATATATGTTTAAATGGAAATATAGAGTAAATCACTGGTTATTGCTACTTGACCTATACATGTGTCTTTGTTCTACTCTCTCCCTCCTAGTTATTCTCATGTATGTTTTACTGTCGGTGCAGCGATTTCTGGCTGTTGCCGTTCTATATATACCCCGTATATCTAGCTCTCACTCTCAGTTTGACTTCTTCTATGATTGCTCCTATCTCTTATTTCTTTTCTCGCCATCTCTCCTCTCCCTGTCCTCTGGCGCCATTTTGCGCTGCTTTCTCCGTTCCATTCGCTGCTTTGTACATGAATCATTCCGTCCGGCTAAATTCACGAATCCAGACCATTCGTTAGTTTCACCGGCATATAGCACATTCAACTATTTGCTGCGTTCGACTAATTGATTCGTGCGTTTTACTCATTCGCCTCATTAGTCTGTTTTATTCACACAAATTCGCCTATTTTACCGCAAGTTCGGTTCTTTTCTATTGTCGAATTCACTGGTTTTGCCGCGAATCTCGTGAGACTTGCAGTGGCCATTTTTGACTTCCTGTCTCTCATGCTACCTCGTGTGTGTCTGTGTGCCTCTGGTCTGGACCCTGGTGAGATCCCTATCATTCTTTTTCCCTATAGTTTGGGCGACTAACCCTTACTACTGCAATCTCACTGGTAGGAATATTGAACTGCATCCATTATGCCCAAACCCAGGATGCCTTCCAGCTCACCACCCTCTGGGGGTGATAGATGCCCCTTTGCCTCTGGGAGAGACCCCTGTCATCTATGACACGCCATCTACTCTGGCAGGTAGAACCACCCAACCTGAAGGTGACCAATTCTTGGCGCTACAGCGCTCAATGACAGATGCCATTATGGCAGCCATGGGGTCCATGTCTTCTACCCCTTCCCATACCATCTCCCAGGCCCTCCTGCCAAGTCCTTTGGACGTGCAAATGTCAGGTTCCACGACGCCTCCTCCGCGTCCCACTATGGACCTGTCTGAGAGCGCACCTAAGAAGGCGACCCATAAGTCCAAACACCCCTCTGCCTCCAGAACTGTTATGATTGGCATACCTACGGTTGCCCCAGAAAGCGTGTCCCACCCACCTAAAAGAGTCTTTCCGCACCAGGCAGAACGGGCGCGGCTCTGGAAATGTGCTAGAGAACAACCTGAGAGTGACTCAGACTCAGAAATCGGGTCAGGTGAGGAGGCTATGGTTGAGTCGGATGACGACTCTGATGTTGAGACCGCTGAGCTGGGCCTTGACCTCCTTCCCTTTGCTCAGGCAGAGATGTCCGGAGGTGACACAGGGGCGCTTCACCCCGCAACCGAGGGGTCCACCCTCTTGGATCCATTGGGAGAACCTCTCTTCGACCCGGATGAGCTTCAACATCCGAGGTCGGCGGAGTGACTCCCAGCGGCCATGTAGCCAAGTACCTTGAAAATTGGGTACGACACCTGCTCAGTAAAGCGGCACGGAACAAACTGAGGGCAGAGTGCCCAAGGCCTATGGTGCCAAATAAAGTCTGTGATACCCCCGAAGTTGATCCGAAAATGACCCAGTTCCTAACTAAAATGGGCTGGAACCCACGTAAGGGCCTAGACTCCGCACTGAAAGCATGCCAGGATAAACATTTAGACATATTTGGTCCACTGGCAAAACTTTTCAAACTGGCGGAGGATGCCAGAGCTGTAAACCATATGGTTGACCCCGAAGACCTCCGTGGTTGGGTCCAAAGGGCTATTTGTATCGCCGGGAGCGTAAACACCCCCCTCTCTATTGAACATTTTGTTTAAAATAGAGCCTAAACTGGCCAACCTTGCCCTAACAGAGGTTTGGAAAGACGCCCAAGGATTATTATCTGACGACTCCTTCATTAAAGACCTGGGACGCTTTGTGGGGGCATTCACGGCCCTTGACAAGGCCCAAACCTCCATGAGATGGGTTTTTCAGGGACGGGTCTCTGCCAGAGCCGGCAGATCCAGGAGCCGTCTGTCCGGCCGGTCCTACTTTCCGTCCCGTGGCTCGTGACGAGGCTCCTTTCAGTACCACTCCAACTTCCAGGAGACAAATGCCTGCTCCCCAATCTTCCCATCAAGCGGACGAAAGTGGCGATCCAGAGGTTTCCGGGGTAACACCGGCTCCAGAAGGCTCTATGGTGAGTTTACTCATACCTCATGTTTCTTCGCATTTTTATGTAGGGGGCAGACTCCAACATTTTTTCCCAGCCTGGGCACAGTTAAACTCCGTCCCCTGGGTACTAAACACCATTCGAGGTTTCCACATAGACCTTGTGGGGAACCCTGTAACTATCCTGCCTCCTCGACCGATCTGCTTCTCCATCCGGGATCGCAGGTCGATCGACGAAGAGCTATCCTCGCTCCTCACCAAGAGATCGATAGAACGGGCACCCCCGGACTCCACGGGAGCCGTAAGCAATATTTTCCTTGTGGAAAAGAAGGGCGGCCAAATGCGCCCAGTCATAAACCTGCGCCCACTCAATGCTGTGGTCAGGTACTGCCATTTCAAGATGGAGGGTTTCCACCTGTTGAGAGATCTACTCCTTCAGGGAGACTGGTTGGTAAAGCTGGATCTCAAGGATGCATATCTCACCGTGCCTATAGCCGAAGCATCCCGAGATCTCCTGCGTTTCCATTGGCGGACAGGGACTTGGCGGTTCACATGCCTGCCCTTTGGCCTATCATCAGCACCATGGTGCTTCACAAAACTGCTGGCAATGAACCTGCTGTCCCGCCTGGGGTTCATTATCAACCAAGAAAAGTCGTGCCTGACTCCCGCCACTCGCATGGAATTCTTGGGATTCCTAGTGGATACGGAGATGGCCACTTTGAGCCTTCCAGGGTCCAAGACTCGTTCAATATGCAAGGAGCTCCGCAGGGCTCTCATACGACCGCAACTCACCTTGAGGCAACTGGCGCGCCTCATCGGCCTCCTAGCAGCCTCCATTCAGGCAGTGTTCCCGGGTCCGCTCCATTACCGTGCGATGCAACGCTTAAATATAGCTCACCTGAGGGCTGGCGCATCCTACGTGGACCTGGTATCTCTAGACAAAGAGACAAAGGACGAATTGCAATGGTGGATCCTCAACCTGTCTGCTTGGAATGGCAGGGCAATCTTCGGCTCCATGCCGGAGTTCACCATCGACTTAGATGCGAGCCTCCATGGCTGGGGGCTCATTGCGAGGGTGTGGCGACAGGGGGTCGCTGGTCGCAATCAGAATCCCAACTCCACATCAACGTATTGGAACTCTTGGCAGGCTCCTTCGTGATCCGCAGCTTCGCGAGGGACCAAGCCCGTACATGCATCCGCCTCCGCATGGACAATGTATCAGCGGTGAGGTATGTCAACCACTTGGGCGGTACTCAATCTGCGGTCCTGGCCAGATTGGAGAAAGTCTTTTGGGACTTTTGCTTAGACCGGGACCTGGTGGTTCAAGCGGAATACCTGCCAGGACTACACAACGTCCAAGCGGACTGGGGCTCACGATATCTATCGGATGCCAGCGACTGGAAATTGGACACGAACGTGTTCTCCAGTATCTCATCTCTTTGGGGACCTTTTGCTATAGACCTATTTGCCTCCCGGCTCAACACCCAGCTCCCTCGATTCTTCAGCTGGAGGCCAGATCCGGCGGCGGAGGCAGTGGACGCCTTCCTACAGGTTTGGAGCGGAGACCTCCTATATGCCTTTCCCCCGTTCTCCATGATCCCTCACGGCCTTCTACACTCTTGCAGATATCAGGCCGAACTGGTTCTAGTGACCATGTTCTGGGACACACAATCATGGTTCCCTCAACTTCTCGGGATGACGATAGATCATCCCAGACTGTTGCCACCCTACCAGGAACTTCTACGGGATCCGATAGGGTGTTGCCACCCTTTCCGGTTAGAGGGCTCCCTCCCGCTGCTGGCGTGGCGGATTTCAGGGGATCCTGGAAGGTCCAGGGAGTTTTGGACACCACTATATGCCTAATGGCAGCGGCATAGGCTCCTGGCACTAGACGGGCATATGGGTCAGCTTGGCGAGCTTGGGCTGGTTGGTGCCTGGCTCGGGACATGGATCCCGTTTCAGCCCCTGTAACTGCGGTCCTACAGTTCCTGACATCCCTCTTTGAAACAGGTAAGGCATACAGAACCATCTACCTATATCGATCAGCCATCTCCTCAACATATCAGGGGTTCAATGGCTGCCCAGCAGGCCAGCACCCCTTGATGTGCCGACTCCTTAAAGGTTCTCGCCTCTCTCGGCCACCCAGACTGCGCTACACTGCAACCTGGGATGTATTGGTGGTGTTATCCTTCTTCGCTTCTTGGCCCACTAATTCCGCGCTCTCCCTTAGACAACTTTCAGCCAAACTGGTCTGTTTGTTTTGTCTCGTCTCCTGTAAGAGGGTCTCGGATGTCCGAGCACTGGACTTTAATGCCAGATCGTACACCCCAGAAGGAGTGACTTTCAATATCAGCAGATGCACCAAAACGTCTATTAGGTCAGTATCCTATCCGAGTTTCCCCACTACACCGGCGCTGTGTCCGGTGGCTTGCCTATGCGCATATGAGGATCGCACCAAGCTACATCGTTACGCATCCTCCCCCCATCTATTTTTATCTATTCGTCTGCCGTGTCAACCCGTAACTAGCACCACTTTGTCTCGATGGGTTAAATGGCTACTCTCTCAGGCCGGTATTGACACTGCGATTTTCGGCGCCCATTCAATCAGGGGGGCCTCGGCATCTTCAATGATGGCTTCAGGCGCGTGCCTGGAGGACCTCATGAAGATGGCCGACTGGTCGAGGGAATCGTTTTTTCGGGAATTCTACTTTAGACTGGTTCCTCATACATTCGCAGCAGTAGTCGATCAGCTTTAAACTTGCAAGATGAACCTCCGTGTCTTGTCATAAAATTGCATGATTTTGCTATTACATGATGAAAAGTCATGATTTTATTAAAGACACGGAGGCGAGTATTGTCCCACCCGTTTTATACTACTCAGGTTATGACTTGTTTGTTTTTCCCCCCCCCAGTTTATTTCAGTATATAGGTGACACGTATCGCTTTGATTGGTATGGTAAGTGGGATCTGTGTTGGAAGGGATTTGACTTTGTAACTATGTCCGTTTGGGTCTATCTGGTTATATTGGTGGGGCCTTGCTCTGTCTAGCCTGGATGTCAGCCTCAAGTACCGGTTTAACCCTTGGGCTCCTGTTCTTTATGTTTTCACAGCCTAATCTACTCCTGTGGAATGTCTGGCTTCAGCGTGTGAAGATCTCTCCCTGCGATACAGTTTGGTCGGCAGTCATCAAGTTGTGCTTCCATGTTAATTGATGTTGTGATCCTCCTCTTGGGTTGAAGTTTTTACGTTTTCGTTTATCTCTGGACTATGTTGCTGTTCCTGTTTTGGACTCTGTGTATAGTGTCGCATCTTCAGAAAGAGGGAAATGGAAGGGAAGTGCTGCCTATTATACTAGAACATGTGCAGAGAGGGGCCTATGTCACTGTATGTTCATTGTTTTTTCATTCTGTTTATATCCTTTGCTGCTATTGGTGGACAGTAAAGAAAGGGATATGCAATATGAGACTCCGTGTCTTTAATAAAATCATGACTTTTCGTCATGTAATATCAAAATCATGCAATTTGCTGTTTGCAAGAATATCGAAACGATGGGGATACTTCAATTCGGGAAAAACAAATAGCTCAGTGCAGTGTGGAACGTCTGATTGAGCATGAATTATTAAGACTGCTCTCTGGAGTTATAAAAGAGCATTGGGACAAATTTATATATCGGACGAATTGTTAATACTGTTATGGAATTCTAAATTAACGGACAGAGAAATATAAAAATTATATAAATCCTACCTAAAGCAATAAAAATCCTTAACATCCTTAACATTTTTGGTTCCTTAAGACACATTTACTGTAAACCATTGAAGCTAGTCGCTAATGACGTTTATGCATATTAATACATATTACTGTTATAAAAAAACATCTTGGTATACTGTCATGGACTGTTCATTAGCCGTGGAGACATATGTTGCAAAGGAGGTACATTGTATACAATGTTATCGTGACTGGATACATAAGAGATGGAAACAATATAGTGAATTATGAAATCAGAAAAAGACAGACCACACAGAGAAATGTTAATCCACTGTTTGTCGAGCTCCATTTAATCATTATCTTCTGTGAATAAAATATCATCAGGTTGGAAATGTCCTGTATTTTTTAATATTGGATATTTCTTACAAATAAGAAATAACATGGCAAAAAAACCATGAGTAAAAAATAAAAAAAATAAATGAAAAATAAATAAAAAAATAGATACAATATAAAAATGATATTCACAGAAATCAAAGTCTACATTAAGAACATTTGGTTCTCAGGTGTCTAGTGTAAAAATCCATTAAGCTTCTGCTCTATCCAGCGCCTTTTCCAGATCTTCTCCCCTCCATTGTGGTTTAATTTACTCAATTGCTATGAATCTATGCCCTTCAGGATTTTTCGAGTGGTGTGTGCTATAGTGTTTGGAAAGGTTGTGCGTGGGCAGGCCTTTTTAAATGTTCCTTATATATTCCACCAGGTGGGTCTTAAGATTCCTCTTCATTCTGCCGATGATTTTGAACTTATCTCCTGTATTAGTATTTTTAAACTCTTTGATGGATCTCTCTTGCTGTGGATGGTTTTTGCATCCAGTACATTTTCCCCATTTGAAAAAGCCAGAATTCTCTAAGCCTCCCTTATTACTCATCTCTTTTCTCATTGTTGGAGCTAGAAGCATTTTCAGGTTAGGTGCCCAGGAGTAAATTATTTGAGGTCTTATCCGTGTCTTATAAAAGTACCGGTTCGTTTTGTAGAATCCTCCAATGTTTGCTGAGGATATGCTTGATTTGGTGAAAATGATTGCTGTATTGAGTAATAAAAGACAGAGTTTCTCTTTCTTGTTGTATATGTTTTGATCTATCAATTAGTGTTTCTTCCCTGGATAGCTCAAGTGCTCTCTTTTTTGCCCCTTCCAAAAGATCCTTCGTGTATCCTTTCGCCAGGAGTTACTTTTCCATCTCCTCTATTTGAGTCTTACAGGTTTCGATTTCAGAGCAATTTCTCCTGATCCTCCTAAATTGACTACAGGGAATATTATCCAACCATGTCCTCTTATGATGGCTGGTGGCAGGGATAAAGCTGTTGCAGTCCACTGTTTTCTTTAAAGTTCTTGTGTTAATCTTCCCTTCTTTGATGTAGATTTCCAAGTCTAAATTCTACAACTTCTTTTGAATGGTTGAAAGTGAATCTGAGATTATAGGGTTTAAAATTCAGATATTGTTTAAATTCTTCCAGCGAAGCCAAATCACTCTTTCAGATAAAGATAAAGTCATCAATATACCTATGCCATTGGGCCAGGTTTGCACCAAATAGGGAGTTGTTCCAGGTATACTCTTCTTCATATTTTCCCATAAATAAGTTAGCATAACTGGGTGCAAACCTGGCACCCATGGCATTACCCTCTACCTGGAGATAAAATTGTCCAAGGAACCCCTAAAAATTGTGACTGAGGATGAAGGTGACCTAAGACCACCTTACCCGTGGGGAACCGTTTCTGCATATGGCTGGAAATAGTTTGAATATGTCAGCAGTCTTGATTCTTTCATTAAGAATCAGAAGAATGGTACCAGTAGGCGCAACTAGATACTCAACACACGCAAGGCTTTGGAGAAAAAATAGCACGGAGGCACTAAGCCCCACCTACTTCAATTGACAGTAGACAGTAGCCGCACCTCACCAGTGCCTTTGTTTAAAAAGAGAGACAAAGTGATTTTGATACTTTTTGCAGGATCTGAAGGTAATTGTGTATATATACTTCTGTGTCATTTAACCGTCCTCCACCTTTATCGGCTGGTTTAATTATTATACTTTTATCCTCTTGGAGTTTTTTTGAGGACTGTTCTTTCTTGTTGTCTTAAATTATGAGGGTTATATTTGTTGTAGTTTATATTTCAAGAATATTTTGTACCAATGTTTCAAATATGGTTAAAGGAGTTGATTTAAAATGTGAAGGATACAATTTAGATTTTTCTTTAAAATTAGCATGTATAATTTGTTGGGTATCTGATAGTGTTGGAGAGGTAAAGGTAGATTGATTAGGTAAACCAGTTTTATCAATAAAAAAATCTTTATAAAGGGATACTCTAGGCACCCAGACCACTTCTGCCCATTGAAGTGGTCTGGGTGCCAAACCCCACCACCCTTAACCATGCAAGTGTAATTATTGCAGTTTTTATAAACTGCAATAATTACCTTGCAGGGTTAAGTCCTCCTCTAGTGGCTGTCTATCATACAGTCAATAGAGGGACTTCCATGTTCTTGAATAATGCTTTTGTGAGGGTAGGTCTAAGGCAGTGGCCACGCACGCGCATTAGGTCTCCCCCACCGACGTCAGAAGGAGCATGGGCTGAGCCTGACCCATCGCTGAAGGACATTGGCGCTGGATTCATGTAAGTCACTGAAGGGGTTTTAACCCCTTCAGCAACATGGGATGGGTGGTGGGAGGGAGAGGATCACTGCAGAGTCCTGCAGTGCCAGGAAAATGGATATGTTTTCCTGGCACTGGAGAGTCCCTTTAAGGTGGCTTTACGTATGAATTTATTTATATCTAAAAATGCCTCAAAAGGTTTGAAAGAATGGTATATATCTATATTAACTTTTTTTTTTGGCCAAATGCTATTTCCAAATGCTCTTTTTAATGTTGCTTGTATAATTATATTATATCACAATTAGCACATATTTTTGACGCAGCCAGTGCTTCTGTATTTTTTTTTTTCCCCCATTACAAAAGGGTTTTGAGAAGGATCCCTTTTTTTGTGTTGCTGCCTCATCTATTTTCTCTGTTAACCAGCGCTGATCCTCCTGTTGTCTATATTTCTGTCAAACTTAAATAAAAGATCTAAACATAAGTAGGTCAGTTGGTGTTCTAACTTTTGTTAGTAAGCAGGGAATGACAGATAAAATCGAAGTTTGAGCTCTCAATAGATACTTAATCAAGTATTAACTATTTTAATATGTATTTTATTCAAAACATTTTATTGCTCTAATGTTCTTACTTTAAAATAAATACAAATTATAAAACATGTTAATCACTTCTGAATTAAGTGCCTGATGTCAGTAGGATTATACATGATAATCTTCCATTATATGAAATTATCTTCTGTACCTGAAAGAGAAGTTTGTAGAATTTGAGACTCATTTTAAATCATCACATACAATTATACACATGGCAATCTGAGAATATTATGAAAAAATAAATATATTATTTACACACAATATGTCACAGCTCTAAAAATGGCTAACTAAATGGCTATTATTATAGTTCAGTTAGATATCATGTTTTTAAAAGAAAGCTAAATTACATAACCATGGCAACGGTTTGGCAATATGGAGCTGTGTAAGGGTTATTTCTATATGTTTGCTGGGAGTATGCAAGCTTACATGTACGTTTAATTTATGCAATAATTCTGGGTAATGTTTTTGTGAAAGGAAAATTTGAGGACATTACTATCTACCAACATACTCTCTGCCACACACAAATACTGTCTCCTTACCCTATCTCACCTTTTTTCAAACATGTTATTTCTCACAATGACAGAATAGGTAACTTTTATTTGTCAGAAAGCACCGAGTTTATGCAGGAACAATTGCCATTGAAGGAATCTCACCCATCACCAAAATAGGAATCCAATCCTTTATTTAAACTTACGATTTGGCAGATAGCAGGGGAGAAAAGTCACAATTTGTAAACCATTTACAGTATTTCAAAACAGCAGAGGACACAGATATCAAGAAAAAGCCTCTCATGTGTCATACCTGTATAAGCCTCATCATAGACATGTTCATTTAAAAGACTAACTGGGATCGTACCACTGTTGTTCAGTTTACTTAATGAATGTAATTTTCTTTTTATTTCAGTATTAATGATATGATTATATTTATTTCTCTATAATAGCACTAGATTATAACATTCTTTAAATAATTAAACATAAGCTCTTAATTGTATGATATTTTGTTGTTCTTTTAAGTATACATTTTGTCAAAATAAATAAATCTAGCTTTTGTTTTATACCAGGGATACACAGGCGACTAAATCACTTCATCTTAATAAAGTGTTCTTGATACCATGCCCATTAACCCTGCAGCTGAAAACATTTCAATTCTCCTGGATCAGGGCTAACTTGTCTTTAGTGGCTGTTATACTGTAACACTCCACTATTTCTTTCACATGGTCTCATAAAGACCATCTGATTGGCACCATGCAGCATTTTGCTGCCCTTGTGCCCTAGCCTCCCAAAGCACTGGATTGGCTGAGAGGCATCATTGAAAGCTAGAAGAGCACTTTAATATTAGAAATACAAACATGTATGTCTAGGTTAGAATGTTCTCCTGCCTGTTTAGGTTAACAGGCCCAATGAATCCCATGTCTTCAATCCTATGTTGGTTTGGTCTCGCCCAGCTTAGACCATCATTATTGATGCCCATCCATTAAGCCAATCAGCATCTCTTTATAGAGATGCATTATCTCAATGCGCTTCTTAAGGGAGTATTCGGCATTCTCGTGCAGAGGTAAACATTGCCTTTTCATAGATTAATCCCTTGAAAGTTGCATCCTGTGTCCAAAATTCCTGGGTCGACACTATGTATCTTACTCTAAAAAAATTTAACAAACCCAACATTCCATTATACTGACACTTTAGGTGAGTTGCTGGGACTTTCCCCTCATGCTCCGAAATTATGAAAACAAGTATTGAGAAGGCATGTCTAGAGCTTATGGTTGGGATGTGCATACATCACTGGATGTGATATTAACTGGTTAAATGCCTGCAGTAGTGTCAATTTTGAGCATTTAATAAACTGTAATGATTATAAAACACTCATATTGACTGTGATTTCAAAGTGAATTTCAATTTCAAGCGAACAATTGACTGAAATGGGAAAATTATCCAAGTCAGCTACGCTCCTGTCTCAGTTGGTCTAAAATTTTAAACTCACTTTAAATTCATGACAACTCTCATATTAGTAAATATGCTAGGGGATGGAACCAAAAGAATTGAGAGTTACACTGATTCCTGGTGGATGAAGACCTGAAGACAGACTCAATCAAGAGATGGTGGTACTAATGGTGGTAATTTCTCCTCATGGTCCCAATGATACATTTAGGCATGTCACATTGGGAATGTGGTGGTCTCTTTGAAATATATAAAGAGTCTATAAGTGTGAAGTTCATAAATTCAGTCTTACTTACTCTTCCATACACTACTAGTCATGTTAAAACAAGTTCTGAGCATAAAGTGTGTTTAGAGCTTCTGATTAGGAAAAGTAGATAACGTGGTGGAATGCTTGAAGAAATCCCCGATTTTTTTCCACAGTTAAATAAATATTGACTGGACTTCACTAAATGCCATTTATGGTTTAATATACATATAACAGTCAGAGTGAGTAGAAGGATGCTGAAAAAAAAATTGCCTTTAAAAACATTTCTGTAACAACTTAGCCATGCATATTGCTGTTTTTTATATACATTATATATTTTGATAGCCTATTGAAAACCAAATAAATTGCACATTAGCTCAAACAATCACATGCAAAAATATTTGCCAGAAAAAAAACAATTCTACTATTAATTTTGTGAAATCATGGCAAGAAATGCAAGTTCATTTACAAAATAGAAGCACTTAGAATCTAATTATTGTCAATTATTTTAAAAGGTTTTCCAAAGTGAGCCTTAATAGTTTATACTGCTGACCTAAATGCTCAAAATAAAATCTGGAAAGAGAGAACACAACAAATTCTTTTCAATACACCCCGCTGTTTGAATACCCTAGAGAAATAGTTGTTTAGTATAACAAAAAAAATAGAGTTCTGAGCAATCTGGTTTATTGGCTATTAAAATCTGACAATGACCTCACCTACCTCTGTGTATATCGAGTGAATTAGATGTTGGAACTGTTAGAAAATTATTGCCTATGGGTTAATTACAAAACCCACTAAACGAAACATCTGTTTCTTTCTATGCCAGCAGTACTGATAATTAATGCTGGAAATTCAACAACGGACTGCAGTTCATTAGACAATATTCACTTTTGTGGTTTCAAAAGCACTTTGATGTTAAAGTCACAATGGGTTTTATGTAGCAGTCAGTCATGGTAGTTGAATTGATACCGCAGCAGGTATGAGGAATATCAAAACAACCTTCCACTTGTTGCCTTTGTCTTGAATCTCAAATGTAAGAGACAGGGAACAGTTAGAAAGCATTAATTGTTTCACATTATGTGGCTTTAAGTGCAGTATCCATTCTTTAAGAATAATAATAAAGGAATAAAAAAAAAGAAATGGAAATGCTATACATTTGTTTATAAAAAATATATTTATGAATATATATCTATAAACACAGAATATTTTGTCAGGTTTCATGTCTAATATGAACATAGGCGTGAACAAATTTTTCAGGTGCGTTGGTCATTCAGTCAAACAAAAGGCATTACTCAATGCTTTATAAAAGATAAAACAAATAAAGGATACAATGGCGCTAATGTTACTAAAATCTGGTGCAGCTAAAATTACCCAAGTGTAATGTCACCACTTACACGTAAACATGTGATAGAATAGAAGAAAAATGTGATTTGCGCGCACAGAAGTAAACTTAGGATTTACCTTACACTTAACTTCTCAGGTAACCACACTACAGGTTATTCTCAAAAACCTATATACAGATAGATAAAACACACATAGTGTAAACTGTATATAAGAAACAATAATATGAATGAGATTTTTCTTCAAACTCACAATTTTCAGAGCCTATTGAAAGTTGGCTCCAAACTTATAGCACTTGTAATCTCATCCTTGAGATATACAGTGAAATTGCAGCAGGTCCACCCTCAGGAACTCGGTACTGACAGATTTGCAGCAAACTCCAAAGTCCAGGGTAGGTACGTACAAACAGATTTTTATTGAACAAATGGATAAAAACAAACAAACAAAAATATATATATATATAAATAAAATAAAATAGTAGCACAACGTGTTTCAACCTTTGAATAGGTTTTTCTCAAGTGCATATACCTTTACAATGACTTAAAGATTCTTATATATCAAAAGCAATCACAATACTAAGTGTATAATTACAGACATCTGTGTAAAAATCACACCCACGTCAATATATGGTCATAACCGGAAGTGTCACGCCAACCAAAGTATGGCCGCACCTCCGGCTATGAAACCATTCTTTTAACCCTCCCCAACATGTCCGACATATATAAAGTCCATATAATTAAATCTTGAAACATAATTCCTCCAGTCATATTTCGCCAGAATGACATGTGATGTCGGCTTGCGATACGTCACTTCCTGTGACGTATGCGGAAGTTCTTTAGCCATCCAGTGAAGTTCTGAAACTCCTTGCGATGCATAGGAGCATCAGTTTTTTAAAAATATCCCATGATTCCAGCTTGTGGTACGTCACTTCCTGTGACGTATGCAGAAGTTCTTTATCACTCCAATGGGGATTTGGAACTCCTTGCGGTACACTGGAGCATCCATTTTTGATGGGGCAATTTGCCATCAGTTCATGTTATCATGAAACGAAAATATAACAGAAGAAGACAGAGTATAATAATGTTATATTTGTACATTTTTCAATACAATCTCTTTTTGTGTATGCATACAATACTTATTCTCTATAAAACCTTTTACATTATACACAGTACGAGCAATATATCTATGCATAAGAGGAAAAAGGGAAAAGGAAAAGGGGGTGGATTTATCTTTAGATGAATTGTGAAATAGGAGTTTTAAGGAGGTTCCATAAATCCTAATATATACACCTCTTAACTGTTACAGTCCAAATTATAAACCTCTAAAGGTATAAGGGAATCTAGAGGCATATAAAATATATTAAAAAATAAAGTGCCATTTTTTTCTTCTTTTTAAAACAATCTCTAAAATTCCCTTAGTTAAAATTCTATAAAATATCATTACTCTCAAAATCAATATTGAGGCCCTTGGGTAATAAGATGCGCATCTCAAAAATCCATTTTACTTCTTGAGTACTTAGCTTTTTGGGGAGATTTCCTCCTTTCCAATTGGGCTCAATTTTCTCTATAGCACAAAAACTCAAAAATTTTGGGTCTAAATCATGTTTGTTCAAAAAGTGTTTTGATACACTGTGGTTTGCGAATTCTTTTTTAATGTTCCTTACATGTTTGCCAATTCGAACTTTTAGTGGTCTAGATGTCTTTCCTATATATTGGAGACCACATGTACAATTTAACAGATATATAACGTTGTTTGAATGGCATGTAATCATAGATTTAATTTTAAATTCTTTTTTAGTATTAAAAGAATTAAACACTCTTACATTTTTTTCTTTTATGTCTGTATTTTTACATGCATTACACATCCCACAGTGATAAAAACCTTGTTGTTTTTTCGACCAATTAGTTAAAAAATTACTATTATCTATAGTTGTTTTTTCTAAAAAAACTCCTAGTTAAAATCTTTTTAAAATTTTTTGCACCTCTAAAAATAAATTTGGGCTTGGGACCTAAAAATTCATATATTTCCTCATCTTGTATTAGGGTACTCCAGTTCTTATTTATAATTTTTTTGATAGCGCCTACATTGTTCGAATAGTTAAAAATAAACGGGATCTGTTTCTTTTCATTATCTAACTTCTTATTGTCTCTCTTTTTATACTTCAGCAGGGGAGATCTTTCCAATAATCGTACATTTTGGAGCTGAGTATCAAACTCCTTCGTTTGATACCCTTTTTGAATAAATTGTTTCTTTAAAAATTCAGCTTGATTAGAGAAATCATGTTCATTTGTACAATTTCTGCATAGTCTTAAAAATTGCCATCTTGGAATATTTGACAACCAAGGTTTATGATGGCAGCTGCTAATCTCAATGTAGCTATTTACAGCTACATGTTTAAAAAAAAGTGCTAAAACATCATTAAAAACATAAATATTACGGTCCAAAAAATCGATGCTTGTGTCGCTCACGCCTTTAGTTAGCCGGATTCCCCAATCGTTAAAATTAAGCGAATCAAAAAAGGTATTAAAAAGATCAAAAGATCCCTTCCAAATGATACAAATATCATCAATGTAGCTCTTGTAGAGGACCAGGTTCGCACCAAAGTCATGCCCTTGGTAAATAAAAGTTCTTTCCCAATATGCCATGAAAAGATTGGCATAACTTCGTGCAAACCTGGTCCCCATTGCTGTGCCTCTAACTTGTAGATAAAAATCTCCTTCAAACCAAAAATAATTATAGTTTAAAATCATCCGAATACCATTTAAAATAAAATTACGTTGGGCTTCATTATATTTTTTAGACTCTTGTAAATAAAAGTCAGTAGCCTCACAGCCTTTTTCATGTTTGATAATGGTAAATAAGGTGGTTACGTCACATGTGATCAGGAGATAATCTTCTTCCCATTTAAAATTATTACAAATATTAAAGAGGCTCATTGAGTCTTGCAGATATGAAGGGCAGTCTTTTACTAGAGGCTGGAGGTGGAAATCTATGTATTGGGATAAGGGAGATAAGATTGAATTTATACCCGATATTATTGGGTGCCCTGGTGGATTCACGCGGTCTTTATGCAATTTCGGTAATACATAGATCACTGGTATTCTGGGGTGATCAAAAGATAAAAAAGCTAATTCATCCTTATTTAAAATGTTATTTTTATCTCTTTGTTCTAAAAAGATCTTATATTTCCTCTGATATTTCCTCTGATATTTCCTCTTAATCTTTTTAAAATTTCATATATGTGTTAAGATCTTGAAGCTGCCTCTATTTCTTGTAAGTATTTTACCGTGTCCATTATGACCACTCCACCTCCCTTATCTGACGGCTTAATAACTATCGAAGGATCATTTTTTAATTCCTCTAAACTTCTTTTTTCTTCAAATGTTAAATTAAGGCTTTATTTGGAAAGGGGTTTTATCTTATATATTTCTTCCAAGCATGCCCGTTCAAATACTTTCATGGAATCAGATTTAAGGAATGCAGGATAATAGTTAGATTTCTTTTTCAGATCCGAATGAACAATATTTGCGTTATCATCATTTAAAAACAGTGTTTTATCTATATTAGGTTCTAGCTCTTTCCTTTTAACCCCTTAAGGACCAAACTTCTGGAATAAAAGGGAAGCATGACATGTCACACATGTCATGTGTCCTTAAGGGGTTAAAAAACTTTTTATGACATAATTTACGAATAAAATGATTAATATCAATAAACGTTTCGAATTTATTTAGAGAACAACTCGGTGCAAACTTAAAACCTTTTGTTAAAATTTTAGTTTGTATGTCGGTTAAAACTTTTCCAGATGAATTAAAAACCTCTATGTCATTAGTTGTTTCCTTCTTGCTCCTAACATTATTTCTCTCTCCTCGCTTTCCTCTTCTATTGTTCTGTATCTTTTTTGGGGGGTATTTGTTTGATGGTTTGTCCATCTCTGTCTCTGCTCTAAAAAAATATTATGTTCTTCTTTATTTCCTCTCAACGATTCAAATCTGTTTTCTAGGGGTATTTGAAAACTATTTCTCCTGTAGGGGGTAGTATTTCTTTTAGGGCTTTATCGACAGTTTTCTTGGTTCCTCTGTCTCCCTGTTTTATGGGACCAGTTTTTTCCTTTCCCCTTTTTCCTCGTATGCATAGATATATTGCTCGTACTGTGTATAATATAAAAGGTTTTATAGAGAATAAGTATTGTATGCATACACAAAAAGAGATTTTATTGAAAAATGTACAAAGATAACATTATTATACTCTGTTTGTCTTCTTCTGTTATATTTTCGTTTCATGATAACATGAACTGATGGCAAATTGCCCCATCAAAAATGGACGCTCCAGTGTTCCGCAAGGAGTTCCAAATCCCCATTGGAGTGATAAAGAACTTCCGCATACGTCACAGGAAGTGACGTACCGCAAGCTTGGATCATGGGATACTTTTTAAAAACTGACGCTCCTATGCATCGCAAGGAGTTTCAGAACTTCACTGGATGGCTAAAGAACTTCCGCATACGTCACAGGAAGTGACGTATCGCAAGCCGACATCACATGTCATTCTGGCGAAATTTTACTGGAGGAATTATGTTTCAAGATTTAATTATATGGACTTTATATATGTCGGACATGTTGGGGAGGGTTAAAAGAATGGTTTCATAGCCGGAGGTGCGGCCATACTTTGGTTGGCGTGACACTTCCGGTTATGACCATATATGGACGTGGGTGTGATTTTTACACAGATGTCTGTAATTATACACTTAGTATTGTGATTGCTTTTGATATATAAGAATCTTTAAGTCATTGTAATGGTATATGCACTTGAGAAAGACCTATTCAAAGGTTGAAACGCGTTGTGCTACTATTTGATTTTATTTATATATATATATATATATATATATATATACTTTTGTTTTTATCCATTTGTTCAATAAAAATCTGTTTATACGTACCTACCCTGGACTTTGGAGTTTGCTGCAAATCTATCAGTACCAAGTTCCTGAGGGTGGACCTGCTGCAATTTCACTGTATATCTCAAGGATGAGATTACAAGTGCTATAAGTTTGGAGCCAACTTTCAATAGGCTCTGAAAATTGTGAGTTTGAAGAAAAATCTCATTCATATTATTGTTTCTTATATACAGTTTACACTATGTGTGTTTTATCTATCTGTATATAGGTTTTTGAGAATAACCTGTAGTGTGGTTACCTGAGAAGTTAAGTGTAAGGTAAATCCTAAGTTTACTTCTGTGTGCGCAAATCACCTTTTTCTTCTATTCTATTACTCAATGCTTTCCTATGTATGTCAGTGTCTTCTTACTGTGATTTTCACAGTGAGAATCACGGAAGCAGCCTCTAATGGCTGTCAGTGAGACAGCCACTAGAGGCTGGATTAACCCTTTGTGTAAACATAGAGCTGTCATTGTGCTGAAGTGGTCTGGGTGCCTATAGTGGTCCTTTAAGCCAACTTTTGGTCACATGTCTATTTGTTTCTGATGAAATTTAGTGAAAATTTATGTTGATTACTGCTTTTCATCCGACTGTTAATCTCTACAGGCCACTGGGAGTGCTAGCAGCCAGCGGGTAATAGTTAATAATTTAACCTTATGGAGACTCACATATTGCACAGGAACACTTGCGGTAATTTTGAAGTGTCAGTATTGTCATAAAGAGGAGTAACAAAACAAAAAATAATCCATAGTAGCAGGTAAGGTGACTCTAAAGATTCCACATCCTTGATTACCAGTATAGTATTTTTTTTTATAAAAAACAAAGGACATGATAACTCTGGGAACGAACAAAAGCTTAGAGAAACTCAGTAGCTTATCGTTTGGTAAATCCTCACTCAGGGGATTTTTGCTCACTTGTGCTATTACAGATATAACACATCTGAAACATATCAGACTAATTCCATCCATAAGAGCAGTCCAGAATTGAAATGCCAGCAAGTTCTCTTTGCAAAAGAGCCCAGGCGATCATTTCGGCCTTGTCAGTGAGGTGTAGCTGATACCCCTCTAGGCACAGTGAGCAAGGAGTACATGTCTGGATTACCCTTTTAACTTGGGGAGAGCCAAGTTAATGCATTACATAAAAAAAGAATGAGAACTCTGAGAATGGACAAAAACTTAGAGAAACTCAGTAGCTTGCCCTTCGGTAAATCCCCGCTTAGGTCTTACTGATCAGCCACAGCATTAAAACCTTGTATCATCCCTGTTGTGTTGCCAAAAAAGCTCTGATGCTTTGATGCATGGACTCCACTAGACCTGTGAATGTGTTCTTCAGGAACCTAGACACCAGCAGATCCTTTAAGTCCTGCAAGTTGCAAGC
>OW240917.1:101335284-101457784 GCA_933207985.1 Pelobates cultripes
GACAGTGCTGCTGACAGTGAGGGAAGGGGGTGGTTGACAGTGCTGCTGACAGTGAGGGAAGGGGGGTGGTTGACAGTGCTGCTGACAGTGAGGGGAGGGTGGGCAGAGCTGCTGGCAATGAGGGAAGCGGGTGCAGAGCTGCTGGCAGTGAGGGAAGGGCTTGGTTGACAGTGCTGCTGGCAGTGAGGGGAGGGTGGGTAGAGCTGCTGGCAGTGAGGGCGGGGGTGCAGAGCTGCCAGAGGGAAGGGGGTGGCTGACAGTGCTGCTGACAGTGAAGGGAGGGTTGGCAGAGCTGCTGGCAGTGAGGGAAGGGTTGGGCAGAGCTGTTGGCAGTGAGGGAAGGGGGGGGCAGAGCTGCTGGCAGTGAGGGAAGGAGGGGCAGAGCTGCTGGCAGTGAGGGAAGCGGGTGCAGAGCTACTGGCAGTGAGGGAAGGGCTTGGTTGACAGTGCTGCTGGCAGTGAGGGGAGGGTGGGCAGAGCTGCTGGCAGTGAGGGAAGGGGGGGCAGAGCCGCTGGCAGTGAGGGAAGGGGGTGGCTGACAGTGCTGCCAGTGAAGGAGGGTGGGCAGAGCTGCTGGCAGTGAGGGAAGGGGGGTAGAGCTGCTGGCAGTGAGGGAAGGTGGCTGACAGTGCTGCTGACAGTGAAGGGAGGGTGGGCAGAGCTGCTGGCAGTGAGGGAAGGGGGGTGCAGAGCTGCTGGCAGTGAGGGAAGGGGGTGGTTGACAGTGCTGCTGACAGTGAAGGGAGGGTGGGCAGAGCTGCTGGCAGTGAGGGAAGGGTTGGGCAGAGCTGTTGGCAGTGAGGGAAGGGGGGGCAGAGCTGCTGGCAGTGAGGGAAGGAGGGGCAGAGCTGCTGACAGTGAGGGGTGAGCAGGGAGTCCAGAGCTGTTGGAAGTGAGAGGATGGGGGATGACCTTTGACCCACAGTGTACCATTTATTACTGTGCTCTTGATTTCACCTCTTCTGTTGGAAGCAGGAAACTATTTAACTATTTAAGCAGAAGTTTCAGTCAGGAGCTGAGCACAGAGCTTTCAAGGAGCAAAGTGGGCAGTGGCACCCAGGTATTCATGTTTATTTTACTGATTCTTAAGGTGTAATTGTATGTATTTATGTTTGAGGATGTAACTATGTGTATCTGTATGCATGTATGAGGGTGTAATTGTATTTTTGAGGATGTAATTGTGTGTGTGTGTGAGTGTGTGTTTGAGGATGCAATTGTGTGTGTGTTTGTATGTTTGAGGATGTAATTGTGAATGTGTTTGGTGTGTATTTTTAAAGGTATTATGTGTGTGTTTGAGAGCGTAATTAGGAGTATGGTTTTTATGGCTGAATGAGTGATAGGTGCCAAATACCTTATGGATACACGATACATTATTATTATTATTATTATTATTATTTTATTATTTATATAGCGCCAACAAATTCCGTAGCGCTGTACAATGGGTGGACTAACAGACACATAATTGAGATCAGACCACTGACGTACAGGAACAGAGGGGGTTGAGGGCCCTGCTCGATGAGCTTACATGCTAGAGGGAGTGGGGTATAGTGACACAAAGGGTTAAAGTAGGGGACTTAAATAGTTTGTTACAGAAGGGTTTATTGAGTGCTTGGTAGGTCATTTTTGACAGGTGAAGGAACAGAGTCATGGGGTGGGGGGATGAGAAACCTGCTGACAGTTTAATTGATACGCTTTAATGAAGTAGCTTGGCATCCATGCTTTGACACTCACATTCCCAACTTTCCATGTACATACCTCCACACACACACACACACACACACACAGAGTGTGTTTGTGCTTTAGGGTGCACACCCTAATGCAATAGGCTGCGCACGCCTATGTCTGCATAGAAATGATACTGGAAGTCAAAGGAGCTAATGAGTTTACCAAGGGAGGCAGTGTAGATTGAAAACAATAGGGGACCAAGGACAGACCCTTGGGGAACACCAACAGAGAGGAATTGGGAAGAAGAGGCAGAGCCAGAGAAAGAAACACTGGAAGAGCGCTGGGAGAGGTAGGAAGAGCAGCAGGAGAGACCAGTATCTCGTAGACGAAGATTACAGAGGATGAGAAGCTGTTGATGATCAACAGGGTCAAAAGCAGCAAGGTCAAAGAAAATTAGGATAGATTAGTGGCCACGGGATTTACAGTGATAAGATCAGGGATACTTTGGTCACAGCTGTTTTAACAGAGTGACGAGCACGGAATCCAGATTGAAGCAGTTCAAGCAGAGAGTTGGATTCAAGGAAGTCTCTCAATCTTGCATACACAAGTCTCTCAAGGATCTTGGAGGAAAACAGCAGTAACTAGATAGGGCGGTAGTTGGACGGGGAATTAGGGTCAAAGTTGGGCTTTTTCAGAATCGGGGTTGCATGTTTGAAGGATAGAGGAAATATGCCAGAGATGAGGGAGACATTGAAAAAAATGCAGCACAATTGGAATCCACTCAACTTTTATATCAGCATTTTAACAATTTATTGGTATTAAAAACTTGCATGAATAAAACAGAATATGCTCCAATAATTGCAAAGTTTTTGACCTCCATCATCCAAAATGTTATTTACCACTTGGGACTTTTTCAATCAGCTGATTTAAAAAAAAAAAATATTTTTCAGAAATAGGAAAAGGTGATGTGGTCATTTTTTTAAATGACTACTGCTGCAGATGCTCTTCATTATAATTATAAAACTAAATTTCCTCACTTAATTTTAAATATAGATATAATATAATTATGACAATCTGACAATTCAGAATTGGCATTTATATTACACATATAATATTGTAGGCATTTTTGCATTGCAGAACACTAATAGGCATCTATTTTTACTTTTCTGGCTTATCAAAAAGTGTCCATGATTTGTCACCGAATCCATCACATGGATGATCAACGGATGTCCCAAACAAAATTCTGAGGAAAACATATTTGCCTGAAACAAAAAATCCCATTATGTGCAAGCCTAATATAAACTTCTTTTTAGTAATAAATAAATAAATAAACTTAACAAATATTTATTCAATTCAACATTTATTGTTAATCTGACCTTTGTCCACTATACTTTTCATATCTTCTGAGAATTATTTAATTAAGTAAACTGTCAAGCTAAAGATGTAAACATTTTTTGAAACTTTAGCATTTTTGGCACAAAAACACAAAGAGACACAAAGAGGAAAATGATTTAACAGTGCTGCCTGCTGTGTTATATGTACATAACGTATAGTTACCATCTGGTGAATTCATAATCCACTTAATGCACATTTCCAGCACAAAGAATTATTGTATTGGTTACATTCTTCCTATATCATTAAATGATTAAGTAAAAAAAGGTGTTTCACCCTTGTCATTTACATTTAGTATGATAAAAATGCACAGTGTTTCTATAACTTCTTCAACACCAATAACTTGCATATACAGGGTGGGCCAAAATTCAGAGTAGGGTTTGAGGAGTCAATACCTTTTTTATTAATGACCCAATTTCTATGATATTACATGCAATGAATGCCCATGGAAATTTGTTTAACTAGGTATGGAAGATTACTTTTTTTTTAAATTAGCTACTTTTGCTGCTTCGCAAAGTCAGGCTCTTTTGATTGCATTGTTCATAACATTAGTGAATATTTGAGGCTCTAGTGCTCACATTTCTGCCCAGATATTCTCCTTGAGATCCTCGAGTGTAAGTGGTTTGTTCACATACACACACTCCTTTAGGAAGAAATCAGGAGTGGAAAGGTCAGGAGAACGAGGCAGCCAATTAATATGGGAATTTCTTGAAATTATCTGATCGCCAAGTGGTTAGGAGGTCCATTGTTGCTCTGGGTATATGGGCAGTAGCACAATCATGTTCAAACCACATTTCAGGACAATTTTCCACTACAGGAAAACAACAGTGGTGGATGATCATAGGATCCTTTCCATGTGTAAGAAATTATGACCCTCTTACAAGGATATTCTTTTAGTAAATGGGTGACATAAGACACAAACACAAGTGTATAATAAAATGCATTGTTAATATTAATTTAGGATACTGTAACAGATTTAAAAAGGATATATGCATTACACCATATCCAGTACATAATCAAAAGATACATAGTAAAATGGCAATACTTAGACATTTAAATGAAGATCTTCCCCTTGTGCCTTCATCTTGGGTAGTCTGGGACAGTCTCTCTCAGTTCACCATGGCACCTGTGCTTGCTACGCTGTCCTCTCCAAAAGAGACAAAAAAAGAAAGAGAGGAGCCCAACCTCCTTGGCTGTTCTTTTAAAAGACTGATTCTTGCAGGTAACTACATGTCTCAGAATCCATTTTCCTTCCCAAAAGTGGTTTATCCCGCCCTCTTTTCCCAGAGAGGTCCATATTTACACAAGTCCTTTTCTTTGATCTCATCCCCCCAGCTACACTATAACGTTGTGTAAGAAGTGACCAGTTAGGGTTGGTTTTTGGGTAGGTTTGGAGCAGGCCTGGACTTCTTTTAGAGACAGGATGGCTTGGGAAAACACTTCCATGGTTACACCTAGATGTTAATTACTCCAGGTCTCCTGATCTCTGATCTCCTGATAACAGGAATGGAAAACTCGTTAGCAGTAGAACTGCTGGAGGGGTGTAAGCTTTTGTTTTAGCTGGTTATTGTAAAATGCAACTGAAAGCTTTGATCCTTATCACACAGTTATCAAGAAAATGACCCCAAGTTGTGAAACCAGTCACATACACAGAAAGTTATATTCAATATTGCAGTATTGCATATCAATTTCTTACACATGGTAAAGAAAAACACCTTCACAACATACAGCCAAGTGAAGAGCACTCTCCAGGAGGTAGACATGTCAGAATCCAAATCTACCATAAAGAGAAGACTTCACAAGAGCAAATACAGAGGTGCAAACCACAAGGTGCAAACCATTCATAAGTCTTCAGAATAGAAATAGACTTCGAGAAAACACATTTAAAAAAGGAAGCACAGTTCTCTACCAGCATTGTTCGGGCAGATGAAAAGATCAACCTATACCAGAATGATGGGGAGAAATAAGTATGGAGAATGCTTAGAATGGTTCAAGATCTGGCAGTGTGATCGTATGGTTTCCAATGACACTGGGTCACTAGTGTTTAATGATGTGACAGAAGACAGAACCAGCTGGATGAATTCTGAAGTGTATAGGGGTATTTGTCTGCTCAGATTCAGCCAAATTCAGCAAAGTTGATTGGATGATGTTTCACTATATTCATGGACAATAACACAAAACATACTGCAAAAGCTACCCAGGGAGTTTTTAAGGCAAAGAAGTGGAGTATTCTGTAATTGCCACATTAATCATCTGATCTCAAACTGATCAAGCGTGCATTTCACTTGCTAAAGACAAGGCTTAAGGCAGAAAGACCCACAAACTAACAATAAATGAAAACAGCTGCAGTAAAGGCCTGGCAAGGTATCAAACCCAGCATTTGGTGAAGTCCATGTATTCCAGATTCCAAGCAGTCATTGCCTGTGAAGCATTCTCTACAAAATTATAATTGTGCTTATTTGGCCATATAGATTTGTGCCCCTGAAGTAAGTGGACTGTATATAAAAATGGTTGCAATTTTTTAAACATTTCATACAATATTTTTGTAGAACTCCTTGAATTAAAGCTGAAAATCTACACTTCAATTGCATCTTGGTTGTTTCATTTCAAATCCTGTGGGGATATTTATGGGATGATAATATTATACAGTTGAGAATTGCCCACTATTTCAATTCTCTTAGATCTTAGAGATCGTTATCATGTAAGTGAAATGTATTCCATACAAATAAAATCACAATTTGTTATAAAAATAGATATAATTTATTGTGATAAATAAAATAATAATAATATTAGGCAGCATGCATGATAATAATCAGTGAATATTTAGTATAACGTCATATACAATGGCAATGGCTAAACACAGTACAAAGCTACAGCATCAACTGTCAAGACTTACAAGATTTATGAGGGTACTTCACAGACACAGAAAGCAAAACTTCACACAGCATTGCGAAATAACATAAAATCTTGGCTCACAGTCAGATCAACTGAGTAACCCTTTCAATGCTGGCTAGATCCTCCTAGGCATATAATATCATATTCTCATGTAATTTTCAATTAAAATAACATTCAAACCAGCTCATTATTCATTTCCTGGAACCATCCAAAAGAGTGAAATCTACAGATTCTATAAGCCGAATTTTAATTTGCCTAAAAAGACATCTTATTTCAGAGCAAACCAACACACATGAATAAAAACAGCGGTATGCTAACACGTGGTAAGATACCAGTACTATGTAATAAGCTGACTCCACCTGCAGAATGGAGTGTTATAACTACATATTCTTTATTTAATTAAGATTCCTCAATTATGGGATCTGATCATGATTTATCCATGCATGTATCCTGCTATTAACAGATTTTAATTAATTTAGATTAATTAAATAAAACCAGCATAATTACCAGTTAAGATGTAAATGTTCTCATCAGATGAGTAGGTAGTCCCAGGAACTTGAATGCGAGTATGATTGGTTGTATGGAGGTGTGTAAGTAATAGAGAAAAGTGATGTTGGTTAGAAAGTAATAGTAACATTCTAAGTGTCAAGGAGTGTTTCTTGAGTTGTGTCCAAGAGAGTTTGAGAGTTGAGTGTTAGTCCCAGAGTGTCCTGAATATCTGTCCTGGATCTCTCTGAATGTCCGAATCTGAATGCCCAAACTCCCTCTCTTCCCTTTGTTCTAACTTTTAAAGGGCCAGACTCTGTGTACGTCATTAGTTGATAAGGCCAATAGGAAACTGTAGGTGTGTCTATGTTATCTAGTATTATCTAGTTTTTGGTCAATAGAGTGCGCAATTGCCACATTAAACTTTCCTATCCAGGAAAGAGTTAACTTTTCATGATGACGATTTTGATGTCATTTGGTTTATCTAAACTGACTACCATAACTTAAGTTTGCTGTCAGTTCAAAGCATTTCTTTGGATTTTCTCCAGACAGCGCGTCAACAATTCCTGTTGTAATTTCTAAAATTGACAGTTCTAAACTCAATTTCATACTTACTTACAATGGGACCTTGTAAAATTTATAAAGTAAAATTAATTACTGAGTCTTCTCTGTCACTAGTGTCTGTGTTTAAAATTATTTCTATTCCATTAACATTTAAACAGAGCATTCCATCCCCCTGCTTCATTGCTTATCACTTGGCTTGTTTACATAATGCATTCCTTAGCTCAGGCTAGTGGCTAGTTACAGAAAGGAAAGAAATTTTATATATAGATATATATATATATATATATATATAGTATATATATATATATATATATATATAGTATATATATATATACACACTTTTAATTTCTATTTTAGCACAAAATGTCTGCCGATATAAATATCCTGACATAACCCCCCTTAGTGATTATCATAGCAATGATTAATTTAGTCTATGAATAAGCACTATAGAAGTCACCAGACATATTGTGCACTCACGTCATTTCTACTGACATAGGCCTGTGCGTGGAATGAACATTTTTGTATATTTTTGTACCTGTAAGAGCTTTGAACTTTACACTTAGTACAATCAACCATAATACCATTAGTAACATTGTAAATTGTTTCCATTTGAAAAATGTTTCCGGGAGTTACATGTGGTATGGCCAATAAAAAGCAAATCTCCATATGTTCCGGATCAATTAAGAGAGGTATAGCACTTCCCATCTCAAAGGCCAGAATTAATTGCATAGGTTCAATTGTCTCTCCATCCACACTGGCAAGCATCGCATGAACAATATCCTTGGATACAAAATACAGAGGTATGCGTCCCCCTGCCAATTCAATCATTCCAGTTTGCATTTTGTCAAGAAAAGCAAGTGTGTGGAACAATATTGGGTCATGCAGAAATAGAAGTTCATGCTTAAATAAGTCATGATTTTGGTGCAACTCAGTGGATTTGGCAATTAACAAATTTGTTGTAACAACTGTGTCTTGCACAATAGTTAACACGTCTTGGAGAAGTGTTCTTTGCTGGTTTATCACCTGATGAATATCGTTAATGTGTTGCTTTAGCACATAGATTTCCATATCCAGCTTTTGGACAGTAATAGAGTTGGCTGCAGACATTCCAGTTGTGACAACTGCACCGACAGTGGCACAAACTAATGCAACAATTATGGCGGTGAGGAACCTTTTGGGTCGGTTGCTCATTGAAATAGTACTCGATACAAATGGTTTCCGGGCTTGCTCCAATATGTTTCGCACACGGTCCTGTGCTCTTTGGAGGTTCATCTGGTACCAAGTCTGTAACTCAGGAAGTTGCATCGATGAAATGTTGTATGCCTTCTTGATGGAAATCTTGGGGTCCAAGCTGACGAACACACGTCGGGTCAGGATCATCTTCTCTGTCAAGATGAACCTTGGTGTCTCTTGAATCAGGATGCCGGAGGATGGTCCTATCTCTGCGATTGGGCCAGTCCATAGCTCTTGGCACAGGAGCAGTACGATCCAGAAACATGCCACGTCCTTCTTGGACATCTTTCGACAGTCACGGTTCGGTTACTCGTTTCAGACTTATCTACTAATGATTCAAGGTTTGTTAAGCATACAAACTTATAACAGTGTGACATCACTTGGCCTAGGACAATGCATTATCACGATTCATCAACATATGTATTCTGTCTAATTATATTTTTATAACTTCATCCCTCACTACATTTATTACTGACTCATCAGTAATTCGCCTATAGCAGCTAAACAAGCTAGCAACCTGCTAAGAAAATGTAGTTATTGGATGGAAAGGAAATGGTTAATGACATGAACGTACATGAGATCATGGCACATCACAACATTTCACATCATACGATACCACGTGAATCAAGCATTCATCCAGGTTAGTCGTTCACCCTTCTGTGTCCGAATCCACACCTATAATCCTTAATTGAGATTTAGGATGGCAAGCACGCAACTGGTTAATGTGAACAAACTTTTCAATACAATCACCATATTTAGGAATTTTTATCTTATACGCTACAGGGGAAATTTTGTCAATGATGACATATGGCCCTTTCCAAGGTAAAAATTTCTTTTCCTTAACTTGATTTCACGCAAAGTTATACAGATAGACTTGATCTGTGATCTCATATTCCTTTTTCGTGTTTTTTAAATCGTAATAGGTCTTAACTCCTGTCGCTGCTTTTTCTAGATTCTTTTGGGCAAAAGCAAACGCATGCTGTAAATGCTTGCGCAAATCTTCGATATACTGATGCGTAGTGGCAGCATTGATCAAGTTATGATCCGAAGTACGATATAGTAAATGCTGTGGTAAAACTATCTTTCTTCCTGTCATCAATTCAAAAGGTGACAATTTGGTAGCAGTGCTAGGTGTAGCTCTAATCACCATTAAAACTAGGGGCAATTTAATGTCCCAGTCTTTACCAGACTCCTTAACATACTTCTTCAGAATATTAACGATAGACTGGTTATATCGCTCTACCCCCCGCTAGACGCAGCGTGGTATGCAATATGTAGCTTTCGTTTAACACCTAGAATTTTCCACATCTTAGCCATTACTTCGCTGGTAAAATGACTACCTCTATCTGACTCAATTCTTTGAGGCAGACCGAACCTGGAAAAGACATGGTTAATCAACAAAGTGGCGCACACGGTACTCGCCTTCTCTTTACAAGGCAAACACTCTAGCCACTTTGTGTACATACATGTAACGGCTAACATGTATTTGTTACCTCTTGAAGATCTTGTTACAGGACCTATAAAGTCAATTTGAATATCAGACCAGGGTAATGACACCCCCCTCTTCTGAAGTGGTGCACGATGTGTTGGACCATGGGGTTGATATTGCAGACAAATCAAGCATCCCTGACAGTATGTCTTAACATCTCTTAACATGTGTGGCCAATATGCATAATCACGCAAGATCTCATATGTGATCTTATCACCACAATGCCCAGATGTAGGTGCATCATGTGCGTGTTGGAGCATTAACCCTTGGTATACAGTTGGGACTACCCATTGTTGTATACTATGTTTAGAAGTTCTGACCAGCAACCCATCCATGATACTAAATTGGACTTTATATCTCATCAAGATTCGTAAATCTTCATTGGTTTTGCAATCCTCATCTGTCCTGCTTCTGATACAGAATAGCACTTATGCTTAAATCGGTAAATCCTGTCTCCAGATAGAAGGGTTTACCTCCCTCTGGGTATGCTAAACAGGGTGCCTGAGTGAGCTTCCTCCTCAGTCCACTTACCGCTTGGTCCTGAGGCTCCTCCCAGTTCCAGGTAGTTTCCTTTTTAAGCAGGTGTAATAGTGGTTTTGTTATTTCTGCATAGTTATCTATAAACTTACGGGAGTAATTAGTCATACCAAGAAACAATCTTAATTCCCTGATGTTTGAGCGTGTTTTAGCCTTAATTACAGCTTCAACCTTCTTCCTCTGGGGACTTAATCCTTCAGAAGTTACCTCATGTCCGAGGAAATTGACATGGGTGCGACACCATTGCGCCTTTTGTAAAGACAGTTTAATCCCTGCCTCTCTTAACTGAGTGAGAACATGTCTAATATCTATGATATGCTTATCAAAGGAAGTGCTTTTCAGCAAGACATCATCGACATATGATAACATTCCTCTCTCAAGTGCGTCAGGCATAGCTTTATGCATGAACACAGCGAATTCATGACCAGAGTTTATGTAACCGAAGGGCTTACGGGTCCAAGTATACTGTTGCTTTCCAAATGTGAAGGCCAATTTGTATTGGTCTTCATCATGGACTGGTACAGTCCAATATCCCTGCGCAAAGTCAATGGCAGTGAATATTTTGGATCCCTGCATTTGTACCAAACATTGGTCTATGTATGGCACTGGCCAACCAGACATAGAAACACAGAAACATAGAATGTAACAGCAGATAAAAACCATTCGGCCCATCTAGTCTGCCCAATTTTCTAAATACTTTCATTAGTCCCTGGCCTTATCTTATAGTTAGGATAGCCTTATGCCTATCCCACGCATGCTTAAACTCCTTTACTGTGTTAACCTCTACCACTTCTGCTGGAAGGCTATTCCATGCATCCACTACCCTCTCAGTAAAGTAATACTTCCTGATATTATTTTTATACCTTTGTCCCTCTAATTTAAGACTATGTCCTCTTGTTGTGGTAGTTTTTCTTCTTTTAAACATAGCCTCCTCCTTTACTGTGTTGATTCCCTTTATGTATTTAAATGTTTCCATCATATCCCCCCTTTCTCGTCTTTCCTCCAAGCTATACATGTTAAGATCCTTTAACCTTTCCTGGTAAGTTTTATCCTGCAATCCATGAACCAGTTTAGTAGCCCTTCTCTGAACTCTCTCTAAGGTATCAATATCCTTCTGAAGATACGGTCTCCAGTACTGTGTACAATACTCCAAGTGAGGTCTCACCAGTGTACTGTATAATGGCATGAGCACTTCCCTTTTTCTACTGCTAATACCTCTCCCTATACAACCAAACATTTTGCTAGCATTTCCTGCTGCTCTATTATTATTATTATTATTATTTTATTATTTATATAGCGCCAACAAATTCCGTAGCGCTGTACAATGGGTGGACTAACAGACACATAATTGAGATCAGACCACTGACGTACAGGAAGAGAGGGGGTTGAGGGCCCTGCTCGATGAGCTTACATGCTAGAGGGAGTGGGGTATAGTGACACAAAGGGTTAAAGTAGGGGAATTAAATAGTTTGTTACAGAAGGGTTTATTGAGTGCTGGTAGGTCATTTTTGACAGGTGAAGGAACGGAGTCATGGGGTGGGGGATGAGAAACCTGCTGACAGTTTAATTGATACGCTTTAATAAAGAAGTGAGTTTTCAAAGATTTTTTGAAGGAATGGAGGCTGGGTGAAAGTCTGATTGAGGAGGGAAGGGAGTTCCACAGAATAGGTGCAGCCCTGGAGAAGTTTTGAAGGCGAGCATCAGAGGTGGGGATCCGGGCAGAGGATAGGCGTAGGTCTTGGGCTGAGCGCAGGGGTCTCGACGGGACATACTTGTGTATGAGGGAGGATAGGTATGTTGGAGCAGCATTATGTAGGGATTTGTAAGCAAGCGCCAGAATTTTGAATTGGGCCCTATATCTAATTGGAAGCCAATGCAGGGACTGACAGAGCGTGGAGGCGTGGGAGGTGCGACCGGACAGGAAAATAAGCCTCGCAGCCGCATTCATTATAGATTGCAGCGGTGCAATCTGGAAACATGTAAGACCGGTGAGAAGGGGATTGCAATAGTCAAGGCAAGAGAGAACAGCATGAACCAGTACCTTAGCCGCGTCCGGCATTAGATATGGGCGGATGCGCGCTATGTTCTTGAGTTGGAAGCGACAGGATTTGGCTATCGATTGAACATGGGGAGTAAAAGAGAGATCAGAATCAAAAAGAAACCCTAGGCAGCGAGCCTGGGAGGTAGAGGTGATAGGGGAGGACAGGTAGATTTGCGTGTCATCTGCATATAAATGGTATTGGACGCCAAAAGAGCTGATGAGTTTACCAAGGGAGGCAGTATAGATAGAGAACAGTAGGGGGCCGAGGACAGAACCCTGGGGGACACCGACAAGGAGGGGTTGGGGAGAAGAGGCAGAGCCAGAGAAAGAAACACTGAAGGGGCGCTGGGAGAGGTAGGAGGAGCACCAGGAGAGAGCAGAATCCCGTAGACCAAAGTTACGGAGAATGTGAAGAAGCTGTTGATGATCAACAGTGTCAAAGGCGGCAGAAAGATCAAGGAGGATTAGGATAGAGTATTGGCCGCGAGATTTAGCAGCAATTAAATCGTTGGATACTTTGGTCACAGCAGTTTCGACAGAGTGACCAGCGCGGAATCCAGACTGAAGGGGGTCAAGCAGAGAGTTGTATTCAAGAAAGTCTGTCAATCTGGCGTAGACAACTTTCTCGAGGAGCTTGGAGACAAATGGCAGTAGTGAGATAGGGCGGTAGTTGGATGGGGAGTTGGGATCAAGATTGGGCTTTTTCAGAATTGGGGTTACGGTTGCATGTTTGAAGGCAGAGTGAAATGTGCTATAGGAAAGGGAGAGATTGAAAATGTTAGCGAGAGGAAGAGCAAGAGAGGGAGACAAAGTGCGGATGAGATGCGAGGGAATAGGATCGAGGGAGCAGGTGGTGGGGCGGGAGGACTGTCAGGGTATTTATATCGGCAGACATCTTGTGCTATGATAGAAATTAAAAGTGTATATTCTGAGTCACTCTGAACAGAGCAGACTCCATTTTGTTATTTCCAAGTTAACAAAAAGACACAAGATTTCTTTCTGTAAGACTAGCCACTTTGCCAGAGCTAAAAGGAATGCATAGTATAAACAAGTGATAAGAAGAATATAATCAATTCTAAACCCAGACAATTGTGACAGAGAAGATTAAATAATACAATTTAACTGTCTATACATATAAGGTCCCATTGTAAGTTACGGGTCAAAACTCAGATTGCCAGACACATAGTCTGGACAAAACTTAAATAAACCCTTTGATCTGTGAAGGATACGTAAGTTATGGCCACTATCTAGATAGGCCAAAATGACGTCAAAATAGCCACCAGGAAAAGTTAACTCTTTCCTGGATAGGTATGTTTAGTGGGACAAGACTGCCCTCTATAGACCAAATACCTAATTGCGATCTGGAAGATAACCACACCTCTAGTGCTTCTATTGGGTTATCAACTGATGACGTACAGAGAGTCTGGCCCTTTAAAAGTTAAGACAAAGGGAAGATAGAGAGATGCAGGGATGCAAAGGAGAAAGGAAAAGAGGAGAGAGGAATTGGAAGTTTGGGGACTCCAACCTCCATGCAGAGAGACATCCAAATAAGTTCCTGAGACTACCAATCGGATGAAATATCTACTCAACTGGTAATTATACTGGTTTCATTTAATTAAATTAAATTAATTAAAATGTATTAATAGCATGATATATGACTAGGATAAAGCACGGTCAGATTTCCATATTAAGAAATCTTAGTTAAGTAAAGAATATATAGTTATAAACATTCCATTCTGCAGGTGGAATTAAGAATAATTATATATTGAGGTGATATTATCACATGTTAGCATACCGTTGTTTTTATCCAGGTGTATTGATTTGCTCTAAATTAAGATAAGATATCTTTTAGACAAATTAAAAACAAACTCTGCTCATAAAATATGGTAGATTCTCTTATTGGATGGTTACAGGAAATGACTAATGAACTGCTGTAAATGTTATTTTATTTAAAAATTACATAAGAATAGATCTTAACTACCTAGGAGATCTAGCCAGCATTGAAAGGGTTATTCTAACTGTCGGCTAAACTTTACGACCTTACGCTGCACTCTGAGGAATTCTGTTCTTCGCTGTGAAAAGTTTCACTTTCAGTCTGTGTTAAAGATAGTCATAAATAAAGTCTTGACAGGAAATGCTATTTAGCCATTGAAACGTAATACCCATTCCTTTGTATTGCATATCATGTTATACTGGATATTCATTGATTATTGTCACGCATGTTACATAATATTATTTGTTAATTATTGGTTATCATAAATAAAATCTATTTTTATACATTGTGATATTAATTATATGAAATACTTACACTTACGATAAACGTTCTTTGGGGATCTGAGAATTGAATTAGTGGGCAATTCTCAACTGTTTACTATTATTATCCCATAAATATCCCCACAGGACAGGAGCAGAGCAGAAACCTCTTGTGCTGTAGCAGGTGCAAATGAGCTTAGGATGACAGGGGGAGTGGGGTTGGGTGATGTATTGATACTGGTTGGAGAAAGATTAGAGATCTCTTTCCTGATTGTAGAGATCTTCTCAGTGAAATGAGATGCAAAGTTTGTGGCGGACAAGGTGGTGGAAGGAGGGGGAGTCACAGGGCGAAGAAGTGCATCAAAAGTGTGAAACAGGTGTTTGGGTTGGTGGGACAGTGTGCTTATGAGGGTGTTGAAGTAGCTTACTTTTGCAGAGGAAAGAGCCATGCTGTAGGAGCGCAGCATAAATTTATAGTGGACAAAGTCAGATGCAAAGTGAGACTTTCTCCAGCAGCGTTCAGCAGTTCTGGAACATTTTTGGAGGTAACAGGTCAGCTTGGTGTGCCAGGGTTGTAGTTGGGGGCGCTTGCTGCGTTTAACTGTAGGAGGTGCCATGATGTCAAGTTGAGAGGAGAGAGTGGAGTTGTAGAGTGAGGTTGCAGAGTTAGGGCAGTTGTGATTTGAGATGGGTAAAAGGAGTGTTTGGAGTTTAGTGGAGAAGTGCTGGAGATGGAGAGAGTTGAGGTTTCTGTGAGGTTGGAGAGTGGACGGTGGTGAGATTTTGGTATGGGGTGTGCAGATGTTAAATGTTAGCAGATGGTGGTCAGACAAAGGAAATGGAGCAGTGGCGAGATCAGAGGTGGTACAGAGATTGGTGAAGATGAGGTCAAGAGTGTTTCCTGCAGTGTGAGTTGCTGAGGAAGAAATCTGTGTGAGTCCAAAGGATGAGGTTACAGAGAGCAGACGAGAGGCATCAGGGCAATTGAGCTTGTTGATAGGGATATTGAAGTCCCCAAGTATGAGAGAGGGAGTGCAAGAGGAAAGAAAGTGGGGTAACCAGGAGGAAAAGTGTTCAATGAATAGTTTAGGGTGACCGGGGGGGCGATAGATGATGGCAATTCTTAAAGGAGTGGGCTTAAAAAGGCGTACAGTGTGAACTTCAAAGGAAGTAAAGGATAGAGCAGGGGTAGGGAGGATAGGTTGAAAGGTACATTGAGGGGAGAGAAGGATGCCTACACCACCTCCTTTACAGTCAAGTCTAGGAGTATGGGAGAACTGTAGACCACCGAAACATAAAGAAGCAGGAGTAGCGGTATCGGATGGAGATAGCCAGGTCTCAGTGAGCACCAGTATTGTGAGAGAGTTAGAGATGAGGAGGTCATGTATAGCTGTAGATTTGATATTACTACAAATGGAGCGAGCATTCCAGAGTGCACACTGAATTTTGGTAGAGGAGGATAAACTGCAGGGTATTTGGAGGAGGTTTGCATGGTTTCTGGTTATTTTAGTGTGAGCAGATGAGGTGAGGGGCCCTGGGTTGGGAGAGACGTCACCAGCTGCCAGAAGTAGGAGGAGAGATAGAGACAGGAGGTGTGAGTGGGTTTTATATGGGCGGCGACTAGGGTGAGATTGGGTTAGAGCAGGAGAGAGAGAATAGAGAAATGAGTGCAGGGCTTGAGATGAGAGAAGGGGGGAGTGTAGCAGAGAGGGATTAATGTAAATGTTAGTGTTTTGTTGAGGGAAGTGGGTGGAAGGGGATATTTTGATCCTTAGGGAGATGAGAGAGAAGGAGAGGAGGAGAATATAGAGCATTGCTCTGATGGGTAGGTAATTAGAGTGAAGGAGAATGAGCATAAGGGAGGAGAAGGAGTGAGTGTTAGGGGTTAAGAAGGTGGATTGTGCTCATTACGGGTAGTGTTTGCAGCTGCTATTTGGAATTATCTAAAGTTGTGTGTGGGATTCTATCTATAAATGTAGTAAGGAACTTGGGGAGGGGTGGGCGGGAATCTGAGCACTGTTCAGGTTTGCTAGAAGTGGTCTTTTAAAACTCAGACTGTGGAAGACAGAGATAATAGGGTCAAAACAGGATAAATGCAATAAAAGCTATGGAATGGAGATGCACAGAGGAGGTGAGGATTGGTCAAGCAAGACATTCGGGTGGGTATCAATAAAATAAGGGGGGGGGAGAAGAAATAACAGAGAAAATCTTTAGAGATAAGCAGGATGTTGAATAACATTTAAGTTAACAAAACCAATGTTGAGCAGGGCAGGTAGCAACTAGCTTTAGCATGCAGGACAAGACAAACTGCAGAATATATGTGTGCATGAGCAAACACACACACACACATATATATATATATGTATATATATATACATACATATATATACACACTAAAGAGCAAGCACGTCCAGTTAAGATACAATGACAAAGAAATGGTGGTTAGAGATATATAGTTTAAAAATATGCAAGGGGTTAAAATTCAATACAATTATAGTGTCCAGTTTTAAGGGTAGATAGTTTCCTCCATAGTCTACCTTGCAGAAACTCAGACATGCATAAGGCCTTTTCCTTCACTGTTCAGGTTTGCTAGAAGTGGTCTTTTAAAACTCAGACTTGCAGAAACTCAGACATGCATAAGGCCTTTTCCTTCCAGCTGTAGGTGATCTGAGCACTGTTCAGGTTTGCTAGAAGTGGTCTTTTAAAACTCTATTACACTGTCTGCATACTTTTAAGTCATCTGAAAATATTACCACTAAATCCCTTTCCTCAGATGTTGAGGTTAGGACTCTATCAAATATTCTGTACTCTGCCCTTGGGTTTTTACATCCAAGATGCATTATCTTGTACTTTTCCACATTAAATGTCAGTTGCCACAGCTCTGACCATTTTTCTAGTTTACCTAAATCATTTGCCATTTAGCTTAACCCTCCTGGAACATCAACCCTGTTACATATCTTAGTATTATCAGCAAAAAGACATACCTTACCATCAAGACCTTCTGCAATATCACTAATAAAAAATATTAAAGAGAATGGGTCCAAGTACAGATCCCTGAGGTACCCCACTGGTGACAAGTCCAAGCTTCGAATATATTCCATTAACTACAACCCTCTGTTGCCTGTCACTCAGCCACTGCCTTACCCATTCAACAATATTGGAATCCAAACTTAAAGATTGCAGTTTATTGATAAGCCTTCTATGTGCAACAGTGTCAAAAGCCTTACTGAAATCTAGGTATGCAATGTCTACTGCAACACCCTGATCTATAATTTTAGTTACCCAATCAAAAAAAGCAATAAGATTAGTTTGGCATGATCTCCCTGAAGTAAACCCATGTTGTCTCTGATCTTGAAATCCATGTGTTTTTAGATGTTCAACAATCCTATCCTTTAACATAGTTTCCATCACTTTCCCCACTACTGAAGTAAGGCTTACTGGCCTATAGTTGCCCGACTCCTCCCTATTACCTTTCTTGTGAATGGGCACAACATTCGCTAACTTCCAATCTTCTGGGACTACTCCTGTTAACAATGATTGGTTAAATAAATCTGTTAATGGTTTTGCTAGTACACCACTAAGCTCTTTTAATAGCTTTGGGTGATTTCCATCAGGTCCCATTGACTTATTTGTCTTATTTGTCTTTACTTTTGACCTTTTTCTTAACTGAGGTCCCTTTCCTTCATTTTCATCTGTAAATACCGAACAAAAATATTCATTGAGGCAGTCAGCTAGACCTTTATCCTCTTCTACATACCTTCCTTCTTTTATTTTTAATCTAACTAATCCTTGTTTTACTTTTCTTTTCTCATTTATGTATCTAAAAAAAGTTTTGTCCCCCTTTTTTTACTGACTGTGCTATTTTCTCTTCTGTGTGTGATTTGGAAGCTCTTATAAATTGCTTAGCCTCTTTCTGCCTAATCTTATAGATCATTTTGTCTTCCTCACTCTGGATTTTTTTATAATTACTAAATGCTAACTTTTTGTTTTTAACTATTTTGGCCACATCTGCGCAGTACCACAGTGGTTTCTTGAATTTTTTGCTTTTACTGACAAGCCTAATGCAATTTTCTGTTGCCTTCAGTAGTGCAACTTTTAAATAATCCCATTTCTCTTGGACTCCATTTAAATTGCTCCAGTCTGATAATGACTCCTTTAGACATATTCTAATTTTAGAAAGTCTGTTTTTCTAAAGTCTAAAACTTTTGTTTTTGTGTGGTGTGACTCAGTCACTGTTCTAATATTAAACCACACTGACTGATGATCACTGGATCCTAAACTTTCACCTACAGTAATATCTGATACCAAATCTCCATTTGTTAACACTAAATCTAGTATGGCCTCTTTACGAGTTGGCTCCTCAACGACTTATTTTAGAGACAATCCCAGTAGGTAGTTTAGAGCATGTGTGCTTCTGGCACAAGCAGCTATTTTTGTTTTCCAATTTACATCAGGAAGATTAAAGTCACCCATGATGATAACTTTCCCCTTCATTGTCATTTTAGCTTTTTCCTCAACTAGTAGTTTATCTAACTCTTCAATTTGTCCTGGGGGCCTATAAATCACACCTACACGAGTTACTGTGTGATTCTAATGTAACCCAAACGGACTCTATGTTCGCCTCACTAACTTTTATTAGGCTAGATTTTATGCTATTCTTCACATACAGGGCCACCCCCCCCCCTTTCTTTCCTTCCCTGTCTTTTCTATATAAAGAGTACCCTGGTATTGCTATGTCCCAGTCATTTTTCTCATGATACCATGTTTCAGTAACAGTGACTAAATCTACACTATCAGTTGCCATTATTGCCACAAGCTCATGGATCTTATTCCCTAAACTGCGAGCATTTGTAGATATGACTCTAAGCTTATCATTTTTTAACAAACTTGCTACAGGCACCTTCTGTCCTTGTTTTGGGGGACAATTGGATTGATGTTTTATCACTCTTTTGCCCCCCCTCCTAGTTTAAATACATCCTAGCAAAACCTCCGAACTGCTCACTGAGAACATTTGTTCCATTTTGAGAAAGATGCAAACCATCTTTTTTGTACAGATTATTTCCATTCCAAACAGAGCTACCATGAGAAATAAAACCAAATCCTTGCTCCCGACACCATTCACCAAGCCACAAAAAAAGTCCCTAATACGCATCCGCCTGTCGTTCCGAGTGTTAGGCACAGGCAGATCTTCAGAGAATGACAGTGTGGAAGCAACCTGCCGTATATCATTGGCAAAAACACTAAAAACTTCCTTAACCTTTGAAACCTCATTGCAAGCCAAGTCATTTGTCCCTAGATGGACAAGAACATCCAATTCCCCTTCCTGCTTTGCTCGCTTAACAATATTACAGATACGTCTCCTGTCTCTGTGAGCAGTAGCTCCGGGAAGACACCTCACAACACACAACACCACTAGCCTCAGTGCCTCTCTCCACAACACCACTAGCCTCAGTGTCTCTCTCCACAACATCACTAGTCTCAGTGCCTCTCTCCACAACACCACTAGCCTCAGTTTCTCTCTCCACAACCCAACGAGCCTCAGTGCCTCTCTCCACAACACCATTACACTCTGAAAGTGCAGAAAATAAATTATGTAGAGCAACAGACTGTGCAATATGTATTTTATTCACAACTCTAAGTCTACCAGATCCTACAGTAATCCACCTGCCATTCCTAGTATGTCTCTGCGACAGTGGCTTTGCAGCAGTTCCAGTCTGAGTTTGTTTACCAGATAATTTACAAATCTCAGACTTCAAAAATACAATCTCCTGCCGCAAGATAGAGAACTGCCTACAGATTATACAACAACCAAACCTCCAAAAAGTGGAACGTGAAACAAATGGATAGCAACTATTACACTGAACTAAGTCTGGTGAATAATTTAAATCAAACAAATCTTAACTTTTTATTTATCCTCCTGAATACCTCAGATTACCTCCAGGTTATCTCCAGAATATCTCCAACGACAGACTTAGAAGCAGCACTTGTAGCAACCAAGCAATATTAGCCAAGCTAATGACAACAACCCTTATATAACTCTTAAAATCACCACCCACTAGGAATGTTTAAGACCTGGGTAGGCCTCTGCTTATTTGCAAACAATAGCTAATTTAAACAGCAATCAATAGCAAGTAGCTAACTAATCAAATCAAATGCCTTATAATTACCAACAGTAAATCAAACCTTGTGCAATCAGTAACCTTTTCTTCCGATGAATCTTACCTGTAACAGTAGAAAAGAAAACTCTTAGCACAACTCTTAGACAGTTGAAGCTTCAGGAAAACTCTCCAGAATATCTCCAACCACACACTTAGAAGCAACACTTAGATGAAGCAACCAAGCTACATATAGACGCGTTTGTTTAGCTGTCATAAGTCAGCGCATAAACGTCATTGTCCATTAGGTTTCAGAATCCCCAAGATCAGATTATTATACGAACTGTGCACCGGACGTATAATGCCCCTTTCCTTTAAATTCTGAATGATGTCTTGTAGACCATCATATGACGCTAATGGGTGTCTATATTATTTGATAAAAACAGGTGGTAAATTTGGATCAGTTTGTATTCTGGCTATGTGGAGGTTAGTTAACCCACAGTCGTAGGAATCTTTGGCAAAAATATCTTGGAATTCCATTAGGATTTCCTTCAGCTGTTGCCGCTCAGCCTCGTTGGAGCAACCTTCAGCTAAAGATATTTGCTCTTCTAGCCTTTCCTGAAATCCTGGAAAGATTTCAGGCTGGCCTTTCTCATTCAAGCCTAGAAGTTAGGTCAGTTCAGTGTTGACTTACCTTTTCTCTTTTGTCGTGATACCCTTGTGATTCCTGCTCATTGAGAGGATGATCGAAGATTCTTCTTAGATTGTAAACGAGCCTTCTTCAACGTTGAAGGGATATACAGATAGGATAGTGAATAATCCTTCTGGGGAGGAATGGAATATTTGATTGACAATTTCATCCTCAGTTAAGTATTCTTCAGGGATAAGGCCTATAATTTGGTTTTGGAAACCAAATGTATAGTACTCAGCATCCAATGCTAGACCTAATAATGTTCATTTTGGTAAAGTAACACTATTGGGTGTAACATTGCTGACCATTATATAGGTGGGATTCTTACCAATACCTACCATTGATATATGTGTTACCACCATCCCTAGTTGTTGTATCATGTTGGATAAACCGATTAGGGCATCAGTGTTTTCTAATCTCTGACCCTTCTTGACCTGTAGAGGTAAAAGAAAGTCACTTGTCCCTTGTGGAATGGTTATATCATGAGGAACTTGGATACTTACCGCATATGGGAGTATTTGTCCTGATTTCAGGGCGGTTTCCTCGTGTAGGTATCCACAAGGATTACCTTTTAACCTTGTCCACAAGTTGGAATTAATCAGGTCAAGGTGTGTGTCAAAGTGATGTATGACATCATTGCCGATGTAAACCTGATAGCGAGGTTCGTTTATCACTAGGAATAAATGTTTAGTGGTCTTATTTCCGATGGAAATAGATAGTAAACATTTTGCTATCATATTGTGACTCTCTGATTCGCCATCCAGGTTCTGGATCCACCTGTCATGTGGAGAAGCGTACCTGATCATTTTAGGATTTGCGATCTGCTTTAACAGTAAATATAGCTGTTCTCACTCTTTAAGTCCAGCTTTGCATTCCTACTTCTTCCAAAGTCATTTATTTGAATAGGAAAGAATAAGTTGTTATTAACCCTTTCAAATCTGGCAAGGAATTGAGCATGGCCTGCCAGATCTACAGATTCAATATAGTCCTTGTGGAGAGAAATGGTTAAAACATCACCTTCCAGAGAGACGTTCTGGAGCAACTCTTACAGAATTCCTTTGGGCCACGGAATATGAATTTTTAAGAATTATTAAAAATTCTCTGGGGCTTTGATCTGGACGGCACTTTAAGTTATAAAGTGCTTTCTTAGCAGAAGCAATGGTTTTATACTTACCATATTCCATGATTATTCCATGATTATTTCATATTTCATCAGGACATTAGCTGTATAGCTTGAAGACTTTCTAGATAAACACGGCACATTGAATCTAAGGTCCACGTGATGAACCATTTCTTATGGATGTCATCATACATGCCCAATGAATTCATGGCTCTTTCATAATTTTCCAGATGTTCAGATATGTTTCCTGAACTTCTAGAAAATTGTGGGACTGTCTCTTTGAGGAATTTAATAACTTTTGGCGTTTCATAGAAAGGTGTCGTTGATTTACGATAGTTTCTACTTTCCTTTCTTTTTGGTAAACGTCTGTGCGATCTGGCTGCTGAAGAGGAATTATATCCGTACAACAGTTTAGATGGCATATCAGTCAAATGGCCTTCAGAGTGGACAGTGCAATCACTTTCACTTCCATCACTCTGAGCTTCTCGTTCACTGTCACAATTCTGATCAGCACTAGATCTCAGCAGTGCCTCCAATTTGTGGGGATATTTATGGGATGATAATATTATACAGTTGAGAATTGCCCACTATTTAAATTCTCTTAGATCTTAGAGATCGTTGTCATATAAGTGAAATGTATTCCATACAAATAAAATCACAATTTGTTATAAAAATAGATATAATTTATTGTGACAAATAAAATAATAATAATATTAGGCAGCATGCATGATAATAATCAGTGAATATTTAGTATAACGTCGTATACAATGGCAATGGCTAAACACAGTACAAAGCTACAGCATCAACTGTCAAGACTTACAAGATTTATGAGGGTACTTCACAGACACAGAAAGCAAAACTTCACACAGCATTGCAAAATAACATAAAATCTTGGCTCACAGTCAGATCAACTGAGTAACCCTTTCAATGCTGGCTAGATCCTCCTAGGCATATAATATCATATTCTCATGTAATTTTCAATTAAAATAACATTCAAACCAGCTTATTATTCATTTCCTGGAACCATCCAAAAGAGTGAAATCTACAGATTCTATAAGCCGAATTTTAATTTGCCTTAAAAGACATCTTATTTCAGAGCAAACCAACACACATGGATAAAAACAGCGGTATGCTAACATGTGGTAAGATACCAGTACTATGTAATTAGCTGACTCCACCTGCAGAATGGAGTGTTATAACTACATATTCTTTATTTAATTAAGATTCCTCAATTATGGGATCTGATCATGATTTATCCATGCATGTATCCTGCTATTAATAGATTTTAATTAATTTAGATTAATTAAATAAAACCAGCATAATTATCAGTTAAGATGTAAATGTTCTCATCAGATGAGTAGGTAGTCCCAGGAACTTGAATGCAAGTATGATTGGTTGTATGGAGGTGTGTAAGTAATAGAGAAAAGTGATGTTGGTTAGAAAGTAATAGTAACATTCTAAGTGTCAAGGAGTGTTCCTTGAGTTGTGTCCAAGAGAGTTTGAGAGTAGAGTGTTAGTCCCAGAGTGTCCTGAATATCTGTCCTGGATCTCTCTGAATGTCCGAATCTGAATGCCCAAACTCCCTCTCTTCCCTTTGTTCTAACTTTTAAAGGGCCAGACTCTCTGGACATCATTAGTTGATAAGGCCAATAGGAAACTGTAGGTGTGTCTACGTTATATAGTATTATCTAGTTTTTGGTCAATAGAGTGCGCAATTGCCTCATTAAACTTTCCTATCCAGGAAAGAGTTAACTTTTCCTGCTGACGATTTTGACGTCATTTAGCTTATCTAAACTGACTACCATAACTTAAGTTTGCTGTCAGTTCAAAGCGTTTCTTTGGATTTTCTCCAGACAGTGCAGAGACAATTCCTGTTGTAATTTCGAAAACTGACAGTTCTAAACTCAATTTCATACTTACTTACAATAGGACCTTGTAAAATTTAGAAAGTGAAATTAATTACTGAGTCTTCTCTTCTACTCTGAATTTTGACACACCTTGTACTACTAATAATATGTATACATGAGTGTTATAAATAACCCAACAGCATATATAGAAACTGGTACTTTTGCAAATTAGTGTAAATGATTGTAAACATATGCATGCTCACAGTGTGTGTTGAGTGTGTTCAGGTACACCTTAATGCACTCAACTTGACGGCTACAATGCAAGATACAAAGACCAGCCCAGCACTCCATCTTTTTCTTTTAACATAGTGCCAATTGATTTGATCACCTCCATGTTTCCTGCTTGTTGCCCAAAGTCACACTGCCACCCTAAATACATTGCTGCTTATTGTTGGCAGAATAATGCTACAGAAGAGACAGCTACTGTACCTCCCTTATACTGATCTCTACTGTATTCCTCTAGTGAACAGAGCTTGTAATTGGGCATGGGAATGTGACCTAACACCCCGTCAAGGTCCCACTCACTTGAAGAATACCACAAAGACCACAGCAGCCACACAGATCCCTCTTCTCAGCCACTTAAACCACCAATGGTAGGCAGCAATGTTTTAATTTAAAATTTAAATTATTGTCAGGCTAATTATGCAAATAATACATTCGATAGAGCTCCACTTGGCCAAATATTACATTTGTAATGTGGAGCTCTGTGTTTTATTGTTTATACTTAATCTCTTCCTCTTGTCCTCTCAAACCCACCAGACCAATAGTCCCTCTACTCTTTCTCTTCCCCTGTTACTCCCATTCATGCCCTCACATGCCTCCCACTCATCTCACCTCTACCTTCATATTCTCCAACACATCCCTCCCTTTCTCACTTTCTTCTCATGACTCCATCCCATCACTTACTCTCAACCATAATCCTATCACTCCCAGACAGCCATCCTAGCTTTTCACCCCATACTCTTACCACTCCCATCCATCCATCCTTCCCGTTCACACCAAACTTATATCACTCTCACCCATTCCTTTCTCCCCCCCATTCTCTACTCCTATCCCTCTCAACCATCCTTATATTAATCCAAATTAATCATTCTCTTTCTTTTAATCCTCCCTCTCTCCCCTCCATCTGAAGACTCCTACCATTCCCTCTCTCAACCTGCCATCACTCCAACTAATCCTTTGTTCTCCATAACCTCCTATCACACCTAACCATCCTTTCCATCACCCCTCCTATCACATCCACATATCCTTTCTCTCCCTATGCTTATCATTCCCATCCTAGCTTCCCCATGCACAGCACACTGATCTTCCCACAGAGCCCTCAGAGCTACCCACATACATCATACAGATCACACACAGCAATAAGTTTCACTTACTGGGACTGATATATCATTTACAGCTATCCACACTTCACTCAAAGCTACCCAAACGTGTCAATCATATACACTTACACAGACTCACACATCACTTATAGCTATTCACACACAGGCACACATATCAAGCACAGATAGATATAACACTTATAGCCACCTCACCCATCACACACCTTTTTAATAAATATTCATCTTGTAGCGGAACAGATTCGCACCAACAACTTTTATTCCCTTCCTTGGCTTCTCCGTACACCCCCTCACCCCCTGTTACAGTACTGTGTTTTTAAAAGTTTTAGTTTGATAAAGACGTAATTGGAGTTCAAAACGTTGCTGTTTATGTTCCAATTCTCCAGATAGACCGGCTGCTATTTGTACCTTGAGTGCCTGGATTATATTGTGTTCATTTATGAATGGGGTTTGCCAGCCTCAGATCCAGTTTTGCATCTGGTGTTATATAGTGAGATTAGTGCAGACTCATCCTTCCTGGGAACAAAGAGAACCTAGGTATTTTATACCAATAACAAGGAAACCATCTACTATTGTGTGTGCAATCAACTTATCCCCAGTTCTATAACCCAAAGTTTGACAAAAGTTGACAGAGAGTGGAGTTCTAGTTAAGACTTTGTCAACTTCGTCATTAGCCCTGGATCCGTGTACTCACCCCCCTCCAGCTGTGTCACTTCCTCAAGCATTGTGTCACTGATTCTCAATGATGACTTTAGCATGATCATGAGAGTCATTTAAGGCTAGTGGAAGTACCTGATCCCCTATTTGGCATGCGCATATCCAGATATAGGCAGGGGATCACATTGTAGGGTGCAGCCATCTTAGCAATTTCAAGATAGAAAAAGACACAGAGAGACCAGTACTCCATTAATAATGAAAAATAAAGCCAGTCACAGGGTATGAAAATAGTTGGACCGGCATCAGGGGGTACAGATGCAAGAATCCCTCGATTTTAAACTGAGGGATCACTATGACGACGTATTCACTTTAGATTGAGATGAAATGGTCTGGGTGTCTTTAGTGTCCCATTAAAAAAATAACATAGGGAAAGAATTGTGCATACATATCTTATTATACATGCCCTAATGAAACGAGCTGCAAATGTCTTTGTTTGTAAAATAATTTTGAGTTCAAAATATGCCCATACTACTAGTTATGGGCAGGCCACTTAAGAGTCGCAGTAGGAAATCATTTTTATTATTTTAAGAGAAAGATCATTTATATAGGCTTTTGTTTAGTTTCTATAATAGGAGAACCAAAGGATATTAAAATGCAAATCAATGGTAAAGATCTTATAGTAAACAATAAATTAAACAACACGAATAAAGTGGTAAAGCAAAAAAATAAAAAATGTTAATGAACATATCCCAAGCAGGATGGTACACATTCATGGGCAATTAGCTTTATGTTCCAGGATGCAATTGTTTCCAAAATGGTCACATTGTAATACTATTAGGAGGAGTTTTATCAAGGCAAATGCAGGCACTATTATGGAGCAAAGAGCTAAATAAGGACCAATGACCATGGAAATCTATAAAATTAATCTCAACTTTTAACATTTGCACACAAAATAACATGTTTTGCCTTAGTGATGTTTATATTTAAACACAAAACATATTTAAAAATAAAAATCACAGCTGCAAACATACATGCCAGTGGGCTTAACATCTGTTGGGGGAAAATGATTTGAAGTGTTTTTAAGATACTATATTCGGGAATACAATTTGAAAAACAATATTCTTACTGGAAAACAATGCTTGTTTTTATAAAGATCAAATCATATTAACTAAACTTAATTTCACGAATTGAATATAGTTATTGATCAAGCTGTTGCTGTAAATGGGAACTGTTGAGATTTTGCTAAATATTTGTTCAGACTGTAAAATATTCACATAGAAATATAATATAAACCAACAGTCAACTTCAACAGTGTTATGTCTACAGGTACCCCGAGAAGATTTTAATATTAGAACTAAACAAATTAATTCATTGTGGTTGCTTTATTTTCCTAAGATTAAAATATATCTACTAACATTTGAGCAAAATTGAATTACGGCCAGCTGCCCATTGGTAAGCACAGAGAGAATAAGCTAGTGTGATAGTTTCTTTGATTAATTTTAATACTAAACAAAATAAAATGCTTGAATCAACAGGGACATTTTAAATTTGAGCTGCTTATCTTACAGAACATGACCCCCAAATCAGAGCTAAACAACGGTACTACCTTATACTTAATATCAACAAGAAAAAGTGGTAGTTAAGATTCTGAGAAAATGGATAGAAATATTCTAGAATTGGCAGTTACTGGACCGCAGGAAACAAACTACTTATGGCAGTACAGGTTCTGTTGAAGATCTCATCTGGTTTGGAAAAATGTTTCTACTATAAAAAAAACAGGTACATCAGAAATGCCAATGTGAGCACTGCTATTCAGTTGCCAGAGCTAAGTGTATCTGTTATAATACAACCAAGCCCTATATATTTTACCATAAACATGTTCTGGAGTGCCTTATGCAGCTCTCAAAACAATAACTAGAATGTAATGACACAAATGGACAGGCTGTATTCATTACATTTCAAATACCTTGAGGAATGAGGTCATAAACAGGAGTTATGCAAACACAATATGTTTAAGATGTTCTTAGATTTTGTTCAAGCAACATAATAGTAAATGTTTTCTAAAATGGCTGTTACCATTGAAAATTGCTTCCTTTAACAAAGAATTCATCACATGATCAATGCGTGTCCAGAGATAATCATGTATTTGTGTAAGATTGACGTATGGAACTACATGAACAGTGCACCTACAATTACTGCGTTACCATAGCAACATGTGCAATCCCTCAATTTAGAGTAAAAACTTGGATAAAAATCAAAGAATAAATATACACTATACATATTTATGTTAACTGAGTCAAAATCTAGTCATCATTTTTGCAAGCTGTGAAAAATAAAAGCTGGAATGTTGAAAGTATTAGACAAAATAGTGAAATGATCTCTACTATCTTAATATGGTTATTATATAAAATTCAAACATGAAACATAGAAACATAGAAACATGTGACGGCAGATAAGAAACATTTGGCCCATCTAGTCTGCCCAATTTTCTAAATACTTTTATTAGTCCCTGGCCTTATCTTATAGTTAGGATAGCCTCATGCCTATCCCAAGCATGCTTAAACTCCTTTAATGTGTTAACCTCTACCACTTCAGCTGGAAAGCTATTCCATGCATCCACTACCCTCTCAGTAAAGTAATACTTCCTGATATTATTTTTAAACCTTTTCCCCTCTAATTTAAGACTATGTCCACGTGTTGTGGTAGTTTTTCTTCTCTTAAATATAGTCTCCTCCTTTACTGTGTTGATTCCTTTTTTTGTATTTAAATGTCTCTATTATATTACCCCTGTCTCATCTTTCCTCCAAGCTATACATGTTCGGCTCCTTTAACCTTTTCTTGTAAATTTTATCCTGCAATCCATGAACCAGTTTAGTAACCCTTCTCTGAACTCTCTCTAAAGTATCAATATCCTTCTGGAGATATGGTCTCCAGTACTGCGTACAATACTCAAAATGAGGTCTCACCAGTGTTCTGTACAATGGCATGAGCACTTCCATCGTTCCACTGCTAATACCTCTCCCTATACAAGCAAGCATTATACTAGCATTTCCTGCTGCTCTTTTACATTGTCTGCCCACCTTTAAGTCATCAGAAATAATCACCCCTAAATCATGTCCCTCAAATGTTGAGGTTAGGACTCTATCAAATATTCTGTACTCTGCCCTTGGGTTTTTACATCCAACATGCATTATCTTGCACTTATCCACATTAAATGTCAGTTGCCACAACTCTGACCATTTTTCTAGTTTACCTATATCATTTGCCAGTTGGCTTATCCCTCCTGGAACATCAACCCTGTTACACATTTTTGTATCATCAGCAAAAAGACATACCTTACCATCAAGACCTTCTGCAATATCACTAATAAAAATATTAAAGAGAATGGGTCCAAGTACAGATCCCTGATGTACCCCACTGGTGACAAGCCCATGCTTCGAATATACTCCATTGACTACTTTAACATGGTTTCCATTACTTTCCCCACTACTGAAGTAAGGCTTACTGGCCTATAGTTGCCCGAATCCTCCCTACTACCTTTGTTGTGAATGGGCACAACAATCGCTAACTTCAATCTTCTGGGACTACTCCTGTTAATAATGATTGGTTAAATAAATCTGTTAATGGTTTTGTTAGTGTGGTGTATCACCAAATTAATATATATACTACACAAGGTTCGTCTACATTAAAAGGTATTTATTAAAAGGCAACAACACAATATTATAAATGTATCACAAACACACAGCCCAGACCCACGGAGCAACAACCCTTTTTAAATCTATCTATCTATATAGTAACCCCTTACACACACGCTTGATCTCACCCACGGTTAGGCCTTCACATCTAGTAATGGCTCACTGCTGCAAGTTCAACATCACATCCACCAAGGAAGAAAAGGAAGCAACAGAGTGTAACATGGTTCACCATGCTAGCACATGGCATCTGCACATCTGCTCTGCAGCACAGCCAAGAAGGAACAGAGAGGAATGGAGAAAGGGGAAGTGGTTATCTCTTTCCTGACTTGTAAAGGTATTGAATTACCAATTAACATTTCAAAAGGGTAAAGCTTATCCCACTGTAAGAAAAGCAAACATGAGCTTGGTCACATGACCCCTGGTCACCATATTAGTTTGATGACAGAATGTCACCACAGTTAGTACACCACTAAACTCTTTTAATAACCTTGGGTGTATTCCATCAGGTCCCATTGACTTATTTGTCTTTACTTTTGACAGTTGAAATGGAAACCTCTTCCTCTGTAAACTCACATGTAACAAATTACTAATTTGTCCTTTTTCTTAACTGAGGCCCTGTTCCTTCATTTTCATCTGTAAATACTGAACAAAAATATTAATTGAGGTAGTCAGCTAGACCTTTATCCTCTTCTTCATACCTTCCTTCTTTTGTTTTTAATCTAACTAATCTAACTAATACTTTTACTTTCCTTGTCTCATTTATGCATCTAAAAAATGTTTTGTGACCTTTTTTACTGACTGTGTTATTTTCTCTTCTGCGTGTGATTTGGAAGCTCTTATCTCTTATCTTACCTCTTTCTATCTAATCTTATAGATCTGTCTATCTTCCTAACGTTGTTTTTTTTATAATTATTAAATGCTAACTTTTTGTTTTTTACTATTTTGGCCACATCTGCAGAGTACCACAATGGTTTCTTGATTTTTTGGCTTTTACTGACAAGCCTAATGCATTTTTCTGTTGCCTTCAGCAGTGCAACTTTTAAATAATCCCATTTCTCTTGGACTCCTTTTAAATTGCTCCAGTCTGATAATGACTCCTTTACACATATTCTAATTTTAGAAAAGTCTGTTTTTCTAAGGTCTAAAACTTTTGTTTTTGTGTGGTGTGACTCAGTCACTGTTCTCATATTAAACCACACTGACTGATGATCACTGGATCCTAGACTTTCACCTACAGTAATATCTGATACCAAATCTCCATTTGTTAAAACTAAATCTAGTATGATCTCTTTACGGGTTGGCTCCTCAACGACTTGTTCTAAAGACAATCCCAGTAGGGAGTTTAGAATATGTGTGCTCCTGGCACAAGCAGCTATTTTGGTTTTCCAGTTCACATCAGGAAGATTAAAGTCACCAATGATGATAACGTCCCCCTTCATTGTCATTTTAGCTATTTCCTTGACTAGTAGATTATCTAACTCTTCTATTTGTCCTGGGGGCCTATAAATCACACCTACACTAGTAACTGTGTGATTACCAAATTGTAACTTAACCCAAACGGACTCTATGTTTGCCTCATTAACTTTTATTAGGCTAGATTTTATGCTATCCTGTACATACAGGGCCAAACCTCCCCCTTTGTTGCCTTCCCTAACTTTTCTATATAAAGAGTACCCTGGTATTGCCATGTCCCAGTTATTTTTCTCATTATACCATGTCTTAGTAACAGCAACTAAATTTACATTATCAGTTGCCATTATTGCCACAAGTTCATGGATCTTATTCCCTAGACTGCGAGCATTTGTAGACGTGACTCTAAGCTTATCATTTTTTTTAACACATTTTCTACAGGCACCTTCTGTCCTTGTTTTGGGGGGCAATTGGATTTATGTTTTATCACCCTTTTGCACCCTCCTCCTAGTTTAAATGCATCCTAGCAAAACCTCTGAACTGCTCACTGAGAACATTTGTTCCCTTTTGAGAAAGATGCAAACCATCTTTTTTGTACAGTTTATTTCCATTCCAAACAGAGCTACAATGAGAAATAAAGCCAAATCCCTGCTCCCGACACCATTCACCAAGCCACAAGTTAAAGTCCCTAATACGCATCCACCTGTCATTCTGAGTGTTATGCACAGGCAGAACTTCAGAGAATGACAGTGTAGAAGCAACCTGCCGTATATAATTGGCAAAAACACAAACTTGTATGCAAAAATGTTCGGCATGTGGGGGAAATGGAAAATACTTAAATAGAGACATATCAGGCATCAACAGTAACTTCATTTTGGATTTCTAGATTTGTACTATTTTCAGGCAATCACATTATACTGTGAATTAAAAAGAAAATGCAGAAAAATACACAATTAAAAATAAGCTAATGGCACCTTCTTGTCTGTTGCAAAGGTAGACATGTTGAATTAATATAAATAAAAATAATCAAGTTCTATAACTAGTGCATATGTATTTCAACTTCTCCATAAGTGCTGTTTTCAATGTTATACTGATGTGTTGTCAAAAGAGGCTTGAAAGAAGTCTTGAGGCGGAGCCTAGCGTCTGAAGCGAACGGTCGCATGGCCGTGGAGCTCCGGACCTACAAGCAAAATACACCTTATTACCGACACTCCAACCTGCGCCAAACCTCTCCTGGGACGATCCCGAGACCCCGCAGGCACAATCGGCAGAAAAACAAAAAAGCGAGACATGACAAGCCCCGCCAGGGCATGGATATTGGAGAGTTATGGAGGCAGGCGCACGAGGCTGCAAGAGCCAAGATGGCGTCCCTGCACGGCGACTGCTCAGATTTCACTGACGGATCATCGGAGGATGACGGGGGAGACCCCATGGGGTCCATGCCGACCCAGTCACCAACCCAGGCGCAGCCACTCATAAAGCCTCACACCCCTGTCACAATGGAGGCGATCGGAGCACTTATGGCCGACCATCATAAGAAAATTGCAGATGATGTGGCCCTGCTCAAAGAAAACATTAAAGGCATTACCAACAGGCTGGGAGCAGTAGAAGCCTCCTCCACCAGCCACACCAACCAGATTGCAGTCCTCCAAGAAGCAATCCGAGACCTGCAACAGAAAGCTCGGCACCATGAACAGCAACTTGCCGCTCACGAAGATAAAAATTGTCGGAATAATATAAAGCTAAGGGGGGTAGCCGACACCGTTCCAGAGACCGAACTCCCACATTTCGTCAGGAGATTACTTACAGAGCTACTAACCCCAAAAGCAGTGAAAGAAATAGCCTTGGAAGGCATATTCCGCATACCGCGTCCAGCACAGGCCCCACCAACCGCAATAGGGGACCTAATTCTCCAATTTCAGTCACTCAAGGAAAAAAAAGCAGTCCTAGAAACCGTTAGAGGACAGCCCACATATCCCTTTGAGGACCTGTCGGGAGGGACACTGGCGTGGAGGAGACACATGAGCCCATTCACCGCTCTCCTGCGCCTCCATGAAATCCGGTACTGCTGGGGACCAGGTCGCACCCTCACCATTGAAGCAGGACGTAACAAACATACTCTTCACGACATGCAAGAGGCCAATGGGACATTGAGTCTACTTGGCCTCCCCACGGAATCACTAGCACCGACGACATGACCAGCGGGCCTAACGCGCCCACAAACAAAATACTCAGCCGATGCCCCGGAGTTTATACGCCGGAGAACAACCACGGACCCATACGCCAAGGCCACCATTTGAAACAGGACATACCTGGCAGGACTTGCATAAAGAATTGTACAACACTATAAATACCCCCAACAGCCCGAAAGTCCGACCTGCACCATGGGGGGGTGCCAAGCCTGACAATCGGACTAACATAGTCGGTACATTTAAAAATTTTTTAATTTTTTTATTTTTGTTATGTAATTGAAAATCACTCTTAAGCACAGCTGGTGTATGAGATTCCTATTTGCACACTGACCTTTGGGATATGGAAAGCCTAATCCTGTATGACTCTTATTGGCTGCCAAATTAGGTAGCCCCTACAGATTTAGTGCACATATTTTTTTTTAGATTACTTCTATGGGCCTTAGCTCACATACCTGAACAACCAGCCTTGGTTAAAGACACCAGTCATTTGGTTCTATTATATGTTTATACATTAGCCATGTAACCACAACACACTTAACATGATGCCTTAAAGGATTACTATAATATTAATCTCTGGTGGACGACACAGCTCAGGCACCTATACCAACATTTTCACCCTCCACTCACGAGCATATTAAACCCACCGTGACATCTCATGTAAGCCATCGGCACCAGAAATCTGTCACCACACATACTCTTGACACAGGGGAATGCCAGGCCTGCTGCAGACTCTCCACTCATACGCATAGGCCCAATTTTCACACGCAGGCTACCAAAGCAACACATAACATTTAGCTATTAATGAATAGCCTCTACACATTGAATGCCTACAAAAAGTAACACACTCCAAACGCACGGTATAAAGGCCCAGACTATACAATAGGGCACATCTATAATTACATTCTCACTGCTAAATAGGTTCACTTCTGCACAACTTCTGATACCTTTGACATGCCTTTACCAACCTCTGCAACGCAGCGTGTAAGGTGCAAGTCGTGATACATGTCATCGCTACTTTAGAAGCTGCCTAATGCATGATCGAGCACTATTAAGCTATCTAACTTGTTTTTCCTAAACTGCTATTCCTTACTAAACCAAAATGTGCTACTGAATGTGATACATTCTTAAACGACTGAACTAAACGTGTTTATAATTTACAAGTGCATTGAACACTCAAACGTTTATGCTACTCGAGCACCTAAACTACTGCAACTTTGTTATTTGTTATTTCTAACTAAAAAATGTGCCTGACAATCGATTACCACAACCTGTAATGCAAATGTTCACTAATGAACCCAGATGTCGCTGTTGTGGCGCACCAAGGCGTATTGTTACTTTTGTGCACACCAAAAATAGAGGCAAGTCTTTGAAACAACTGTCAGTGTGCTGAAAATAGAATGACATATGCTGCATAAGCACATCTACCACAGTGTTTCCCAGTGGCGACACTTAGAGCAGTGACCTGCTAGATAATTGTTTTATTTAAAAAAAATGATTGCCAGTTGAACGTTTGACATTGTTTACCTTTGGGAAAGGGTTAATTTGCTAATTTCCATTATAAATGGTAAACATACATCATACAGCATTACAGTGCAGAACCTTCACTTCTTTACTACAGCACGAACTGACTGACTAATAATGAATAATGACTGTTTGGAAAACCTGTTGGGCATGTGTAGAATTTAAGTTGTTTTTTAAATCTGTCCAATTTGACAGTTAATCACCTAAACACAATCACCTAGAGGTGATTTTTGAATGCCCTATTTAATCATTTAACCACCAGCAGTGCAATTGAAAGGAAAGTAGTCTAGAGGTAGTGAGCTTATAATGCACTGGTTATGAGTTAAAGTATTGAATGGCATGTGGTTATTTTTTTCTGCTTATTATGTTCACACCTGATTCAGAAGTTGTATCCAACCCTGCATTGTGATGTACTGCTCATTTTTTATTTATCTGCAAAGGTTATGTATTTATTAAAGGTATATAAACTTAATATAATTAGTGAATGCCTTTTTTTAAACTTGGACAAACTAATTTCAATTGATGAATTTTGTGGGACCGTATGAACTTTGCCCTTCTCTCTGGAAACTATTTTAGTAAAGGGATACCAAACTAATTTTCTCTGGAAACTATTGTATTAAAGGGATTCTAAAGGAATACAACCATGTTGTTTTCCTATCTCCACAGTTCCCTCTGGAACCCCCCCTTCCTCACTTCTCCCCCCACCGGCACTGTACACTTTGAACAATTCCAGTGCCCAATTCCAGTGCCGATCTCCCTCAGTCCTGAGTCTGCACTCCACCTACTCTGACGTCACCTGTGTGGGAGGCTAATGTGCACGCGCAGTGAGTGTCACAACTGCATTAGGCCCTCCCCACAGAAAAGCATTGCTTCAATGCTTTTCTACGGGGATTTAACTGATGCTGGTAGTCCTCATGCAGGTCTTGATAAAAGTCCTGGTGTGAGGACTTAAGGTTTGATGTATGTAATTGGACACAATAAAAAAATTCTGAAACGTATTATAAAGCCCTCTGGAGTGCAATTCTTTGGAGATTTATATTTATTTATTAATATAAAAATAAATTTAGTATGAATATATATATATATATATATATATTTACCAAAAAAATTATAAATGCAACACTATTGTTTTAGCCCCCATTTTTCAAAGATCTAAGACTTTTTCTATGTACACAAAAGGCCTATTTCTCTCAAATATTGTTCACAAATCTGTCTAAATCTGTATTAGTGAGCACTAGTGATGTCCGAACGGTTCGCCGAATCATTGAGTAAACTTTGACCCTGTACCTCACAGTCAGCAGACACATTCCAGCCAATCAGCAGCAGACCCTCCCTCCCAGACCCTCCCACCTCCTGGACAGCTCACTAAGAATGCAGCTTCAAAATGGATGCTGTCCAGGAGGTGGGAGGGTCTGGAAGGGAGGGTCTGCTGCTGATTGGCTGGAATGCATCTGCTGACTGTGAGGTACAGGGTCAAAGTTTACTCAATGATGAGTCCGTGGCGAACCGTTCGCGAACCGTTCGGCGAACCATTCGGCGAACCATTCGGGACATCACTAGTGAGCACTTCTCCTTTGCTAAAATAATCCATCCACCTCACAGGTGTGGCATATCAAGATGCTGATAAGACAGCAAGATTATTGCACAGCTGTGCATTAGACTGGCCACAATAAAAGGCCACTCTAAAATGTGCAGTTTTACTCTAATGGGAAGGTCCTTGGGGGTCCAAAACCCAGTTAGAATCTGGTGTGACCACCATTTGCCTCATGCAGTGCAACACATCTCCTTCGCATAGAGTTGATCAGGTTCTTGATTATGGCCTGAGGAATGTTGGCACACTCCTTTTCAATGGCTGTGCGAAGTTGCTGGATATTGTCAGGACCTGGAAAATGCTGTCGTATACGCCGATCCAGGGCATCCCAAACATGCTCAATGGGTGACATGTCCAGTGACAATGCTGGCCATGCAAGAAGTGGGATGTTTTCAGCTTTCAGGAATTGTGTACAGATCCTTGCAACATGGGGCTGTGCATTATCATGCTGCAACATGATGTGATGGTCTTGGATGAGTGGCACAACAATTGGCCTTAGGATCTCATCACAGTATCTCTGTGCATTCAAAAGGCCATCAATAAAATGCACCTGTGTTCGTTGTCCATAACATATGTCTGCCCATAACATAACCATGCACTTAGGGCCACCCGATGGCCCCTGTATCTTCAGGGGCCCGGTCAGTGCTGTGGCCATGTAATAGGGCGATCGGGCCCCTTTTAAAAAAAAAACAAACAAAAACAGCCGCAGCAAGTGCTGCTGGGAGGAAGTGGTCACTTCCTCCCAGCTCACTCCACGCAGGAGGAGCGCACTCGCGGCAGTGAGGGAGAGCCAGCCGACTACTCCCATCAGTCCCAGCCACCCTCCTGCAAAGACAAGTTAAGAGACAGGAGGGTGGCTGGAAAATGAGCTTTGTGTGTGTGTGTGTCTGTATTTCTGTGTATGTCTGTATGTCTGTATGTCTGTATGCATGTATGTCTGTATGTCTCTATGTATGTCTATGTATGCATGTCTGTCTATATGCATGTATGTATGTCTGTGTATGTATGTATGTCTATGTATGTATGTATGTCTGTGTATGTATGTGAATGCATGTATGTCTGTGTATGTATGTATGTATGTCTTTCTGTATGCATGTCTATGTATGTATGTCTGTATATGTATGTATGTCTATGTATGTATATATGTATGTCTGTGTATGTATGTATGTATGTATGTCTATGTATGCATGTCTGTCTGAATGCATGCATGTATGTATGTCTGTCTGTGTGCATGTATGTATGTCTGTGTATGTATGTATGTCTATGTATGTATGTATGTATGTCTGTGAATGCATGTATGTCTGTACATGTATGTATGTCTGTCTGTATGTATGTCTATGTATGTATGTATGTATGTCTGTGTATGTATGTATGTCTATGTATGTATGTATGTATGTCTGTCTGTATGTATGTATGTATGTCTATGTATGTATGCATGCATGTCTGTCTGTATGTATGTCTATCTGTATGTCTGTATGCATGCAAGTACGTCTATGTATGTCTGTCTGTCTGTATGCATGCATGTATGTCTATGTCTGTCTGTATGTATGTCTCTATGTCTGTCTGTATTTCTGTCTGTATGTATGTCTGTATGCATGCATGTCTGTCTGTATGTCTGCATGTATGCATGCATGTATGTCTATGTATGTATGTCTGTCTATGTATGTCTGTATGTATGCATGCATGTCTGTATGTATGTCTGTATGTATGCATGCATGTCTGTATGTATGTATGTCTGTATGTATGTCTGTATGTATGTATGTATGTCTGTATGTATGTATGCATGCCTGTATGCATGTATGTCTGTCTGTATGTATGTATGTATGTATGTATGTCTGTATGTATGTATGCATGTCTGTATGCATGTATGTCTGTCTGTATGTATCTCTATGTATGAATGTATGTATATATGTATATATGTTTGTCTGTATGTCATTATATATGTATATATGTATGTCTGTATGTCAGTATGAATTTATGTCTGCATATCATTATGAACGTATGTCTGTTTGTATGTGTGTATGGATGTCTGTATGCATGTATGTCTGTCAGTATGTCTGTATATATGCATGTATGTCAGTCTGAATGTATGTATGTATGTCTGTATGCCATTATGAGTGTATGTCTGTATGCCATTGTGAATGTATGTGTGTATGGATGTCAGGGTCTGTATGTCTGTCAGTATGTCTCTATGTATGAATGTATGTGTGTATGTATGTATGTCAGTGTGTATGTATGTATGTATGTATGTGTCTTTATGTCCTCATGCATGTGTGTCTGTATGTATGTTAGTATGTGTCTGTCTGTCGCTATGTATGCCTGTGTGTCTGTATATGTCTCAGTATGTGTGTGTCAGAAAGTATGCCTGTATGCGTGTATGTCTGTTTCAGTGTGTGTGTTTGTGTCTGTGTGTGCATTCCTGTGGGCGGTATTTGGAGGTGGACCCTGTGGGTGGTATTTGGAGGCGGGCCCCAGGGGGCCCAGACCCTGAGCTGAGTTAAGGGCCCCAAAATTTCTGGTGGCGGCCCTGGCCACTCGATCCAGAATGTTGACATCAGCAAATCGCTCACCTACACGACACCATACATGCTGTCTGCCATCTGCCCTGTAAGGTGAAAACCGGGATTCATCCATGAAGAGAACACCTCTCCAAAGTGCCAGACGCCATCGAATGTGAGCATTTGCCCACTCAAGTTGGTTATGACAACGAACTGCAGTCAGGTCGAGACGCCGATGAGGATGACGAGCATGCAGATGAGCTTCCCTGAGACAGTTTCTGACAGTTTATGGAGAAATTCTTTGGTAATGCAAACCTATTGTTGCAGCAGCTGTCCGGGTGGCTGGTCTCAGACGATCTTGGAGGTGAAGATGCTGGATGTGGAGGTTCTGGGCTGGTTTGGTTAAACCTGGTCTGCATTTGTGAGGATACTGCCAAATTCTCTGAAACGCCTTTGGAGATGGCTTATGGTAGAGAAATGGACATTCAGTTCACGGGCAACAGCTCTGGTGGGCCTTTCTGCAGTCAGCATGCCAATTGCACGCTCCCTCAAAACTTGCGACATCTGTGGCATTGTGCTGTGTGATAAAACTGCACATTTTAGAGTGGCCTTTTATTGTGGCCAGTCTAAGGCACACCTTTGCAATAATCATCTTGATATGCAACACCTGTGAGGTGGATGGATTATCTCGTCAAAGGAAAAGTGCTTACTAAGACAGATTTAGACAGATTTGTGAACAATATTTGAGAGAAATAGGCCTTTTGTGTACATAGAAAACGTCTTAGTTCTTTGAGCTCAGCTCATAAAAAATGGGGGTGTTTATAATTTTGTTCAGTGTATTTATATATATATATATATATATATATATACATATATCATTATTATTATTATTATTATTTTATTATTTATATAGCACTATCAATTTCCGTAGCGCTATTATTATTTATTAATAAATTACATTTTTTTTTATTTTTTCCCCTGTAGGCACAGCTTGGTCAGATATTGCGGCCATGAGATCTCTCGATTACATGGCCTGCGGGGCCTGAGGGGACGGACGTGCTGCAGAAGGACTGCCTGGGCTGTAAATCAGTTCCCCAACAGGGATCGCAGCAGTACGTAATGAAACTTTCCAGGGGAGCTGCCAAAATTCAAGGTGTTCTATGCCACCCTGCAGTTATTAAAGCAGGCTTCTGCAGGACGGCATAGAATGCTCAGCGGCATTAAAGGAACAATGCATTTCTATGAGAAAAGTTCGGTGTCTGCATATAGAGGGTGAGACACTAACTGTCAGTGTGCAGGACTGCCCCAGGAAGCACCTCTAGCAGCCCACTCTAAGTAGGGGGCCAGTGGAGTTATCCTTAGGCTGTAATGTAAACACTGCATTTTCTCTAAAAATACAGTGTTTACTGCAAAAAGCCTGAAGGGAATGATTATACTCACCAGAACCCATAGTTGTAGCTGTTCTGGTGACCATAGTGTCACTTTTAGGGGTTAATTATCTCCTTGCTCCAATTCCTGATTCCTGTTATTTAACCCAGCGTAGTTATTGACCTTGCTGTCTCTAGTATTACCCTATGTATCAGACCCAGTTATATTGACCACAAGTATCATATAAAATATAGTTTACCCAACCCTGCTACATTTGACTTCATTATACTCCTTTTCGTGTATGTGTACTAGACCTAGATAGTTCCTGATCCTGTACCAGTGCATATTCCTCATTATGTTATGACTTCATTATGTTACCATTGCTGTCTATATTTTCATTGTTCTTCTCTTGTTCTGAAATATTCATAGCATTAGTATGTTACTTCATAGATCCTGCTTTGTGTTAAGTCCATCTACTAAGTAACCTTCTTACTTTGCATTTGTTACATAGTTACATAGTGACATAGCTGAAAAGAGACTTGCATCCATCAAGTTCAGCCTTCCTCAAATTTATTTTTTTGGGGGTTGATCCAAAAGAAGGCAAAAAAAACAAACAGTTTGAAGCACTTACAATTTTGTAACAAACTAGGAAATAAATTCCTTCTTGACCCCAGAATGGCAGTCAGATTTATCCTTTGATCAAGAAGCTATTACCCTACATTAAAAAATTATATCTTTGAATATTCTTTTTTTGCAAGTATGTATCTAGTTGCTGTTTAAACATCTGTATGGACTTTGATAAAACCACTTCTCCAGGCAGAGAATTCCACATCCTTATTGTTCTTACAGTAAAAAAACCTTTTCTTTCTTCCAGTCTAAACGCATGACCTTGTGTCCTGTGTAAAGTTCCGGTTTGTGAATAGATTTCCACACAATTATTTGTATTGGCCCCGCATATATTTGTATAATGTTATCATATCCCCTCTCAGGTGACGTTTTTCTAAACTAAAAAGGTTTAAATTTGTTAACCTTTCTTCATTGCTGATATGTTCCATTCCTTTTATTAATTTTGTAGCCCGCACAGCATATTCAAGATATGGTCTTAACAGTGATTTATAAAGAGGCAAAATTATATTCTCATCCCGAGAATGAATGCCCTTTTTCATGTATGACTGATTCACATTGCACATTGTTGCATAGTTTGTTGTCTATAACAATTCCTAAGTCCTTTTGTGTTGTTATCCCTACTTCGCTTCCATTAAGGGTATACGTTGCTTGTGCATTCTTTATGCCGAAGTGCAAAACTTTGCATTTTTCAACATTAAATTTCATTTGTTAGGATTGTTGACTTGTATCTTGCTGAGGATCCTAACATACCTTGACAATGAAATTGTATATTTTAGACCATTTAAATCATATTTTATTGACAATCCCACAATTGATAAATATGTTATATAATATTCCATTCCATATTTTCCATATATCATCACATAAGCTTATGCTTTATATCATTTTTAAACTTTGGGAAATTAGATGCTCACTATCTGTCAGTTCTCTTTTCTTACGTTTTATCTAGGTACTCAAGGGTACGCCAGGGAATCATGGCACAGGATAACTTGATATTGTATTTAGATTCTACAAAAACATATTACTTGCCCAATTCCCTCCATTCTTCTTTCACTTTTATCACCATGTTATGTACTCACTTCCCTCTACCACAATTTATCTGTGTTCCCTTTTGACTTACCCCTACATCACTTGTTCATCCCCTCACCATGTTAGAAGAGAGCTGGTGAGTAGATGTCTCTGTTTTCCAGATTAATTGTACTTATTCCATTGACCATGGAAAAATGAAATGCTTAGTTGACTGGCGCAAACACAAGCAACCTTTCTATTAGAGAATGGTGTTGATTTTCAAGCTGATATGTCTCTGTCTTAGTTTTCAAGAGCGGATATTGCAATACTAGTAAAGATTTTACCAAAAAAATGTATAATAAATAGAAAAAAACTGCTCTGAGGTGTTATACTAGTAGCTTAGATAACTAACATTAAAATAAAGAGGGGTCTAAAATAGTGTAGGGATAGAAACAGTTTCTATAACTCAAGTAAACTTGATCATACTACACAGACCTCAACAGTGTAGTTTTTATTAACGTTGATGTTATTATGTTAACACAATTGCTATGGCAACATTCTCTTTTCTCCTCACTGTGTGACAAATTACTAACGCCTTAAAAGGATTGCTGTGTGCTAATATATATGATGAATCGAGACAATATTATCACATGCTAACAAAATATAAATTACTTTTCACATCACTTAATACAAAGCATCAATAAAATAAATTCACATTTAATTCATGTAATCATTTTCAAATGCTTGACATAAGTGAAAAGTATTTCATCTACTTATATTAAAACAACAGCTTTATGTTGTTTTGTTGTTCAAATACCAGAAACCTGATCTGCAGTGGATTAGAGCATTTATATAAATTATAAGCACCACAGTAATTGGAAGTCATTTCTGTTGCAGGAGGCCAAAAACCTAGACATTTTATGACTGAAGCACTTTGAAAAACATTAGAAATGTTGCAATTATTTTTAATTGCTGTGTTCAGGATAGAGCAATTTAAAATTACTAGAGCCTCAATTTTTAGCACTTTAATTTGGAAGTGAATCAAGTAATTTTCTGCCATGGCAGTTTAAGATATATTATGCCAATTTACAAATGTGGCATTCAGAGAAAATCAAATCAAACTTATGTTAAAAGCAGAGAAGGTCATGTCAACAAGATTACAACTAAGATAAAGATAAACAGTGTTAAATGCTTGGAAAGAGAGACACAAAAAAGCTGTATGTGATTTTGTTTAAAATCATTAAACAATAAAATGCACATACAAAAATGTAGTATACATATCTGTCCAAACATTTATTTCATTTTTTTATACATATCAAAATAAATAAAAGCTAAATTTTAAAGAAATTAGTTAAATACAACATTTTTCAATAAATGTATGTCGTTATCACTTGAAAAAAGGGTACAAAGGACGTTTGCATTGAAATGAGGCAATTTTACTGTTAATAGGGCATATATATATATATATATATATATATATATAAATGATTTCAGTGGTCCAAACAATATAATAGAATATGCAGATTACTTTTTTTTTGTTTTCCAAATGCTAAGCATTTGCCAACATAATATTTGTCTATAAAATCCTTGGATACAAAAAGCAGCCATGTGCATCCCATTCATAAATATGGGCCTGATATGACTGCCAGGGGAATAACCGTCATTGAATTTTCTTTCTGTTGTCTTCAAGCTTTTTTTGTCAGAATGCATGAGTATGGTTTTCTGTTTTCTTTTGATCAGCATGATTAGAACATATTTAATAGCAAGTAAAATCAAGAGCTAAGATTGCAGGAATATTGACAATTTCCTTATTTCACATTAAGGCCTCAATTTAATATTGTTGGAAAGGTTTTACAATTATTTAAAATTTTTGGATAAACTTTTAAAATATCTTTTTTCAAATTGTTAAAAAAAAACATATAGTATATATAATATTACATTTTAAAATATCTTTTTTTCAAATTGTTAAAAAACATATAGTATATATAATATTACATTTTTAAAATATTTTTCACAATATAAATAATTTTAAAAGTGTATCCAAAAATATTACAGCATTTGAAAACCTTATACAATATTAAATTGAGCCCTGTGTTTGCTCTGTTTCATATTTGTATTATAACCAGTGAGAATTAGGTAACAATCAAAGATTCATTTGTAATTTTCTTGTTATGCATCACATATTTATTTATTTTTTTAGATGCAGGTCATATATTATATAGTGTGCATTACTGTTTGAAACCTTCATGTTTTAAAAAATTGGTACGCTGGTGCTGACTGTTCAACATTGGTCAGGGAAACCCAAAGCTGAGGCATTAATGTAAACTCAATATATTTGTCTACAACATTGCAACACTTTTCATGCAGCTATTTTTATCATAAATGCTGCCATTTCATCGTTAAATTAAAGATGATAGGTTTGCAAAAGTAAACAATGCAAAATATATCACAGAGAATTTTGAGATATTTAATGTTCTCTAAAAATGCATTGTAGCTGTGAATTCCATAAGATCGATGTGAGATCCTGCAGTAAATACATTGAATCTGTTTTCACCTACATCATCAGTTGAAAAATTACAGATCCATATTTGGAACCAGACTTTTTGGGCTTTCTAACATGGCGTTTAGCACTTTGGGCCATTTTGGCAGACTATAGATTTAAATTGACTCGTGGAAAGTATACATTTTTCAAAACAAGATGAATGGTTGCTCTTAAAACAGCTAAAGAATCGATTTTTGCCTCAGTTTGTAATAATAGGTTTTATTGCACAGGTTCTATTCTAGTGTAGATAAGCATAATAAGTAATAAGTAAGCTTATTGTTTACTTTGAGTGTAGAAATATTCTGCATTAATAATAGTTTTTAACTATTTCATAACTACAGGTCAATTTTTAAGACATTACTACATTGAAAGCATATATTAATTGAAAGTAGATGCAACCAGTATTTTAAAGTAATATATTTCAGCACATTTTAGATAGCTATTTTTCCACTAAACTCTTGTGATTGCATTTTCTTTCTGTATCTTGGAACATTAAAGTTGTTATAGTTTTGGATGTATACTCAGGGCATAGGTCAATTATAGAAAAGCACATACTTTTTTGGTAATGAATATACCATATGCAATACCTTTCATACATTGTTGAAAGCAGATACTGTTGGACACTAGAATTGTGTAGAGTTAAACATTTCAGTTCTTTTGAAACACTTCAGGAGGGAACAAAATGGTCAACAGAATTTAGTTCATGTAGCTGTTCGGCTTGACTATGGTACAGAGGCAGGCAGAACAGCAGAAGAAAAGGAAATTATGACTGTGCTAACATACAAAAACCACTACAATATTATCTGGCCTTATTTATTTGCAATATCATGCCACTGTATAACAAATGGGAAGTGTGAGAACCTATACTGATTGATTGTAATTCCTGTCCTTTTGCTTTCTTGTGTTATGCAACATGGTAAGCAGGAGTCATTACCTGTTCAGAGATTTATCCAAAAATAAAAGTAAAATGTTAGTGGGTAATTGACCATCTACTCACACATTTCACCCTGGAAAGAACAAAGATTACCCCCCCATCCAGTCGGTTTCTCCAGTGATTGTGGTTAATGTGTAAAAACATGGTGCCCTATAAGCTTATACCAACTGCATCTGTGGAGGAGGTAGGCATTGCAAGACACAACAACAGTCAGGCAGGCAGTAATTTGTCCACCCCCCATTACCTTATGCTCATAGGACTATGTATCTCAAAGGGTAATTTTCTAGTTTTTTTATTCTTCTAATCTTTTCTAGTTTTAACGTTCATTTTTAAGTTAGTAGACATGACCCCACCTACCGCATGGCAGGTGGGGGCATAGTGAGGTTTAAAACTTTACTTACAGTAGTATGGGGGCCTTATTGACCCCCGGAGGCTATTTATTTTTACTTTTTTTTAATGTGGTGAATAACTAGTGCTTGTCAGCCGCCACATATACATATATAAAGGGTTTCTAACTATTTGCCCACTGGCTACTAGCACTTTTTAAAAGAAATCTGGGTCCAGACTTGAAGCCTCTGGGCCTGGATATGTAGCATTCAGACTAGATTTCAGCTGTCTAGCAGTGTTCAGTCAAGCTAAAATTCAGACAAAATTCAGGCCCGTTCAGTGTTCCAGTTACAAAATCCAGACATTGTTAAATAGCATGAACAATCCCACAGACGGTCTCTTTCACTGCCCAAATTTGGCTAGGTGTGGGAAGCAGGGGATACATTTTGGCAACGCTGCAGCACCTGTAATGCTACATCCTGTCGGTGTACTCCTCTCCTGTCTACCTCCCTCCCCCACTCCATCTTCTGAAGTGCATTTTGTCACAACCATGTTACTTTTTCAATCATTTCTGTATAACTCTGCTTAATGATGTATACCTGGCTTAATATAACTTCTCCATGTATCTGGTCTATTTCCTTGTTATATTCTAAATTGTCAATAAAAATTGTTTTATGCAAATTGCATTGACAATGTATGGATTTTGCAGTCCAAATGACTTGGTATACAGCCGGATTATTTTCCCATTCTTTACAGAGTCAATATGGCTTTAGTGAATGAACCCTTGAAAAGTGATATTTGGGTCATTCTTTTATAGAGGGAAATAATTATATTTTATAATTTGAACAAGGAAATCATTATTAAGTCCAGGGTATGTTATTTTAGAAAAAGGTGAGGATTTTATCATCAACTTGATTTTATTTATTTACTGCAAAATATTTTAGTGGACTTAGCTTTTCATTTATAAAACATTCAAACAAAGTGAATTATGCAGTTTTCCTCTTGTATTTATTGAGGACTCTTTTTATTCGGCTAACCCTTCCTACAGTTCACAAATCAGTAGCTAGAACAGAGGGCTCTACACAGCAGCACAGAATCCACCACTCATTGTGGCTCATAGCACTTAATGGCATAAGATACTGAAAACAAATTTTAAAAAATCACATCTTCTCGGAATATCATGTAATTAGTTAAAATAAATATTATCTTACTGAAAATGCTACACAGTTCTCTCAAAGAAAAAGAAAAATACTTATCTACACAGATTGATTTGTTCATATTTGGCCTAATTGTTTGATAGCGTTAAATATTCCTTTTCTTGCTACAACATTGTAGCAACATAAATGTGCTTGACTGCACTGTTTGCTGGAGGTCAGTCATTTTCATGCTTTAAATTGAAAATAAAATAGAAACTTAATAGGCAGCAAAAAGAAAATAAGCTTTCAGATGTAATATGCTTCTCTAACCACTGGAACACATCCAAATAATAGTTTAAATTCAGCTTGAGGGGGTTGACTGCCATGAGTTTTAGAGAACTAGATTTTAGAAGTATTTTTTCCATCTGACACTAAACAATTTGTATACTGCACGTCCTGGTGGGTAAGGATGCTAAGAATAAACAATAAGTATCAAATAGTAGGCAAGATGAAAGGAAGCTGTGTTGGCATAGTGACAAGAGACCATCTTTCATCTTGCTATCATGACTAGCAAAGTTTCAGTTTATAAATCACTATCATCAGTACTGTAGGCATGAATTGATGATACACATACAGAACAAAATATATTTAAAATGGTAAATAAATTGTGTTTCATCTCACAAAAAATAATTCAAAACTGTCTTATTAGTCCAGTGTGGTTGATGCTGAATAATTGCATATCATGGTAATACATAAGATCGAACGCCTGTTGTAGTTACTCATAAATTTCTGTGACAGCTGGACATATGTATGTACAGTGCTCTCCACTAATATAAGCACCCTTGGTAAATATGAGCAAAGAAGGCTGTGAAAAATTGTCTTTATTGTTTAACCTTTTGATCTTTTGTTCAAAAAATACACAAAAATACTTACCCACTTGGATATCAAACAATTGCAAACACAACACAGGTTTATCCCAAAAAAAAAAATCTTTATAAAATATAAGCGTGGCACAGCTATTGGCACCCCTATTAATTCATATGATAAAAATATATTTGACATGTATTCCCATTGTGATAGAATTTATCTTGATTCCAAGGTTCAAGCTTATAGGTGTCATATAATGATATCCTATATTAAAATTGGCTAACTTGGACTCAGGAAATGCTTGATGCTTAAACAACACTTTAGACCATATATGTCTAAGTTCCGGGAGCAGAGAGCCCCCACCTAAGATGTCTCTGCTCTAATCATTTTGTTCTCTCTTACCTTGAAACGTATTTGTTATGTGTACATGACGCTCATCCCTATGTCTTATCTGTATTCTCTTCCTATTACTGTTCTAAGAGTATTTGCACGTAAGCACTTACTTTTTAATGTATAAAACCCAGCTGATGAATAAAACGTCAGAGGCTTATTTTGAATACCAACAGGTGTCTGGTGTCTAATTCTCGCTTCTCCAAGTGCACTTGTAACAACAATTTGGGCTTCCTCTGAATATAGATCAACATTCTGATCCACAACACCATTGATATTTTTATTTGTTTTAGAACACCTATGTGATTAGGAACATGATATTTATTATATGTCTTGTTTCACAGTGGTATAAATATGAGATAACAAATAGGCCAAAATCCTTTAGTCATTCATCACAATGGGTAAGACCAAAGAATATACATGGGAGTTTTTTCACTGAGCTTCACCAGTCATCGATCACCCAGGTTACTGATACTATTACTGATATGATTACTGTTTCGTGGAAAACACTCTTCCACCTACTCTGCGTTCAGTAATAAGGGAGGCACATAAATCTGTAATTCGGGGACATCTAATAGAACTTGCATCTAAGAAAAAAAAGTTAGAGACTCTCAACACACTGCACTTCTCCATTCAATCATTTACTGTTATTAGAGGACAGCCATAACAAAATATTTCTCTGGACATATATAAACAAAAAGGTTGGCTCTGCAACAACTCGTTAAAACACATACAAAATGCAACCTCCTATTGACCAAACACAACTATTACTCTAAAGGTGGCAAATGTGGATGGCTACTAGCCAAAATGCTGTAGAATTCCAGACAATCCATGTTCTCTCCTCTAGAATAAACCAAACCAACCCACACAATGATCTACACGCTTTGGAAGCACCTATGTTAAAAGATGAATTTGACTCTGTGGTCAAGCACCTGCCACTGTGCAAAAGCCCAGGCCCAGATGGATATATGGCCAAATGCTACAAATAATTTCTACATTTCCTATTCTATCCATTCATGACAGCTTTTACGTCCATACTACTTAACCACTCTTTACCAGACTCGGCACTTGAGGCACAAATTACCTTAATTCTTAAACCAGGCAAAGACCCCACAATTTACAGCAGCTACAGACCTATCTACCTGATCAACACTGACCTCCAAATATCCATCAAAATTCTGGCCATTCAATTGGGCCCCATTCTCCAAGGACTAGTCCACCATGATCAGGCTGTTTTGTTCCTGGGACGTAAAGCGAAGAACAACCCTACCAAACTGCTGAACCTTATCCACCATGCTCAACTGAATCAAACACAAATTTACTACTCTCCATTGATGCAGAAAAAGCATTTGACAGGGTGGACTAGTTTTTACTTTTTGACACCCTAAAAGTCATTAAGTTTGGCCTGAATTGGCTGTGATGGATGACCACCCTCTATTCCTCACCTATTGACAGAATTAGAATCAACAGCCGTCTCTCAGATCCTGTACACATCAGAAATGGTACTAGACAGGGGTGCCCCCTTACCCCGCTCCTTTTCATTCTCATCATGGAACCCTTCCTACAGGGCATACGCAGCAATCCAAACATACACAACCTTCAAAGGCAACACCGTGAATTCAAGGTAGCCTTCACAGATAAACTGTTATTCACCCCATCTGACCCACTAGCCTCCATGCCCCCTCTCATCAAAGAAATCTCCCTATAACAATACACTCTCCAACTTCCAGGTTAACTTTGCCAAAAGTGAAATCTTACCATTAAAGGTAGACCACCAGACCAAAACTCCACGACACCACAAAAAAGAATAAGTGTGTTTTTAAGGATTTTTTGAAGGAGTGGAGACTGGGTGAAAGTCTAATGGAGAAGGGAAGAGAGTTCCACAGAAAAGATGCAGCTCTGGAGATGTCTCGGAGGTGAGCATCAGATGTGGGAGTATGGACAGAGGATAGACATAGGTCTTTGGCAGAGCTCTGTTGCCTCAATGGGACATACTTGTGTATTAGGGAGGATAGGTAGGTTGGAGCACCATTATGTAGGGACTTGTAAGCAAGCACCAGAATCTTAAATTGACGTAAGACCATTGAGAAGGGGATTGCAGTAGTCTAGGTGAGAAAGAACAACGGCATGGACTAGCACCTTGAGTCCGGTGTTAAATAGGGGTGGATGAGAGCTATGTTTTTGAGATGGGAGTGGCACGATTTGGCGATCAACTGGACATGAGGGTGAAGGAGAGGTCGGAGTCAAAGGGAACACCTAGGCAGTGAGCCTGCGCGGTAGAGGTGATAGAGGCGCAGTTGACTTGGAGGGAGACAGACACAGGAATAGCAACACTTGAGGGAGGAAAGACCAGAAGTTCTGTTTTGGACAGGTTGAGTTTAAGGAAGTGAACAGCCATCCAGTTGGAAATCACAGAGAGGAAGTCAGAGACACAAGTCAAGATGGGCGGAGAGAGATCAGGAGAGGACATGTAGATTTGTGTGTCATCTGCATATAAATGATAATGGAAGCCAAAAGAGCGGATGAGTTTACCAAGGGAGGCAGTATAGATGGAGAACAGTAGGGGACCAAGGACAGAACCTTGGGGAATGCCAGCAGAGAGGGGTTGGGGAGAAGAGGCAGAGCCAGAGAAAGACACACTGAAAATGTGCTGGGAGAGGTAGGAGGAGCACCAGGAGAGAGCAGTATCTCGTAGACCGAGATTACGGAGAATGAGAAAAAGCAGTTTATGATCAGCAGTGTCAAAGGCAGCAGAAAGATCAAGGAGAATTCAGATAGAGTAATGGCTGCGAGATTTAGCAGTGATTAAATCGTTGGATACTTTGGTCACAGCTGTTTCAACAGAGTGTCGACCGCGGAATCCAGACTGAAGCGGGTCAAGCAGAGAGTTGGATTCAAGGAAGTCTGTCAGTCTCGCATACACAACTCTCTCAAGGCTCTTGGAGGCAAATGACAGTAGCAATATAGGGCAGTAGTTGGATGGGGAGTTGGGGTCAAGGTTGGACTTTTTTAGAATCGGCGTTATTTAGAAAGATTGCATTTCTACAAAACATTCCAGAATTCCATGCAGTATATGCAAACGCTCACAAACAGCATTGTTATTCTTTAGACTTCTGGCCTACATTTCTATTTCTATACAATTATTTCCAGCAAGGGTTTTGAACTACAGTATGCATGTACTAGGCCATAAATGAAGAATTTTTTCAACATTTAAGCTATTTAGTTGCTTATACAGTGAAATCTTGTATGTAGCAAGTTGCAGAACTAATGTAGAGAAGGTCTTGATTCAAGGACTTTTTTTGCCCTACCCTAGCTCAAGGGTGGATAAAATGTAGATTTCCCTCCATCGTACATCCCCCATAATCTGCTGCTAGCTGGGAATCTACCATGTGCCCATCCTTGCAGGGTTTTGTTTGTGAACAGTGTTTGTGCATTTAAATGAAAGCATGTTTTTTTCTATGGAGTATGTGTGAATGAATGTAGAAGTCATTATAAGTTGCATTTTCAGTTGAATTTGGGGAACCCCTTGAAGCATTTGTTGTGTGAGCTGTTTCAATTGCTTTTGTTTGATTTGTTCATTGCAAACATCTGAAAGTCTGTAAATTTTTACAATAAACCTGATTTTCAAAGGGGGTTGAATAATTTTGATTGCAAATGTAATAATGGCAATCAAATGTAATTATGTTTTTGCAAGTATGCAGCTAGTTGCTGTTTAAACATCTGTACAGACTCTGATAAAACCACTTCTTCAGGCAGATAATTCTATATCCTTATTGTTCTTACTGTAAAAAAAAAAAAAACTTTCCTTTGCCTTAGATTAAATCTAATTTCTTTCAGTTGAAACAGGTGATATTGTGTCCTATGTATAGTCCTGTTTGTGAATAGATTTCCAGACAATGGTTTGTATTGGCCCCAGATATATTTGTTTTAAATTAGTTTCGTAGTGATTGTGGCATTCGCAGCACTGAAATTGTACGTGCATTTAATGTTACGTTTCTTATTGCCAAGACAAGCTGTTCTACTTGCACAAATCTACGTGCATAGTTTACAGAATCATTTGGTAATATTCTGAGGACATGTTTATCTTTCAGATTTGGTGGCTAATAAAGTCTTTTAACGTGTTATTCAAAGTTAGAATCAGCTGTAAATCCATGATAATTTTGCATGTTTCCTCAAAATTAGGGCTCTTTGTTGCTGTGGTTTGTAATATTTTATTATTTTATTAATATGATGTTTCACTCTCTTTTCATATTGTAGCATGACCATACTTAACCATAAGAGGGCAGATAGCTTAAGGTGTCCAGATAGCTCAATTTACCGAATGTCTTTTTGAATAGAGATATGTGGAGACTTCTACTGGGGACAGTTTCAGTTTTGAGTATCAAATTCTCATGTCCTTTTGAGCGTAATTAAAGGAACTTAGATGGAATTCTGGCTTAAAGATAGACGCAGAGAGGAGTTGTAAATGAAACATTTTCAAATTGGACAAAAGGGACAAGTGGAGTGCCTCAGGATTGTACCCTGGGTCCACCTCTCTTCAATATGTTTATAGATGATCTTGATGTGGGCATTGAAAGCCATTTGTCAGTGTGTGCAAATTACACAAGATTAATTGAGAAAATACAAAGGAATTTGAATACATTGGAGGACTGGGAAGGCGAGTGACAGAAAAGAGTCCATAATATAGAATAAATGTAAAGCCATGTATTTTGGAATAAGTAACCCCCAGCCACTTAAACATTAAATGGTGTTGAGTTAGGGATAACATTAAAGGGATACTAAGGTGTTAGGAATACAAAGCTACCTCTGCTCCCACTCCCACTCCCCATCCCCACAACTCCCCCCCGGTAGATAAAGGGTTAAAAACCCTTTGTTCACTTACCCGATTCCAGTGACAGTCTCTCTCAGTGCTGGGTCAGCACTCTGTCTCCTCTGATGTCATCTGATGGGGTGGGCTAATGCGCTTGTGCGGCAAGGGATTTAACTGACACAGGATTTCCTAATGCAGAGTGTGAGCATGTCCAGCCTTAGCTAGGTGTCCTAAAGTCCAGTAAAATCTCGGAAGCGTCTCTTCTGGCTATCTGGTCTTAGCCCTACAATGTAAACACTGTAGTTTCTCTAAAACAGCAATGTTTTACATTGCAGGACTAAGGGGGGCAGGGACACTGCACCCAAACCACTTCACTGATCTGAAGTGGTCTGAGTGCCTATAGTTTTCCTTTAAGTGAACAGGACTTGGGAACAATTATAGATCACAAAGAATGCAAAAGTATGCAACGCTATTCTACCATTGCAAAAGCTAGTAAGGTGCTTTCGTTTATATAAACAGGTTTTGATTCACATGATAAAAAGATAATTTTGCCTCTTTACAAATCAACGGTTAGGCCTTGAAAATGCAGTGGAATTATGGGCATCAGGTTGAAAGAAGGATATTGCAGAGGTAGAAAAAGTGCAGAGGTGAGCTACAAAATTAGTAAGGGGGATGGTAAACATTAGTTAAGGAAATGGTAAAGGTGCCCACAGGTTTAACTTGGCCAGTAAGGTTGTTGCTTTATTTTTATGAGCATCTCCAGAAATAGCATTCTTGCTAATTCTTCCACATGGCATTCAAAAGAGAAAAACATTTTGATGGCACATTTTTCTTGTGTTCAAACCAAACCCGGTCAGTGTATTGAACACCAAACCACCACCTCAGTTCTGTGCAATTATTAACACTTTTGATAACAATAAAGTAAAGGAACAAATGTCCTTCTCATGAAAGAATGTGTCAAACCCTCAAGACTTCTGATAACATAGCCACAACTCTAAGCCCCTGCGACAAAAACACATATATGTCCACTGATTTGTGACAAGATCCAATTCCCTTGCAACTCCAATAAGTCATAATGTCAAATTTTGGGTATCTTACCCAATCCAAACCTCACTGTTCACCTGGAAAACTTTCTGTTTTTTCCTCTACTTTTCTAGTCTTTTTTCTCCTTTCTAGTTCTTTCTCCTTCTTCTCTTTTTCCTTTTCTCCTATTATTTCTTATTAGTCTAGCATTTTCATTAGTCTAGCATTTTCACACTTCTCACTTTGTAAATCAGTACACAAAACAATGCATGGGTCATCTGGTGCCATGGTTCTTCATTGTAATATTTAATAATTTACAATTATGTAGCAAAATATGAGATGCAAACAATTGTTTCCCTAAAATACTGAAAGGCTATAATTCTCACAGTGTTCATAATTTTTTACTTTTTTTTTCTTTATACTGGCACATCTGGTACAGTTGAACATGGTAATAAAATGTAAATAAAAAAACAAAAACTTACTGATCTTTCTTTATTTCAGTGTCTGGACAATTAAAAATGTCAAATATTTAGAAATGGTGTTTTGGTGTAAATCTTTTTTGTTTCCAGTAAGTCATGAACGGATTTGCTTATTGTGGTTCCAGTTGTTGTCCTACCTTAGTTACTATTATTTCTAAGTTGATATGAAATTCTACCAATTTGATATGAATATGAATATTAATAGGCTATGACAAACATAAATTATGTTAATTTAACGTATCCATAGCTTTCTGTATAGGTTTAGCTGGGTTCGCTGCAAGTTAAACATGTAGAAGGTCTCAAATCATTAATGAGTGCAGTTAATTCACTCTTTATGTAAGGCCAAGCATTCAAAAGCACAACTTGTTTCCTGAACTGACTTTGATTATATTGTCATATTCTAAATAATCCAAAGAATTTGCAACCAGTTGCAAGAGATACAGGATCACAGCTGCTTAAGACATTTGTGGATTATCTATACTGTGTTTTTCCCACAATGGAGTACATTTCTTTTAGTATTTGCTATCTTTTTTTGACCAAAACGTCTTTTAGTGTTTTATTTACCATGAAAAAGTATTTATTCTTTTAAATTGTATTTTATTGAATTATGCATATTTTGAAATGGTGTATACAGCTTAAACAAATAATGCAAAAACTTTGCAAATGCATTCCGCCAAGCACCTGCGCAGAAGATGCCTTTTAGCTGATATAAAGAACCTAGGTGTATACATTCACATAATAACAGGCATGTGACAATGTAAAAGAGTAGTACCATATATGAATGAGGATATCATACAAGACAGTAAAAGTAAAAAAAGGTACACACAAGCTTACTACAGACAAACTCACTGGTTAACACAAAGATGCTTACTACAGACAAGCTCACTGACACACACATGTCACTACACACGAGCTCTCTGACACACACATGCTCATTACAAGCTCACTGACATAAACATGCTTACTACAAACATGCTCACTGACACACACATACATGCTTACTACAGACATACACAGACATGCTCACTACAGGCATGCTCACTGACACACACATACATGCTCACTACAGGCATGCTCACTGAAACACACATACATGCTCACAACAGACATGCTCACTGACACACACATACATGTTTACTGCAGACAAGCTCACTAAAACACACATGCTCACAACAGTAGACACACACACACATACAAAAGCACATACTCTCACTCACTAGCTGCAGTGTACTTGAAGTCTACTTGGCACTGCAGGCTGCTGCTGTGGAACCCCTGGGAGGTGAGGACTCCATTCCCTGGCTTCTTTCTACCCTGAGATCACCAGCTTGCGATCGGGGGCAGAGTTTGCCAGAAAGCTCCCTCCCTGCAGTGCTGCCTCCGGCTGCCCCATCGCCAATGCGGCCGCACCGGCACCAAGCTCCTCCTGCCATAATTCCCTCGGACTATCACAGTCTGAGGGAAAACTATAGGTAATAGGGCTCTCTAGTCTCTCTCCGGCTCCAAGTGCTGCGGCCCACCGGGAAATTTCCCGGTATCCCGGTGGGCCAGTCCGGCCCTGGTCCTAGAGGACACTATTGTACCTTATTTAGTTTACTACAAGGGTCCCAGATAAGTGCTATTCACTCTGTCTGGGATGCTGTTAGTGATGTAGCCGTTTTCTAAGTATGATTAAGGTTGTGTTTAGCATGTAGTGTTGCCATTGGGCGTTTCACAATTTTTCAGCGTAAAGCTATTAAATACAGAAAGATAAGTCCTGTGCTCACTTCCATCACTCCTGAGCGGCAGCAACGATTACAGTATACATCAGCCCCAATATATATAGTAAAAACAAAAGAAAAACTAGTTACCTGTGCTCTATCCTTAATCCCTATGTATATTTAAACAAATGGAGGTCATTTAGTTACTCCAATGGCCATTGGAGGGAAGGCCCGTCTGCCAACATCAAGGCAGACCCCCCTAAGTGGGACCTAGACTGACCCTTCAACTTGTTTCCTTGAGACAGAGGGGTAAATTTTATATACACCCCATACACATCAGTCCCAATATATATAGTAACTTGTGGAATTCTCTGCCTGAAGAAGTGGTTTTATCAGAGTCCATACAGATGTTCAAACAGCTACTAGATGCATACTTGCAAAAACAGAATATTCAAGGATATAATCTTTCAATGTAGGATAATAACTGCTTGATCCAAGGATACATCTGACTGCCATTCTGGGGTCAAGAAGGATTTTTTTCCTAGCTTGTTGCAAAATTGGAAGTGCTTCAAACTTGTTTTTTTTGCCTTCTTTTGGATCAACAGCAAAAAACAAATGTGAGGAAGGCTGAACTTGATGGACGCAAGTCTCTTTTCAGCTATGTAACTATATAACTATGTAACTATGTTACTTGTTTTTCTTTGGTTTTTACTATATATATTGGGGCTGATGTGTACTGTAGTCGTTGCTGCAGCCCAGGAGTGATGGGAGTGAGCGCAGGACCCAGGACATACTCGAAAAACCCATGATATACTTGAAAACGAGAGAAATCTCAATGTATCTTTCCTGGTAAAATATTTTATCAATAAATAAATATTTGTATTCACTTTTTGTATCACACAGCTTTGTTACAATTCTGCCACCTATCCCATGTGTTCCCTATTAAGGGTTAATAAATATATAGGGGTATATGTAAAAAATACCCCTCTGTCTCATTCAAGATATCTTTGCTAGGAGCTCAAGGAAGCAAGCTGAAGTGTCAGTGTAGGACCCACTTAGGGGGTCTGATTTGACATTGGTAGGCGGGCATTCCCTCTAATGGCCATTGGAGCAACTAAATGACCTCCATTTGTTTAAATATACATAGGGATTAAGGAGATAGCGCAAGTAATTTGTTTTTCTTTGGTTTTTACTATATATATATTGGGGCTGATGTGTAGTATAGTCTTTGCTGCTGCCCAGGATTGATGGGAGTGAGCGCAGGACTTATTTTTCTGTATTTGTATTCACTTTTTGTATCACACAGCTTTGTTACAATGCTGCTGCCCATCCCATGTGTTCCCTATTAAGGGTTAATAAATATATAGGGATTAAGGAGAGAGCGCAGGTAACTTGTTTTTCTTTGGTTAAAGCTATTAAATGCCTGGCAGCTGATGACACATGAGAGGCCAGTGTTCAGTCCACGAATCCAATATGTTGTGGAGAATCTAACCACAGGTTCAAAAATGATGGTTCAAAGTGGACCTTAATGTTCAACTCATAGAGTAGCTTGGAATCCTGAGGACATAGGGAATTAATGCATGTGCAATCCCACCAAAAAGGAAGCATAGATCCTATCTGAGTCTCACACCTCCAGCAAGCTGCTGGTGTTGTTTTGTACATTACATGCAGCATTGAGGGTGTCATATACCAACTATACATCAGCTTCCATATGAGAATAACACCTGGTAACCCCTCTCAGTGCAGACAGTAATTTGTGCCATTTATTTGGATCAAGCTTGATGCCACTTTCTCTTTCCCATTGCACCATGTAGGAAAATTGTGGCTTTCCTTGCTTTTTAATCTCATTCCATAACATAAGAACAAAAGCTTTGGTTGCATTGGCCAGTCTGAGCAACATTTAAAAAATAAAAAATCCATGTATTTTCATTCTCTTTTTTTAAAGCTTTATTTTTCATGTAAGTTGTAACGTCTTTAATTTCTAAGTACCAAAATATATATCTGCGTTAATTCATAATAATTTTCTAAGTCCTCGATAAGAATAAGGTGTCCCTCTGAAAGAAAATTGGAAATCTTGCTCAGATCCCCTTGTGTCCAGCTCAGGGGAAACTTGTGATAATGCTATAAACAGATATGAACAGATATAACTTGTGATAATGCTATACACAGATATAAACAGATATAATATAAACAGCTATAGTAGATATAATACAATAGCAATTAACAGAGTATGATATAGAAGCAAAAAACAATTCAGCCCCCAAAAAGTGAAAGAACCTTCCCTTACAGACCATATGGTATTATACCATTCTCTTCCCCTCTTTGCACTAAACCTCATAGCCCAACTCCAGACTTCATTAAAGCTACCAAACCTTCTCGAAATGCAGTTCTGTGGCGAAATTAACATCGCCACTTATGCCTGGAGAAGACTGATTGCCAGCCTCCTGCCATGTGACTATGGCCCCTGGGATGTATTGCCTGCTCTCCTGTACTGCTAAGGATTGCTACCAACTAGGTGGATTTGGCTATGGAGCTTGTGTAGTGCCCTCTGTTGGTAGCAACAGTAATATGCACTACCTGAATAGCAAGACTGGTAATTTGCATATTCCGGTAGATTTGCATATCTCTAATTCTGCATGCAAGAGAGACATTTTGTGTTAATTATGGTCTTCCCCACCTGTGATACTTATTGTGTAATACCACTTTAATTGGAACTCAACTGCAGAATTTTCTGAGTGCAGGAACAATAAGTTTCACCTCCTATTATATTGAAGTGAAAACAGTGGACTGTATCTTTAAATAAATAAGCAGGAAAAATGTAAAGTTAGTTCCAACTTGTATAAGATGGAATAAATTATGAGAAATTTAATAATGAAGTTGGACAGGCTTGCAGTTTGAATAAATTGATATTGGTAGGAAGAATTAGCCTTAGCAGCAATCCTTATTTGACAAGTGAGAGTTTAGAGAAATTAAGTACTATAATTAATTGATATGACTTGGTTTCCTTGGCAAAAGATTTACTTAACTTAGAGGCACTCTGGCACTGGAAGGGTTAATTCACCCAATGGAGGAGGAGATAGGAGTCTCTTTTAACAAACTGCAAATTAGTAGTTGAGAGAAAGGAAGTCCGTTTGTGCAAGCCGAGGTCTGGGAGAGGAGAAGGTAGGAATCCGTTTACAAGCCGAGGTCTGAGAGAGGAGAAGGTAGAAATCCGTTTACAAGCCGAGGTTTGAGAAGTGGAGCCGGTAGCATCAAGTAGAACAGCTGATCTAACTGCCGCACCTGAGTGATTAATCCAGCCCTTTGAATCTGGCGCGGTCTTCCTAAGTATCGTGGAAGGACCGCGTCAGAAAAAGGGCGGGGCTAAGCGCCGTGATCCCGGAAGTGGGTTCCGGTGGCAGCATGAATGCTAGGGTATACCTGACACCACCCATTTATAAATATGTAATTATGTTATAATAAGTCATTGCCTGCTATGATTTGACTGTTTGTAATTTTATTGAGTTTTGACAGCAATGTTCATGTAATGACCATATGGGCTAGTCCCAAATAAAGTTTTAGACAGTTCTACTTCTCCCTCAATTTGGAGTCCTGTCTCTTATTGTAGGAATCTGCTACAATGGATTCCTATGCTCTGCATATTCCCTTGCTATAACCACTCCTAAGCTCTTTTAAGAGCTCGTTCCTGCTTCTCTCTGAAGGAAGAGAGGTTCGGCCTGCGGTGGTTGTGGTGTCCGCTAGAGTGCTTGGAATCCTCAAGAAGTGCTAGAAGCATCCATCAATGGAGGTACCTAGTCAGGGTGCCAGGTGATCTGTTACATGTTCTTTCTGCACTTCAGATTAAATTTTAGTACACAGAAAGCGAGGGCTCTACATAAGGTGACTCCTATCTGAGGGGGTAGTTTTTTCTCAATTTGTGTTATGCAGATAGATTTGATGTTCATCACAGCTATCCACCCACCTACTTGGGACCATGAGGACAGACCAATAACAAAAAACATAATAATAATACACAATATGAAATTAAAATGTTTATTTACATTTGCCAACTAACCAAGACAGCACCACTGTGTGTTTTATGTAGAAACATTACACATTGATACGATCTAGATTGCAACTATGGGCTCCTGAAGAGAGCCTTGGGGGGAGACCAAAGTTCCAAATAAAACTTACTGTAGTCATTACCAAAGCCAGCTAGCCTATTTCTATAAGAAAAAATAAACAATGTATTAGCGCTAAGTGACCAAGACAAAAGAATAAAGGAAGCACACCTAAAAGTATGGGCTACCCATAAAACAATTGCCCCAAAATATTTAATGTTTTAAAACACAAAAAAACATAAATACACAAGCCAAAATAACTTAAATGCTTTAAAACAGTCTTTTAAAAAGTTAAAAAAAATAAAGTAATAAAACTATAGCTGCTAGTTTTTCACCCTAGATTTTCTTTGAAGCTTTGCAGCCAAATCTTTTGCAGCCATGTTGGGTAAGTTATACATACACATGTAACCCTGAAGAAGTTCCCTAAGAGTGACAAAACACTTTAGATGTTGGACTTTTTTGGACTTTTAATTGATTGATGTTATTTTAATTGCTATTATTTTGCTCCAACTCCTCTGCTCCTGTGAGATACAAATATCTTTCAGTTCCTGAAGTCCATCTGTTGTGGAGCTATGCAGATTTCTTTTATGTGTTTGTAAGTGCATATATTCATTAAATTATTTTGTACCAATTGTATTGCACTATCTATTCTCTCTTTTACATCATTAGAGCACGTATACCGCAACAGTATTACTGGAACAAGACATAATTTCGCGAGAGGTGCCTATTATTCACTTCCATCTTGTGAGTGCACTCTATCTCTACCCCTTGTGCATATTACTTGTACTGTATTGCATTATTTTTTTTCTTTAGATATTATTATTATATTATTTACCATGTTGCATCTCATATATTTTATATAATCTTGCACACAGGTTTTTCTTTCTTTTTAAATGTGTCACATATATATGTGGGTTTATAGAATTTTTATTGGTTTTATGTGTTGTGTAAGTAGTGTTGCCAATTATTTCAGGCTGATTAAGCAAGTGCTATATTGGATTTGATGTAGATATACTTTTTGAGATAGCTGGTTTTTGTTTTATTGTAGTTTTAAATTTGATTATTTGCATACACAGTACTTCTCCAGGATACTTATTGAAGGGTTGAGTGCCACATTTCCAAATTGGCACCAAGCTCATTAACCTCAGATCTAGGACCTTAATACTGGGTTTTATTATTGAAGAATCTGCTCTTAAACACAAACCAATTGCCTTTTCCTTCTTTGTGTTTTAAATGTAGAGCTGCTCTTAAAATTTTTATCACTTCAAGTGCTGGTCAATGATCACACGTTCAGCAACTGGAGACTTACTATATTGTTTTACAAGTAAAGGTAAAGGCTGGATGCCGCAAGTAAGTCTCTACAATAAAATCAGAAACATCAACATTTTAAAAAGGAATAGGGATAAAAGTAATGATGGGTAAATATGGCTAGTGTTTTGCAGGACAAAAAGGAAATTGAGAAATATTTGAGAGGTTAGTAAAGTACTGATGAATCAATGTCAAGTGACTCTGGTCTTCTCTCTGGTTCTTCTATGTCCTCTATATTTTGAAGGGGTGTTACCACAAAACTACTTTTCTTGTTTTTAGAGACTGCCAATAACAAAGAAACAAAAGACAATTCAAAAAAAGATGAAATAACAAAAAGAGAATAAGAACTTGAAGAAGGGGACTGTCACCTCATTCACTTGGCATGGGTGCATTAGGCGCATCCTTACGCGGTCCATATAATTATTGCAAGTTCTGCCTCCACCCGTCGTCAATGTGGCCACTACTTCATCTGTGTCAGGAACCAGGAACCAGACAGAGACAGATCTGGATGCAAAAACACCTTTATTTAATAAATAACAAAGAATTCACCAAAAGCAAAGTCCAGGAGGCAAGCAGGGGTCAGTCACCAGAGCGGGTAATCAGACGAGCCAGGATCAGGAGCACGGAAGGCAGCGGTGTCAGGAACAAGGCCAGAGTCAGGAACCAGGAGCAAACAGGAAACACAGGAACAAGGAGACTTCTGGGGGACAGGAAACCACGCAAGGGCAAGGAGGTTCTGGGATTTGCTGCTTAAATAGGCTGAACTGATTAGCAGCAGGGTTGATTACTATTCTCAGGTGAGTAACCGTGGCAACATGCTGAAGGAGCTGATCGTTAATTACAGCTGAAACCTCAGACACTGAAAAAGGAAGGGTGGCTGTTTAAAACAGCAAAGAAACCCTGACAGTCTGGTGTTCTTCCTGACTCCAGCTGCTGCATGCCAGTATCTTTCAAAGGTTTCACCTCCTCAGACCAGGATGTTGACATGGATGTGCATGCATTTTCTCTCCAGCAATGCACGATCATGTTTTGGCGTCACATGGGTCAAAGTGACCAAGAGCAACTCTCTTAAAGCCATATAAACCCTTTTTAACAATTATACTTGACCTGTCGTGGTTTCCATTTATTGGTTATAAAAGAGTGCAAATTTCTGGTAGTATCTTTGGCTTCTCTGACCTTTGCTGACCGTTTCTGACTCTGACCTTTGAGTTGTTCTATCATCTACGCTGCTTTCTGTTTTACTGACCTTGACTTGTCTTATACTACTCTATTTTGCATTAAGGCTGGTCACTCTAAAGTCTGGAAATATCATTTTATCTATAGATTGTTTAGGTCCTTGGGGGAATAGGACCTTTGAGTGAGCAACTGGTTCGGATATTTTGTATCTGCTGCTATATTCTTATGTTATTCAATTAGTGTGCCTAACTTCTTAATTATATTGCAATACCATTTTATCTACCATTGAATATTTATCATTGTTTGCTTAAATTCTGTGTGTCTGGTTATATTGAATCATGACATAACAACAGGGCCATTAAGTCAACATATGTCATCTTATGAAACTAAGCTAGAGGAACTTGATCACCACATGGATCAGTTTGCTCAGTTGCTCCAGACTGTGCTTAACCATACAGCATATCTTCAACCTGAGTCACCACCTGTTTCAGATACACAACAACAGGCAGTAATCACAGATTCTTTGACACATATAGTAGTCACAGAGTCTTCCATACACCTGACACCTTCGCCTAGATTATGGGTTGATCCACAAGAATTAATGGGATAAAGCACTTGCTCAGGCTAATCACTTATGGTAGAACAAATATTCTATAGCCTATGATTACAAATTTTTTTCATCTGAACTTAAGCAATCTTTTGTGCCTCTAGGTAGAGAGAAAAATGCTTCTAAGTCCTTGATGTGTATCAAACAGGGCAATCATTTGGTGGAATATTATGTCATGGAGTGCTGTACACTAACTGCCGAGGTTGACTGGATGAATAGCTTCTTGGTTTCTGCATTTTCTTAGTGACTCTTTTATTTTTAATTCTTTATTTAGGTTGTGCATGGGTTAACAAACAATTTTGCACTGCCACAAAAGCTGATGCATTCGGAGTATTAGACAGAGGTTTACCCAGATGTGGTTTCAGATACATGGCACATTTTTGTTATAATAACAGTTAATACTGAACTAGAGGTTCTGGTCTAGACTAGCAATGTAGTATATTTTTACATGATAGTAACTAGCTAGACTGGTGTATTTTGCGAAGAAAAACTAGAGGATACATCATGTGTGAGTGTACGCTAACTTATATATATATATGCAGGTAGTATGAAGGCACTGCATTTAAAAAGGTGAAATAAAAAATAAACAAATACCATAAGGAAAACAAACATGATTTTGTGTGTTACATCCTGATTTATATTTCCATCTAGGTGAGAGCTGCTGGTCAGATATGCAAGGGCACGTTTCCACTAGGCTATTTTGTAGATGCACACAGTGCTGGTAAAAATTATGCCTGGCTATGACAGCGGTATGCTCGAGTTGCAGGGTAAACTAGAGTCAGGCGGGGGAAGTAATTTGGTCGATGGACCATCCATTCAGAGGGGTGTAGTGAGCTTATTAGCATTTAGTAATAACAACATAACTGTGATTATGGAACAAGTTAAGTATTTAACCAAAAAATCCGGGTATTTTGCGGTCTAGCATCGGGCATGTTTCAGGTAGTCCCTGCCCCGTTCAGGTCTGCCTTGGATCTACGTGGGAACAAGGGTGTCGCTCCTTTTGGGTTCCATTTATGAGCCAGCTTGGTTGCTCTTTGGGGCTCAGTGGTATGCAGAGAGTCCTGTGGAAGTCCCAGTGTAGGTAGTAAAGCTACCGCTTCCTGGATGTCACGTACCTCATGTTTGACTTCTCCATGCAGGATCTGCTGTGTACGAGTTTAGTGCCATTTATATCTTAATCCGTGTTTTTGCAGGAGCGCAGTGAGTGGCCTGAGCGACCTCCGCCATGCCAGTGTGCCCCCAGTGAGATCCTTGTATAAAGATAGCTCCAGCGATTCAAATTTGTAAGGGGGAACAGTCCCTGGTCACTGCCAATTATGCAGTTTTGTCTGTGTAGTGCTTAAACCATATGATGAGGTCCCTTGGTGCCACAGTTGGTGCTGAGGCCATCTTCGGGGCCTGAAAGAAGCCATCCAAGGTGATTGACTTAGCCTGCCATGATGATAGTAAGGTGTCTCAGTAAATACGGTATTTCGGCCGGTGGAATGTCCCCCAGGATGCCCCGGACCTTAATATTGTTAGCCCGGCGTGCGTCCTTCAGAACCGCAAAATGGAGCTCATGCACCTCATTTTGTTTCTGAAGTCCCTGGACCACTTGCTGTAGTGAGGTGATTTGGTCAGAGCAAACACTGGAGGCAGACTCCAAGGCTCCCATTTGGCCTGTCAGACCATGTATGTCAGTGTGGAGTGAGGCAACATCTGCCTGGATGTTCTTCTGGAGGTCAGCGAGGAGCAACTTCAGGACTGCCGTTGTCACCAGTGAAGTATCCGATTTCTGGGTGACTGGTGCTGGTCTCTGCACAGGTGGTAAGTCTACTGCCTCTTCATCCAAGGACAAATAGTCCGATAGCTCGGAGTAAGTTTCTAGGTAGGCGGCCATCTTGTGCCCAGTAGCTTCGCGTGTCTGCTGTAGGAGTTCAGCAATATTTGGTCCCTGCCGCAGTTTATCCAGTCTTAATTTCTAAGTCTTGCTACCCATCTTGCTGTCTTTTCGCAGAAGTCCCTGAGGGTAGCCCAATATGCAGTTGGTTGTTCCAAATAGACAGATTTGGGCCTGAAAATGCAGGAGCTCTTTTGCCATGTGGCTGTTCAACTTAGTTGCTAGGCTCCACCCCCTCTTAGGGACTCTTTGATACACTTTTGGATGAGACAGCAGCTAGAGACTTACCAGAGAGGTTAAAAGATTACATCACCGATAGGATGCAAATAGACAACAGACTCAGAGAGAGAAGACTAGGAATAGGTCCAAATGTTCTTCTGTTTCTCTTTTCACCTTCATTGCCTGAACCAATTGGGGGCAACAATTGGCAACAAAGTTTTCAGAAGCAGAGAAACAGTTTAGAAGAAAATAAGGTTTTTCCCAGGATGTACTTAGTTAACATTGAATATCTGAATGTACCTTTCCTGGTTAAACACTTTGTTATTATTATTATTATTATTATTATTATTACGTCTAGTCTATGTTGTGGAAAGAAGGGTCATACCTTACCCAGTTCACCCAAAAAACTTACACACCTAAGGACCATTAGGGGACCAGCTTTGGCTATTATGCATACGTCCCCTACTATGCTTCATATTAGATTACTCCTTTCCGTTACCATCATTTGGGGTGCAGTAGAAGTGCTTTTGCAAACTACTGCTTTTTTGATTACCTGCTGGTAGCAAATTCTTCTGTAGCCTACTATGCTAAAACTCTCATACATTATAGGTTCTTGGCTGATAAATTGATGCGTGTATGAAAATAAAATCAATTATACTACATAGCCGTTGAATGACCACATCGTGACCGCATTACCACCTTGGGTGTGCATTATTTTTCTAATAATTCAACGACCTGTCGTCAATTATTCCTTACTTATTCTGCAAAAACAAACATCCTATAGTGGTCTAAATTAAATGACTGGTCTTCTCATTTAGCCAACTATGAGGAGTTTGCCTTATTTTTTCAATTATTTACTCAACATGTTTAGTCAAATAGACAGAATAATTCTGCTTCTTCCTCCTCAGCACCTCTCTGGATATTCATTATCAGGAGAGGGTTTGATAATTATGGTATACAGCGGTCATCTGGAATCATAATTCCCTTTATATCATCTGACAAGAAAATATACAGGGTGCTAGGGTTTGAGGAGTCAATAATTTATTAATCAACCAACTTCAGTGATATTACATGCAGTGAATGCTTAACTTACTGAGATGTGTTTGACTAGTTACAGAAGATGACATCTTTTAAATGAGATCCATTTGATACCTCGCAAAGCTGGACTCTTGCACTGTTCATAATGTTGGAAGCTCTAGCGCTCAAATTTTTGCATGGATATTCTCCTTGAAGTGTATATGGTAATATAGATATATTAGCTGCATCTACATTGATATGCTAATGGGTAGCTACTGTGCATGAATTTACTTGTTCTATATAAATAATTATTGTTTTTTTATATTACAGAACAAATGACAAATTCTAAAGGATGTATTAATAACACACGTGTGTGAACATGTTAAAAGGATTTAGTAAAAATGACATATGACATGATTTCAAAATGCATTCTTCAAATTTTATTTACGAAAACAGAATGAGAAATAAAAAAAAATGGTCTATTTTAAGGAAAAGGTCATTACTTTTCTCCAAGGGCAAAATCACATACCATCAAGCCGGAAAGTAGAGCGACTGACCCTGGAGCAGATGGGTTGCACATGTTACCTGGGCTCTGTGATGAATGAGAAGATGAATTCCTGTCATGAAAATCTGCAGGAGACTAGCAATTCTTTTATAAAGCCTGATAAACAATTGCAGGGCTGAACACAATGTAAATGGTTTGAAAATTGAATTAGAAAGCCATGCACTATTGTGATTCTTAAATTTACCTTTATAAACACTACATATAGTCTGTTTGTGGTTCAGAACATTAATTTTCAAATGTTCAGAACATTAATTTTCAAATTTTCAGAACATTAATTTTGTTTAAAATAACTGTAAAAATAACATCAAATATTTAGAAAAGGTTCCTAAAATAACTGTCTGAAAATATTTGTTTCATGCATTGGTAATAGCTTGATTTATTAGCTCTTTCTTAAAAATGTGCCACATCATATACATGGTATAATATAGGATAATTGTAAATAACATTGTAATTATGATTATTAGTATTTTGACATTTGGAAAAATATATGAAAAAAAAAAAATGCAATTTTTTTTTCTTTTGTAATAGCTTCTTGATCCAAGGAGATATCTGACTGCCATTCTGGGTTCAATAATTCCTGAATTGTTTAACATTTTGTTGCAAAAATGGAAGCACTTCAAACACTTTTTTTTTTTTTACCTTCTTTTGGATCAACAGCAAAAACGAATTTGAGAAAGGCTGCACTTTATGGACGCATGTCTCTTTTCAGCTATTTAACTATGTAATATGTTTGCAGTTTAATACTAAGCCAGACTTAGAAACATAGAATGTGAAGGCAGATAAGAACCATTCGGCCCATCTAGTCTGCCCAATATTTCAAAATATTTTAATTAATCCCTGGCCTTATCTTAAGTCTAGGATAGCCTTATGCCTATCTCACGCATGCTTAAACTCCCTCACTGTGTTAACCTCTACCACTTCAGCTGGAAGGCTTTTTCATGACTTGAAAAAATTAGCCCCACCAACAGTACCCTATGGAGTAAATGCTTTATCTGATAGTAGTTTAAATGAAGAAGAATGCAATGCTACGTCTTTTACGTAATTTAAAATATAGTATGCAAATGAAGTTGGAATGAATGTTGGGGGAATTTTATAAGGCATTTAGTTTACCATGGTTAAAATTAAATTCCCCAGGAAAGATATACTGGGATATACTGCGCAATACTTAAAGATATCATGAAACTAGAAAAAACAATTGATGATTTGGTATTTGTTACCATCGCTCCCAAAGACTGAGAAAACAAGAATTCAAAATTAATTTCTGATGTAAAAAAAATAAAAATAAAATAAAAAACAAAGCCAGACTTATGTCCCTACGACTGTCTATTATCTTTTATCATAGGCTCTCATCTATTATGGCTGAGGACGACAGTGTTATACCTAAGAGCTTCAAGCAATGGTTTCAATCAGCCCTGGCTGATCCTTGGCCCAAATCCTCTGAAATACCCCATGGTGAACAAAAAGGTAATGGTTCAGCGCTAAACAATCTAAAAGAAACTAAAACAAAACGTAACAGCAGCAACCTATAGGAATGAGGTCCCTCAAAAAACCTCACATGGAATAGGACAAACAGAAAAAGGTGTATAGGTCGCGCTAAGGGGACAAGGAAGTAAAATAAATGAAATAAATAAAAGTAATAAAAAAGTCCCAGATATAAATAAACCTGTGTAGTTCTAGGAGAGTATACAGTCCAAATGGATATCTGAGTCTTCTTATGTTGAGGATGTCTTAGAATGCTTGTCAATACGTAGATACATAAAAAAAGAGGAAGAAAAACTCCAATAGTGTAGAATGTCGATATAGTTTCCAGGTATAGGTCTATAAGTAAGTAAAAAACTCACCTTGGCGTGAGCAAAAAAACTTTGCTCAAGTGTTCTTAGCGTTCAGTGGCGTCAATCCCCCACTGGTAGGATATAGGTGATGGGGTCCTGGACAATTCCTCGGTATATAAAAAATGAGAGACGTATATAGTGCTCACTGATGTTTGTAAAAACAAATAAAATAAGTAAAATACTCACATATACATGAGCAGGAAATACTGCTCAGTATGATGGCGCAGGTGGTACAATCCCCACCTTAGGATTCTTGGAAGTTGACGTACTTCAATCCAAATTGATGACCAGGTAATTCAAATTAAAAATATAGAATAAAAGGAATTAAAAGTATATAGGCAAAAAATAAGGGCCAATATTCCTTTATTAAAATATAATTTATCAATATATATAACAAACTTTGTAATAGCCAAAACGCGTTTCACCACACAGGGCTTTATCAAATGGCATTTAAAAGAGAGAAAAACCTGGTACACAAACTGCTTTTATAAGCTAAAAAATACAGATAGGCATTTGAATTTTGGCGCCAAAATGACGTCACACTTACAATATGCATAATTTAAAAACAATTCAAAAGTAAGAAATTGAAATGTAAAAGCATTATATAATGCAATATTAAGATAATTATCAGTTTCAAATAGTAAAACGAGCATTATTTATAATGTTGTACACTAGGAGAGATGATGTCAGTGAAAAAAATATAAATCGCAATTAGTATATATACAGAAGTTGAAATTGATGATATAAAAACCTTAAAAGAAGGGGTATGAAAATATCTGTGTGCTTAAAATAGAAAAACGAGCATTATTGAAAATAGTAATATATAATGAAACATTGCCTTCATGAAAAAAGTCTTGGTTTGAATATTGCCTTCATGAATAAAAATGTTAAGATCCAAAAAATCAATGGATACTTTACTATAATTTGAGGTTTTCATTTTTCTCTTTTTTACATATATTCTTTATTTATATATATTTTTATCATTATTATTTTTATCCCTTTTTCTTTTTTCCTTTTGATTATGCAGGATACTTCCTGCTATAAGCCCCTCTTTTGTCTTTCCCCCTTTTTTCTTCTCTCCCCCTCTCCCCTCACCTATTAGGTCTCTATTTATATGCAGGGCTAATTATCTAGCTCCCATATGCCCCTACTGCACTATCTAGTCGAGAGACAGGCGAAATACTTTTGCGCCGATCTCCCGACTCTCTGGCATACATTTCCCACAATGCCCAGTTCTGATCACGTGATCGCGTCTAGCCGCGATCACGTGTTTCATTATATATTACTATTTTCAATAATGCTCGTTTTTCTATTTTAAGCACACAGATATTTTCATACCCCTTCTTTTAAGGTTTTTATATCATCAATTTCAACTTCTGTATATATACTAATTGCGATTATATTTTTTTCACTGACATCATCTCTCCTAGTGTACAACATTATAAATAATGCTCGTTTTACTATTTGAAACTGATAATTATCTTAATATTGCATTATATAATGCTTTTACATTTCAATTTCTTACTTTTGAATTGTTTTTAAATTATGCATATTGTAAGTGTGACGTCATTTTGGCGCCAAAATTCAAATGCCTATCTGTATTTTTTAGCTTATAAAAGCAGTTTGTGTACCAGGTTTTTCTCTCTTTTAAATGCTATTTGATAAAGCCCTGTGTGGTGAAACGCGTTTTGGCTATTACAAAGTTTGTTATATATATTGATAAATTATATTTTAATAAAGGAATATTGGCCCTTATTTTTTGCCTATATACTTTTAATTCCTTTTATTCTATATTTTTAATTTGAATTACCTGGTCATCAATTTGGATTGAAGTACGTCAACTTCCAAGAATCCTAAGGTGGGGATTGTACCACCTGCGCCATCATACTGAGCAGTATTTCCTGCTCATGTATATGTGAGTATTTTACTTATTTTATTTGTTTTTACAAACATCAGTGAGCACTATATACGTCTCTCATTTTTTATATACCGAGGAATTGTCCAGGACCCCATCACCTATATCCTACCAGTGGGGGATTGACGCCACTGAACGCTAAGAACACTTGAGCAAAGTTTTTTTTGCTCACGCCAAGGTGAGTTTTTTACTTACTTATAGACCTATACCTGGAAACTATATCGACATTCTACACTATTGGAGTTTTTCTTCCTCTTTTTTATGTATCTACGTATTGACAAGCATTCTAAGACATCCTCAACATAAGAAGACTCAGATATCCATTTGGACTGTATACTCTCCTAGAACTACACAGGTTTATTTATATCTGGGACTTTTTTATTACTTTTATTTATTTCATTTATTTTACTTCCTTGTCCCCTTAGCGCGACCTATACACCTTTTTCTGTTTGTCCTATTCCATGTGAGGTTTTTTGAGGGACCTCATTCCTATAGGTTGCTGCTGTTACGTTTTGTTTTAGTTTCTTTTAGATTGTTTAGCGCTGAACCATTACCTTTTTGTTCTATTGTTCTTTCCCTCTGGTGATAGCTGCTTCTTTTCTATAGAGACTATGTCTATTTTTGATTATAGGAGAAATTACACTATTGACATTAACCATGTGTTTGATTCAAATAACAGTGAATTAATTTCTAATGATCATCTAACTCAGAACCAACAAGACTTATTTAGACAACTAGAAAAAGCTTTGACTTCTGAAATTAAATTGAAATGGGAAATAGCAACTTTAAAGAAATATATTGATGAAAAAATTACTCCTAGAGGCCTTAGGTTACATAAATTACCCACTTCAGATCAAGATGATGAAGAGTTTATGAACGATTGGTTCAATAAACTTGAAATATGTACCTTTGGCCTCATGGAGACTTTAATCTTAAAAAAAAGTAAAAAACTTTCTATCTTGGACATTGAGATCAACAAACTTAAAGACAATTTATTACCATTCACAGAAACTCATGCCTATAAACAAAACTCAATTCTAATACAAAGTAAGATTGAAAAAGTGGAAACTGATACTAAGCATATAAAAATAAAGAAATATATAAGGGACAAACAAGACTATAACAACAATCAAATCAGAACATATAACTTACACAAAAAGTATACTAGCGATACATATACAGTAAGAAACAGAAATTCAACATATGGACATAACTCTAACCCTTACCCTCACTACTATGAAAAACCAAGACATCACCCTACTTCACCTGCTATGCACCGTCACCGTCAAGTCAATTATTATCCTCAAAAGAAATACAGTTCTACCGGCAATCACCCAAATGAATATGAAAGAAACAATTCACTATATAATAAACAAAGACCATCACATACTTATAGAAAACCTATCCATAATATGAATAATCATCACAACTCACCAGATTACCAAAATTTCCCTCACTACACTACCACAAGAAAGCCCAACCATTCACAACCTCTAACCCCTAGACCACAAAGACCCAGGTTCGGACATAAATATCCCGACCCCCCGAAATCACCACCCAACTACACTCATAATAACAGATATCAGTTACTGTCTATTGATTCCGAAATTGAAGAGAATTTTTTAGACATCCGTACACAAAACCTACCTCATATACAAACTCCGTACCTCCCCAGAACAAGAAAACGAAGCTTAAGTATAGAGGAAGGAGAAGTGGCGGAAGACTACAAAAGAGAAAGAAAAGAGAGACAACAATAATACAAAACTGTGATGAAAAAAAACTAGGAATTTTTAACCTTTCGCAAAAAGTTTTAACATCTACACAGATTCAAGTTTTAAGCAAAGGTCTAAAGTATGCTCCTACTAACTCTTTTAATCCCTTCCAAGCTTTTTTAGATATAAACAAATTTGTGAGGAAAGCCACTATCAAAAGATTTTTTACTCAAAATGCCATTACCTCTACAACCAATCTAGCACCTCAAAATCAATCTATTAATATCCAAACAGTTGATCCTACAATCCATACAGATTTAAAAAACCCCTCTAAGTTTTATCCCTCACATTTTAAATCGGGTCCAATAGAGGTCTTTGAAAAATTAGTCCTAAAAGACTTTGAGAAAATAAAGCACAATAAATATGATCATCAGAATTTAACACAAAATGAACGCAAAGCAATTAAAGAACTTCAAAATGACGAAGATATCGTCATTAAACCTGCGGATAAAGGTGGAGGTCTGGTTATCTTGTCTAAACTATCATACATTGAGGAAGCCAATCGTCAACTCAATGATCATGAAGTATATGACAAGTTACCATACGACCCAACTTCAAAAATTAAAACTATTTTAAATGATTTTCTAACTAAGGGACTTGATTCAAACATCCTAAGCAAACAAGAATTTAATTATTTAAACATTCCCTATCCCAAGATACCGGTCATTTATTTTCTCCCAAAAATTCATAAAAATATGACTAAACCCCCTGGGAGACCAATTGTATCAGGGATTAACTCTGTTTTATCCAATCTCTCAGAATATATAAATATTTTATTACAGCCTTCAGTAAAACTAATGAGATCCTATCTCAAAGACTCGATGACCCTTTTATCCTTTTTAAAAGATTTTATATGGTGTCAAGATTATATTTTAGTTACGTGCGACGTCCAATCTTTATATACTATTATTCCCCACACTTTAGGATGTGAGTCAGTTGAAAAAATTTTAAAAAACCAAACTTCGATTCCAGTCTCACAAATAAATTTTATTTTAGAAGGTATTCACATGATTTTAACCAACAATTATTTTTGGTTTTATGATTCTTTTTATATTCAAAAAAAAGGCACAGCCATGGGAACCAGGTTTGCCCCTAGCTATGCTAACCTCTTTATGGCTGATTGGGAGTCTTCGGCCATTTGGGGTGATCATAGCTGGCGGGCAAACCTGATCGCATACTTTCGCTATATAGACGATTTATTTTTTATTTGGCAAGGCTCAGAGACCTCTTTTAAACTGTTTTTAGAATTTTTAAACAACAATGATAAAAGTATAATTTTAACCTCAAATTATAGTAAAGTATCCATTGATTTTTTGGATCTTAACATTTTTATTCATGAAGGCAATATTCAAACCAAGACTTTTTTCAAAGAAGTATGTACTAATACCATCATAGACCATACAAGCTGTCATTATAAACCCTGGTTAGATGGGATTCCAAAAAGTCAATTTCTTCGTCTTCATCGTAATTGTTCTCTATCAAATGATTTTAAAATCCAATCTACCTCATTGAATAGTAAATTTTTAGATAAAAATTATAAACCAGAAAAATTGAATGCAGCATTAAAAGAAGTTAGTACAAAAGAAAGAAAGGACCTTTTAGCATACAAAGCTAAAAAGGAAGACCCCCCAAAATTGCCTATTATCTTAGACTTTAATAAGAAAAATAAAGATATAAAAAAAATCATTAATAAACATTGGCACATTCTTAAACAGGATGACCTTTTAAAAGACTATATCCCTGACAAACCAAATGTGATTTTTAGAGGGGCCCCAAATTTTAAGAAAATTCTAACGAAAAATTATACTAAAATTACTTCATCAAAGGAGACCTTTCTGTCAAAACCAAAAGGTTTTTTTAAATGTAATAAATGCATTGTATGCAGATCCACAAATCCCAATACCAATACTAAAACGACTCATTTCTCCTCCACCATCACCAAAACTATGTACCCGATTAAGGACTTCATAGGATGCAATACTAAAAATGTTATCTATTTATTAGAATGTCCATGTGGTTTTCAATATGTTGGCATGACAACAAGGTGTTTAAAGATCAGACTGGCAGAACATTGCCGCAATATCAAAAAAAGGATATGATAACCATTCAGTGTCCAAGCACTTTTTATTGCACAATAAAGACCTAAGTGCTCTTAAAGTTACCGGGATAGAAAAAGTTTCCATGCCATGGAGAGGAGGGGATATGAAAAATATTTTGGGGAAAAGAGAGATGAATTGGGTTTTTCAATTAAAAACCCTATCACCTCAAGGATTAAATGTTGAATTCGACCTTTTTAACTTTTTATAATTTTTTTTCTTTTATTTATTTTTTTTTTTTTTTCATTTTTCTTTCCTTAACTCTGTTTATATTTTTATTTTTATTTTTATTTTCTTTCTTTATTTTTATTCATCTTTATTTTTATTCACCATTATTTTTATTTTTAATTTTATATTTATTTTTATTTGTATATTTATACTTATTATTTTTATCTTTATTACCTTTATTATTATTCCTATTTCATATTTCCCTTATTTTTTTCATTTTTCTCTTTTTTACTTATATTCTTTATTTATATATATTTTTATCATTATTATTTTTATCCCTTTTCCTTTTTTCCTTTTGATTATGCAGGATACTTCCTGCTATAAGCCCCTCTTTTGTCTTTCCCCTTTTTTCTTCTCTCCCCCTCTCCCCTCACCTATTAGGTCTCTATTTATATGCAGGGCTAATTATCTAGCTCCCATATGCCCCTACTGCACTATCTAGTCGAGAGACAGGCGAAATACTTTTGCGCCGATCTCCCGACTCTCTGGCATACATTTCCCACAATGCCCAGTTCTGATCACGTGATCGCGTCTAGCCGCGATCACGTGTTTCATTATATATTACTATTTTCAATAATGCTCGTTTTTCTATTTTAAGCACACAGATATTTTCATACCCCTTCTTTTAAGGTTTTTATATCATCAATTTCAACTTCTGTATATATACTAATTGCGATTTATATTTTTTTCACTGACATCATCTCTCCTAGTGTACAACATTATAAATAATGCTCGTTTTACTATTTGAAACTGATAATTATCTTAATATTGCATTATATAATGCTTTTACATTTCAATTTCTTACTTTTGAATTGTTTTTAAATTATGCATATTGTAAGTGTGACGTCATTTTGGCGCCAAAATTCAAATGCCTATCTGTATTTTTTAGCTTATAAAAGCAGTTTGTGTACCAGGTTTTTCTCTCTTTTAAATGCCATTTGATAAAGCCCTGTGTGGTGAAACGCGTTTTGGCTATTACAAAGTTTGTTATATATATTGATAAATTATATTTTAATAAAGGAATATTGGCCCTTATTTTTTGCCTATATACTTTTAATTCCTTTTATTCTATATTTTTAATTTGAATTACCTGGTCATCAATTTGGATTGAAGTACGTCAACTTCCAAGAATCCTAAGGTGGGGATTGTACCACCTGCGCCGTCATACTGAGCAGTATTTCCTGCTCATGTACATGTGAGTATTTTACTTATTTTATTTGTTTTTACAAACATCAGTGAGCACTATATACGTCTCTCATTTTTTATATCCCGAGGAATTGTCCAGGACCCCATCACCTATATCCTACCAGTGGGGGATTGACGCCACTGAACGCTAAGAACACTTGAGCAAAGTTTTTTTGCTCACGCCAAGGTGAGTTTTTTACTTACTTATAGACCTATACCTGGAAACTATATCGACATTCTACACTATTGGAGTTTTTCTTCCTCTTTTTTTATGTATCTACGTATTGACAAGCATTCTAAGACATCCTCAACATAAGAAGACTCAGATATCCATTTGGACTGTATACTCTCCTAGAACTACACAGGTTTATTTATATCTGGGACTTTTTTATTACTTTTATTTATTTCATTTATTTTACTTCCTTGTCCCCTTAGCGCGACCTATACACCTTTTTCTGTTTGTCCCATACCCCATGGTGACCATGTTTCCTCAACATCTGAGGATGCTTTATCTACATGTAAGAGCTCTGACACAGACAAGGGGAAACTAATCTAAAGTTACAACATTCCTTTTCCCCTCCCAACCTATTGATTCCTGCAGGTCCCTCAGAGATTCCTGAACCACGGATCACTTTGGAGTATGATCTTTTGGATGCCTACTATGGAGGTCACTTAGATGAGGACCATGTATCCACACAGGGGGAGGAGATATCAGGTCTCTTTTAATTTGGGTGATTATAGTGGACAAATCCCACTCCTTACCAGAGTCTCTGGAAACCCTCAATCTCTGCCATGGAATCTGTGGGGAAAATCCTGGACTCCATTGGTAGACCCTTCTTTGACCCGAGGCTTATTCAACACCATGCTTGGCCGAAAATCGCTGAATTTCTTTAATTTGGGCTTCATTGGCCTCTTGATATGGAGGTCCACAATGAACTGATTTCCAAATGTCCATGTCCTCACAAGGTTACCTGTATTCCAGAATTTGCTCCATGTTAGACACAACCCCCATATGGCAGTAGAACAAGACCTGAAATCAAGAAAAATCACTGGATGTGCCTGGACATTTGACATGTATCTTTCTATTGTGACACAGAACTGGACCCATTTGCCCTGTGTGAATGGGCTCAGAGGGCCCTATGACTCCTGGGGAATACCAACATGGCCATTTCCATTGGGAGCAGAAACACTGCACTAGAACACCTGTATGTGAAATTGACTGATCTGAAATCTGAGTTGGGACCGACGGCAGGCTTAGGGATAAGTTTAGAACTTAATTGGTGTGTTGCAATATATACCTCACTCAACTAACCCAGGTGTCCATGAGGAGAGGTTTTTCCACTCTGACCATTTCTCTCCCAGGACCGGTGGGCAGAGAGGCCATGCTACAAGCTGTAGCAATTCGTTCGTCTCAATACAACTTGCTAAATTCACTCAAGGACCAAGAGGCTTTGTCAGAAACATTTTTCTAGACATCACAAAAGCGGGAGATTTTTGACCAGTCATCAGTTTGAGACACCTCAATTCCCTTGTGGTGTATCGCCACTTCAAGATGGAAGGAATTCACCTGCTTTGTGAGGGAGACTAGTTCTCCAGGCTTGACCTGAAGGATGCGTCCCTCACCGTTCCTATACCCCTGTTCTAACACTGTTTTCTCCAGTTGTTCTCTTACAACCAGACTCTTTCCCTCACTAAAATTCATCCTGGAATGGATGGGTAATTTTTGGCTCCCAACCCAATTTCTTTTTGGAATCTGACATTAGCTCTCATGGCTGAGGCCCTACTTGTTTGGGTTCTTGTACATGGAGTGCTATTTCCACATCAGCTATTTACAGCTGCTAACTTGCTCTTTTACCATCCACAGTTTTTCTCTCGAATAATCCAATTGCTCTCTCATCCTCAGGATGGATAACTCCTCTGTTGTTCACTATATCAACTGCTTAGGAGGATCTCCATCAAAGTTCCTGGAGGAGCTCATGAAGGACATCTTCCACTTCTGTGTTCAAAGCAACATTCACATCAGAGCGGAACATTTACCAGGATAAGAGAATCTCTAGCAGATTGGTTCTCACGGTGCTGGCGCGACTCCAGTGATTGAATGTTGACCCCATCAATATTTTACTATCTGGACCTTCTCAGGGGCTCACTGGTCTTGGATTTCATTTGCTTCCTGTCTGAACCATCAGGTGGAAGATTTCTTCAGTTAGCTTCTGGATCCGATGGCACTGATGGTGCATGCTTTTCGACAGGTTTGGCATACAATGAGTGCCTGCAACTTCCCAACAATCTCCATGATTGCTCAGGTCATGAACCTCATGAGGAGACAGACGACATCAATTGTGTTGGTTACTCCATTATGGTGGTCACAAACTTGGTTCCCAGGTCTACTGGAATTGTCTGTGGTAGACTCACATCTTAACTCACATCACCTGTTGCTGTTGAAGAATCCTATAGTGGAACTCTCATCTGTTAATTCTACAGGAACACATGCATCTGGTGCCTGGATTTCGAAGGTTCCTGGGATATGTCGGGATTATCTTCAACAGCTCAAGACTTACTATGGGACTCCTGGGCTCTGGATGACTCTCAGCCTGGCGCATCTGGCAGCACTAGCGAATAAAGGACCATATGGATCCCTTTATGGCTCCTTTAGTGGCAGTGCTTAATTTTCTGTCTTTGCTTAATTATTTCTTGTCTCTCCGTCAACTTTCCACAAAATTGGTTCCTCTACTGTTTGGATCTCCTCTTCTGTTTGGGTTGCTTCTGCATGGTGTCGGATGTTCAAGCATTCAATTCTGTCTCATTGTCTTTTTCTCAGGAAAGGATGTCCTTCTCTATCCTTTGCACCCACTTGTTTCGAGGTGTGGTGGCTTCCTCGTTTTTTTTTAGTTGGGACCAGAGGCAGGCTAAGGGATAAGTTCAGAACTTAATTGGCGTGTTGCAACCTCTCCCTTTCTAAATACTTTCATTAGTCCCTGGACTTATCTTAAGTCTAGGATAGCCTTATGCCTATCCCACGCATGCTTAACCTTCTTCACTGTGTTAGCCTCTACCACCTTAGCTGGAAGGCTATTCCATGCATCCACTACCCTCTCAGTAAAGTAATACTTCCTGATATTATTTTTAAACCTTTACCCCTCTAATTTAAGACTATTTCCTCTTGTTGTGGTAGTTTTTCTTCTTTTAAATATAGTCTCCTCCTTTACTGTGTTGATTCCCTTCCGTATTTAAATGTTTCTATCATATTCCCCCTGTCTCGTCTTTCCTCCAAACTATACATGTTTAGATCCTTTAACCTTTCCTTGTAAGTTTTATCCTGTAATCCATCAACCAGTTTAGAAGCTCTTCTCTGAACTTTCTCCACAGTATCAATATCCTTATGAAGATACAATACTCCAATTGAGGTCTCACCCGTGTTCTGTACAATGACATGAGCACTTCCCTTTTTCTACTGCTAATACCTCTCCCTATACAACCAAACATTTTGCTAGCATTTCCTGCTGCTCTATTACACTGTCTGCTTACTATTAAGTCATTTGAAAATATTACCACTAAATCCCTTTCCTCAGATGTTGAGGTTAAGACTCTATCAAATATTCTATACTCTGCCCTTGGGTTTTTACATCCAAGATGCATTATCTTGCACTTATCCACATTAAATGTCAGTTGCCACAGCTCTGACCATTTTTCTAGTTTACCTAAATCATTTGCCAGTTGGCTTATCCCTCCTGGAACATCAACCCTGTTACATATTTTTGTATCATCAGCAAAAAAAAACACCATACCATCAAGACCTTGTTCAATGTTATCTTCTCTGACTTTGCACACTGGTGCTATGAATTGTCGGTTCATCTGTTTCTCTTCCACGTTTTTCTCTGACTAACCTCTACCTGTTCAGCATCATCAAAGAAAGAGGATGTAGAAGTGGCCTGTAATGGTTTTAATACATACTACTGGTTGTTTTAACTTAAATCTTAAAATCTTCTGGGAGGTTGCAGTAAAGGTAGGTAAATATTTTTGACATGACATTAAGAAGAGGAATTAAATTGTACTAAGGCTGTTTTTTTTCTTCGGGATTCATGAGTAATAACTTCTACGTTTCTGCAAACATCAGCACTAAAATTATTATACAACTCACATCAGAATGTGGTATAAATGAAGCAAAGAGCGTGGGGATGTATTTGGTGGCCTACACTGGATACTGATATCTCTTCTTATGTAGCTATTTACATTGTATGTGCACAGACTCAGTGGCATACAAGCAATCTTGGATAAGAAACTATATTGACTAGTGGATAGATGAATAGATTTAGTGTCTGTGGTAGCTCTTTTAAAGTATCCAGAAGTGGTTCAAATGTCAAGTAGTACAGCAGATCAAACCTTTGTTGTACTTTCCAGCTTATTTGCAAGACTTGGATTGCCTAAAATATTTGTTTAATTTATACTTTTATGGCTTCAAATAATTTCCAGGACTGTAAGAGGGCTCCATATTTTCCTTCTTTTAATGGATTTTTAACTTTTAATCATCCTTTAACTTCCTCTCACAAAACAAAATGTAATGCATATACACTTTCTGAGTTTGTATTTGATGATTGGAACATATCACATGCCACAAGTAGCATATCCAGTGTTCTGTTAATGTTTGGATAATGCTTGAGAACTTCTCATGATCCTGTTAGCCCACACTATTATAAGTAGGAGTTGAACACTTCTAATGTTCCAGAGTTTGATATTCATGATAGAGTATGAATTAGAAACTATTGTGGGCAGAATAAGTGAATTATATACATCATAATACAATTGTTAATGGGCAAGAGAATGTTTTACGTTCATATACAAGCTGGTGGTAAATTTTGCCACCATGTGGAACAGATGTGACCAAGATTTAGATACTGAAGGTATCTGGTATGTAGTGTGGTGCCCACTTGAGTGTCTTGATGATGAAAATACATTGCCCAAAAATGACACAGAACATTAGAATTCAGAAACAAAACTTCACTGGTGATTTATAACCACTGATTACTCTCTCAGAGACAAGTTTCCCTCAACCAACGACTTTACAATCATTTAAGCAAAAAAGACCATGTTTCACATGTTAGCCCTGGATCTTGCGACCATTACCTATACAGATAAACGGTTCTAATACATTGTTTATGAGCAGAGTAGTTATTTATGTACTTATTTATTTTTGAGAAAAAGAGGATGGTGTTGAGATGACTGCAGCTTTACAAACAGCAGGACACACACCCTGGAATGTCTAGGGTTCTGTGTGACAGTTGTAAACCATGTTGAGAACTTACTTAGGAATCAGCTAGTGATGCGAATATGTGCTTGAGGCTGAATAAAAGCTTGATTGATAATGAGACCGTGTCTCAGTGATATTTGGAGGTAATAACACAACACTGGTAATAACACAATACAAGGTAATAACACAACACAATACAAGGTAATAACACAATACAAGGTAATAACACAACACTGTTGCTATAATTTGAGACCGCACAGGAAACATATTAATGATCTTCATTTGAATTATCTTAAATTGGTTGCTCTTTAAGGAAAGGTTATAGTAGACATATGTATGCTCATATTTAGGGGTATTCAAAACAGGTAGAAACATTTTATACTTTTCATACGTGCTGTCTATTTTTCATTTACCCTAACACCTGTTTAACAGAGGGAACCACTGTGTTACTTGCTTTGGTTAATATGTGAACTGCTGAACCCTACTACAATGACCTCCACGTACCATGTATGCAAAATAGTGAGGCAGCTATGCCAAAGTTTGAAAAAAACAACCTCCTGCTTGTTTCCTAGGTTCTTTTTTTAATTGTAAAATTCAAAGCATCATCACATGACTTAAAATTAACCTATTACACTTTCAAAACTCCGGTTTCAGCTGTTTTTGTTGTGAATTCCAAACCTGCAATATTTACTTGTTCTATTTAATAGTACTACATGTATGCTATACCTGACCAAATGACGAGCAATTTCAGTCTGATGCAGTAGTTGACTTTGCAAATTTCTCTTAAGGGAAAGGGCAATTTATAGATATTCCCCAAATGCATTGTTTACTTTCCATTTAAGTCACTACAATGCAACCACTAGTAGATAGAATTCAGAATGTTTCCTAAACTCACATATGAAACTAGCTAACTCTGCCTATCTCTCCTGCATTTGGCGTGCTTTTTATATTTATAGATGCTTTTATGTTTAATTAATTTCAGAACAGGTCAGCAAAATCTACCATTATGCAAGCTGTGGGAGGCCATACATCTTACTATTTTGAAGATCACTCTGTGACCTATTAATATTAATTGAGACAACCACTGCTTCCATAGGAATTTCTCAGACTCTTAACAATTGCACTGCACCTTCTGAGTCTTATTGGTTTCAGAGTGGCCTTAATGTTATAGGGTGAATGCTGACTTCAGTCTTCATAACAGTTGCAATACATTACAGTGGCTTTCTAGCAATTACAGTTAATACTATGTATTTCTGTTGCTCCAGCTAATATTTTGCTGATTATCCTGACATGCAATGTATTTTTTTCTATAATGTTATAAAATCTAATTAGTGTTTTGCATATTTTACGTGATTTCCATTCTATGCATAAATTGCTCAATACAAAGAGGTTTTAGCTTTTATGACAACACCAACAATACAATAAAAGTTGTAGGGTGTCATACCTTTATTTCAGAAGGCACATGTGTCACTTTAATTAAAAATTATATATTATTTTAAAGAATGCAAAGTCAAAGTTTGGTTACAAGAGTCTTTATTTTGCAAACTATACATAAACCGTATAAAAAAAAATGCATTGCATTTTTTTGTTCAGTAATACATAAGATAAACATTAAATTTAGTCAATAATGTTCTTTCGATCAAATGAAAGCAACAATTTTTTTTACCTTGTAATAATCAAAAAACGAAAATAAGAATTTCTTGGGGCAACCATCATTGATATTAAAGAACAAACCGTGCAAATATTACACTCTTTGTTCTAGTTTTATTGAGGACATTTTTGCTCTTACAAGAAGGTAGTGGAGTTTTTAAGAGATCCGCACAATGATTTAGCATGCCCATATAAACAGAGTGATTAAATTAAGCTTTCTACTTTTAAGGAATAAATGCAAACATACACAATAATCATAAGCATAATCATGTTCACGTGGTACATACATAACAATAGAAAAATATGAATCATTTTCTTTATTCCTGCATTAGTACCATAGCTAATTCAGCATTGTTTTGGGAAACTGGTGTTTTTAACTAAAATAAAAGCATACTAAAAGCATATCAATTGCACATGTAGCTAAAACATTTTTGTTGTTGTTTTTGTTTAATATTACAGGGTACCATCCCCATTACATTTGTTCAACATCAAGAGACAAGAACAATATATACCACATAAAATATGAAACAAATGTTTAAAGGTCTCTTATTATTTTAATAGCTAGCATAAATTCAGCCATTCCTAAACATTGATCCATTCCTAAATATGAGTTGTTACATCAATGGGGTTTATTCAACCAACAGGGAGATGCATTAAGTTGGTACCGGTAAGTAACTTTTAAAAAATGTTTGCCAAATAGTTAAGCTGGAAAAAACACCATCTCAAAAAAATGTAGTGAGCAGTCCCCTGCTTAAATGGTCGTATACATCTGCTCATGTTATCTCTGAATATACTTTGGAACAATAAAGAGTTAACCAGTTGGGTCAAGGTGGTAACGGGCAGGTAGGAATTACTTGATATAAATATTACAATAGACAAATCTCTTGTTCTGCTGTCCTGCTACCCTTGCACTTTTTCATATTGGTAAAAGCCTTTAGGCCTATGCCAGATATTTAGGACTTTCAACCCTATTTGATGCAGATACATACTGACAGAAAAATAAATTTTGACTCTTTGTCCGTCAGAGGGCAGTGAGCCCTCTGGCTGGCAAAGTCTTTGTGTTGCAAGGCACACTTTTCCTGAGCTTGTTAATTTGACTCCATAAAGAACTATTGTTTAATCCAACAGGTTTACTATCTGCCCTAGAGATTATTAAAATAGATTCAAAATGCAATGTTAGTGACTAAAATCAAATGTCACATACAAGAATTATTTGGTAAATTAAAAAAAACATAAACAGACGGTGTTGTTTTTTCTGCCAAGTCAGAGATGACATAACTTTTACTTAGTGCTGTGATAATTCACAAACAACACAATTATTATTTTAATAACATATCTTATCCGTATCCCACTTTTAGAGGAGCAATGCCTCATACAATCCCTCTGCCCTTCTTTTCTGATTAACAGGTTTATTTGCTAAAGTAAGAATTCAAAGTGGATTTAAGGTGTAATTCAAATTTAAGACCAGCGTAGGTGAACTGAATGCACAACTAAGAGAATTCTAGCTCAGCTAATTTGCCCGTAGATTTGAAATTCACCTGGAATTCGTTTGGGATTCTCAATTTGGGGAATAACGCTCTTAATACCCCTCTTGTGTATGATTGTCATGCATACCATGAGGTCTAGGTTTGTAGAAGAGAAGGAGGGAGAACGTGAGTTCCAAAGAGAAACCATCCTTCAAAAAGTAGATATCAAGGAGCTATGATATTAATCAAAATATTCTTGCAGCCTTACCTCAAAGCATGTTTTATCTATCTGTGAATTTGATTTAAAAAAATGGTTAAAACTGTATATTTGATCATGGTATTAAAATATTGTATTTTCAGGTGCCTTGTATTAGCCTGAGTGTTTTCTAATGATTGTTTTCATACTCTTTTTAAGAATTTTTGCATGACTTCTAAATTTTATTGTAAATTTTACATTGAGTGTACCAATATAAGGATTATTTCCGGGGGCTTCAATTATAAAAACTCACAGGAGTGAAATACTAGGTATGTTTTGAGAGGAAATTCTCACATGCATAAAGCAAAAAATAAAAATGTTTTTTTTTTTTTAGAATAGTTTTTTTTTCTTTATGAATATGGTCAATATTAGAGCAAAAATGCTTATGCTAACTGATTATTATACATTTTCTCCATATCATTCTTTCTGCTGCTTAACTATCTAGATTAACCCCTTGCTTTTAATAGGATTTCAGACAAGTACATGATGCTCGATATCTGTTAATACAATCACTCTTTTGCAGAAATTGTGTTATCTATTACATATATATCATGCTTTTGGATTAAACAACAAAAGTCATACAAATTGCTTTTAAAATAAAACTTAATAAAGGATGGTAGTGTAAAAGAACGACAAATCTATAAGCATACAAAACAAATACATTCTGCATAATCTGAAGAACTACTGAATCAGCATTTATCATATTTTTGAACTGCCATTATAAAAAAATGTAAACATAAAATGCGTACAACTTTTATAATCAGGATTTCTCACTAGTATATCAACCCATTTGTGGCCACCAGAGCCAGGAACTCAGTGCTCATAAACCTGGCATAGGCATTTTTCTCACGCTAACTGTGGTTTGATAAACTTTATGAGCCTCTCAATGGCCACTATTATCAGGGTGCAACTAACCCCACTGGTTTATAATTATGGGGTGCTGGGACTCAAAATAGCTGAATGACAAATATTATCCAAGGTAAGGATAATTTTAACCAAATTACAACTGTACAGTAAGAAAAGGAAAATTAAGTTGTCCTTATGTGCTTTTTAACAAAGCTCTTACTTTTATTCAGTTTTTTTTCCATATGGGAGCCTTACATATGTCCAAATAATATCCAAAATCCTTCAGAACATTTTAATCTTTGTAAATGATTATCTTCACAAAATTATTGTATGTATTCCTTCAGGTTATACTTCCAATATGTTTTCGTGGAAAACATATTATCATTAAAAGCATAGAAAAGCTTAAAAGCACATAAATGAACTCTTAAACAAATGTCTATGACTCCGGCCTTAAAACTTGATATGATCATACAAAATATACATGTTTTTAAATCCTTTTTATCTTGGTGGTGAAGTGAGCAAAGATGTTTCCTAAGTGATGCCTTTTTGAAGACATGAAAAATAGAATTAATTTGCATTCTGCTATGTCAAATATATCCATCTTCATCTTCTTCATCATCATCACCACCTTCATCCTCATCATCATCTTCTTCAATTTCATCTTCATCATTCATCATTTCACCATCTTCGTCTTCATCATCTGACCATTCATGAAAATCTCCACTGCCAAAATCTCCTGATGTCTCAGAATCACCACCTATCAATAAAAGATCAGAATATCTGTAGCAATAGCTAATAAATACATCATCATAAACAAATAAAAAATTCTCATTTGTACTTTGCATGTTCACATTTTACATCATATTTCTATATGCACCAGCTGTTTAAAACAGTTACATCATTTTTTTTGTTTTTATGAACACCTGTTCTCACTATGCAACAATTCACAATTTGTATGGTTTGTGATCAACATTATGAAAATTATGAGCAAAACATTTTCTGCTTGTTTTTACATGATTTAACCACATCCTCTACCAAATTCATGTATTGTTATGCAAAATAATACCTACTCCATAAATTACTTTTTGATTTAGAGAGCGGAGAAAAACAATTGCCTTGTAAATATTAATTCTGTTTTTTAAACATGTGTGCAAGAGGTCTTGAAATTGTAGACCTTTTTTCCGTCCTCCCACAAAGTAAGCAAATTTGAATTTAAAACTTTATTCATGCATTTTAACAATAATGTTACATCATGTTTGCATTTTTATGAAGCTGCTTTCCTACAAATGCTATCAGGTCCCTCACTGTTACTTTAAATTTAAGAAGGAATTTTTTTTAAATTTTTATTTATTTGCTTTTACCATAGATGCAGTAGCTGATAAAAATGTAAGTTATTTACAATTATTTTTATATCTCTTAAGAAGCATTATATACACTTTGTTTCTTATATGCTGCTAGTATTATTAAACAAAACATGTTATAGGGACAGTAGTGAAGGGATTACATGTTTTTCCTTATGTTACCAAACAAATTTCCATTGCTTCAAAAGTTTTTCATCATACAGATGTTAATCAAATGAATGAATGAATAACATTGAGACCTTTATTTTAATGGTATATTAATAACTGCTGTTTATGATAGAGCATATTTCATAGTATGCAACATCATCACAAATACCAGTTTTTGTACATGCAAATTTTTCTCATTATGGTGTTTACATCAAGGTGGGCTGTAGCAGGTTTTGTAAATTATTCTCAAATCAATTCCTTATTTTCCAGTTTTCCTTACTATGGCTAGTCAAGATCTCCGATGTAATTAAATTATAAACATTGTATCGCAGTACATCTCCAGTGCCTTGCGGTATATGCAGGCTATCATCCTTTTGTGAATTAAAGTGAACAGTAATAAATCACATACTATTTTGGTTGAATGTAATCAATATTGTGCATTTAAATATAAAATATATTGACACAACACCTCACAAATTGTATTAACAAAAATATATATTTATTCCTGAAAAGGGTCAATCAAACAAATCACACTAAAAAAATACACATCAAGCTATACAACAATGTGCAGTATATAAACTTACACCTTTTCACCCGTGTTTATTGGAAATGACAAATAATACCAATTTAACTTTGAATATACAGCTTCTATTCAGTTACCTCCCAATATGGTAACAAATAACATAATACAAACAAAATACAAGACTTAGGGATCCAGCTGATACCACTAAAATAAAACAAAACATAGTGCATTATTGTTTTGACATATAGTAGCAAGACACTTATTAGTTGCACTCACAAATTTGATGTAATAAAGAAGCCTTCAAGTTGCCTCCTCTGTTGGTGCAGGGGGAAGCCAGAAACATCAGGAACTCCAAGTATATTTTTAAAGGGCAAACATTGTTTTATTGGCATATATTTAAAAACAATAATGATAAAACAAATCAGTCCACAAAGTTGTTTTATCATAATTGTTTTTAAATATATGCCAACAAAACAATTTTTGCATTTTAACCATATACTTGGAGTTCCTGGAGTTTCTAGCTTCCAGATTAGGACCACCATAAGGAGAGGGCTATACTCCCCATACCAACAGGGAAGGCAACTTGAAGGCTTCTTTATTACATCAAATTTGTGAGTGCAACCAATAAATGTCTTACTACTATATGTCAAAACAATAATGCACTATGTTTTGTTTTATTCATCTACTTTAGTGGTATCAGCTGGATCCTTAATTCTTTTATTTTATATGTGTACAACAATGTGTGTAGTGTCAATACTTTAGAATGATTTATGTGTATTTTGAAGAATTCTAACATGTAATTTTGAACAGCAAAGAGGATTACATTTGTTTTACTGAATGTAGCCAGTGGTATAAAAAGAGGCAGGAGAATTTTAAAACACTTCAAAGGTACGGCAATCATTTCTATAGTCAAACTAGTCAAACATTGCACATTATACTGATGTGGAACAAATCTGTGAGCAAACAAAAAAAAAAAGAAGCATTAGGAAAGGAATATAGTATTTAAATTCCAAATGCATTCTGAGCAAAATTTTATAGTTAACTCCCATTGCTTTAGGTTAGTCCTTCGGTCAAGGAAAACTAAAATAAATCTAAATAAAATATATATTAAAATTAATAAATTGGTCCTAATTATCTCTAGCATTGTAACTATGCCCCTGTGAAAACATAATAGTGTACGTACTTAATAAACTATTATACACTTATTAAATAAACTATTTGAAACATCACTAATTGTGACCAAAACCAAATAATCTCGATGTAGGTATATAAGCTTCATAAGAGAGGGCTTTCACCCCACATAGTTAATCAGGTGGAACAGGCATCACTACATATAAAATGCAAAGAAACAGAAGGGATGAAGTAACACAAGGTGAATATGTACATAACTGATTGTTAATTGCTATTATTACTTACTTAATTTATGTATGGATCATTTTTATTTTTATATTATTGTATACTATTATTATCTAAATTATTGGTGACAACTGTTAAAGTTAACTTGTCATCCTCAAATTGAGTGACAAGTACATGTTCAGGTAAGTACACCAATAATCAGTGAAAATGATACAGCATACTCACCTACATGTTACCCATTGAGAATGTTTGGGATGCTCTGGATCGACATATACGACAGCCTGTTCCAGGTCCTGCCAATATCCAGCAACTTCACACAGCCATCGAAGAGGAGTGAACCAACATTCCACCGGCCACAATCAATCAACCTGATCAACTTTATGTGAAGGAATGTGTTTCACTGCGTGAAAATGGTGGTCAAATGGTGGTCACACCAGATACTGACTGATTTTCAGACCCCCCCTCCCAGACTCCACCAATATAGTAAAACTGCACATTTTAGAGTGGCCTTTTATAGTGGTCAGCCTAAGGCACACCTGTGCAATAATCATGCTGTCTGATCTGCATCTTAATATGCCACACCTGTGAGCTGGATGGATTATCTGGGCAAAGGAGAAGTGCTCACTAACACAGATTTAGACAGGTTTGTGAACAATATTTGAGAGTAATGTGCCTTTTGTGTACATAGAAAAGGTCTTAGATCTTTGAGTTCAGCTCATGAAAAATGGGGGCAAAAACAAAAGTGTTGCATTTATAATTTTGTTCACAGATTGATATATCACAGCTTGATGATTGCATAACATATTTCACAACTTACCACATTCTGCAGGTCCACTTTTTCGGGATCCTTTTACTTCATTTCCATATCTATCAACACACCAACACTGGCCCACGCTGCTATGACACTGAGCTGGCTTGTAATATCCATCTTCATCACATGCTGGTATGTAGTACCCTTCAACATAGAATAATTTCATTAATAACATTGAACTTTATTTTCCCTAGAACATCAGTCTTTGCATTATTATATATATATATATATATATATATATATATATATATATATATTGCTCATTTATATTACATCTACAAAGTTATACAATTAAAAACAATGTAAACAATATATTTAAGGATGCATTTTTAACTATCTAATAACAATACAAAACTTCTCTGAACAGATAAAACTTGTCTAAAAAGACTATTAATGACAAGCATACCACGGTAGGGCAAAACAAGCAAACAGCAGTTTCTTTATGCAGGCTAGTGGGGTAACCACAAATTTCCTATTAATATAAAAGCCAAAAAAACTCCTTGCTGTTCCAGAAGCAGAAGTTAACCAAACAAACAGATACTAGCCCAAAATAACAATCTGATGGTAAAAGAGAGAACAACAGCCACCGATTGCAGCAGAATCTAAATAGCAATTTTACTGATAGCTCACTCTCATCAGAGATCGAACAGTGGAAATCTTCGTAATGTAAGTTCCAGCAACTGCCACCTAACACTCAGTCTGAAATTCAAAGGTAATATAATGAATGGAATCACTTAAGTGTTTCATAGATCTTGGTCTACTTTGTCAGAGGCTTCTGATGCAGATTTTCAGAGCTTGATCTCAGAGTAGATACCAGGAGACGAGGGTAGAACCTGTCCCGAACTTGAAGAGATTGGGCAGAGCCTGTCTCTGAAACTGAAGAGATAGCTGCAGTCATGTATGAATGAGATAGGAGTTGTACTTCTTAGAAGCCTGTTATTATTCTTCCAAGGAGAAAGTCTTTAACCATGTGTACTACGAAAAGATTGTTTTACAGAAAGCACTATATGATCATGCTTGATTATAAATACATCAAGGAGTGAAGTTTTACTTTTAATTTTCATTGCATTAATGTGAACTATGGACTTTTACTTATACATGGTGCATTTTTACTTATTGCTATATTTTATTTTAAGTATTTAGTATCTGCTAATTTATTTCTTCTGTTTCGCTACCAGCAAAATTGCTATTTATCTTCTGCTGGGATTGTTTTGTCATCAGACTGCTATTTTGTGTGTTAATCAGGGCTATTTGTTTGTTCTGTTAGGTTCCCCTTATAATGAAGCAGCATTAAATGTGTTGGAATCATTTAATGATATATATGAATCAATAATTCAGGAAAACAATGAAACCTTTAGGCGCTACTCTATAGCAAATAAAACTTAAAAAAAGACTTTCCAAACAGCTTCAGTGTCTTACTTCTGTTCTGATACTTATTATACTTTCAAATAAGTTTAAAATCATGTCTTTAAATTCCCTCAATTAGACAATCTATTTCCAGTTAACAGCCATTTTATGTGTGACATCATGTGTGGCATTGACAAACTGAGATTGCTTTCAGCTCAATTGAGAACATGTTGAAATTCCCTGATTTCACACAAAATTTAAGTACTTAATTTTTGCAGAGAAAAATGACATTTAGACAAGTTTTGACAGAGTCTCCACACCTCTCTACATCCGTAAGAAAAGTTATCATAATTTTTTTTGTGCATATATTTTTCTTTTTTTCTTGTGTAGAGAGTGCAGACTACACCATTTATGCATTTTTAGCATTAGGAGAAATTCAAACAAAAATGTGTTTAATCCATTGACACCATCCACCTGATCAAAGTTGTAAACTACTTCCTGTTAGTTCATACACTGAAAAAAGACTGGTCCATCAAGTTCAACCTTTTGTACATATGTTTTTTTCTGTTCATTCAAAAAAAAAAAAAAAGTTTGAAGTGCTTTCCAATTTTGCAACAAACTGGGAAAAAATATTTCTTGACCCCAGAATGTCAGTCAGATATCTCATAGGATCAATAAGCTGTTCCCTCACAAATTAAACATTATATCCCTGATTTCAATCTTGTAAAGACCCCACATACACCAAATCCACTCTAAGCAATATATTCAATATTCACTAAGCACATACTACCGGTCACATACTCTCTTTAAGGTAATGACCATGCTATATTTCTACTTCCGACCAGTCACCCAGTTGCTTACTTCCTCCCAGCCTTCCACACATTAACAGGGATACAGAACAAAAATACTGCACACAAGACAAAATATAACAACTTTTTCCACTACCCTTTTCAGCACTATGTGATTGTTATGCATACTGAGTAACATAAAAGTAATCTGGAAGCATTTTATAACTCCCAGTTCTTCAAATTGACAGCTGTCCTGTTCATCTAGGCTAGCATCAACGGTGCATCATAACTTCAATATGAATGAGCTTAGCAAATCCTCTTACTCAGAGACACTACCCCTGTAATCCTTAATGCTCTTCATCTTGTTTTTGTTCTGAAATGTATATCCCTTCACCTACTTCAATGCCATTTTTCAGGCCTTTTGCACATGACCTATAGTTGACACTTTCTAGAATATCCTTCCACATGAATTTTTCTTGCTTATATGTGTTATTTTGACAGACCTGTCAAAAAGTTGGTTATAACATGTCATATCCCAATACCACAACCTTCGACTCGACATTATTGGACATTTCCTTTTTTTTGGGCTTGCAAAATAGCATAAACAATTGAAATCAGAAAGGTTGCATCTTCACAATCTTTCCATTGAGATAACATTTATCTTCCAGGTATTAAAGTCATGTGTCTTCACATGACAAGTATAAGTTACTCAGTGTTACATTCCCCATGTCAAAAGCATGGACTTTAAATGAACAATTCACTTTGCCGGAAAACAAATACAAATCATACTGATTGCTTTTACAAAGATACTTTATTTTATGAATGCAAATACTAAATGTTAGCCATGATACTGTCACACAGAATTTAAAAAAATACACAAAACACAGCTTACATGGAAATAACTAACATATCAAAATCTGGTTGTTTATATTTCAAGTTCTGATAGCACTCAAGACACAAGTAGACAGTTCAGAATTCCTTATTGTTTCATGGGCAGTTTATGTGAGCATGATGGACCAGTATAATATACACATCATAAACTAACTGTATATAACACAACTATATTTATGTCCAGTGTTACATTAACAGTGTTTTATTTCAATATGTTATTCATACATATACATAGTGTAGGTCAAATGTGCTGACATACAATTTAAAATAATTTTAAGCATGGTTAGAAGTAGTAAAATTGTAACTCACCAAGAAGCTTCTTTCCTGGTGTCTGTTTTTGAAGGTTACTTAATTCTGTCTGACAAGGAGGATCTGTAACAAAATATAAAGCTTATTAAGTAAAAAATGAACTAACACATGTATATATATATGTATATATTATTACAGAGAAAGAGAGAGTTATGGTTATATTTTATTCAATGTTTCAGTTGTTGTTAAGCTTCATTGTACTACAGTTGTGACAATTGAAAACCTCTTGAACATTTTTAGCTTATGCATTCAACTCTCATGATGGTTTGCAAATGTCTATGCTTACCTTGCTGCCTTTGAAAACAATAGCACCACTCATTGTTAGATATCAAGCTATCCTTGTACGTGTCACATGTATTAAAGAAGGCCTTGGTACATTGCTCATTCTTGTCAATATAAATGCTTCCGAGCTCATACTGATCCAGCAGCAAGTCGGAGTTTTTATCAAGTTTATTAAACATCCACCCAAGAGAGTCTCGACAAATAGGCAGAATACTTGTATCAAACCCTATAAGAAAAAAATTTTATATGTTAACTAATATAACATGAGACAGCTGTTAACACTTTCTGAAAAACTGTTTTAGGTTTCTGAAATTATACGGAAATAGAAAAAGACTATTAGAAAAAAAGATAACATTATGAGGTATGAATATTATTTTATCCCTGAAACTCAAAAAAAAGAACATGGACACAAAAAAACATACTTTCTGCTGTTGCTCATGAAATATATATATGGACATTTAAGGTGAAGCCAAAGGTTGAAGGAAAGATGCAGAAGATGTCATAGGACAAGCAACATTACAGAAGAAGAGATGACAAGAAGAAGGAAAAAGGAACACTTGGACTGTAATGTTTTTGGAGATGCTCAACCAAACATTCTGAAGTATTTTCTTGACACAGCCAAGGTTTGTTCAAACAATGACTGCAACATCAAAGAGCAAATACATTGAGATATACGCTTCAAACAGGCAATCAGAGTTTTGGGACTAAGAGCAATACAACTGTCTGTTTAGTTTAAGTATTGCTCCCTACACAAAAAGAGCACCAACTAATACACTAAGTTCGACAGGGGATATACAGTAGCTCACAAAAGTGAGTACACTCCACACATTTTTGTCAATATTTTATGAAATGTTTTCATGTGACAACACTGAAGAAATGCCACTCTGCTAAAATGTAAAGTAGTAGGTGTACAGCCTGTATAACAGTGTAAATGTACTGTCCCCTCAAAATAACTCAACACACAGCCATTAATGTTTAAACCATTGGCAACAAAAATTAGTACAACCCTAAGTGGAAATGTCCAAATTGGGCACAAAGTGTCAATATTTTGTGTGGCCACTATTATTTTCCAGCACTGCCTTAACACTCATAGGCATGAAGTTCAAAAGAGCTTCACAGGTAGCCACTGGAGTCCTCTTCCACTCCTCCATGACGACATCACAGAGCTGGTGGATGTTTGAGATCTTGGCTCCCCCATCTCTTGTTTGAGGATGCCCCACAGATGCTTAATAGGGTCTAGGTCTAGAGACATGCTTGGCCAGTCCATCACGTTTACCTTTAGCTTGTTTTAGCAAGGCAGTAGTCATCTTGTAGGTGTGTTTGGGGTCGTTATCATGTTGGAATACTGCCCTGTAGCCCAGTCTCTGAAGGGAGGGGATCATGCTCTGCTTCAGTGTGTCACAGTACATGTTGGCATTCATGGTTCCCTCAATGAACTGCAGCTCCCCGTGCCGGGAGCACTCATGTAGGCCCACACCATGCTTGACTGTAGGTAAGACACACTTGTCTTTGTACTCCTCACTTGGTTGCCGCCACGCACACTTGACACCCCCTGTACTAAATAAGTTTATCTTGGTCTCATTGACCACATGACATAGTTCCAGTAATCCATGTCCTTAGTCTGCTTGTCTTCAGCAAACTGTTTGCGGGCTTTCTTGTGCATCATCTATAGAAGAGGCTTCCTTCTGGGACGACAGCCATGCAGACCAAGTTGATGCAGTGTGCGGCATATGGTCTGAGTAAGGACAGGCTGACCCCCCATCCCTTCAACCTCTGCAGCAATGCTGGCAGCACTCATACATCTATTTCCCAAAGACAACCTCTAGATATGATGTTGAGCATATGCACTCAACTTCTTCATGATGAGGCCTGTTCTGAGTGGAACCTGTCCTGTGAAAATGCTGTATGGTCCTGCCCACCGTGCTGCAGCTCAGTTTCAGGGTCTTGGCAATCTTCTTATAGCCTAGGCCATGTAGAGCAACAATTCTTTTTTTCAGATCCTTAGAGAGTTCTTTACCATGAGGTGCCATGTTGAACTTCCAGTGACCAGTATGAGAGAATGTGAGAGCGATAACACCAAATTTAACAAACCTGCTCACCATTCACACCTGAGACCTTTTAACACTAATGAGTCACATGACATCGGGGAGAAAAGGTGGCTAATTGGGCCCAATTTGGACATTTCCACTTAGGGGTGTACTCACTTTTGTTGCCAACGGTTTAGACATTAATGGCTGTGTGTTGAGTTATTTTGAGGGGACAGAAAATGTACAGTGTTATACAGGCTGTACACTTACTACTTTACATTGTAGCAGAGTGTAATTTCTTCAGTGTTGTCACATGAAAAATTGTGAGGGATATACTCACTTTTGTGAGATATTGTATAGAGATAATTCTTCTAATCAGTAAGCTAATCTTTAGGTTTCTGTATGATATAATTTAAATATTTTTCACTTATTTTGACTCACCTTACATTCGGCTACAAGCAATGCTGTGTGCTGCTTCTATCTCATCTGCATTTTAGAGCTAGATCTTTTTGTATTTTGTTTCTAATTCAAATGCTTAGCTATGTTCAATTCTGATATTCTAATGTATTTGATATCATACATTGATGTCTAACAATTGATTCAACTCTAAACAGATATATTGACTGTAGAAGAACCTCTTGTGATTTTGTAGTTGTGTAATATATTTGAGTTGCATATTACATTTGTTTCTGTGGTTATGAACTCCTCACCATGAAGCTGTACCTCAAGCATAGATTGAATTCATTATAAAGCACTACATACTAAAAACAGTTAATAGTCCTAAAAGTTACAATTTTATTGGTGCTGTGACCTGACATAAAAACCTTGCACGTTTGGGAATAAATAGAATAACAGCAAGACCATGAATCACATTTGGATATAGAGAAGTAGTTTCAATGTGTATTATGCTATTATATCGAGATTTTAATGTTACTCACAAACTGTCATGACTACCAGTGTGGTCCAACATGCAAAACTATGTAACATCTACATAGACTATAGAAGATAGACAGAACGTAAACCAGTCATTAGAATGGCCAGGTTAAAACGTTGAAAGACAAAGAATGGTCAATGGAAAGCCGAAGTCAAGGAAGTCAGAAATACATGATAACAATAAAGAAATCCAAGTCAGGGAAACCAGAGATAAGAGTAGTCAGGAATAGCCAAAGTCAAAATACTGTGAAGATCAAATAACAAGAAAAACGCACTCTCGGCAACCAGGAACTGAAACCACAACAGTGCAATGGGCTAGGGCACTTCAAGGGTTTAAATACCCCTCCTTGTGCGGTGATTGGTCAGTGCTTGGCCTCTAACCCCAAAACGTGCATGTTCGTTGACTTTTGCGTGACCCTTGGAGGCAGAGCTACAAATGGCCGCAACCTCGTGGTCGGCGCCATTTTGTTTGCCGCTTGTGGAAGGGACGGAGGCCCAAGCGGGATGGCTCCCTGCTCACTGCTGGACATGTAAGCCTGGGATGGGGAATTGAACCAAAGGGAAAAAAGTGGGGGAGGAAGAGGACCCAGATGTGCTCAGTGTCAATACAAAGGTGTGATAATGTGGGGGGTATGTGGTGTGCAGTTTTGCCCCCTTATGAAGTGGACCTGTGATGGGGTGCCCCGTTTATCTCCTAGATGGTTGAGAATGGATATAATGATTTGATATAATGATATTGTCACTCCTTACAAGCAGCATGATGATTGAGGTCGTATTAGTGCAATACGGTACATTAATACAATAATACAATACATTAGCAGAGAGCTTTAGGGCACAGCTGTCGTACGCTCATGTTAAATGTAACTGCCAGGCTGTTTCATGCCCCCTGTAGAGATGTACTCTATGATGGGCTTTGTTTGATTGTGTGGGTGGTCCAACTTCCAGAAGGACTTTGGTGTTTGCATTCGCCTAGCCATAGTTTCATATAATTTTGTGGTTTCCAGATTTTCTATGCAGGTTTGTGTAGTAGGTGCAGTGGCAGACTTCCACATTCTGCTCAAAACATATAATGCAGCAATCAGGATGCTATATCAAATATATGTGATATTTTTTAATGCCCATGGGGAGTAATTGAAGCAAGAATACTTCTGGGTTGTAAAGAGCTGGACCCCAGATGTTTGATGCATTAAGTCAGCCACATCTTGCCAGAATTTATTTAACAATGGGCATTACCACCATATGTAAAGCATTGTGCCTTTGTGTGACTGGCATCTCCAACATCTATCCGATGTTTGCGGTGAATAATGTTTAAGGCAGGTGGGTACTAAATACCATCTGTGCAGTATGTTATGTGAAATCTCAACGTGAGAGACACACATCTTAAGATTTTTGTGTGCTTGTATAATTCTCCACCATTGATGTTCTGTTATAGAGTATGTTAGCTCTTTTTCCCATGTTTGTATAAAAGTAAGGGCGTGTATATTAGAGCGGGTGTGTTCCGCTGCATAAATGACAGACATCAGTCTTTTGGGGGGTATTATCTTTAGGCAGATTTCTGCTACTGTCAGCACTAGCACTTGTACATCATTGTGAAACAACACAGTTTGTTTCTTGATCCAAGAGTACGAGAATTTAGTTGTTGCGGGTAGGTTATATTGTTTGTGGAGATAAGAGAACCTGGACAAGCTAGAGTTATGGAGTAGTTGTTATAGCATGTATATGCCGCAGGCATGCCATGGTTTGTAATTTAAATTGAGTATGAGCAAGGTTAATGCTACAAGGGGAAGTGCAGTAGAAAGTCTATCCGCCAATCCCCTTCTTTGTTTGTATGAGTCCCATATGTGCAGTGTGAGAGCCGTCATGGGTAATATATTTGGGAACCATGGTTGTTTATCTTTGAGTATCAAACAGTGCTACACCTTCTGTATGTGTGGATTCAATGTTTTCACATGGGTGTGGCGTGGGGCGATGGAAAGCTGACAGAAGGGGACCTATTTGTGCTGCTTGATAATAACACAATACTCCCATTCCTCCCTGTGAGAAGGATTTGTACAGTATGAATTTGCCATCCTGGGTCTGACATTACCCCAAATTAATTTGTTTAAAAGTGGTTGCATTTCTACAAAGTATCTCTGTGGGAGTTTAATCGGGAGCATCTGGAAGAGGTACTGTATTTTGGGTAGTATCATCATCTTAATAGCGCCAATTTTGCCCAGCCATGAGAGGTATTTCCCCTTCCAGTTCTGTAGGTGATTTTTTATTTCATGCATTAGTTTGACATAGTTTGCTTTGTACAAGTAATTGACATTGGAGGTGATGGTTACTCCTAAGAATTTGAGGGCGTATTTCTCCAATCGTATGCAAAATTACGATGTAGCGTTTCTGCGTCAGGTTTGGGTATGTTGATGCTCATGGCTTGAGTTTTTGTGATGTTAAGTTTGTAGTAGAAGCATCTACTGTATTGGGAAAGGATTGCATGGAAATTGGGTAGTGATATGTGTGGTTGCTCCACGGTCAGAAATATGTTGTCTGCAAATAGCGTTAGTCTACGCTCCTGAACTTTTAGTTTAAGTTTGTGGATATTAGGGTTGTGTTGTATTAGTTGGGTCAGGGGTTCTATGGCCAGAATGTAAAGTAAGGGGGAGAGTGGACATCTCTGCCTGGAACCATTGGAGATGGTGAAGGGGCGTGATACGAATCCTCTGTTTACTAAGCGGGTAGTGGGATTAGAGTAGAGTGATTCTATGAGGGTGAGAAATTGAGGTGGGAATTTGAATTTACGCAGGGCCAGGAGGAGGAGGGGCCAGTGCAACCTGTCAAAAGCTTCTTCTGCATCCAGAGACAGGAATACACTGGGAGTCCTTCCCCCCCACTGCAGCCCATGCAGAAGGTCCAGCACTTTACGAGGGCCATCCACTCCCAGTCTGCCGCTTATGAATCACAATTGATCTATATCTATCAGTGTGGGGATTACGAATATGAATCTATTGGCAAATAATTTTGCCATCAATTTTAGATCCATATTGAGCAACGATTGGGGGGCTTTCCAGGTTTTGGTAAGGTGGTGAGATGTGCCATTAGCATTTCAGGGGGGATGGTTCCAGTGCTTAAGATATAGTTATATGCCTGTACTAGATGGGGCACTAGGATCGGTGCCAGTGTTTTGCAATAGGAGTTTGTCAGTCCTTTGGGCCCCGTGGATTTGCTTGTCAGGAGGGAATGAATTGTTTATGTTATTTTTCCTGTGACGTGATTGGTGCTTTTAGTACGGTCTGAGACAGAGTCATTAGAGTGGTGAGGTCCAGTAAGTCATCTATTTCCTGTGTGGTCGGTTGGTGCGTAGTGGCATCATCATTAAGGTTATATAATGTAATATACTGCCATCTAATCATTAATGTCTTGAGGGTTATGTATTTTGGATCCTGATGTGGTAGATAAGTATGGTAGATAAGTATGGTATTTTAGAGTGGGCTGGTTTTTGGCATAGCATATTTGCCAAGACTTTCCCCGCTCTGTTTCCCTGAGAGTTATGCTTTAGTTTTAATTTTTATAGTGTGTACGTTGTTTTGGCAAGGTTCATGTCATTAATGTGTTTGATTGTGTCTGCAATGATCTCAGTGGAGCATGCTGTTGGCTGTATAAAGTGAGCATTTGTTGTGTCTCTTTCTGTTTTGGAGCAAACTGAGGTAATTCTGCTGAGAAGTGCATTTGACAAAGGAGACCTGGCTACTCAGTAAATCCCGCATGATCAGCTTATGTGCCTGCCAAAAGGAAAGGGGTGTAACTTCTGGTGTATCATTATCAGTGAAGTAATGCTGCAATTGCTCTTATGCATGAAGGATTGATCATGCAATAGGGTGTCATTTAGACAACTTGGTGGTCTGCCCCTATGTGGGTATTGCTCTCTTATTGTTATGGTAAGCGGTGCACCAGACAATGTTACCTATGGTGCACTGTGTAATGTTTGGTAATAGTTGTCCCAAGGTTAGTGTATAGTCTACTCAGGAGTCAGATTTGTATACTGTGGAATAGTACATGAAGTACCTGTCATGTGGGTGGCAAGTTCTCCAAATGTTCTCCAAATGCCGTACAATCCGTATTCCATAAGAAATTTGGTGAGTGCTTTACATTGAAGGACCTATATATTATATGTCGTTGGTGAACAATAACAGTTGCATATATCAAGTTAACTGTGTATCATATATAGTTTAACTTATGGTACCATCAGGGAAGGATGAGGGCTCACCAGTATACCAAGCTTGCTTCAGTATTTCTGCAGATCATAAATGGTACTGCTCCATGGATAACAAATAGGAATACTCCATACCAATGAAAAAATTTTATTTATTTTTTTAATAAAATTTTACTCTGTATTGCAAATAAAGGTATTCTGGCTACTTTTAAATCACTTTGATTGTGCCCTTTTACTCTTTTATTTATTATTTTTATTTTTGCTTGGTATCCTGATTATAAAAACTATAAAATATCCACAAGTGGATATTTTATAATTTTACTCTGTATTGCAAATAAAGGTATTTTGGCTACTTTTAAATCACTTTGATTGTGCCATTTTACTCTTATTTATTATTTTTATTTTTGCTTGGTATCCTGATTTTATCTTTCCTACTGAGTATTACTCCAAAGACATCCGAGGTGGGGATTATACCACTCACGCCTAAGTCATTGAGCAGTCCGCCTGCTCAATCCTATGTGAGTACACATTTTATTATTTATACTCCTTATATAAGATTTTATACAGCGAGCACTATTAGTTGTCTCTCTTCTCCCTTATGATCTACACATCGGCGAAAGACTTAACCCTCTACACGTATCCTACAAGCGGGAATTATATCGCTGTACGCTATTCACACTAGAGCTGGCTTAAGCTCTACTAAACGTGAGTAAGACTGTATTAGACTCTGTTGTTATATACACCATCTTTACCAGACGTACTGCCCTATCATCTGTCTTTCTCTTCCACATACTGAGTAAAAGACCAATACTTCTCTATGTATCCTATAAGCGGGGATTGTACAGCTGTATGCCATCCACACTAGAGCTAGTTCAGCTCTACTACACGTGAGTAGAATTACCATAGATCTCTTCTTCCTGCATATCAACCCTCTCATCAGACATATTTGCACCATCATTTGTTTCTTTCTTTACATATGGATCCTGAAAAGCCATCTTCACGTGACCCTTAGAGAGAATACCCCTCCACATAGGCCGTCGGTGCCCCACCAGTCCCTACTAAAGACTTTGTTTTGGCACCACCTACATTTTGGACTTCGTTCATTCTCTAGCTGCACTTTAGTCAGCTTTGGTGCAACCTTCTTCTGTTTTGTCTTGTATACTAACATTATAGGAGCCAACAATAGTTCCAGCAAATAGGAACATTTAGAAGGGGAGAAATAAAGAAAGAAAATTACTTGGATCTGGTATACTTGCAGCTGGTATCAGTGAAACCCTTGCTTCTTTAAGATACGACAATGTTCATGCATGAACCTTGTGCCACTCTGGTGATATTCTTCCTGGTGATGTTGCAGCTTTTGGTGAGTTCGGAGAGATGATGCCACATTCAGTCAGGAACCTGAGGTCCTCTTTTGGAGAGTTGATCACCTTGATCCTGCTGTGTCTCGTCACCAGCAGCTTTGTCGGAAAGTCCCATCTATATCAGATGCACTTCTTCCGGAGTTCTTCTGTGACTTAATGGAAGGTTTTCCAATGTCTGAGGGTCTCTGCGGAGAGATCAGCTAGTGTGCTCACAGTAGGGTAGTCGTCATTAAGTGAGGATTTGTTTCTGCTTGCTCTGAGGACCAACTCCTTAAAGTGGAAGTAATGTGCCCATAGGACTACATCCCTGGGGGTAGCGTCCAGTAGGTAGCATGGTTTAGGAATGCGGTGGACTCTGACGACCAGAAGTATATCTGCTGGTATCCCAGGTGCATATGCATGCAGCAGTCCCCTAACGTAGGCTTGCAGATCAGATGAGAGAAGATTCTGGGATTCCCCGTAGTCGCAGATTATTGTGCCGTGCTCTATCTTCGGCATCTGCCATCCGCGTTTCCATGAGGTTAATCTTGTTTTTGAGCTTCTGAACATGGTCCGCCATGTTTGTGTGCTGTTGCCACCTCACTGAACTTCTCTTCTAAGTGTGATGTTCTTGTGCCTAGCTCCACTATTTCCTTGCGCAATTGGTCAGCAGTATGTTGTCAAGTGGCTATGAGCTTATCAGAGAGGGCTTCCAAGGATCTGGCAATAAACTCTTTTGTCAGGCCTTCCTGGGTGATGTGTTCGTCCGTCGCCAGTATTTGATTACTGGTGTCTGAGTCATCAGTGCCATCTTTTGTATCCGCTTTTGCGGCCATAGACGCGGAAGACGGCTTGAGGCCAAAAAGAATTAGCTTGTCAACTCTCATCGAAACATTCTTGTGGTTCGGCTGAGACATATCGCGTGGGAGTGGGTGTTCAAAGTGGTCCTGCAGTTAGTAACATAGTTTATGTCAGAGCCCAAGTATCAGAGCAAAAGTTATTCAGCCATGTTGCTATGCCCCCTGTATTATACTGTTATGATTATAGACTTTAAACTACATTAGTAACAAAGTGCTACCTTGTGGATCAGATCGTTTATAATTTGTAAAATGGTGGCAGTAAGGACTGAGATGAAACATAGTGATGAGGGGATTTACATGGTGTGGTAAAAGTGCAAAGTGGCACAATACTAATCGAATTACTAAGTTATTAGGGTTTAATTGCACTTAAATAGAAATCTGCTTCCATTAAATTCTGCATAAAACTATTTCCATGAAGAATAAACATTTGTGTGACATTTCAGTATACAATTTAGGCTTCAATTTAATACTTTTGGATACGCTTTTTAAATGGTTTAATATTTTAAGATAAACTTTTAAAATTATATTTATTTTATATAAAAATATAAATGTATCAGAAAATATCAGAATATTACAATATTAAAATATTTTCTATATATTAAATGATTTTAAAAGTGTATCCAAAAATATTAAATTATTTTAAAAGTTTAGCCTATAATATATTGAGCACTTAAGTGGCTATTACCCAAATATGCAAATATTTTAGCATGAGCTGAATTTAATTTAAAAAAAAAGTGTTGCCCATTATGTTTTGATGAATGTGCAAACCATACAAAGCCTTTGAACAAGGTAATATATTTAACATTTATGCGGTTATAATTGTATTAAATCTTTTTTGTTGTTGCAGTGTTAATACTGGGATCAATATTTCAGATATAAAGAAGCAATGTAAACCAGATAAACATTTCTGCCTTCTCGTATGTCATTAATGAGGCACAATTGAAACCAGTCCAGAAATGGTAATCAATGGATTCACATTTGTGTTAACCTTTAAAATTAGAGAGCCTCTAAGAATAGTGAATGGGCCCTACAGGATATTTCTATTTTAGTGTATCCATTTAGTGGAAGGCATTTACATGCAAATATATTGTAAAAATGTAATAAAATAAAAAATGTATATATATATTTTTTTAAAGATTATATGTAAATTCTTGCATTATAACTACACATAAAACGTTTTAACAAATGTGATGTGACTCGTAATGACGAGCTAACAACGGCATTGCATTATTCAGTGCTATCGTTGAATTGTTTCATCCATTGTAAATCAAACTGGATGAAAGGCTATGCACGGATTTCATATATTGAGGATAATTGATTTCTAAGCTACATATGCAGACAATTTTTTAACAATACATGATTTTTGTGTACTTTATAAAGTAAAATAAATCTTACTGCTTCTTTCTTGGCTTGGCACAGCTTTAGTCTTCTCATTTTGATATTCACTTTCATGGAGTGCCTTAAACCAATCTCTCAGCCGGTTGGCAAAATCTCTGAACTCCTGATCAGTGCAGACTAGAATGAATAAAGCAAATATTTTAGTATTATATGATTTTATAATTAAAAAAATCAATATAATTAAGTTTCAAGTAATTCATAGTAAACAATAAAGACAAATCTTAATATAAGGATTTAAAATAAAACAATCAAATATTTGAGTCTCTTTAGGAAACCACACAAACAATACTTAACACTAGCTTATTAATGTGTACCCAGGTCTGGTCCAGATTCTAAGGGTATCCTCCCCAATTATATGCTCCCCCAGGAAGACCTTCATACTGGATCAGTCCAAGTCAAAGTACATTTTGATTAGATGACAAGACACTATGAATTAAAAAGTCTGGCACAATTTCTACACCCTCAAAGAAATGACTGCACTCGTGCTTGAATTAACTTTTAATCGTAGGAGCTTTTTGTCCTGAAAAGAAGGTGCTCCACTACTCCACTACTATCACTTTGGAAAAATTAGAAAAGAGTCTAGTTTCTCAAGTTCTTCCAATAGCAGACTTTACATGGAACATAGTATCACACGTAACAATGTTTCAATCATGCAATGTAATTGTGCTAGCATGTTAAAGGGACACTATAGTCACCTGAACAACTTTAGCTTAATTAAGCAGTTTTGGTGTATAGAACATGCCCCTGCAGCTTCACTGCTCAATCCTCTGCGATTTAGGAGTTAATTCCCTTTGTTTATGAACCCTAGTCACACTTCCCGGCATGTGACTTGCAGAGCCTTCCATAAACACTTCCTGTAAAGAGAGCCCTATTTAGACTTTCTTTATTGCAAGTTCTGTTTATTTAAGATTTTCTTATCCCCTGCTATGTTAATAGCTTGCTAGACCCTGCAAGAGCCTCTTGTATGTGATTAAAGTTCAATTTAGAGATTGAGATACACTTATTTAAGGTAAATTACATCTGTTTGAAAGTGAAACCAGTTTTTTTTTCATGCAGGCTCTTTCAATCATAGCCAGGGGAGGTGTGGCTAAGGCTGCATAAACAGAAACAAAGTGATTTAACTCCCAAATGACAGTGAATTGAGCAGTGAAATTGCAGGGGAATGATCTATACACTAAAACTGCTTAATTTAGCTAAAGTAATTTAGATGACTATAGTGTTCCTTTAAATTCATCAAATCTGCTATTATGTTCCAGTAAAAGTCTGATATTGGTTGAACTGAGTGCTCAGACTCTTTTCTGATTTTTACTAACCTTTCAACAGCCGGTATCAAAAACAAACAAGAGAGACTCCCAATCTAAATATTAAACAAACATGACTGTTAACCTAATATCTATGAGTTGGTTAAGTTCCCCTTTGATTTGAACATGATTTGCAATTTATTGGGTACTTAACTAAACAAGTGAGGTTTGCTGATTTGGTGCATTATGGTGAGCTAGAACAAACACAAATGATTAACATGGAAACTGGGAACCATAAGGATAAATTCAGTGACTTTATTTAATGTGCAGTCATATGGTAGAAATCATTTTTTTTACTGTCACAACAGAATAAGTTTTTTTTGTGCATCAATCTTATTTCTCTCTGTCAGAAGAAGACATATGGACATTCATAGGTGATTTTATTTTTAGGGCTCATTGTACACCCATCACTTTCAAAATTCTAAGAGAAATGGTGTGGTTAGTTAAGGATAGAGTATTTATTACTAGAAATTAATTGATAGTTTTGGTGTAAGTATACATCTCAACACAAGGAGGGGAGCTGGGCTGAAAAGGATACATCAGTGATGCATTAACAATGGTGCAGATTCTGCATAAAAAAAGGCATATCATATAAGCATTTATATGTGAAAGGCTGGTCAGCAACCATGGTGGCTTTTTCCTAGTGGCTGACGTGCAAAGCACTGTGGAAATGTTCTGCATTTGTTTTGAGTAGTGTGAGTGTGTCACTTGTTATTTATGTAGCTTTTCTTCTGGTGACCCCATAAGTAGAACATCAGATAACTAAGTATAGTTGGACAGAGCCCCGAAAATCAGGACTGTGCTGTCAAGAAGGGAGGGAGAGATGTCTTTAAGCATAGAGAGCATGAAACGTAATTTGGTCTTCATATCTTCTCCCAACTTAAGTATATGCACATGCACTAGCTTTAAACTATAACTGAGCATTTTTATAAATAATACATATTTTAATAATAACGATCAATATGAGACAAAATATCATCTAGCCATTGACAAAAGGTAAAAAAAAATAATAATCTACAAATAGTGATGTCCCGAAATGTTCGCCGAACGGTTCGCGAACGGTTCGCCATGAACAGTTCGCCGTGGACTCATCATTGAGTAAACTTTGACCCTGTACCTCACAGTCAGCAGACACATTCCAGCCAATCAGCAGCAGACCCTCCCTCCCAGACCCTCCCACCTCCTGGACAGCTCACTAAGAATGCAACTTCAAAATGGATGCTGTCCAGGAGGTGGGAGGGTCTGGGAGGGAGTCTGCTGCTGATTGGCTGGAATGTGTCTGCTGACTGTGAGGTACAGGGTCAAAGTTTACTCAATGATGAGTCCGTGGCGAACCGTTGGCGAACAGTTCGCGAACCGTTCAGCGAACAGTTCGGGACATCACTATCTACAAATAATTTTGCAACACTGGTGGCACACTGCTATGAATGTCCCTAATAAACAAGTCATCAAATCACTTAAGTGTCTGTAACTGGGTATTTGGCAACAGATGCACTTTGTAAAAGTATTTATTTACAGCTACTAACGCATGTTGTTCATTTATGGTATTGTTCTCAGATAAATATAAAATATCCTGCATTTGGCTTGCAATCTTGGCTACCTTAAATTGTTTAATTACAATAAATATACTCTTAACAAAGTAAAATAAGTAATGGGTGAATTGTGTTTTAATGCATTCAATATATCCATATAATACAGCCATCTAATTTATTATGTATTTGGGTGGGGGGAGGATCTGTGTATCATGCTATTTTGTTCTACTTACAGAACACTTATTTAAATTAGTATATTATTTATGGCTTCGGTGTATCAGCTTTATCTCTGTGAAAATGAAAAAAAAAAAAAAACATTGGAAATTCATCCCTGAGGCTCACATTTGTTCAACTAAAATGAAAATAATATTTTAGCTTTCTAGTTGGTCCACATGAATTTTATTACTGGCCTTTGGATGACAAACTGTCCGATTCTTACACATACTTTTATGATATGTAGAACAAATAAAATTAATTGTGGACTATGACCCGTCAAATTCATTTTAAAAAAAAAAAAGACTTCTTGATATAAAACATTCTTAAACATGATTTAGTTAGGTTACATTTATAAGAAACAATTTTTTTCCAATACAGCTGAATACATAGTACAATCAGTATAATTTGTGGTTTCAATTTAGTTATATAGACCTTTAAAATTAAATATTGGCTCCTATTATTTTTAAATTTAATGAATACAAGTCAGAAACCAAAAATTAAGGTACGCCGTATAATATTACATATATAAAGCATACTGATTGCTATGGTATATTAAATAAACAGTCACATAAAAAAGGTAGCAGAAAAAGGAAGCATACATTTCTCTAGAATCAAGTGTGTGCTAGATGTCAGGTTGTCAGATTGTCACTGCAATTTAAATAGGGCACATAAGAGCCAAACGAATGCAGCTGTGTCAAGGTGAATACTCTTCAGATGTGAGTTCACAGAGTTGACGCATAATATAAAACAACTTATGTAGATCGTGATTCGATCACTTTAGGAATTGTACCATTCTTACAATTCTCCATAGTATTGAGTAATAATTTTGAGTACCAATTATTGAAGATGTATCTTTCTGCGCTGTTCTTTTTGGCTGTTTTATTGTTGAGATAATGAAAAATAAAACATATTTAAAAAAAAAAAAAATAAGTTAATTGAGGCCTAAGTAAGGTAAAAGACAACAGTCTTTCCATTAGTTAATTATGGTCTCTAAGCACCTGTGAGTAAATACCATCAGGTTGTGGGCATTTAAAGGACAACTGTCAACAAATTTTTACTTCTTGCTTTTTAAATGTTTAATACTGTTTATTAATGTAATGTTTTATTTTTTTCATTACAGGGAGTGCAGAATAATTAGGCAAGTTGTATTTTTGAGGATTAATTTTATTATTGAACAACAACCATGTTCTCAATGAACCCAAAAAACTCATTAATATCAAAGCTGAATATTTTTGGAAGTAGTTTTTAGTTTGTTTTTAGTTATAGCTATGTTAGGGGGATATCTGTGTGTGCAGGTGACTATTACTGTGCATAATTATTAGGCAACTTAACAAAAAACAAATATATACCCATTTCAATTATTTATTATTACCAGTGAAACCAATATAACATCTCAACATTCACAAATATACATTTCTGACATTCAAAAACAAAACAAAAACAAATCAGTGACCAATATAGCCACCTTTCTTTGCAAGGACACTCAAAAGCCTGCCATCCATGGATTCTGTCAGTGTTTTGATCTGTTCACCATCAACATTGCGTGCAGCAGCAACCACAGCCTCCCAGACACTGTTCAGAGAGGTGTACTGTTTTCCCTCCTTGTAAATCTCACATTTGATGATGGACCACAGGTTCTCAATGGGGTTCAGATCAGGTGAACAAGGAGGCCATGTCATTAGATTTTCTTCTTTTATACCCTTTCTTGCCAGCCACGCTGTGGAGTACTTGGACGCGTGTGATGGAGCATTGTCCTGCATGAAAATCATGTTTTTCTTGAAGGATGCAGACTTCTTCCTGTACCACTGCTTGAAGAAGGTGTCTTCCAGGAACTGGCAGTAGGACTGGGAGTTGAGCTTGACTCCATCCTCAACCCGAAAAGGCCCCACAAGCTCATCTTTGATGATACCAGCCCAAACCAGTACTCCACCTCCACCTTGCTGGCGTCTGAGTCGGACTGGAGCTCTCTGCCCTTTACCAATCCAGCCACGGGCCCATCCATCTGGCCCATCAAGACTCACTCTCATTTCATCAGTCCATAAAACCTTAGAAAAATCAGTCTTGAGATATTTCTTGGCCCAGTCTTGACGTTTCAGCTTGTGTGTCTTGTTCAGTGGTGGTCGTCTTTCAGCCTTTCTTACCTTGGCCATGTCTCTGAGTATTGCACACCTTGTGCTTTTGGGCACTCCAGTGATGTTGCAGCTCTGAAATATGGCCAAACTGGTGGCAAGTGGCATCGTGGCAGCTGCACGCTTGACTTTTCTCAGTTCATGGGCAGTTATTTTGCGCCTTGGTTTTTCCACACGCTTCTTGCGACCCTGTTGACTATTTTGAATGAAACGCTTGATTGTTCGATGATCACGCTTCAGAAGCTTTGCAATTTTAAGAGTGCTGCATCCCTCTGCAAGATATCTCACTATTTTTGACTTTTCTGAGCCTGTCAAGTCCTTCTTTTGACCCATTTTGCCAAAGGAAAGGAAGTTGCCTAATAATTATGCACACCTGATATAGGGTGTTGATGTCATTAGACCACACCTCTTCTCATTACAGAGATGCACATCACCTAATATGCTTAATTGGTAGTAGGCTTTCGAGCCTATACAGCTTGGAGTAAGACAACATGCATAAAGAGGATGATGTGGTCAAAATACTCATTTGCCTAATAATTCTGCACTCCCTGTAAAATAATTTTCAATTATTTATGTCTGGGTGAGCAGTCATATTAGGTCAGGTTCTACAATTTTCTGACCAATTGCTGTTCAACCTAACTTGCCTGTTGCTGCCGATAACAGTATGCTCTGTCTATTGCAATTTTCTATATATGACTTAGGGCATTGCAGAAAATGAAAAATAAACTAGAACATTATATTTAATAAAAATATGTGTATTATGGATCAGTAGCATGATATACATAAAATGTCCTGGAAAAAGATTTGGAAAAAGGCACCTTACCCTATGCATTGTGTCTTCCTGACCTGATTGCATATCCTAGCCTGTGTAGGCACACTGGAGCCTGCTTTATAGAGCCTGATATGGCTCTACACATGGGAAATAAGATTTTGTGATTCAACTTATTACGATACAAAGCTGCCATCTAACTGCTTTATAATCTTATTTCCCATAACAACTATTCAAATTATTGTTAAGTAAATCAGATCTTTCACTGGAAATCAGGTCCAAATGTTATACATTTTATACTTATAATTGACTGTGTTATCATCATATAATTAAAATGTTGCCAATGTCCACCTAAATTCAAGTTTCTACCATTAAGACATCCAAAACATTGTCGACAAATAACACGCCATTATGTGTAGGAACATACAAAATAATTTTCTACTTATTCTATTTTACCTCTTCTGTGTCTGATTAATAGATACCAACCAGGTATGTGTCCACATCATTCCCCAAAGTTCCTCTAATAATGATTAATTCATATGGATTACAACATTTTCTTCTATAATATCTTATGGGAGAATGAATTCATCATAATAATCATTAGAATTGTGCATCTGGTTTCAAATGAATTGCAATTCATCCAAATTTTAGCAACTGGTATTCCATCCAAAACCCTAAGCTCCAAAATGCTAAAAAGACAAATAACAAACCAAACCAAACCAAATGGGCAATGGGTAAGCTATTTTGTTTGTTTCATGGGTCGTAGTTTCGTTGCACGAAAAAAAGATGATTTATGGAAAAAAAAGATGACTGATGGTTTGGGGACTGCCACTAAATGTTGATTTTATTTACAAGCCAAGGGAGAATGGCCAATACAAGGAAAGAAGATGGGAAGCATTGAAAAAATATCTATATTTATATATTGATATATTCTATATTTAATAAATATATAATATTTAAACATAGATTTTTTTTTACTGCATCTTCTCATTTCCCTCTATAGATTACTACTTCTCAAAAATGTACCTATTAGTATACTGGAAAAAATATACTTACTATTTATACTTTGCAGTACACTGATTGGCCACTGTTGGTTTTCTCAAAATTATTGCAGAGCCAAAATTCATTCAAGCTGCAAATCCAAGTGGATGAAACCCATAATGCTGGAAACATTTTTTTTTGCATGAATTTATTAGGATGAAATGATTTTTTCCATCATGCACAATTCTAATATTCTAATCATCTTATGACTATCTATAGTCATACTTCTGTTAATACAGAACATGCTAGAAGCACATAATATCTACCTCAACTTGGTTTCTGAAGTTTAAATATGCCTAGACTGCCACTATAAAAACAAACTCTCTATCTTGCTCATTTATAACCTGTTGCATGATGCATCAGGAATAGGTAAAACCCAGATCCAGGCACTAAAAGGAAATAATAACATTTTAAAAATAGGAAATGAGAGGAACTGTTGGGAATTGCTAAAGACAACAAACTATGCAACAATGTGCAATGTCAATCAGCAGTGGCTAAGGCCAGTATGGTATTGTCATGCATGAAAAAGGGCATTCATTCTCGGGATGAGAATATCATTTTGCCTCTTTATCACTGGTAAGACCCCATATTGAATATGCTGTGCAATTTTGGGCACCTGTTCTAAAGAAGGATATAATAGCACTAGAAAAAGTGCAGAGGCGGGCTACAAAATTAATAAAAGGAATGGAACATATCAGCTATGAAGAAAGGTTAACAAATTTAAACCTATTTAGTTTAGAAAAATGTCGCCTGAGAGGTGATATGATAACACTATACAAATATATTCGGGGCCAATACTTTACATAGGACACAAGGTCATGCGTTTAGACTGGAAGAAAGAAGATTTTGTCTTAGGCAAAGGAAAGGTTTTTTTACTGTAAGAACAATAAGAATGTGGAATTCTCTGCCTGAAGAAGTGGTTTTATCAGAGTCCATACAGATGTTCAAACAGTTACTAGATGCATACTTGCAAGAGCAGAATATTCAAGGATATAATTTTTCAATGTAGGGTGATAACTGCTTGATCCAAGGATGAATCGGACTGCCATTCTGGGGTCAAGAAGGAATTTTTTTCCTAGCTTGTTGCAAAATTGGAAGTGCTTCAAACTGTTTTTTTTTTTCCTTCTTTTGGATCAACAGCAAAAACCAAATGTGAGGAAGGCTGAACTTGATGGATGCAAGTCTCTTTTCAGCTATGTAACTATGTAACTCTATGTAACTGCCAACATACACCCTCAACTCTTCCGCTACAATAGGTGTGGTAGGATGGGAAGTAATAATAGCAAAATTTCTGATAAGTGAACACTATCCGTTTCTTCAGGTCACTGGCCTGTAATATAGAGGTCAATAATTATTTGAGGGCTAGAAATTCATCAAGCCCCTAGCCCAAATGAGACCAAAGGATGTCTTATAACTTAATACAAAAACAATCTAAACTTAATATAAAAAATATCACATACCAATTACGGGAGCTGGCAATGTTTAAAATGGGCACACAATGTAAATAATTCCTTCCAACCTAACCCATTAATTGCCTACTTCATAACAAACCCTCCTACTTCTTCCTGTAAAAATGTTTCAGAATAATGTATTCTCTCCCTCTAATAACCATCAGTAGCATTTATTAGAGGGAGATAATACATTATTCTGAAACATTTATGCCAATTAAACAACTGAGCCTTATCCTTTTCAAATCAGGCCAACTGAAGTTCATCACTAGACAAGTCTTGCAAGGCTTGCTCAGTGACATAAGTGTAACCATTTTTATATTTTTAATCAGGTTTTAATGTTGTTAAATGTGTGTGTTTCCTTTCTCTGCCATTTTTACCTATAGCACTGAAACGTTTAACAGAGTTATTTACTAATGTGATAATTGCCGGGAATTCCAAGAGAATTTAATGTCAATTTCAAATTTAAGGCTAAATTAACCTAACTAGAATAATTCTGCAAGTCAGCTATGCTTCCAGTTTTAACATTTTGGCCTTAAATCTGGACAGCATCCATGTTGAAGGCAGCTTCAACATGGATGCTGTCCAGGAGGTGGGAGGGCCTGGGAGGGAGGGTCTGCTGGAGATTGGCCGGGATGTGTCAGCTGACCGGAGCTCGCCGCGAATGGTTTGTGGCGAGCCGTGGCGAGCCATTCGCGGGAAGTTCGCGAGCGGTTCGCGACATCTCTATTGCTGATTAACAAGATCGAACTTGTGTAGCAAAGGTTTTAGGCTCTGAAAACTTTACCTATTACAAACCAATTCATTTAAAAATATATTTTTCAGTTTTCTTTTCTTTGATCAAAGATACACAGGTAAGGATAAAGATAATGTGCTTGCTAAATTAACAAATTATGTGAGGCAGCAGCAAATCATACAATCCCAACAACTTGTGAAAGAAAAATACTAAAGTTCTACATTGTTTAAAAATTATTTCTCTCTCTATTTTTTGTTTATTTATATATTTCTTAACCATTTTATTGCTACTTGCTAATAAATATCTTACCACATCTGATCATCTTCTCAATTTGCCTGTATTTATGCCTGATTTTAACATTGTTTTTGTTTATATTTAGAGCTGCATTGATATACATAGAGTTGTATTTCAAGATAGCATTTCCTTTGCCTTTGTACAGACTTCAATATGCAACTTCCAGTGATGATCACTAGAATAGTTCTATTAGACTTTGAGGCACATCATCATCGCACGAGGATGAGAGAAACCATTGATAGCCAAATAAGGATCATTTACTGCACTATATAAATGGACAAAAACGCAAGCTCATTACACTTTTGATAAAGCCCTCCTGAGTGAAATTTGTTAAGTGTTAGACTGCTGCCGGCTTTTACCACAAGAGTTTGTTTTATTTCAATATTTGCCAATAAAGTCAGCTCTTTGCCTATATGTTAAGTGAAGCTGTGTCTACACTTGTTTTTTATTATTCTTGGTCGGGATCAAACCACCAAGCTCAACATATCCAGAGCATATTCTTACTCTGAAATCCTTAAATAGAGTTTTCATATTTTCATATTTAAAGGCATTCTATAGTATAAGGAATACAAATCTGTATTCTGTACATTATAGAGCCCTCACACCTCTAAAAAACCTTTTAGTCACAAACCTGATTCCAGCACCAATGGCTCTTAGTGCCGGGTCGGCGCTCCACCACCTACACGCCATCCAATGAGGGGGCTAAAACGCATGTGTGGCAAGTGCGCAGGCACCTTAGGCCTTCCCCATAGGAAAGCATGATTGATTGTGACTATAGTGTCCCTTAATTCTATAACGTTACTAAAACCCCATTATTTAAAAAAAAAAACTAATAAAATCTGTCAACATTGAAGTTGCTGTTTAGTGGATAAGTGAGTGCGCTGGATCTTGTGTATTATAAATTGGCCCCCAGCAGCACCCAATTTATGCACGTTCAGGTGAGTGCAGCCCCCTGGTTTCATATAAAAAATATATAAAAATTAAGGAATACTATAGTCACTATCAATCATGCCTTCCTATGGGGAACGCCTAAGGTCCTGATTACCCACTATTATCTCTTCAAGGGAAACCTCTTACAACCAAACAATTCATGCTATACATACGCACACTATTACTCAGACTAGGCCTCAATCCAGCCTCCTTCTCAGGTCATTCATTTACAGGTCAGCCACAGCAGCTTCTGGTAATCATGTTCCGACACATATCATTAAGAATATGGGACACTGGAAATCCTCTGCATACAACAGGTAAATTCCAAACCCAGAGAAGGCAGTCAGTCTTGCTTTCTATAATAAGTCTAAACAATGTTACTTGTGGAATAAATAAAACTAGTTTTCTTAATTTTTGCTCTCTTTATTGCAGGTCTAACCTCTCGTCGGTTTCGTCAGACCTCAACTGACTTTTGTTGTTATCGAATTACATTCATTTAATCATACGTCCCACTATTATCCCATACACAAATATATATATATATATATATATATATATATATGTGTATATGTATCAAGGAAGGTGCACTCACTGCTGGACTTTGCACAATAAAGTGTCAAGATTTACCTACATACACCAGAAATTGTGTCGACGTTTCAGTCCTCTATGGGACTTTCCTTTGCCAACACATGCACAGGCTTTTCAGTTAAATGTGGTCAGATCATGACAGGGGCCGTATTGGAATTTTGTTTTTATTATTCCTCTTCTCATTTGCAGTGCAGCACCACATAACATCACTATAAACAGTCACTACAGAATCCTCATTACAGGTGGTTTTCATGGAGAAAAAGGAAAATATATATTGTTTATTAAAAAAAATAAAAAAAAATAAAAAAGAAGCAAATTGATATATATTTTTTATATATTTAAATATGTGAAAAAAATCCAGAAAAACTGACAGTAACTTGTGGTAGGAAGTTTGATTTGAACAACAATGTAACACTGACCTATACCTGGGAGGAGAATCAATAATAATGTAACTTTTAAATTCTTTAATTGGCTTTTTCTAAAACAGATTATCGCAAAGGAGTTGTGCATTGGAGATTTGTGCCATCACAGGCAAAGATCTACTCTGACGATAAACATATATATTTATGGTGCTCTGGGTTTCTCTTCATATTCCTTTTTTAAATAGAGCCATCAATGATAAAAACTGGGCATGATAATGTTTGTTTACTATGCAAACACAACTCATTCTCTGATTTCTGAATTAAACAAATGATTTAAAAATGTTCTCAAACCGCTATTCAGATTTGATTGCTCTATTAAGAGTTTAACTCAATGACTAAAATGCTAACATAATGTTCTAGTTACACTGTATCACAGAATTTTTATCATAAATTGATAACATATTTGTAAGTATTATTTAAAATGTTTAATAGAAAATCCAATGACTGTAATTTAAATTGATTTGAGCTGTAATATGACTTGATAGGGTGAAAAATCTATATTTAATTAATGTCGGATGACAGCAAGTAAGTGTTGCACAACCCCCCCCAACCCTCCCCTCACGCACACACAGACACACACACACACACATATGTTATATGTTTATAAACTTGAAATGAATTTTGCTATCAGAGATTTAGACATATCAATTATAACAGATTGTCCTAAGGTTGAATATGCACATTTTTACAAAACAATTTAGATTTAAGGGTACATTCCAAGAACCATAACAGCAACATGAAAATTAATGTCCCTGGTGCTTCTTTACCTGTAGAGGTTTGGCCATTCATAAACAATTTAACCCCAAAGTTAGTGCTGTTCATTGCTATATCCATTGACATCCAGTTACTGAAATTCAACTAGAGGAAGAGTGGACAGCTCCTGGGCAGGGCACCAAGATTAGGCTTAAAGCAGGCTAAAGACAATTGCTTCTGCTCCAGTCTACAGACTGAGGCTGTTGTGAGTTAGTAACTATCTCTCCTGGACTGTGTCCCCTCCTCTCTCCTCTTTTACTCCTTTCTCCTGCATGGCTCCACATCTCTGAAAACTGGAAGAGATCTCCTAGGCTGTTGAACAGAAAGGGACCTGGTTGCACTGCTAAAAGGCCACAGCCCCTGACACATGCTCACCAGGTGGCCCTAAGTGCATGGGCCACACAATGGGTCCCCTTAGTGTGCGGTTCATGGTGCAGCCACACTGGCTGCACCGACGGTAGTTCCTGCACTCCTTCAAACTGAAATTCTAGTACTTTTTTCCAGACATGGCTCACTAGTAACACATGATGACTTTTGTATGACATTTTGAGCAGATTTGGGTAGGCTTCAGTCCACTACCAACCACATTAAATGTTCTCATTCAAACCCTTACTGAAACATCAACTGAACCTGGGTATCTTTTTTTACCCAGGACTAATAATGACCTTAAATATCTTTCCAATAAGCTCTAGTGGCACAGTCCAACTGTAAAACATTTTTTGTTCCCTGTAGGTCAGACATAATGTCCATAGGGACCTCAATTCCCTTGAGCAATATTGTATCTCTCATGAACACTTACACAGAAGCATTTCCACCTTGTATCACATTCTACAAACATTTTATTCCCTGCCTCCCACTAAATGTCTTTAAAGATGGGAGATGGATTTTGGGCTTACTATTTCTTAAGCACAGTGGAAATAAAATATTTGAACACATCAGAGCTGAGTCTCAACCAAAGTTCAGTTCCCATGGACTATGCTTCTTTCCTGCCCATCCTCTAATTAAGGCAAGTGTTTTCCAATAGTTTTCTGACCACCATAGATTGTCCGATGTGATCTACTTTTCTCTCTCTTTCCCTCTCTTTTATACATATGAGATTCCCAGCTATATTTTTGCATGATATTTTATGTTGGTATTCTAGTCTTCAGAGATGTATTTAATTATTATGTTGCCAGTGTAAAGACATCTCTAACAAGTCTATCTCTTGTAAAACTGGAAGATTTTACATTTTGCTTGTATCCCTTTATTTGCTCTGTTTCTTTTTTCGTTATATAGTTACAAAATTTGAAAATAAACATTGTCAAAAACAGCACAAAACTATCTTTGCTGAAATAGATTGAGAAACCAAAGCTTATTGAACAAACCATATATATATTATCATGCAATATCTTCTGTTATGCCAATTTTAGGCTGAAAAATCACTTGCATTGACTTACTGCCAAAACCTTTGCCATTCACTGTCTGTAAATGTTGCTACTTAAAAGTATTTGGACAAAACATATATTTGATTATTGTTTTTAGAAATGACAGGTCAATTACAATTACAAAGATTTACTGGATTTTGCCACGTACAATTTTGTATTTGTGTTTTTTTACATTACATTTTAATTTTGTGTCCAGATTCAATATAGCTGTCAGCCTTTCAAAATTGTTGTTCTATTTTATTTACATTTAGTTTTGTCATGTTTATTTTTATATTTTCTTTCCTTAAGTTATTTGGTTGATTCTATTGCTAATAGCACAGTATAGGCACTTTGTATTTTCCACCCCCTAAAAATACATCTTTATCCCTATTATTTAAAAAAAAAAAAAAATACACAATGAAGACTAAAGACAATTTAGCCTATCCAGTTATAAATGTGCTTGTTAATCACAAAGCTTGGACATTATCTGAACCAAATGGATGTGTTGATTATCAGCTTGATTGCTTTCAGCTGAAAAGATCTGTCATATTCTATCTGCTGCATGTGTCCTTTTTGTTACTTGCCATTGTTCTAACAATGACTGTATTAAGTCTAATAACAGCATCACTGTTCTACTGTGCTTGAGCAATTTATAAAACAAAGACTGATTGCCATGTCATTGATGACATCAGCAGTTTTTCAAAAGTGGTTGGAAAATAATCTGCGTGCTCCTTCTTTTGCACTTGTGATTTAGTCCCTAAAATCCCCTACAAACCACTGAGAGCTATTTACATTACATTTTAATTGCACCTGCATATTGCACTGCATATATAATTGCACCTGCATATCAACAGAGGACGGAAATTATTTTGTGCTGTTATATAACCATTCTATCATTTGCATTGTTGTCAAGCTGGGTTCAATTTTCTAGTAAGGATGTAAACAAATTATGCTGAGAAATAGTGAGTGCAATGTGAGTTAACAGCTTGGAAGAGTATATTAATGAGTGATATATACAAAGTAATATTTACATGCCAAATAAGCAAGTTACTTTGTGACTGTGACAATTGCATTTATTCAGGTTCATGCAGGTATTCATAAATGATGTTTTAAATGGTTGTGTATACCACGATCAAAGCAATGTTTTACTTTTTTGTGTAGTAGTCTATTCACTGTGAAGATGATTAACGTGACTTTAGAAATACCTATTTAAATATAAGCAAAAATAGCAGAATTTTAAAATAATCTCAAACTGAAATGAAACAGATATTTAAAATATAATTTTGCCTAAATATTGCACATGTATATTAAAGTCGTTAAAATAATTTTCTGTGGAAAGACCCAGTGGAGGCTTGTCCATGGGAGCACGTAGGGCAGTGGTAAAAGAGTATATATTTATATATACTTTTTATTTATTTATATATCTCATTTTGCACCTTTTTGGTTTCTTCTTTTGGTAAAAGAGTAAATTACTGAAATAGCTTCTCTTTGGGAAAGGGTTAACTTTCAAATTTCCATTATAAATGGTAAACATCCATCATACAGCACTGCAGTGCTATAATTCCACCTCCACTTCTTCCACTACAGCACAGATTAATTCACTAATAGTGAATAATGACTGCCAATTTAAACTGTTGAGGACAACTAGGCATGTGTAGAATTTAGGTTGTTTCTGATATCTGTCCATTCAGTGTGCACTCCAGACATGCTCTATATGCCCCTTGGAGGTGATTTTTTTTTAACGTGCTCTATTTAACACTCAGTAAGGAATGTGAATTGGATGCCCAGTATATCACAGTTAAAAAGTCTAAATATGACAGAAAATAATTACTTACAAGATAGTCTAGAGGTAGTGCACTAAGCTTAAAAACACTAAAAGTGTGAGTTTAATTCCTGTATTAGCAGGTTTATTTTCTTTCTATTCATTCTATACATCTCAGACAAGGGGTTGTGATTTCAGTTTTCTACATTGTGATTTTTTTTTTCTGCTCATTATGTTTCCATAAGTGTCATATCATTTACAAATATACATTATTTTAATATATATAGTGAATGCCCTTATTGAAACTTGGACAAACATTTATTTTTCTTATGGAGTTTCTGTGGAGTGAATATGCAAAAGTCAGTATGATTACTATTTTGTTTTGATCCTTCTAAAATAACATGCACTGCATGTGTTATCTCAAGCAATGTTTTGTTTTATATGATTTAGCAAAATGTATAATAAAAAAAAAAAATCATACTCAACAGAATTTGAATCCAGATTGACAAACACAAAAGGAAAAAAAGCTGAACCACTGGGCTATTTAAGAAGACACAAATAAGTATAGCTCAGTTTCAATACTAGTATTCAATTCTAGAACTATGTGTCTGCTGACAATGTGTAACCTAATAGGAGCACTGTCTTCCTTATTGAAAAGTCTCCATTATGTCATCTCTGTGTGCGTCTGATTTAAATGTTTTCCCAAAACCCCAGCACTGTGTGCCTTCTGGAAATGTTTTACCCCAGACCCATCACACTGTGTGCATCTGTTGAAGAATCCTGCCAGAATATACCAGATTTCCAGGCATTCCAAGTTCTATTATTGCATTGACCTGTATAATCAAGTTTTCTTTTAGAAATTGGAGTTTTCTGTTCTGGTAATTGAAATAATTCCATATTTTAGCATGATGTATTGTATCAGCCAATCAGTGACTCCCCATTCAAAAAACAGTTTTTTAAATAGTAAGTTTCTTTCCAAGCCAGTTTTGTGAATGGAGAGTCACTAATTGGCTAGCAGTGTCAACTGACCGCTTTCAGCCAATCAGTGGCACCCCTGCCCGGAGGCACTCTGCGCTTCCTGAAACTGAAATATCGGCTCTGAAGGAAACATTTGGGTAAAACTATTCGAGAACCGTTCTTGAAGGGTTTAACCCCTTGAGGCAAGAGTGTTCCCGGGGGCCTTCTGGCAGCATAGCATTTTCATTTAGATGACTTTGTTATGGTGCCTGGAATGTTCCTTTACATTTTGTAAATTATTTGTCATTACATTACAATTTTGCATATAGTGATCAGCACTGTGATATTATCTCCCTGTCCAAATTATTTTTATCTGATTCAACAGATTTATTTTTTTACATTAAAATGCTTTTTTTTGGCAAATCTTGATAGTGAGGGCTATAATAGGTGATTTGATAGCTCGTTTATCTAAAAAGAAATCTGATTGACATTCTTTAAGAGAAAAGTTTTTAAACAAAGTCACTTAAGGTTGGATTATGTTACTATCTTTTCAATTAACGATGTTGCTAGATACGAGGAAGATAATGAGATTACAGTTGGCATGTGATAATTAGCATTGAACATTTATTTACAATTAAATATTATAAATGTGTTGCTTGGTCTGGGAACTTGCATACAGAAGGGTATGTAGCTAAGCATGATTTATGACGGCATGGTCCTATTCTTGGCTACAATTATGCCCTTTTAGAAATGGATATTTCCAGCAAAATAATGACCACAATTTCAAAACACGATTCATTTTAAGCAGGAGTCTCAAACACCAACAACATGGACCACCAATCTCTGATCATTGACTTGAACAAGACAGTTTACAGTAGCTGACTGACAAGTCCACTCATAACTTCCAAGCGGCAGAATGATTACACGCAAGAACCTAGCAGGTCTTTGGACTAATGGGGAAAAATTGAATCTGGCTGAATAATACTAAAAACCTTTCAAAATAAATTATTAGATTTAGGTTTAATTAAAGTTAAACACTACGACCAAATAATGTATACTTATTCATCTCACTATCATTAATTTTCACTATATTCATGTCACTAATTTACACTTTTACGTAGAATTCTTAAAATCTATTTAAGCAGTGTTCTCTTTTATCCAGAAGTATGCAACATGGACAATCAATCATTCCTAGTAAAGTATCTGTTACAAAACATAATATTACTGCCTCTACAGAACCCCTCTGGCTTTTACCTTTAAAAGTGGGATAGCACTGTCATGGACAGATAAGCTTTAAACCTCCCTGACTCCGTTTACATAACTTTTCTATAACCTAAAGGCATAGCAACTAAATCATCAGTGCTGAAATATTATACTTGGTTTTGTTAAAAAAAAATAAGGCACACTTTTTACATTAATATGTTATTGCCTTCTTTCAAATTTGGAACATTGCTAAATAGACTAGATAGATAGACAGACAGACAGACAAGGTTATAGTTAATGTATTAGAGTTGAAGTTAAGGTTAGTGTTTGAAATTAAGGGTACAGCTACAGGTACAGGTAGCAGAAGGATTGTGAAGGGTTAAGGGCTAGAGCAGGGTTTAAAGTAGCACTCTAAACACCATAACCACTTAAGCATGATGTAGTAATGGTGCCAGAAGTCCCCTGGTTCAATTCACTGGTAAGGAGTCAAACATTTTTGGTTGACACTTACTTTGGTTCCCCAAACACCTACATTGCTTCTTGGGGTCTTCCATATAGCTAAAGTGAAAATTCAACTTCTGCATTTTTTCAGGTCACTTACTGGCTAAG